>OY293415.1:69977905-71177905 GCA_958502065.1 Chrysolina americana | reverse complement strand
TAATTTCATCATTCTGAACCGATTGGCGTTCGCAGAATTGCTCTATTTCTAACCGTTTTTAAGTTGAAAAATTTATCCGGAGTTGAGATATATACAGCGTGTCCCGAAACTATGGTGCCAAATTGAAACAGAAGATTCCCCTTGAAAAATAAATAGGACTTTCCTGATATTTCTTTCACCAAATGTCGTTCTTTGCAGAGATACAGGGTGTTGAATATAAAAAATTAAAAGTTATTTTTATTCATAACTTCCACAGTTCTGAATAATTCTCAAAAAAAATTTAAAGAGTATTTGTGTTCAATAGGTGCTTTATTTCGAGAAAGAAAACACATTTTCAGTTGTTACCAGTGGCGTACAAGAAAGGCATCATGGTCCCTTTTCTCCCCTATTTTTTACGACACTGGTAAAATCAGGAAAATTATATATTTCTCGCATTTCTCATAAAATTTTCAGTAAAAATGTATACTTGTTTGAATTCGGAAAAACTAACCGTTTTCAAGATAATTGCGCTTTTATGAATGAAAACATACTAGTAACGAAAAATTTGTTCGGCAGAAATTAATTTTACAATCCCGATTACTGATCCAAATAACATCTAACTGATTTCTTTCAAAAATAGAGCACCCATTGAAGGAATGCATACCTTCAAATTTAGTTGTTTTTTTTGTAACTATGAAAGTTGCCTTTTTATTTTCCAGTTTCAACGCCTTGTACCTCTGCAAGAAAAATGCATGTGGAAATGTCATTGATTTTTTTGGTAGAATAACTAGTTATCAGTAATTAGGATTGTAAAATTCACTTCAGCCGAATATTTTTTTCATTACTAGTTATGTTTGTATTCATATAAGCGCAATTATCTTGAAAACGGTTAATTTTTCTGAAATGAAACAGGTATAAATTTTTTACTCAAAATTGAAAGGGGAATGCAAAAACTTATTAATTTTACTGATTTCACCAGTGGTGTAAAAAATAGGGGAGAAAAGGGACCATGATGCCCTTCTAGTACGCCACTGGTAACAACTGAAAATGTGTTTTCTTTTTCGAAATGAAGCACCTATTGAACACAAATATTCTTTAAATTTTTTTTCAGAAACTTTTATAACTGTGGAAGTTATGAATAAAAATCACTTTTATTTTTTCATATTCAACACCCTGTATCTCTGCAACGGACGACATTTGTAATTTTGTATTCGTAATTTTTCTAAACATTCGAAAACTTCAACTTTTATGTACCTGCACATTTAGGCGCATATGCAATTTCAAACGGATATGATAATTTTATATTTCTCATGATATTTAGGGGTCTACCTCTTATTGGGACTTTTTTCAAAAAGTTTTTTTTTTTCCGTCAATCGACTTGAAATACACAGAGTATACTAATTCTATCATTCTGAATCGATTGGCGTCCGCAGAATTGCTCTATTTCTAACCGTTTTTAAGTTGAAAAATTTATATTTTGATTTTATATTTCTCATGATTTTTTGGGTCTATCCCTTGGAACTCTTCTCGAGAAATTTCTTGCCTTCATCTATTGACAGAGTATACTGATTCAATCATTCTGAATCGATTGGCTTTCGCAGTATTGCTATATGTCTGACCATTCACGAGTAGAAAAGTTCATCCGAAGTTGAGAGATGTCACATCACTACAAAATTTCATTTTCGTGATTTTTCTGTACCTCAGAATTTAATAATCTTTCAGAAATGAGGAAAACAGTGCAAGAGAATATTTTATTCATTAAAATTTGGATTTTTGAGAATATTTTTTTCTTGACACGTGGTTATTTCAACAGCAACCGCCGAAAAACTGATTTTCCACAAATTTTGTAGAAAAGAAACACACTTGGTTACCTCATATGAGGAAAGAAGTGAGACTGAAGTAATTAAACCTATTTTTTGGCCTTACTTTTCCTCCCCACTAATTTCTTGTTTCACAGGGTGATATTGGAGCTCGGTCTGGACAAGGAAGTGATGTAAAAGGGTACGGCAAAACTGTGTACTAATGATGAGTTTGATCCCAAATAATTGTAAAAGTGCCAGAAACAGTGCTAGTGTCAGAATGTATCCATGCATATCTCAAACTAGTTTATTTTGAATTTTTACATAATCGTGTTTCTCATCAGCCAGAATTTGTGCTCGGATGGAAGCAAAAGCTCAAATAAATGTAATGAAATAAAATTGTGTTCTCATAATACATATTCAAATATTTGCAAAGACACCAAGGTACCGAAAAAAGTAAACCAACTTTGGCCGAAACGAAAAATGTGTCGCTTGCTCTCGGACTAATCCACTTTTCTACAGCCTATGAATAATTAAATAAAATAGTTGATCTGTTCGTGAAAGTCTAACTAAAAGAAAAATGCTTTCTAAACTCCCATTGATAACAATTATGAAATTAAAGCGACAACCCTCATCATTTCGATCCTAATTAAAAAATCGATGGCATGTATTTTTTTATACCATTTCGCGGAAGGTTGCTCAATAATTTATCCTCAGAACAGACTATTTGTTGTATTCCAAACAAAATAACAATAGCAGGGATGATTACAGAGCTCAAGGATATGCTGAATACGAACCAAATAACTAATATTATGGAATATATTGCGTAGAACGAACGAATTTGACGTGCATTCATTGCCTTACTGCATCTAACAGAATTCTACTCCATTCGGCATTCGCAATGTACCACAAAACAATTGAGCTCGCTTTGAAATTGATGGCTGCGTCAGGCAACACCCCTGAAAAGGGGTACAGCGTTTTTCAGGTGTCTCTTTTTTTGGGTAACATTTTGACTGGTTTCAGCGTAATTGTTCTCGTCATTATGAAACTAGCTCTTCAAGAAGAACCACTGAGTATAGCAAATTCGAAAGAAGAAATTGCAGGAGCCTTTCTCTTCGTTCAGGTGAGAAAAAACATGAATAAGCAGTAGTCTACAAACATTTATGTGCAACTGTTTAAGGTTCAGAACTCTAGCTTCGTCAAATGCTTGCTCTGAGGTAAATCTTCTGTTTTTGAATAATATGATTTTCAGAATTCTTTTTTGGGCTATGATTAGTTGGGACAAAACAGATTTAGAGGCTGAGCCCCATATGCGACTATTCCATAATTCAGAACCGACTCTGTTAGGGCCTTGGATACATTTATTAGATTTATTCATTCATTTATTGAAAATACACCTTCCAATCAAAACAAGTTCTGGCGTTAGGAAGATAATACATGTTTAATATAAATATGATTTTCAGGAAATTCAAAATTAATTAGAAAAAAAACAAATTTAACAACTTTACATATGTATAAATTGATGGACGTCAGTATTATAACAAATTTTGTCGAGTTTTCTCAACAAAGTATTCTTTGACTTTGATTTTTTTAAATCATCTGAAAGTTTGTTGTAAGTTTCTATAGAACTAGATACAGGATCGGTTTTGCCTTTATTGGAATAATTAATGTTATTGAAATGGAAATTATTTGGATTTCTGATATTATTTATTTAGATAATACTACTTATATTTTTAGAATGTAAGTGGAGAATTTTTTTTTCACAAGCACTTCAATATGTTTGTCCCACTAGAAATGTTCTTCAATCGTAGTCCTAGATACCTTATCTGCGAAGATTGCATCAAAATATCTTTTTTATTATCAAATTGAGATTAATTTTCAGTTTATTTAGTTGGGTAAAATTATTTACTCATATTTATTTGTATTTAATGATAAAATATTACAGTAAAAACGCACCTTTCATATTATTTCATATCTTCGTTGATCATACCCAGCCAACACAGATACATCTATAAGATATTGCTGCGATGTCACTTCGTGACCTGCGACTCTCATCGCTTCGTCGCACAGACGTACCAGCGACTCACTTTTGTCACACTCATGATTCATGATACATGCTGGCGACCTCTTTGCAATGTAGTTCTGAGACGTCTTTGCGATGTAGTTCTGAATAATATATCAGGGATGTAACATAACGACATAGCAGAGATTTCTTCACTGTTATATTCAAGAGACGTCAACGTCTATGCGATATTCCAGACATAAACAACAAATAGAAACAGAAAATATATTTTCAATATGAAAAAAATAAATATAACAAAGAGATAAATAATTTTTTTTTTTCAAAAAATTAAAACATTCTGGCCCAACATTAACAAAGTACAAAATTAAAAACTATCAAAATAAAAAATGAAAATAAATTAATTAAAAAATTAAAAGTCAATTGCGTTGGTTCCTTTTCCTTTGTTGATACTCCACAACGATACTCACTTTTCACTTTCAGTTTATGGACACTAAAATTCGCAAATGTGATCAATCCAGTTGGAAGTATCAGAACATGAACAGTATAGAAAGCATTCAAAGCGACAAAGCTTCGATCTTCGATCAATGCATTGATACAAAGAACTAGAATTAAATATGATTGTACAGTAACAGCCGGTCACGCAGTCCGCCGTAGTCGCCTCCCGCTTTCAGGTTGGCCAACATTGAATACGATCTGTGTTGCCAACTTACCGTGTTACGTCAAAATAAACATTTAACACAAACTGAGGATTCGTCTTTCGACCGTGATGGAGGACAGGTGGCGTCTTTGCGGTCGGCAGTCAATATGTGTGAAAGTCCTATTATCACCTGATCTGGAGATAACTCAATAAAAATATAGTAGCAGAGACATCTATAAGTATAGATTTTGATGTCTAAATGATGTCGCAGTCTATGGCAAGTAACAATTTGACATCGCAGGGACATATCTGAATCCAGCTATCACTTATTTAGATATCACAGGGATGTCGCAGTGTGATATCGCAGTAATTACAACAATATGACATCGCAGAGACATCTATATTCGGCTATTATTGATTTTGATATCTAAGAGATGTCGCGGTGTAATATCGCAGGAATGTCAACGATATGATATCTCAAGGACATCTAAATCCCATATTTGACGATATTGACATCCCTGAGATGTGGATGTTTACCCAGTGTTGACTGGGTAGTTCATAAAATTAAAGAATCGGAGTAATACAAAATCACTGCCAAAATGGTATATTCACCTTCTGAACCTATTCTGAAAATACTTTGATTTAGTGAATATAAAATTTGACCTAAAATAGAACCCTGTGGGGGACTCCATCATTAATAGATAGCTAGTCAGTTTCAAAAATACGGGATTTGGTGCTGATAGTTCTGTTCAATAGATATGATTCAAGAATACCATTCACAATGCCTCTATAATTCCCATTGAATCCAAATGTATCAAAAGTTATGTTCATTTTGAATTTTATCATTACACAACTGCTTTTTTGTGAATTATTTTTCAGTTTTTAGGCAAATTTTATCAGTAATTTGAAATGATCCATATCCTGTTGATCCACTTTTTTTTAAATTCGGATCTACTTTATAATATGATGAGTGATGATTCACGCTTGTTCTGTTCTGCATTCTGAACAAAATATTTTGGTAGACTTGATGAAATGCAGATAACAGTTCTCGGTATAGTCACCAAAAGTGATTGGATGCGTTACAACAGCTCGTAGCGTCTACACAAGCTTGTATTTCTAATAATTAGAAGAAAATCAATAGAACCGATGTTTCCATATTTCTTGGTATACATGAAAAAATCTTTCGACAGTATTGCTCTATCACTGCGAAATGCCTTATTAAAATAGATAGAATGTGGTTACAGAGTACAATAGGCTGCTTCAATTTCAATGAACATCTCTGTTTATTAAACTAAATATCACATAAAATACTATAATTATCAATTTTAAGGGTATTTTGAAAGCCTCAGCAATATTCATCAACAAATCCAAAGTAGCAGCGTTACTACAGGAGATGAAACGATTCTCAACCATTGAAGACTTCGATTCTGAACATTACAAACAAAAATTCAGAAAGGAATACAAAGCTATCAGGAACACGTTCATTTTTACTGTGGTCCTTCACTGTTTCACTGCCGGTGGATTTCTGATACCGCCGATTTTTGCCAAGGAGAAGCTTTTGCCATTTGATTGCTACATACCAAGTTGGTTGGGATATTATACCGTTTTGACTTATCAACAGTTTGTTTCGATGAATACAATCATGCTGCCTGTATTAGCCATGGATTACTTTTTCATGACGACTGTTCGAATGACTCACATCCAGTTCAAGGTTTTGAATGAGAAAGTGAGGTGTATATTCGATGATGGAAGTGGAATCGATGAAAATATCAGAGAATGCGTTAGGAACCATAACTTTTTGCTAAGGTTAGTATTCTCTGAATTATTTTCACCTATAAATATGTATGCCCACTCATCACCAATGAATTTAACCAATATGCATGTGGACGATTACTAACAGTAGATAGAGCAACAAGGGTTCATCGTTATCTCTTATGGAAATTTACACGGGGAAAGCTAAGGTTCATTTTGCTCATGTTACTCATGGTCAATAAAGATTATTATTATTATTTATTACTCTTCCAGCCACCACTAGGCATATCCATCAATGCTTCCAATACCCGCCAGAGAAAGAGAGGAATCTGTATTACCCGAAATAACCAGGCGGTATACCCAAAGGCTTTCAACCCTCGGCGGTATTTACAAAAGTTCTCTATCCCTCAGAATAGCAGATGGGTGTCGTCTTCGTAAAAAATCCTGGGTTTATTGAAGAATAATATTTTTTTTTGCGTAACTTACTGAAAATTGGGAGAGAGAACTCTTGTGGATATCAGGCATGATTTGATGATTTCACTAGATATTCTTTTATCCGTAAGGAATATCCCAGATAGGCCCTGTCGATTTTGAGTACTTACCTATGACGTTTCCATTGCAAATAAATAATGAAATTAATGTTGAGAAATGTCAAGAAGAACTTTTATACTCTGTATTCTGGAACTGGAATTGTTAGATATGACGTACGTGGTATGGTTTAAAAAAATATCGATGACGTCATATCTTGTAAAGTGGTGGAGGAAAAACCTTTTTTTTGTGAAAAATGGTGGAAAACTAAAATACAAAATCGACCTGATCGAGCTTCACCTCCATAAATTATTGAGATGATGGAGCGTTTCCACACTTTATGAACGTACCATAAAATAAGTATAAAATAGGACTCAAAAACGATCCTTGGGGAACGCCTTTGTTTAAATTGAATCTGTTGGTCTCCACGTTTTTAGTGTAGGTTTTCTCAAAATGGGATGAGGTCCATAAATACGATATTGGCTTGGTTTTTCGATATATTACTGTCTAGAGCTTAGTGAAACAGTACATAAACGTCATTATTCAACATATGGGCCTTAGCCATGCACAGGCTAATCAAACTTTTTTCAGCTATGCACACATGATCAATGACACCTTCTCTATGTTCCTGTTGCATCTTCTTGGTATCGAGGTTTTGTTGATGAGCTTTGAAATATACATTATCATGATAGAGTAAGTCGCACAGGAGATTCAATTGATTATGAATATTGTAAAAACTGAAGTTTCAACTTTTTTCAGATCAGATTTGGAAACGCTTCGAGATGGTTTGATATACATTGCTGCTACGTGTACAGATTTCATGCTATGCTTTTGTTACCCTTCACAAGCATTAATGGATGAGGTAATATATTATTTTGAATTGCTCCTAAGGTCTATCCGTACCTGCAAGCGAACCTGAGATTTGCATTAACCAACAAATATCTGAGGGTCTTATGAAACAAGCACAGACACACTTGCAAAAGGACGCCTCCTTCTATCGTGCTTGATATATTCACTACGCGAAGCGACGGGCATGTGCTGTTAGCAAGTGTGCCTCAATACATACGTTTTTCATGTTCTCGCTTGCTTTGCGGTGATATTGTCATAGTCGGAGGGTAGAGATTTCTCAGATTTCACGTTGGGACATTATATTGAGTATTGGCACAAGTGCATTGAAATTATCGGTAATTATTGTGCTAATAAGCATGTTATATTATAACTGAACGAGTTTATTTCTACATTTTTGAAGGAGGAGTACTTTGAATAAAAACACGCTTGAATAAATGAATTGAATTTGTGGAATATTTCTGGAATATATGCATTTTATGAATTACCACGTCAGTGATGACATGCCGTTGTCATGGATACTTACCTTTTTAAATTGGATATACCTAGTTATTTTCCTTATAATTGCGGAAAGTGATATTTTCCCACACGCGACTTCCGTTGACCCGACGCGAAGCGGAGTTCGTGCGAACAGTCAAGTGCGGGAGAGACACTACGCATGAATTAGGAACATTATTTTTTCTACTACCACATAAATATTCAAAAAGCACATTGAAAATATATATATTGTATTTCAACATACAATGAAAATTCACCAATTATTATCAATGTTAATGTTAAAAACACAATTCATTACATTCTGATAATGAGTCAGAATAGCCGGTCCAGCGTAGTTAGTTTTGAAAGTATCTTTCAAAACTAAAATGCGTATGAAAAAGTGGGTAAAAACGCGCGGTCGTAGAAAAAAAATTATTTTACTCGCGCTGCAAATATCGAAATCATAATGCAAAAAAGATACCATAAATATGCTAGACGTGACATCAAATGTAACCCAACAGTTCCGTTCTATTTTAAACTCATTCAATTTTTAATGAACCTACAAGAATAACAAATACATCTATCACATCACTCTCATTGATTTAATTACAAATTTAAGTTCTGAAGTGGAAAATAGTCAAGTATCGGATCATAGCCGAGTATATTGCGAATTCGATATGTATATCCAAGAACAATATGACGAAAAAAAATTCTTATAGGAACCTAAAAAGTGTAGACAAAGAACATTTTCAGATGAAGCTTCAGGAATTACCATGGTTCTCTTTCTCTTTTCTGTTTTTCTCACACTTCTCTATATTTGTCATTACGCTGTCATATATTGTTGATTCCATTAAGTTGGGCACTGGTGGAAGAACAGAAACTTCACTGTTATCTGAACCAGTCTGCCAATAACCCGCCTTATTTATTCTATTTCTAGAAATATTTTTGTTGGGCTACTATCGGCATATCACCTTATTTTTTATTGTAATAGTGCTCTATTTATTGTAATTTTTGTATGGTTGGTAATAAAAATATTATTATATCTATGGAGGAATACCTTCTTGCCACCATATTTAGACTTCAAATCCACTTTCACTAGGGGGTAATTTATACTTTTAATTTTTCGAAAATTTGCTGACCGAGAGTTTCCAGTGAAAATATTTCATTAAAACAGTAGCTTACAATTTCTCAAAACATATTTTTTTGTGGAACCATTAGAAAAACTTTGGATCAGCCACCAATAAGGGGAGCGAAAATTTTTCATTATATATTTCTCACTATTCTGGTCGGCAAGATTATTTTTGTTCAGCAAATTATCCACACTTTTCACAACGCAATTTTCGATTTCTACAATATACTTATAAGAATTACAATAGTGGGTATATCAAATTTTTC
Source organism: Chrysolina americana (assembly GCA_958502065.1). Taxonomy (NCBI): domain Eukaryota; kingdom Metazoa; phylum Arthropoda; class Insecta; order Coleoptera; family Chrysomelidae; genus Chrysolina; species Chrysolina americana. Next base: position 71,168,469 of record OY293415.1, on the reverse strand, counting down.
GATGATCATTCATCTGGGCTATTTGGATGTACGATTATATCTTTGGGTGATGAGACTGTTTTGAAAAATCAAACAAGAGTGCTTAGAAGTTAGGTTGACAATAATTTTTATTCTTTGAGGATTCATTAATTTCTTGGGGGATGTCGAATCTCCCTGTTTCTTGGAAAACGCGGATCTACCAATTCCGGAAGAAGACAGTCCATGTAAAAACATTTCAATTTTGGTGCCATATTGTTTATCCAGAAGGAATCGTCCCGATGAAACTGCAAAAATGTAATAATTTTCGAATATAAATAAATAGCTTCATTTACGACTGAGCGAAAATGTATTAGTTATCAAGAAAAACATAGTACCTCTTGCGTCATCATTCCTAATGGCGACCAGATGATGAAATAACATGTTGTCCTCTTTGTTATGTGAAGCTGGCCCTGTATTTGGTAAAAATAATTATGATTCTTTTTCAAATTCATTTCATTATTTTCATCCAAACTGCAGAATTTCAATAATTTGTTTTTTGCGCCTTCAAGTGGATGCATCTTAGAAATAATTTTTGGACATTTCACTTTAATTATGGAGTCAGTACCTATTGAGCCATCGGGACTGGCGGCCCCAAGATAAAATTCCACAGTTGGCAACACTGCGACCACCACCATATTCTAATTACCTGGATCGCTCGGGCGGTGATTGAAGCAATAATTGTGTTTACCTTAATCCGAATATGGAAGCTGATAGTAAATAAAATTCAAAACACTTCTTTCTACTTGTTAAAAAAACCTAATTCTACTATTTGTAAGTATCACAATAAAAAATAGTCTCCGCCACTGTCACTGTTGCACCAACGAATTGATTCGCGTCGATTTGATGTGATGGCGCCACATTACGGCTGTTTTATTATGCACTTCTTATTTATCACTTTTTAGTATTTGTACTGTTTTGATCTATAGTATATTCTATTTGAGATAGTGAATTGCTATGCACTTTAAGGAAAGTAGTCTGACTCGAAAAAAATCAATATTTTAATTAGTTTGGGCCAAAATGGTTTAAAATAAAAAATGATAATAACTTTCCCTGAAAGAGTACAATATTTTGAACAAGTAGGTGCAAGTTTTATTGAAATCGGACCAGGCATTTTTTAATAATTTGAATAGGCGTTTCAGCGAACATGGGGAACGCTCTTAAGTTTGGTTCAATAATAATTATTTTGATTTAGCAATTCTGTTTTTATAATATTGATTTTGAAATTATTTTGTTTCTATGTTTCAAGTTTCTAAATGTTTCGGTTAGAGTCTCATTACCTTTACCGTTTTCTCAGGGCACGTTTCATAGGATTGGTTTAGTTCTGCGGTTTCTGTAGTTTTTTTTTTTTTTATTGGATTATTGGATTCGAGAATCCTGATCAGGCGCCTTCTGCATTCGTCCGACTTGGTCTTGATGAATAAATAAATGTTTTGAGGCATATGGTATACTCTGGTGGTGGTACTTTGGCTATTTTCTCTTACTCAAACTATGTGAAATAGTTTAATTGTTGCCTATTTTTAGATATCTGAAATAGCCAATAGTGCCTACTACAGTAAATGGTACGATTACCCCAAGTACGTAGGTGACATTCGATTCATCATTCAACGCGGCCAAAAAAACGTTCTGATCGAGGCAGGGAAATTCTCCCCTATGGACTTGAGAACTGGATTAGCAGTGAGTATGGGCTAGCATACGAATATCTAGCGATTTTTTCGTGAAAACAAAGCAAGTCAGTTATAGGGCTATTTATATATTTTTTTTTTTCGTAAACCTCCAAATCACCCCAAAGTGGCTGAGTTCGCCTCTGATATTAATCAGGAACCAACACGGATGGAAACTTTGCTCTTGGACGGTGTCATATTTGAAATAGTTGTTATTTCTCAAGCCATGTAATTACCTACTGTGAAACGTGGTCATGTATACAAATTCAGAGACGCAAATTTCGTTCTGGTGAATTTACCATATTTTCTTTTGTAGACTATACAAACTATGGTGTCATATGCTATGTTTTTGAAGACTATGGGAGGCGATACAAACTAGCTGCAAAAAAATCAACGATCTGCACGTTATTTCGGCAAACGTTAGTATAAAACTCAGCTTGTTTGAAATACACATTATAAAACTTCACCAACGAACCAGCATTTTCATTATACCTACTACTTATGAATAGGGTTTTACCATTTCACATCCTTCGTCTAATTTAATTAAATATTCGAGTGTTTTAGTTTTTTAAACTTTGCTGTCTCAGGTGTCTATTGTGATTTCATTCCTACTGAAAGTTCATTTTCTATCAACTTGCCCAAAATACCCAAAATTCATCCAAAAAAAATTCTATGAGAATAGGAAATCGCAGAGGAAAATAATTCAACAAGTCCAAGTAGAATTACCCAAATTCTATTTCTAGTTTATATGACAACCATCTCCTAATATCATCGTTTCTAATATGTATCACAGTTACACTTAAATAATATTTCTGATTAGTAAAAGCTTCTCAAATTATCGTGTATTCCACTTCATCCTAAGTACATGCTTTGAATGAGTCTTCGACAATGGTGGATTATTTCAATCCGTACATTTCTTTCTCCTGACTTTCAGTGACGCTTAAAAAAAGTTTGAGGTGAAATGTGGGCTAAAAAATTTGATACAAGCAAGAATGAATGCGAGATATTGTCCGACAAAAATTGTTTCTCCGGTAATAACAACCGTAAATAAAGTTTTCATTTCCTGTAAGTTGTAATTGGTATTGAATTATTTCAACTTTAAAATATAAACTGAATATCAAATTTTTGTATAAAAGTCGCACTGACTTTTATTGAGAATATTCTGAATGAACAAGGAAACAAAATGAAATTTTACGATTTTGACGCTTACATAAGTGTTCATATCTTACTTGTATCATAAGATATATCCATATGCGACGATATAAATCATCTAACATAATGAACATAATTTTTCTTGGATATCAAGTACTAACTCATATATCAAACTTCTAAATTACTTTTGATATAATACAATATATACTTCATTCATATCAATTTGTAAATAAAATCTATCATTTGACGACAACTGATCTCGATGAGAAAATATAGGCAAAGTAGCTGCTATTATCAATATTTGTGAGTCATTTCATGACTCCGTACGATATTTCTATACATAAATAATCCCTTGGTGGAATTATTCAACTTATTTCTCAATTAAAATTAAAAAAATGTAATCAAGAAGCTCCAGACCCATCACATGTTAGGTAGATTATCTCAACAAACTAATGTTCGCGATTAAAATAGTCTATCGCTTGAACTAGACTTTGTGAAATGGGTTAGTTTGTTTGAATAATACCGTATTTACTTTGATTCACTTATCTTCTTCTTACAGTCCACGATTATTTCGTCTCCGAAGCGCAGATTGTAACTGTATAGCCTTTTGTTAGGAAATCGCATCTCTTCGATACCCTGCAAAAATTCAAGTGAAGAAATGTTTACTCGCTTATAAAAATCTACAAGATATATGTTGGAGTTATCATTACATATACAGTGAGGACCAAAAGTCCGTCGCCCCCCCCTGTAACTTCTTTATTCTACATATTACAAAAAAATGTTAAATACATAAATTGTAGGGTTTCATTCGATCTCTTTAATGGTTTAAGTTTCATTCATACAGAGTGTCTCAAAAAAGCACGGTGACTTAGAAGTGAATTTTTTTAAATGGGACACCCTGTATTTCATTGCATTATTACATTCTACGTTGAATTCTGAACAAGTTTGATAAATGGTTTTCTATCAAAAAAGTTGATAGTTTTGGACTTATGAACACCTGTAAATAATTATTTTGACTACTTTTGCACCAGTTCACGAATAAATTAATGAGGTAGGCTATGCACGCTAGGCGCGTTTATTTTATCCATGACAACGAAAAAAAAAACTCTTATCTGTTTTTGCCAAATGTCATTGACATTTTGTAGGTTTTCAAAACTTTGTTTCAAACGGTTTTCAATTTTTCTTGTTGATTAATATGGCTTGTTCAGTAGCAGACAAAGTTGAAGCCGTTATCATATTTGGTGAAGCTAACCGAAATTACCAAACTGCTATTCGCATTTTCAATGAACGGTTTCCAGAACGTCCGATGTGTCGAAAATATCTGCAGAAATTGGTGGCAAAATTTAACCAAACTGGCACCGTGAAAGATGCTCCGAGATCTGGGAAGCCGAAAATAATTACGGAAGATGTTGAAATTCAAGTACTAGCCGAAATGGTAAATAACCCACAACAATCAACTAAGCAAGTAGCTGAGACATGTGATGTTTCTAAAACATCAGTAAAGAGGGTTTTAAAACAAAATAAATTCCATCCTTACAAAATAAAAATTTTGCACCAATTGGTTGAAGATGATCCAGACCGGCGACTTGAATTTTGCGAGACCATGGCAGAAAGAATTGTTGCAAATCGACTTTATTTGCAACACATCTGCTTTAGTGATGAAAGCACTTTTCACCTAAATGGAAATGTGAATACCCAGAATTGTAGATATTGGAGTGATGAGAATCCCCATGAATTCCGCGAGGGGCATACTCAATTTCCCCAGAAAATTAAGGTTTGGGCTGGTATTTTAGGTAACCACATTGTAGGTCCCATATTCTTGGAAGAAAATTTAAATGGTCCCAGATACCTCCAAATGCTGTAAGACACAATAAGTCCCAGTATCGATGAGATCGTTGCGCAAAACCCACATGAATTTTACTTGGATGTAACATTTCAGCAAGATGGAGCGCCACCACACTATTTTCGGGAGGTGAGAAATTACTTAGATGAAAGGTATCCAGGTAGGTGGATTGGACGTTGAGGTACAACAGAGTGGCCAGCTCGCTCACCGGACCTCTCACCGCTTGATTTCTTTCTCTGGGGCTATGTGAAATCCGTAGTTTTTAAGACAGTTTGTGGGTCGTTAGATGAACTGCGCCGTCGAATTATTGAAGTGTGTTCAGAAATAACACCTCAAATCTTGATTAATGTTAGGGAAGAGTTTACAACCCGACTATTTATGTGTCAAGAAATGCATGGTGGACATGTCGAACATCATTTGAAATAGATAAAAACTCACCGTTTTTAGTTATAAATTAAAATATCTCTTCAGTTTTTAATGATTCTTGATCTGTATTTATGGACTACCTTATTTGTTAATAAAATGTTTCAACTTCATTTGTACTAGTTTTTCGTGAGATTCAACAACTCTAACAATTGTAAAATGGTCAACGAGGTAAGTTACACATGGTGCCATCAGCAGTTCGCAACATTGGATAGCTTTCAAAAAGTTAGGATAGGAAAGTGGAATACATTGTGATCCATTTGTTACGATTTTCTCATTGAACTGGCGCAAAAGTAGTCGAAATAATTATTTACAAGTGTTCATAAGTCCAAAACTATTAACTTTTTTGATAGAAAACCATTCATCAAACTTGTTCAGAATTCAACGTAGAATGTATAAATAATGCAATGAAATACAGGGTGTCCCATTTAAAAAAATTAACTTCTAAGTCACCGTGCTTTTTTGAGACACTCTGTATGAATGAAACTTAAACCATTAAAGAGATCGAATGAAACCCTACAACTTATGTATTCAACATTTTTTTGTAATATGGAAAATGAAAAAGTTACGGGGGGGGCGACGGACTTTTGGTCCTCACTGTATAATGAAAGACTTCAATTTTTCCTTTTATACTTGTGAACGCATGCGTGCATGCTCTATAGTGTATAAAATACTTCGAATTTGTATTCCATAGAATGCCATCTGGGCTCCAGAATGCCACTACTGCAGTTGATACAACAAAAAATATATTCAACTTGGAAAATGGTTTGAACGTATCCATCGTATGTTCTATTGAGATCGGAAATGATAATATTCCTGCGAATTTTCAAACGTATATCCTTCACAATGCTCAAAAGACTTTTCAATGGCATTAAATGACTTAAAACTAATTGACAGTTGATTAAAATTGCAGAAATCTCATGAATTATGAATATTTTTATTATTTACAACATTTTAACCAATAAGTTTTTTAGAATGAGTCTCAGAATAAAACTCTTCAAGAACTATATGAACGCTAGATATAGTACTTTCGATCTGCAATATTTGCGACGTTAAGAAACGTCTGACTCGTTTTTTGAACTCAAGAAGCATTCCTGTTTATAGAGGGATGAAAAAAATAAATACATACACTAAATAAGGACAAAGGATAAAAATAGAAGAAATCAAACAATTGATGAAAATCAACTTTATAGAACTGAAAATGATGGAATCAAAAAATATTTAATATTCATTTTCAACTCAACCGATAATTTTTTCTTTCAAACTAATTTTAAATGGTTTTACAATATTTTTTTCAAATGGTTTCAACTTGTAAAAATGTATTCCTTCACATATTATTGATTTTCGACCAAAATGTCTTAGTTTCAAGCCATTTATACCATCTTCATACATCAAAAAAAAAATGGAGCCAGTTCTGAACCTTGGAGAAGTTCAGTGTGGCATACTTCTTCAATATTTTTATCAACAACAACATAGAATTCGATGTTTCAACAGTTTATCAAAGTGACCTCTCACTCCTAAATTATTCAATAGTTTTGGTGATATTCAGCCCTATGCTGTATCACTTTCCGTCAAAAATAACGTTACCGTTATTCGCCAAACAGAGAATTTATTTTCTTTGTTTTCTTTAGACAATGGAAGCCCTGAACAATTCTACACATGGTTCATATGTTTTTTTTGAAAATTTGGAAGGACGCCTTCTACTATTCCTTTTTTTTATAATCAGTAACGGGGGTAGACTACTTAGATCAACTGAATCTTTGAAAAATTTTGAAGTTTGATCTTCACCAAAAGCAATGTTGGATTAGAGTGATCTTATGATTCAATGAATGTCTTTTTACGAAATTGGTTTCGATAACGTAGATTTACTACAAAGTGATGACATTATTGTTTTGATTTTTTTTTATCAAGTTCTGTTGCACGCATTACTTCCATGTGTATAGAATATGAATCCTTTTCGATTTTGTTTGTTTTTGGCAAATTAATATAACAGATGAATCATTCATGACACACTTACATGATCCTGATCCACATAATAGAGTCTCATCTTGGATGCCGAGAAGCCGGCGAATTTTTCCAATTTAGTTTTCAGTTCGTTCACGGACCGGTGTACATCGACAGATTTAATCTCGCTGATATCACCACAGGTGAAGGTAACTTTCACTCTTTTTTCCGGACGCAAGTCGACGTTCACCAGAGGATCCAGTTTGCCATGCCTTTGAACCAATTCAAAATACCTGAAAATTGTTTTTTCGTGATTATCCAGACATTGGCAAGTCAAACAGAATTAAAAAGAAACATACCGTTTTACAACATTGCAATTCATGATTATGGAACAAGAAATGTTCATGAACTACAAACTAATAGAATCAGGGCTAAAATGGAAAAAGGTATAATGCATGATGATATACTAATTTATAGTAAATCACCAAGCACAATGAATAATATTAAAAGTTCAAATTGAAACAATATTTTGAAAAATCAATCTGATTTGACAATTTATATTAATGTTACACTTGGTTTGTTCAACTGTTAACGAGTTTATTTTGATATTTCCCTACTATAAGCAGCACATGTTTCTTGTGAATTTAATTTACTTTATTGATCCCAAGAAACATTTCTGTTTATAGAGGGATTTTTATTATTATTATATCTCTCAGTCAACTATGAAGAAGTACAAAAAACTACTGAAACTGACACAAACGGTCACGATAATTGAAGTGAAATTCACAAAGCATTCTAACGATTATAAGGCAGTTAAAATTCGATTTGGGCTTCAGCAGTATAGTACACCAAAAAACACCGATAAAAATATCTAAATGAACACAGAGAAACCAACTGACACTATTGTTCATGACAGATATAATAGATTGTTATAAAGCAAATAGAATTATCAGAATTTTCCACGCTCTTTTTGATTTTTTAGATGTAAGTTTGAATAGAGAGGGGTCCATGTTTGTTTACAAGCGAGGTTAATCCCTTTCAAAATCCTCAAAATTACAAGTTGAATCCCTGAAAGCATTCTGAAGTAGGAGTATTATAGTAATAGTACTCCAAATACAACATTCATGTCTACCGCCTCATATAGAGTGAATACAACAGTCCTGTTTGACGTTTTTATCCCCAGAAAAATTTCCAGGAAACTGCGGAAAATACGGAAACGAACTGAATGATTGAAAGTAGCGATACCAACCTTCAAACTTACTGAAAGATAAAAACGATATGCTTAACAAGTATTTCTTTCAAGTAGGTAGTCTACAGGATGAAAGTAAGACCAGAATAAAACATTTGCCATTAGAATGAGCATATTATTTTTTTCATTAGATCAATAATCACATTCAAAACCATTCCTTGCAATTGGTTACCAATAATGGAGAAGGTATCACCCATTGTTTTATCTAACGAGAAATAACTTGAAGCAATGATCATATACTGACCAGCCCCTTAGTTAAAAGGGACAGTTACCCAGAACTCACTCTGTTATAATATTCAAAGAGCTTTGAAAAAATTCATGTGTAAAGAACTCACTGCGTGATTGAAATGTGACAATAAAAGCAAAATAAACGTCAACAGTAGGGTTACACAACGAGAATAGTTATGCATGATTATGTCGACCTCTCTCTGTTCCAAGTCCATTTTACAACTTTGGCATTGATTGAACCTTGCAGACTACTGTTTCAATAATTACTGAAAGTTTTCCGTAAGTTTTCGAGCTCATAATTTTTGTTTAGGAGCCACCCAAGGAGTAAGATGGTATTGAGATCGGGATCATTGGTTGGTCGATACATTACTTGAAAATTTTGCTCTTGGAAGAAGTCTTGAACAGTTTTCCTGTCGCAGAATGAAGTTTCTACTTTCCAGATTCATGAAGAGGACGACAATGAGATCATTTCGTTAATGAGTATCGTCTGATTAAATCCAAAAACGTGCAAAGCTCTGCTTCTGTTGGACCTCAATGCATCTCGAAGTTGTATGGACCCACCTCTGAAAACCTTGAGTTCGAACGTAATTTCCCTTGTTCATAGTCTCAAGCACAAGTGGAATTGAAAGTATTCTTCATTTATTCAATAAATCAGATTTAGTCATGGACACTCATAACAGGCCAGATTTGATCATCGGCATTTCATCTACTTACAAACTATTTTTCAAAAGATAGCATGGGTTTTTTGCATCTTTACACGAGTAAGGAAAAAATCTCTATTGGTTGGCGCATATAGTGGTAGTATTCCCTCTCATCTGGGATGATATGCAGATAGTAGGGAGTATCACTATTGTACTTAATTATTATTAGTTCAGTTCATTTCTATTTTAATATTATCTTAAAACCAATTGAGCTTCGTCTATGAGTTTTTATAACTTCCGACAATAAAGTATATTTTTAACTTTGACTTTGGCCTACTTGACGAAGGCAACTTGATATCATTGTGGATTTGAGCGCACGCGCTTGAGCAAGCACAGTGGCCACTTTGCTGCGGGTTTAACATTAAATGTGTAGTTTTTTTAAATGAAAACTTTTCATTTACATACTGACCTCTCGGGTTGGTCACTTTCCGGCTTGTCCATGTAGTATCTTATGAACGCTCTCTCTGCATCCTCTCGCTCATCGTGGGTAATTTTTCCACCGCCATTCAACGTCTTTACATTCGGAAGCCTCGCTATCAGTAACTGCCTCCTTTCGTGCTCGGTGTATTCATTACTTTCCCATAGAGGACAAGTCTGAAAATAATTATAAAAATACAACATATGTAAATATGTATTCATTTCTGTATTTATTGTAATGATTTTTGAGATTTCTAGAAAAATTAATTTCAAGTAAACACAAAATGTCAAAATATTAAAACCATTCAGTATATTATAATTATCTTTGTTACTCATTCCAATAGAAGTTCATTGACAACAATAGAAAAGACACATTGCCAGGAGCTTGTGTACAGGGGATGCGCCATCTCAGGAGTGCGTTCAGATGCTTTGTCCGGTAGAGAAAAAATGCACGGCAAGATTTTTCTTGGTTGTAGTCGTTGACACAAGATTCATCTGAACGATATTGGGAGATGTCAAATTTTGAAGTCCTAAGTTGAAAACAACTCATCAACCACCAGATTGTGAGAAGTCGACAAATTATGCATATTTCTGTGATATCTTCAATTCTTGATCAATACAATTCTCTCTGGAGTGCGTTCAGATGCTTTGTCCGGTAGAGAAAAAATGCACGGCAAGATTTTTCTTGGTTGTAGTCGTTGACACAAGATTCATCTGAACGATATTGGGAGATGTCAAATTTCAAAGTCCCAACTTGAAAACTCATCAACCACCAAATTTTGAGAATTCGACAAATTATCCATATTTCTGTGATATCTTCAACTCTTGATCAATATAATTCTCTCTTTAGTAGATCAATCTCCAATATCTCATTTGAATCATTTGCACACTTAAATATAACCCAACTTCCTGTCATTACATACTGCAATGCGTATGCGGGTTAATTTCTGTCAATGCGTCGACTGGGATAAATGGTTGGACGGATGGTAAAATTTACCGCTAGCATCTAAACGACCTAACTTATTACCAGACGTTTGCATCTGAACGCATAGAACGCGCCCGACGTAGGATCTGAACGCATTCCAGTTGTGCATTTTGGTAGAGGATCTGAGAAAATCGACATTTGAATATTCATCGATAGATGGCGGTAGTTAATAAGAAATTGGACTCATGAGGCTATTATGCATTGAAAACTGATAATTTTAGGAATTTTGTAGGCTATTATGCATTGAAAACTGATAATTTCAGAAATTTTGCAAAAAGAGTACTCTAATTGATAAATAATAATTATGAAAATTGACTACAATATTAAATTTCATAAAATTTGTAGAAAATAATACACACCTGGGCCATTTTAATTTAACTCACCCCATAGGATTACCTAGAGTCCAGCCTAAACCATTGAAATAGAAAAAAACTTGCAACAAATTTTTCATTACAAAAATATATAAAAAACGTCAACAACGACTACGTACACCCAAATTCATTACATAATGTGATGTATGTAGGTAATATGTATGTTTCTGTATATTGAAAGAGCAATGAAACAATTAATAAATAAATTGAAATGAATGAAAATATACTGGGTCATTTGTATGAATAAATCAAAATATCCAAGTTTGAAATAGGCTGAGTGTGTGTTTTTATACCGATCATCCTATACAATGTATTCTATATTTAAAATATTTGCAGTAAATATCACCATTTACATATATTTCGTAAGCAGTATTTTCACATTGGTTTCACATGTAACACACGATATTCTGAAAGAATGTGTGTGTGCTACGTTTTGATATATCGACTAACAATTCCCTAAATTATTCTGTAAATATCTCGAAATGTGAAATGGTTGATTTAAAGAAAGCTACAAAATAAACTTTTTCAAATAACTTGACAACGCAGAAATCAAATTGAAAAATTGAAATTCTTGAACATCCAATGAAGCGGTGGAATATATACCAATATACTGGGTGTTTCATTTCAAAAAGAGCAACTCTGATTTATTAATTTGTATGGTTCGTTTGCAAAAAATAGAAGTCAGAATGATAGTTATTAACAAAGAAGAACCACTGGAATCATATTGACTCACCCTGTACATATACCATCATTATTATCAAAATAAATCATTATAAAACATGAATAATATTTTAATTCGCTTCTCAAGTTCGTGAAGAAAGAGGATATACTGAAAAATATAAAGATAAGGTGAGCCACTGTAGTCCGAAATGGTCAGGAGTTACATTTTTCAACCATCTCCCTATCAAGTACAAACCTCAAGTCACTCGTTGTTTCAACAACATTTTCAAATCTTTCAAAATGAGGGTGGTATACAAATCCTCCCAAAGAAAATACAGAAGAAATAGAAATGTCAGGGATTCATCAAATTAAATGCAAGAAGAAATATGTGGGTCAAACCAGAAGGGTCAAGAAAGTACGGTTCAAAGACCACATTGCTCATATCCGTTTTTCGAGACCAGAAAAAAAATCCAATCCGAAGTAGATAAAAGATAAAAGGGTAGATTATAGCAGATAAGTTATAAAATAAAGTAAATTATTAAGGTAGGTACACAATTAAATGTAGACCCAGGTATAATGTGGGGAGTGGAGTAGGTAAAAAGGTGATGAGTGCAATTAGCCACTAATATAAGTAGTATCAACAGGATTGTAATAACATAAATAGTTTAGTACGCTTTGAACTCATGAAGATGCCAAATTTGTTGGCGAAACACGCGTTGAGTGGAATTGACGATGCTTTGGAGTTTTGGGTAGTTTTTCAATTTCTTAAACGATGAAATCTTGATTATCTATACTCACCTGAATCCTAACACATTCCAAAGCGGGAAACTTCGCCAACTTCTCGATATCGTCCCAGGTTCCCAGATGCGTAGCGTTCATGTTGATAACTTTCAACTTTCGAAAACTGTCGTGCGGGGAATCCTTACCGGATGCTGACTCGCAATCACTTTCTGACCTTTCATAGTTCCGGTTGCACGTTTCCCCCTCCACTCCCTCAACATCCAAGGACTTGATAGGACAATCTGCCAGCACCAGAGTTTCCAGATTCGGGAAGGCGTAGCCGAGTTTCGTGACCTCTTTCCAGTTGTCGACGAGATTTCCGTTGAAGTGCAGGATGCGGACTCCGGAGTGCTTGTGCCTCAGCTTGTAAATTGGACACGAGCATTTGACGGATATCTGCTCGCTCTCCTCATTGGAATTGGTTTCGTCGCTGCTGTTTTGACACTGACATTTCAGGCTGTCGTCATGGAGACGTACGTCGTTGTAGTCATTCATGCTAAGGTGGAATTCCTCCAGGCAAGGAATGTGGTTGAGGAGTTCTTGGACGCTGTCCCAACTCACGTAGGTGGAGTTCAGGACGAGGTTTTTGAGGGCGTTCCATTTGATGCCTTCGTCAATTTTCACGTCGCGGAGAGGAGTGGACAAGTCGTTGAAGCTGAGGTTGACGAATTTCAGACGAGGCATTTGTTGAAGGATCCCGAAAACCTGCAAAGAGTTGCAAATTTTTTATCTCTAGAAACAATGAAGCAAGGTAAAGAAAAGGTTATCGGGCTCCTCCTTAAAAAAAATCTGACTTGACTTACGCAGTCTCCTGAACACGAATCCAAAGAAAATTCGAGGGGTCTCGATCAGTTTTTGGGTTATGCCCTTCTAAATCTTCTAAACTATTAAAACACGAATTTTTCGATCAAAATAACACAAAATTTTTCCTTCATGGCGAGACTTTTTTTGGACGCTTATCCACCTAATTCCACAATTAATAACCCAAAATCCACCGTTAACACAAAATTTTCAGTTTCTTATAACCACATACTCAACTTCTTCCTTAAACTAGCTTTCTTTCCGCGATAAGTTGGTGAATTGAAATCTGTTCCGCCGATTATTCAAATTCGAATATGATCAAATAACTTTTCCTTCAATTAAATGTTTTATTGTTTAATTTTCGCCATTGCCACAACTGATAAAAAATTTCAGAAATTAAAAAAAATTGCAGACATTTTTCAAAATTCAAAATCTCAAAATTATAAGAAACAAAATATTTTGTAAAACCAAAAAATGTCTGTCTCTCCACACGATTCCACAAAGTGGATATTAAGGCAAATATCTACTACTTCCCCATACGGATATTGAATTATATCTGTCTTCTATTTGTGCAACGTTCCATTAAGGAGACATCCTTCATTTTTGTTGGAAATGACTTTTGGTCTCTGCCTGAAGACAGTGCTACCAGGAGGGTTACTTGATCTGTTGGCGGATGGCGCTGCGAATTACTTTATTGTGAGTCGCAGCTCCATTCGTAGACGGATACTATAAGGCTTTTGAATATTATCATTCATATTTGTGGAACAAGACGACTACATTGTCGTCTGACCTATCCTTGTACTGATGAGAGGAAAATAACCTCGAAACATGCATGTATGCAAGTGGTCATTTCCAACAAAAATGAAGGATTAATATTCAATTGCTTTATAACAACACTTGCAATTATGTGTTCTTAATGGAACGTTGCACAAATAGAAGACTTATATAATTCAATATCCGTAGGAGGAAGTAGTTGTTTTCTGTCAGATATTTGCCTTAATATCCACTTTGTGTAATTGTGTGGAGAGACAGGCACTTTTCGGTTTTACGAAATATTTTGTTTCTTAGAATTGAACTCTCCTACATACACTCTCGAACTTCGTTTTATGTCTCTATTATATTAGGTATTAAAATTGTTAAAAATTGCTATTACTGTTAGCATTCGATCTTTGTTGACTGATGATGCTATTATTAGTTTATAATTATTGTATATGTGAGTGATTATCAGTGATTTATAATTTTTTTTATTGCAATTGTTTATTCTTGTTATTATATGTACAACTTCCTCATACCAGAACTTGTGAAATAAATAAATAAATATTGAACCAGAAAGAGCTTATGAATTTGCTAAAAATTCAGAAACAAAGCTCGCTCTTTCATGGTTTGGAGAATTAAAAGAATATGACCTAGCCCAATCTAAGCTGACCTTGCTATCCGTTGAAAGCAATCCTTTTATAATACAATAGGTCATCTTACCTTACTAACGTTCTACATGATAGGTACCGAATAGAAAATAGTATGCAGCCAAAATCTTCTTTATCGTGTATGCAATCTCTCCCAACTATTACCAATGACATATCTATGTCAAATACAAACCCTGAATATACATAAGCTTGAGGTCAAACAACAATCTAAGTTCCCCAAGGGCATCTCAAGGTCATAGCCACATAATGCGTCTATACACCAGACAAATCCCTGAAGGTCACCAGACGGTCACTGATGACATCATAGTGGTGGGAGGAGGCCAAGAACCGGCCATTATATCCTACTCCTGTTGAAATGAAGATAATAACAAATGGCGAAAATTAAACAATCGAACATGAATTTGAATAGTCGGCGACATAGACTACAAGTGATCAGCTTACCACGGAATGAACGTTACTAACAAAAATGAGGAGGTTATGTTTGTGGTTATAAGAAAGTAAAACTGTTATGTAAAACAGTTGTTTGTGGTGTTAGTGATTGTGGAATGAGGTAGATGAGCGTCTGAACGAAGTGTTGACATGAAGAAGGAAACATTTTATGTGGTTTTCAATCAAAAACTTCATGATTGAAAAGTCGATTTTCCAGATTTAGCAGGGCATAACTCAAAAAGTAACTGGGAACCTATTGAATTTTCTTCGGATTTGTATGTTCAGGAGACAAAACTACGTTAGTTAAGTAATTTTTTCATTTTTACCTGAAGCAAAAATGGGTAAAATTTCATTAACAATTTTTTTCTGGAGTTTACGTAGTTTGCTCTAAACAAAAAATCTAAATAAATTTTTTGTCAACTGAATAATTTCCTATTCATGTTGAAGTTAAATAGCTCAAAAGGTTTGCTGTGCAAATATGCAAAGTTCAAAGTAACCAAACTGACATGAATAAATTCACTAAATATTTTACATAAATTGGTTGTTTTGATGTCTTGGTAAAATTCCGTTAACTAATAGCCAGGAGCTAATAATAAAATTTTCGGAACTTACGTAGTTTGGCCTTCTGAATAAAAATCCTAATGAAATTTTTGGCGGTCTCAAATAACTTCTGAGATATGGGCCTATTTTTGAGTGATGACTGGCATTTTTTTGGACACATTTCTACCGCGGAAGAAACACTCAAAATTCTTCCTACTTTAACTGATACAATGTACACACCCCATTTCACCTGTTTTACACATTTTTTTTATAAAAAAACGGCATTGTTTATCCAAACATTCAATCTTATTTTAAAAACATCAAAACAATTTTATGTAAAATGATATGGAATTTATTTATGTCATGTTGGTAACTTTGAACTTTGCATATTTGCACAGCCAACTTTTCCAGGCATTTAATTTTAACATGAATAGGGAATTATTCACTCACTTTTTTTTTCAGAAAACAACTTGACATGTATAATATTCACTAACCATTTTGCCTAGATTTGTTGGTTATGTGATCATAAAAGAAGGATGAGTTTTTTTTCTAAAAAGTACCATTTTCAATAAAGAAAGAGTGTGAAACAGGTCAATTAGGGTTTGTAAATTGTGTTAGTTCAAAGAAGGAAAAATTTTGAGTGCTTTTCCGCGGTAGAAATGTGTCCTAAAAAATGCCATTCATCACTCAAAAATAGGCCCATATCTCCGAAATTAGTTGAGACCGCCAAAAATTTCATTTGGATTTTTTGTTAAGGAGGCCAAACTACGTAAGTCAATTTTGTTGATAGCTCGTGGCTATTAGTTAACGGAATTTTACTGATGTCTTTGAAAGAAGGATGAATTTCTGGAGAAACAATGTCGTTTTTGATAAAAAAAAAATTGAGTAAAAGAGGTGTACATTGTGCTAGTGTGAAGAAGGTCCTAAAAATCACTCAAAGATTAGCTTATATCTCCGAAATTACTTAAGCCCGCCAAAAATTCATAGGAGACCAAAGTACGTAAGTTCTAAAAAAATTTTTTTGATAGCTAGTGACTATTATACTAAAGGAATTTTACCCCAAAACGAAATAGTGACAACTTTGTACGGTTCACTGATTTTGAAATTTGGATAACTCGGCCATACCTCACTCTCTAAAAACTACAAATGTTCAAAATGTTGACAGTATTGCTGCAGAACCTATTGAAATATCTATAATACAGCATAATTGCAAAGTGCGCTTGTGTGGACATTTTCGAAGTTGAAGAAATGTAAAGGTTACAGTTAAAGTCAAGTGTTACCTCTGGCCAATCATTCAGTTTATTCTTAGCAAGATCTAGTTCTTCAACTCCCGCACATTTGGCAACCAATACATCCTTTTCCCCTGCGGTGGTGATGTTGCAGTCATTCAAGACCAGTAAGGCAGGAACAATGGCCCTTGGTGATTTACCAGGAACAAAAATGCATACGGCGATCCCTTCATCTTCCGAACCCTCCGATTCAGTCGAACTCTCCCCATATTTCTGCTCTAGGGCTTCTAGCAGTGATGGCATTTTACGGTGATCTGGAAGAGGAATGGGTATTAGTTGTTGCAAATTAGTTGAACGAACGTACCATTTTCAGTATTTTTGTTACTGCATTTCCACTTGAAATTTTAGACAGATGGTGTCAACGCCAATCATGGATGAATAGATCATAGGTGGACCGATTTGTATTGAGAAATGTTAATTTTTTGTTATAGGCTTAGGCTTACTGTTCACACTCACGATATCCGACGATACGATGATCCGAAAGTGAACATTATTCAAAAAAATTTATCGAAACCTCACCGAGTATGGTAGTTTCAAAAAACCGAGGAATACATATGGAAATCGAGTAGATGAAAATACGAGAAATAGTATTCAAAATGCGGTGATAAACTTCTATGCTTTTATTAAAATATAAAGAATTGTAAACTTCCGTCAGTTTCAACACATGAAGGTGCTTTAAATACAAGTACGCCACAAACGAGTGTTTGGAAGGAGCTCAGAAAAATTGGTCTAAAATGCTACAAAATTCATATTTGCTAAAAATTATACCCAGGTGATCCTGAACAGAGGTTGGCTTACAGTAAGTAATTGGCTAATGAATGAAAATGTTTTTTCTCAATTTCTTTCAAAGGTCATTTGGACGGATGCGAGCACTTTCACTAATTGTTGTATGTTCAATAGAAATAATGAACACATCTGGAGTCAGAACAATCACAGAGAGTTTAGAACAGTTAAGCCACAGGTATGGTTCAGTTTGGACGTATGGCTGGAATTTGTGGAAATCAAATCCTTGGTACTTATTTTTTTAATGGATCACTCAATGGAAAAACTTATTTGAAGTTTCTCCTAGGTGCTTTTGACGATTATCTAGACATTTTGCCTCTCGTGAATTCAAATCAATATTGGATTCAACATGACGGTGCCCCTTCACATAATACCAGAGTAGTATGTGAATACCTGAAAGAAAGATTCCCAGATAGGTGGATTGAAAATAATGGTCATAAGAAATGGCCAGCAAGGTTGCCTGACCTTACGGTACTTGACACTTCTTTGTGGGGCACATCAAAAAACCGGGTTCACGGCTAACAAAAATTCAATAATGTTGAGGATTTTAGAAAGCATAATTGATCAGTGTTGGTCGATAAGAAGAAATATAGCAAGGGCTGTAGAAAACTCAGGACGGCGAGCACGTCTATGTATTCAGGAAGAAGGCAGAAATTTTGAGCAATTGGTCTGATGTTTCAGATTTTTTTTTCGTCAGTGTAGTTATTTCGTTCGTTTATTTGTAGTTAGAGACAGATATTTTCAGTAAAGTTCATTAGAAACTAGTTTAATCAGATTATATCTCGTTTCTGGTAAAAAAAATAGTCTACGTAATTATTACTTTGATAATAACAGCAGACGTGACAGAAAATGGGGTAACAACAAATCGATTAGTTTGTCAAGTATTATTTTGATTGAATCAAAGCCAACTAAAACTTTTTTTAATGTTATGCGGAGTTATTTCAATTTGTAATAATTCAATATGACGTCCATGAGAAAAAATAAAGTTGATGATGATGGCCAAGAGGCGAAACGTCAGAAGGTAAATCTGAAAATACCGTCGTACAGCGTGGACAAAATGGCATAATAAATGTGCTGTTTATTTTAATACTAACGCAAAAAAATTAAAATGGTTTTTCCAGACATATAACCCAATATACCGGGTTTCATGTAGGTACTGGCCGCTTGTTCAGAAATGTGATTGATCATGGAGGTATCACAGGGCTCTGTTCTTGGGCCCACACTATTTCCACTTTATGTAAGTGATCTACTATGACGAAACAAGGACTCTGTCCTGGATGAAAGCTGAGGAGGGGGTTCGGATTAGATTCTGCAAGACTGGTAGTTGATAAAAGAATATACCTACAATAAATACCCACTAATAAATAAGTCAATTCTGGATAATTAGGCCCTACAAAAATCTATGACTTTTAGCATCTTATATCATATCAAATTGAATGCGAGAGATGAGAACAACTGATTTGAAAATATCAGACGAAGTCTGATGGCTTCAGGAGAGAGACAGAATTTCAATGACGATTTTCCTCATGTTATATAAACCAATCAAATGCCATAATTTTCTCATTTCGAACCAATGAGAACAGGACTTTTTGAAAACACTTCCTCCAGGCAACACAGTTTTCGTGCCTGCAAGGCGAATGTATTTTTCGAAAATTCTGCATTTTGTCGGGATATTACTACTGAAAACCCCTTATTATCTCCTTAATTTTAGGCAGATATCTGACAGAAAACAACGAAACTAGTATGCAAGTGGCCAAGTCCTTGATCATGTCGGCAGGATTCTGCTACTTGATACAGAAAACATTAGTGGCTGTCTCCCAGATTCTAGGGAGAACGCTGCACAGATATCTGTCAGATTTTATTCAACGCCCGTCGTGGTATTAGCTAGGGAAGTAGTTGTTTTCTGTCAGATATCTGACTAAAATTTAGGACAGAATAAGGGGTTTTCATTGAAACAATTGATTTGTTAACATCTAATTGAGCATTTGAAGAATACCTCACCAACACCTCCATTTTTCATGTCTGAATTGCCGCAGACGTATTTCTTCATTATATTTCATACTCGCCAGTGAGGCTCATAAATAAATATCCTGTATCCAAGGATAAGGTGTAAGACAAGTTTCCTTATTTGGGATACGACGTGGTTTCCTAGTGGCCTTCACATTTTCAAGTTGCTGCTTTGGCATTATTCCAGCCAGTTCAATAAATTCATCAGTGGCGGTTGACCTATCTGGGACAATGTTTGTTTTATCATCTGCACTAAATTTATATTTTACGAACAACACGCAAAACGATTCGATATTCACAAACTTTTGCATAAAGTTTCGCTAACACAGTACCTTCTTCAGGTAAATTTACTGGAAGAAGCCACTGTGTTAGCAGAACATGTCTGATATTTGAAATAAAGTTTGTGAAGATCGATTCGTTACTGGTGTAGTTTGTACAATTACTAGGGATCTTTATCAAGTGACGACCAAGTAAATCAGATACTTTTTTTATATTAACTATGACTAACAATGATAATGAAAGATATTTGATTTGATATAGAATTAAAGACATTTCCAGAATTGTTCCATTCTTCAAAGCAGCCAGTAAAGATGTAATTCGAAGATCTAATCAAAATTAGGTTATCATTAACTCTCTGTTAAATTATATTATGTAGTACCAATCATCTTGAATATAAGTAGGTCATCATTCAAAATGGAAACCTCTTCAGCTTCCGTTGCTTCTTGTTTAAAAAGACCTTGACATTATTATTTTTTGTTTTAATGCAATTCAAAGTTTACAAGTGTCAGCGTTTATGATAAGTACACAGCATACATTCTTCGTCTAGATATGTACTGGAGGATGGAGTTGAAGTGACCAAGATGAGTTTGAGATTCAAAACAGTCAAAACGGTATATTATGCTCTAATAGATACTCATCTATGCTGAGGGACACTTTGTCGAATAATATGTGTTTCATCAGTACTTCAAACTGTTCCAATACGGCAGAAATAGGCTATTAGGTAAGTGTACCTATGTGAAAGCTGAAACCTAGTGATTCGTACAGATGAAAATGCATCGACTGATATATGAATTTATATTATGATTTAGGTTAAATAACATACAATGTAATAGACAGTAGAATAGCAGAGGTGAAAATGATGATGGGTTGTCAGAGAGTTGTCAATGAAATTGATGTTGATTCTGAATGATAAAATTTATTTATATAACAAGGCGCAGTCTGTAGGATTATTATATGAATTGTCTGAAATTTCTGAGACTACTTCCTCTGATGTTTTTTCATTCATGTTCTGACACTAGAACTAAAATGATTTATACAGTTACACTTCTTACATTTCTGTCCAAAAGCTGAACATTGTTTATACTTATGTGATAATTCGCACCAACAAGGTTCAATTATTAGGAAGCTCAAAAATCCTAATCACAAGTGAATGATCACTTGCTATTTTCTCTTGTATACAAATGTCTGGGAAATGAAAATCCTGTCGTAGTTTTAAATGTTCTGAAAATGATATGCAGAATGCTCTAGCAGATGTCCAAAATTAAATGCTGAGTTCGAAAGTGAGAAATTTGATTCCTAGGAGGGGCATGAGTCCCAGAAATAATTTATCAAAAGAAAAAAATATTCAGATGTATAGAATAAAATTACTCAATACAGAAATGACCTCAAGCCTGGGAAGAAAGGGTATGCGCTCTTTCCAAACGTCACGGTCAACCGTATTGAAACAACAAAATTCAGAGCTACTGTCCAAAGCGAAAGCTTATTTCAATCAATTGCAAGGGCACCTGAAAAAAGGGTTTCTGACCATTCTGTACCAATTTTTACCAATTTCAGCACCCTGTATCTTCGGAAGAAACATTTGCGGACACCCTGTATAATGGAAGTATTTCTAAGACAAGAAGGAAACAGAAAAACTAGAGAAATTTCAATCAATAAGGAGTAGGAGAGAAATGCTAAAATTCAGCAGGCAGAGGGTAAAATATAAAGAATGTAAGAAAGGTTTTGGTGAAATTGATTCTGATGTAACACGCCGATATTTCTTACCAGCCTTCAGTGAAGAAGTTTTCGAAAACAGAAAACAAATTTAGTTCAAAAACAATCAGCAAATTCCATCCTCTCATCCTTCATCCTCATATTTTTCATCGGATATGGCAAGGAATCTCATTATAAAGTTCGAAGAATATTTTCAGTTAGACCACTTAATATTTTAACGGTCTCGCAAGAATGCAGCTCTTGATTTTTGATATATGACTAGTCGTAGGCGGCAGATCGCAGACAGTGTGACTGCCCTGAAGTGCCTGCCCCGTCGAGGATATTCTTTTGTTACAATTCGTTGTCCTCAACCGTGTGAACACCAGACATCCTCATTAAATGCATAGGCGGAGCCACAGCTTCCAGTTGGAGATTGGTATAATAATAATAGTGAATTAAATACTATTATCATGCAGAAATATGAAAATACGCAACAGTTACAAGATGTGCCATATAATTTGATAACGAGACCAATTTCTGAAATAGTCACTCAGTTTTTGAGGCAAGGATCGGTTGTAACACCACCAAATTTGGCATGCTAGTAGTTGGAATCATGTCAAACAAGAAAAAAATTGATTACCAAAAATCAGCAGGTGGGACACAAAAAAAATTTCACCAAAAAAACATTTATTCTCTCCTTAATTTCAGGCAGATTGGATATTTGTAGCCAAAGTAATAAATAGCAGTGAATTGCATGGCATGGCCATGGACGTCGACGACTGCAAATGTTGTCGGACCTACCTTGCACTGAAGAGAGGCAATACACCTCGGAACCGGTATGTAAGTGGTCAAGTCCCTAATCATGTCGAGCAGGATTCTGCTACATGATACAGAAGGCATTTGTGGCTGTCTCCCAGATTCTAGGGAGAACGCTGCATAGATATCTGTCAGCAAAGAAGTTGTTCTCTGTCAGATATCTGCCTGAACTTAAGGAGAAATTAAAGGGTTTTTTGCTGAAGTTGTGTCTCTATCCTGAAGCCATCAGACTTTGTCTGATTTTTTCACAAAAAAATTGATTTAAAAAAAATTAGTTTTTTTGTTGTCACCTTAGAATTAATGGAGTTTATAAGAAAATGGTTTGAATGGGGTTCAAGATGATTCAATTCCCTACAAGGATGAGTCTCAGTAACTCCTCACGAAACGAGCCCGTTTTCTCAGAATACGTGATTGAACGCCGACATCAAATTTCAGGTTCGTGTTTACCCGCCGCTGCAAGTTCTTGCGGTGCTAAACGTTGAATATGTCATAACTTTGCCAAAAATGATCAAAGAATGAAAAATAAAAGTGCATTTTGGTCGTGAAGACCACTACTTTTCCATGCAAATATAAAATGTGGGAATCTGAGTAACTAAATGTTTTTTTTTACCACGTCACATATTCCTACTGCGTTATTTACAGAGCATGAAAAAATCATAGATATTTTAGTTAATCCGCGGAATAATTGCACTGAAGCAGGAATCATTACGCTCTTTAGACACTATGCAATAATTTTAGAGTAGTGAAACAGGTCTCACTCACACACGCCAAAAAAAACTGGGTTTTATTCCTGCCTCATTTTCAACATAATTCCGACATTTCATTCAGTAAATGTTGAAATTAATCGCTCATATTCATCCTGCATAAAAAATAAAGTACGCAATTTCCAGCTGGAGGTTTGCACTTTACATTTCTTTTGTTGAACATACAAACACTCATTATATTATAATTTAAAAAAATGTCCATATAGGACGAAACTGCAGTAACGAAGTGTTACAAGTTAAAGTGGTATAAAAAAATAGAAATTTTCTTTTTCTTATGATGATCTCCTACCACGTAGTAACTACATCCATCAATTTATCTATCTGTAGGTTCGATGTTTCTCATTTGAATGGCTTCTTCTCGTTTTCTTTAAAATGTAGGTACAGTTCTTCGTATAACTAACTTTTTATATGAAATATTGGTCAGAAATTTGTTAAATATGTGTTCAAAATATGCCTAAATCGTATGGACTATCCAATTTTTCGAGAAAAAATGCTAATGGTCATTCTCAAAATTCCTATCCATTTAGCAGAGCATGAAAATAAGAATAATTCATATCTGTAAACATCTTTGAATAGGGTTCCCGGATTCCAAAATACCAATACTTTTGTATGATAACTGACTGATGTTCATATGATATAGGAATAGGTAGATGAGAACGAATGAGAATGAAAACCAAAAAGATCCCCAGATGATGGAATCAACCCAATTTGAATATCTCATTTGAACTCTATCAAACTTTGGAATGATGCAATGCCATCAATGAATCAACAAATGCTCTAACAAAATATATGTTTCCTAATGATATTTAACACGTGTAGCAGCAGCTCAAATCCAAGGCGAAACTTCTATTAAAGTGCCATTCCAAAAATAATGCGCAAAAATATTTTTAATGAAGGTCAACTTTGTTAATGAAATCTCGAAATAAATTAGTGTATATCTGCGTATCCACCTTAGGATTTTATGGCACAATAAATATTCAAATTTATTTCTACGCCGTTTTCCAAATTGGATTGAAGGATATTCGGTTCAGTTGATGGAGGATCGATGGTATTATTGTCGGATCATTTCTATGAACGTGCTATTCATAATGCGACAGAAATCATGTTTTTAATATAACTTCATTATTAATGAAAAACTATCGATACATTTCCCTTTGTAATCTAAATTTTCCTTCGAGATTCTCTCGAAACTTCATTTTGAAAAAGTAAACTAGTTGAAATCTTCAAAATAAAAACTCGAATAATTTCATTATATTGCTGAAAAATCGAGAGTTGCACAAAAAATTATAGCAACAAAAAATGTATAAAAGACAATTTCAATTCAAATATTCCAAGTATGTTCCTGATTACTATCCAACTTCACTGTTTCTCTTTACTTGCCTCAGCCCCCATTTCTTCTGCATCCCACTATTGCCATTGTCCGTTGCACTACGGAAAACCTGCTGATACAACAGCGACACCCTCAGCAACCGGAGGCATAAGGTCACCCATCTGTTTTACATGGATACAACTCTCTCCGCGGCATCAGCACAAACTCCGACAGATCTGGTCATCAGAACTGCGTTCCGATTCTACTTTACTCCTTTGGAGTAATGAAATGAACTCAAGAAGAGCTGCGACAACTCGACGTAAAAACTCTCAAAATGATGCATCTTCATAGGAGTTTGCATCCTAAATCGTCTGTTCCATGGTTATACTTCCCCAGACAACGGAGAGGCCATAGACTTTTGAGTTTGGAGTGTCTACACCACATAATTGTACTGGATGGAGCCTGTAGTCATCAGGAGTTCAGATCACCTTCTCTGCTTTATATGCGATCATGAAAAAGCAGGGATTAGAGCAGCCGATGAACTCGGTCTCGTATTCGACATTGAACGGACGGACCCAAACTCTGTCACCGAGTTGGAACCCGTTCAGCAAAAAGCCCAAGTCAAAGCTGCGGAGAGTGAGAGGCTCCTACAGCTACATAAAGATGAGCCAATGCAAGGGGTCTTGTTCAGTAACATTGAAGACCTTTGTTTATCCAGAAACCTGACCTTCGCTTTTCTCAGGTCAAGTGGGCTGAAGTCGGAAACCAAGAGATTCATAATGGCCTGCCAAGATGGTGTCCTCAACACCCTCGTCTTCTACCGTAGTCGCGTGATGGGTATAGAGGTCCCTGACACTAGATGCATAGCGTGTCGTGGGGCAGCTGAGACCGTAATGTATTTGCTGTCAGCTTGTCATGCGCTCTCAGCCTTTATTCACAGACATTTTTATGGTGTTATATTCACTTTTCAGCTGTAGAAAACCCCGGAAAACCTACAGAACCACCCCGGGTGGTCAGTGCGCACTTCGACTTAGCACCAGACGTCGGGATTGGCATCCAGGCAACTCACTTCACACTTGCTTTATAACAAGGCATATGAGTAGCGACCTAAAGAGACCTATGCACTTAAGAAAATAAATCTCGCGTACTGTGGCCTCTAACTCTTGCCGATACAAACCAGAAGTTCCACTGCCAGATAACTTAGCCACTGGTCCATCGACCACCCAATCAAATATCGATATACTGGTTGTTTTTGATGACACCTCATATGCTTCTATAACCAGATCTTTAAAGGGCAGAAATATAAACGTCTCACTGACCAGATGGATGAAATCGATACTGAAAAGCAGAATAATTATGGCAATCCTTGGGGTGGAGAGAGTCAGGACGACAGAAGAAGAAGATTGTTCCCAAGAAAAAAAGTACGAATTTAATAAAGCCTCAACTTTGAATGGAACCCAGCTAGCGTTTTCCAAAGAGGTTAAATATCTGGACGTTACAGTCAACCAAAAACTGACATGGAACAGCCAAATCATCCACATTATTTCTAGAGCTATAGCTCTTTATTTAATTTTCTGATGTCCTGAGAAAGTTTATCCTTGGCTCGCACAAGTTTCGAACTCTGAGGGCTGTCTATCTACGGACAGGTCTAGACAAGTACCTCTAACATATCATGAGGTCGCACTAGTCCAGGTTGTTCTTTCTCGGTTGGTTTGGAATTAGTGGCTTGTCTTCTAACATCCTCCAAAAGTTTCTCCGGATATCCGTTTTGGCGCAATTCACTCCTTATATCAGTCAATTCAGCTTGGAGTGCTTCTTGAACACTGCATATTGTCTCTGCTCTGACGAGTATTCTCACAATGCCTTTCTTCGTTGAATTCGGGTGGTTAGAGTAGTCAAAGGCCAAATACTGTCCAGTGTGGGTCTTTCTATACACCGATATGTGGATGAAATCGCTTCTTCTCTCAACTTTTACGTCCAAGAAGGAAAGTGAGTTGACTTCTCCTCCATTGTAAACCTGATATTGTCCCTTATGTCATTCATATTAAATAGAAATCGTTGGATCTCTCCATGTTATATGGATAGATTCCTTAATGGGAACATCAGTGTATAGGATCAGGTTGTAATTTGATGTCCACAAAATATCTAGAGTTCTTTACGTAGAGCTACTTTTTTCCTTGTAAGGGGTCCAGAATGAGCAGGAGAAATTTGGCCAAATTGTAGGTTGGCAAGTGTTTGGAACTGGTTATCGGTCTCAAAGGTATACCGGCCGTGTGGTATTCTTGGAAGGCCGTATAGATGAGGAGGTGTGCAACAAACAAACAATTATTTGAGATCACCAGGTATATAATCTTTTGCAAGCCTTTGGAAACTTGTAAGTATTCCCCAGAAGACGACTGCGGACAACAGCAGTTGAAACGTTGAGATTATACAAATTATACGACGATGGAAGTCCGAAATGAATGTACTCAGACATATTGTGCATGAAATGTTTGTTGATGAAGCACAGGATTAAAATGAATCGAACCTGATTGATTGACGATACGACAACAAATAATCAATGAAATCATGTCTCGATGCAACGAAACCTAGATTATAATTACGGTGTTCCTAATTTTACATCAACTCTCTGTGGCAAAGCCACTGTGTGAGTTTATCGATCCATGTCCGTTAGAGAGAAACGAAATACAAAATTGCTGGCATTGTACGAGTTATGTAAGGACTACGTATCGAAATGAAAGTAACATTTGAAATAAGTCTAAAGCGCAATGGCAAATTGCAAATAGAAAATTGCACAGCGCGAATACGTATCACAATTTCCGAAGCGTAAACAAACCCATTCGTATCCTTATATTACAAAGAACATTTACTTCACCTCTGAGATTAGTAATACTGTTTACATAACAAACCGATCGTGACCGGGAACTCCCGATGGCGAATTACCTGCTCAACAAAGGAAGGAACGTCAACGTATCCATAAACAAAAGCACACAGGAAAAACAGTTTTTTGGCATCACTTTTAGACGCACTAATTACCAGGTGACTTTTTACCCAAAGTCCAACTGTCCGAGTCCAATTGAGTTTCACTAGGGCTTCGAACACTTGAATGTGTGCGTTGCGCGTACGAAAGTGACTACGCAACCACTCTACTAGCTAGTCGCAATCTCACTGACAAATGCACGTTTTGTTGTTTCAATCAGCTGATGGTGGGCGAACAGCTGACGGAAGCTCACTTGATTTATCCCACCATGATATCATTTCAAGAGATAAACTACGATGAATTCGCAAATTGAGTTATAGTGGACTGAATGAGGTTTCTGTAAAGTGGAACCACAGAAAATCATAAATTTTTTCGTTTCTGTGCTAGGAATACCTGCAGAAACCGTTTCCCAAAAAATATACCAGGTGTCAATTTGAAAACTTCCCACCCTCAATACCTTCCTTCCAGTAAACCCCACTAAACATGATACATAACAAAAATATTTTCCAGATATAACTTTTGTGCAATTTTGTGATATATATATATATACATCACAAAACAAAACATTACTGACATGTGTACAGGGAGCCTTGAATTAATATTATCTTAAAGGTTTCTTAAATGTAATTTTTGGGTAATGACCACGTCATGACGTCTTCATATACGTAACTTAAAAAAATAATATTCACGTTCAAACAATATTACCCAGTAAATATGAAATAAATATATCACTGACGCCATCGTTCATTTTATCCTAATAATCATGGCGGTCATGGTAGGAGTTTTGAGTTCATAGAATTAAAATATAATTCAAACTACTTAAAAGTGATTGGAACCAATAGGATTGCAAAACTCATAATTTTCATGGTAAGATTATGATTTTCCACTACTCCATCCACTATATAATTGTTATTTTAGCATTTAGGTTATGTAGTGAATGTAGTGAAATCTACTATTGATTAGAGAGCATCTACATATGATGCTATGAATAGTAGAAAAGCTATCAGTTGTGGTTCCTGCTAATCAAATATTGGACAGCATGGAAATGGTTGCTGACATCTGGAGCTGTGTCAAATTATTTTGAACCGATTAATCAAGGAACTTTTGGAACTGAAACAAATGAATTTAGCTTGCTAAAACAACAATATTGGTGATGCTTAATTTGTAAGTGAACTCAAAATTATATATTTTATACAGAGTGTTCTGATCTTTCTTAATTTCATTAATCTATGATAATATTAACGTTTCTTGAGATTGTAGAGAAATCACTTGAATTGTTTAATACAAATTATCAATAAACTAACTGCATTTTCTCTTTCTTTTCAGTTTGGTTGTGTCCTTTCACATTCCTCTATCAGTTTTAATGTACAAACTGGTACTTATTGAATGATCAGATTACAAAAACTTAAATAGCAGTTGTTTTTTCCGAACTAATCGAAGATGAGCCCTTCTGGACTGGGCAAAGAAAAAAATCCAAAAGTTTTGAATTGATAATTATGGACATACTGAAACGTAAGTAATTATTTTTCTTTTACCTCTAGGGGCAACATAGAATTATTAATAATTATTGGATGGTCGTTTTCTTATATCATAAAGATTAATATGAGTTTTCAGTGACTGTAATGACTATATTTTCAGAATATGTAAAAGATGTTTGCAATTCAATCACAGATGAAGAGTTTGACTCATAGTGATGGATTGGATAACATTAGCAGAGCAGAAACTGAAAAGAAAGGAGAAGTGACCGAGACAACAACCATATAATTATTGATTCAGTGATATTTGTTTTAATTTTTCAAAAGAAATAGGTTTTCATTCAATATTATTCTTCTAATAACAATTAACTTCGGTAGATCTATCAATAAATTTTTCATCTGATTCAGGTGGTAAGTCATATTATTAGGTACTTTGGTCTGTTCATAGTGACTCAAGATTATATTTTTTATACTGTTAATTGTTAATGATGTAACTGTCTTGTTTTATAACGCTTTATCCATGAGATTTTAATCATTGACAATAAAGTTTTTTGATTGATTGGTATGTTTTACATCATTACCCCCTTATATACATATTTTATTCCTTAGTATACAGGATAGAGCTTATACTAATTGTTTACCAACACTTATTTTTCTACACTTAAAGTTGTATTTCTGGAATTTCAATCGCCACTCTTTGGTAGATGAATAACTTTATTAATTGCTATTGTTGTTATTCATCTACTGAAAAGTGACTACTGAAATTCCAGAAATACAACTTAAGTGTAGAAAAATAAGTGTTGGTAAACAATGAGTATATGCTCCACCCTGATCTTACAATGTTACATTTTACAAATGTTGCATAGATGTTTTGAGTAACATTAAATGTATGTAATAAAGTCACATTAAAGTTACGCAAAATATGGTACATTTATGTAATGTTAAGTAATTAACATTACATTGTAATATTAAAAAGAGGCACAAAGGCATATGGACGCAACGTATCTGTAACATCAAGCATATCTCTGAATAACATCACCAAGTCACAATGTGATATAACAGTTATGTTTTTATGTTTACTGGGACAATATGAGGAATCGAAGAAACAGATCGATTTTATTTTCAAGGAGGCGCTTTCAAGGGATATTTGTAGCTTTCGTGGTTCAGCCCCCTAGGAGGGGTAGAACCATTAGAATGTTAAATAAGAAGGAGGGTCAAGTGGCACATCATTTTGATTGGCGTTCAATTCTTTTTCCAATGTTACCCTGACTTATTATTTTTTAACCTGTGGTAGAAGTACATTGTGTCTCGAAGTGGAGTGGTATAGATTCACGATGAAGAAAAACTCAAAGTCGTCTCCACAAATTTAATATAACCACCAAATGTTAGTGATGTTAGAACGATAAAAGACTATCGAACAGTTCAATGGTTTCATAGTAGTAGGTACATGTTTCGAACCTATATAGGTTCATCATCAGCTAATATTAAAATTCTACAACAAAAAGAAGAATAGTGTAACTATCAGTAATCTAATACAATATGATATAACTTACATGGAGAGAAAATTATGTAGAAACTTTCAATGAAATAAAATGAGTGTCACCACATGTTCCCACTAGGGGGTTATGTGGGCACTAACAAAGTTAAGTGTTTATTATTTTTTTTTATAAAAAGTTGTGATAAGGGAGGATTGGAGCCTGTATCCCGGTTTTCAAAATTAATAAGGGAGGCTTAGAGCCTATATCCCAGTGACGTTTAGGGCGTAACATCAGTAAGGAAATTCGATCTTTTTTAAGTTATCGATTCAACGTGTGAAAAGAGAATGTCATTAGTGAATTGAGAAGGGAGGATCATCTGTCACTATCCATCGACAGATACACCAACAGTGGCAGTATCTACTAACTTACAACCTGCAAATAATTCGTCTACGCCTGCAACTGCATCACAACCACAACAGTCACCAGCGACAGATTCCATTAAACCAAACATAATTCAAACCAAGCTTGCAATTACAAAAAATACAGAGGTGATAGCAACTACAAAAGATTACTAAGAAAAAATTGATCTACAGATTGGAAAATATTTTTATGCCACTAATACAGCATTTAATCATGTGGAACACGAAGAATTTATAAAACTTTGTACACTTCTTCGGCCTGGCTACAAGCCTCCATCGGTTTATCAAATTGGTAATTCAATATTAAATAAAGTTCATAATGAAGCTACACAAGAAACAAGAAAAAAGATTAAGGGACAAACAGTCTCTATGTCCTTGGATGGATGGAGCAACATTCACAACTGTCCATTAGTTTGCTCAAGCATCACCACCTCATGTGGTGAATCTATTTTAATTGACACGGTGGACACACAGAGCAATCCACATAGTGCTGATAATTTAAGTGTAGTTGCAATGAATGCTATCAAATCCGCCCAAGAAAAATTTGATATTAAGATAGTCAGTTTTGTAACGGATAATGCAGCCAATGTGCAAAAAATTAGAAGAGATCTGGCTGAAAAACAAAAAACAGATTTTGTTCACTATGGTTGTTCAGCACACATTTTGAATCTGCTTGCCAAAGATTTAGAAATGCCTACAGTGACATCGTCGATTATGAAAGTAATAAAATATTTTCGAAATAAACAGGTTTCATCTGCTCTTTCCAAAAATGCAGGAGGTAAAAAATTAGTTCTTCCCTTAGAAATTCAATGGAATACTATGAATGATTCATTGCAATCATATCTTGACAACAGAGGGATATTAGTGCAAGTTTGTCAAGACCACAAAGAGTCGATAGACAATGAAATTATTAAAATTGTAAATGATTCTCACAATTATGTTGATTTGCTAAAAATACTTTCATCGATTGCAGTGGCTTTGGACAGAATGCAAAGAAACGGAACCACTATAGCCATAGCTGTAGAAATATGGAATGTGCTAGAAAATGATTTAGCACATCAGACATCAACTGTAAAAAAAGCATTTCTGGCGAGAAAAAAATGGCTCTGTGTGGAGAGCACTATGCAGCCAACATGTTGGATCATCGATTTTTAGGTCGAAATCTGGGTAATGCTCAAAAAAAGGAAGCTTATGAATATATTACAGCAGCTGACAAAAACTTCACTTCCTTCATAATGGCATTGATTGTCAAAACTCTTCCTTTTCCAGAATATATGTTTGGGGCTCAGTTCGTAATGACCAGTCCATTATTATGGTGGAGGTCAACGATTTTAGAAAATGAAAAAGATTGGCCAGATGAGGAAAAATTTTGACTTTTTGCGAAAAGCTTTTAACTGCTACAGCCGCCACAGCGGGGCTTGAGAGGCAGTTCTCAACATTTGGCTTGGTTCAGTCTAAACTCCGCAATAGATTAGGCAACGAAAAAGCTGCCAAACTTGTCTTTTTATTTAAATATTTTAATCAAAACCCTGAAAATCGAAAGAATGATTTGACTTGGATAACTTCTCCAGTTCCTCAATCTGAGCTGCCTTCAACATCTACTCCCACAATGATTTCAGTGGAAAATGATTCGGATGAAGAAGACAACATACCATTAAGGGCATTATTAAGTAATTTAACAAAGACTTAATATAAAGACTGATTTTAAAATAATAAATAATTTCCTTAACATGGTTAGAATGTGATACTATTATTTATTTTGTATTTTGTTTTTTGTTTAAGAAGTTTGGAATATTATTTTGTTTAACATTAATTAATTAATTTTATACTACTAAAAAAAGAAATTTTGAATTTATTTATTTTTTTATTTCATATTTAGTTTTATTCATTAATTTTTATTTTTGTAGTTTCAAATAATAAAAAAGTTGATATAAATGCCTTTCTTATTTTTATACACAACATATTTGAACTGAAAAAATAATTTGTAAGTAAAAATATAACGAAAATAAGTTGTCTGTCATTATGGATAATTATCAGATAATTGTCAGATAATTATCCGGTAATTATGTGATAATTATCAAAAAAAAAATTATCTTGATAATTACGAACCCTGATCACTAATTACATTCTCTTTTCATATGTTGAATCGTTAACTTTAAATTATTTTAACTCCCCTTCCCATTTAAAATTCTAAGAGTAACAACAACCTCTCCTAGGTGGTTGAACCACGAGGGCTACAAATATTCCTTAAAAGTGTACCCTTGAAAATGAAATTGACCTGTTTTTTAGATTCCTCATATTGTTTACTGGAAGGAAGATATTAAGGGTGGGAAGTTTTCAAATTGACACCCTGTATATTGATTCATTGGGCCTGTCGTTTCGGTTTCAAATTGATTTTATTCTGTAAAACTGTTAAATTTCTTGTTTATGATGGTATATGACGATGTTATTGCATTTAATTATTTTTGTTATTATATACAGTGTCACCAAACATTTTTTTTTATTCAAGCTATCGATTTTACTTTTTTTTTCAAACGATAGGTCCGACAATACAACCAATTCTGAAAATATTTCCATTTATAAACAGGATGTCCCAGAATAAAATACATAAATGAGTTCTTTTTAAATGGTAACACTCCATTTTTGTTACAGTTTTCAATTCGCCATTACATTTTCAATATAATATAGACTTTATCTGCAATAATTTTTTGTTTATGTTAATTTGTGTCAAAATATCATCGTACCTACATGGACCCATAGAAAAACTTCAGAACCATTCAAGATAACCAACTATTTTCCAGTTGATTCCTTGAGCTTCAGCGCATATTTTGAAATGTTGCTAAACTCGAAAGCTAATCTTCCATCGCCTACTACGATGTTTTTAATGAAAAATCACAAATGGCAATAACTAGACCTTTCTACATGCAAAACCCTGTATTTTATTGCACCATTGCATGGAATTTTCTGAGAGCTTTTTGTCGATACGGGGTTTGAGGAGTATTTGGAAAATTTGGTTCCTTTCAATATCAAAATTGCATTACTTGACTTTAATCGTCTATGAATCTTCTTAAAATGCGAAATGGGCTCGTATTTTTCATTTCAGTTCTGTCACTTCTTCATCGAAATTTATCACTGTGATATAATTCGGAATTAGTTTATCGAGATACATTTGAGGGACGTTGGCAATTTTTTTGAAAAATGCCAAATAAAAACTCTCGAAAATTAGCATACATTTTAGACGATATGTTTTTTTTTTTTTTTCAATTAAACAAATTATGATAATTAGGTTTCTTCGTCGCCATTTTTGCTCAGAAAATTATGTTCATTTTGACAATATGTGCATTTTTTCTGCTAAAAATCTTCTGAAATTCTGTCAATTCGATATCGAAGTTTATTTTTATGGTATAATTCGGAATCAGCTCATCGAGATACATTTGAGGGACTTTGCGATTTTTGAAAAATGGAAAATGAAACCTTTCGAAAATTAAATTGCTCGGGGGAATTTTTGACGTCTTATTCCATTTTTATGCTAAACCTTCCATCTGAGCATATATATTTGAAATCAGCATGAAATTTCACGTATCTTGGGAAAATTTCAAGTGAATCTTGTTAGTGTTACTATCGAAAATTATAATAAATTGAAAACTTATATTGTTGTTGTTCTTGTTGTTAAAATTGTTATTTCCGTCAACCAGCTGCACACCCTTAAGAGTACAACCCTCAAAAGTCTTCGAAAGACTTGTCTGAGCTAGGGAAGACGCAGCCCTTACCTTTTAACGTGTGATGCCATGCACGAGACCGATGACCATGCTGGGAATCGAACCCATGATCCTTAGGTTAAGAGACAAGCGCTCTACCATCATGACCATATGAAAAGACATACTTACAACATCTATATGGCAAAAAATATCATTGTACTTATATAAAAGTCGTACAAAAAGAATAGTACGTACAGTCATTTTTCCATTCGGGCGTAATATCCTTTCTACAACATTCAATACGTAATATACTATGGATCCCTGAGTCGACCACATTTTCAAACGCGAATGATGAACGATATCATTAGTCGTACGGCTGAATTAACATTTTCATTTTTCTGGCAAATTACCGCATCACAGTCAAGAGATCTAGGGCAGTGAGCCAATGGTAAAATGGTATTGAGTCGGAATCCCACTTTGAAAGGGGATCTATTTTTATCCCATCGGAATTGGAACAAGTTGTTTGTATGTTTGTTGTGAAACAGGACCAGACAGGAAAGTAGGGCAAATTAACAAAAAAAAAATTGTTTTTACATGTGGTGAGGAATGAGAACTTGTTGGGAGAATTTAATGAAACTGCTCCACGACACAGACAGGTGAAATCCTCTCCAGAGCTTCTGCAGTAGTAATAATGGTGATGCTGAGATTAATATATTATAATATAGTAATAATAAAGTACTTTCAGCAAGGGTGTCAACTACCGTCCAAGGCCTTGGTGAGTTGCGACACCACTTTCCTGAGCAACCAGTGCAAAACCGGACCAGCAGCCAAACCGCACCCTGGAGGGAATGCTCATTCCCTCTGATATCGGCCGTGGCTATACTAGGCTAACCCCCTGGTATACCCTTATACTCGGTTCCAAACAGAAGAGGAAGAGGCCCCCACAATTGACCCCCTCGAATTAGGAGTCAAAGGCAAGGTGGTGTGGTCCAGGATAATCAGGATAATCAGTTTTGATACAACATTTTCATGTGTCTTTATCCTGAGAGACTATTACCTTTCCAAACAGTTCCGTATATCACCTTGGTTGTTTTGGTTGCTGAATTTGCGTCCCGTAAATGTCATTTATTAGGTTGGTAACTGAAAAAAAGGTTATTTACGGGACTTGGTTCCTGAAAAAGCGGTCGATTGTCTGTCACCAGAACGACCGACGATTTTCTTTGGTTGATCTGGTTATTCTGGTTTGAATACTTTTTATTTTTTGGGGTTAAAAAACTTGATTTGTTTTATATGATATATGAATTCAATTGAAGTGATTGAACAGATCGAAGAAGTAACATATGTATTAATAATTTGATTTTTAATAACTTTATAGATGATAAAATTTTAATAGAGTACGCATGCTTCAGGAGTTGCGACAATTTTTCAATAGATTACGAAAACTTGAATATTTCATGCAAATGGAGAATCTGGCGCATCTATTCATTCCGGTAAGGAGACTTCTACAGTCAGTAGACATCGACTGACGAAATGATGAAGCTGTTGATTCCAATCTACAAAGATCACAAACAAATTTGATTCTCTAAACTTCACCAAAAAAAAGGTGTGGGAAACAATCAGCCAAAATCTGAATACATTTGGATACAACAAAAGCGCTTCAAATTGTGATGAGAAGTATAGAAATTTGAAGAAAAGCTACGATAAAGTTAGGGGGGAAAAGAATAAAACGGGTAACTCAAGGTTACCTGGAATTTTTTGATGATTAACAGGCATCAAATAAAAAAACTCTGGTTCATTATCTATGATTCGTAACAATATATTGATATTATTATAATAAAATAATCGAAAACACCAAAAATATTATATATATTATATCGCCAATTGAAACAATAAACAATCAAACATAACCACACTGAAAGACTGAAGAGAGAAATGTCCCGAAAATAAATTGCAACCACAATTACCAGACAAAAACTAATGTTACCGGTCCGGTAAGCAGTGGTTACTTTTGTCTATTTACGGAACATATCCATAATGAGAACCTCGACGTAAATGGACGCTTTGAATGGACAGACAATAAACTAAGGGGCGGTCATATCATGGTGAGGAGAACTGCTTGGGGAGCAAACCTCAGGTTGGCTAAAGTCGGACTCAAAAAAAATTGTTTTTTTTGTTTTAAATTTAAAAAAATTGTTTAAAATTGTTTTTTCCGTTAACCAGCTGTCATCCCTCTACGAACGACAGCCCTCAGAAGTCGAAACTTGTGCGAGCTATAAGGATAAAACTGACGAAATTACCAGGAAATTTAATTTCGAGAAATTTCGAATGGAATTAAATACCAAGAGTGGATGGAACATAGAATCCATTCGAGCACTGAGAAAAAATACCATAACATGGTACACGGACGGGTCCAAAACTCCCGACGGAACCGGAGTCTTTGGGCCTCGCACCAAATACTCCGAACCCATGGGCCAGTTCCCCAGTATCTTTCAAGCGGAAATTCACACCATAGAAATACCGGAACAAGAAAATCGCAATCCTCTCCGATAGTCAATCAGCCATCAAAGCGTTGAGCTCATATAACATCAACTCAAAGGTGGTCTGGGAATGCCTAGACAAACTTAATGATCTAGGCAGGAACAACAAGGCGATCCTCCTCTAGGTGCCAGGGCATGTCGGAGTGGAGGGCAATGAACAAGCAGACACCCTGGCACGGAAAGGGACATCAACGCCACTGATCGGGCCAGAACCATTCTGCGAACTTGGTAAATCTTACTTTCAAGAAGAACTCAATAAAACTGAAGAAGCAATGAGAGCAACATACTGGCAAAGACTTCCAGGGCTAAGGTAGACCAAAGATCTCTTCGGCAAATTCAACCGAGCAAGATCGAAGACACTGATTAACCTCAGCAAAACTAGTCTAAAGACAATCATGGGATTTCTGACGGGGCACTGCAGACTCAAAGAACACCTAAAGAAGCTAGGCTTAGAGGAGGACAGCACCTGCAGATTCTGTGGGGAACATCCAGAAACACCACACCATATATTGATGGAGTGTACATAACAAGAGATTAAATATCTCATCTTCGGGGTCAAGGCTATGTCAGAGCCCCTCCTCAGCCGGTTAACGAAGTAACAGAAGTGGCACGTATCATTCTGGCTGTAGAGGAGGCCAGCATCATACCGCCTACGAAAACCATCAGAACCAGCAGGGCGCTTCATAACACCAAGCCCATGAAGCCACAACAACTGGCACGGGTGGATGCGGAGATTCAAGATGTCCTTTCAGAAGAGGCTGACATCTGGCAAATCTCAACTGTGCCATCTATGATGCCGCTCAGACTTTGTCTCAAACAGAGAGGAGGGATGCCACCCCTCTGATTGGGAAACATGAGCGACGCATTCACAAGATGAAAGCTAAGATCAAGTCGGCGTGACAAGACGCGTCTCGTATCCAGTGTGTGGTGGACTACGTGGCGGCCAAAAGGCCTTTCACGAATTGCCGCAAATTTAAGACCACACACTAAATCAAGGCGTGCTGTTCACCATCAGATAGCACTGTCTTGATAGGATACGAATGCTGGTGGCTGCACAAAAGTCACTAGTGAGGCGGGCGAGAAGAAGATCACGTCTCGAATGAGAATAATAATAATATTTATTACCAAACATTTTTACGAATACTTATAAGAGAATTTCTGATTGTTTAAAAAAGAATTAGAAACTTGTATGACGTTGGAAATTCTTATGGAGTTGCCTTCACATTTTCATTAAAGTGCGCTTCCACCAAATATGTCAATAGACAGGGCAAGCGTTTATTTTAGAAATGCTATATGTGAAAACTACTACATTCAATATGGATTGGGAAACATAAAGTTCCGCGATAAACCTTCTCGCCTATTCCAAGAGCCTCCACGTGATGTGGATAACCCGGCGGCGGCTGATCAGGTGAAACCTTCTGGAAGAACATTTACGACTATCCGCAACCACTCAACGTAGATACTCCAGCAACAAGAATTTTGAACTCATGGCTAGATGGAGAGCCGCAGATTTCGGATTGGTTTATCGAGGGGCGATCCGTGCTAATCTCCAACAACGGATATTCGTCTGATCCCAAGAACTACACCCGCACAAAAGCGTTTGATTGTGTACACTTCAACATTCTTTTGGACAAACTATCTTTGTATGGCCTGAGAGGATTACCTCATGATTGGTTCGAATCTTATTTGACAGGTTGCGAAGTATCAGTTAGGCTGTGTGAAACGGTTGGTGATTTAAAAGCAAACACAGAATCACAAAGGCAAAAAGTAAGAAATGGCGTTCCGCAAAGGTCTGTCCTTGGCCCAACTTTGTTTTTGATTTATATTAATGATCTTGTTCACAATTTTCCCCAAACATTCTTTTCATTATTTGCAGATGACACAGACTGGGGTGAACTGGTTACAAAATGCCAAAATATAATGAATGAAATGGTTTTCAGCAAACAAACTATTGCTAAATAGCTCGAAGACATTCAATATTTCTTTTCAACATCCACGCAATCCAAAACCCAATATTTTGGTAACTACTTCTGCTGGTGGGAATATATATGATAAAAACCTGCACTTCTGCGATCACGTAGAAAATTTGAATAAAAGACTGAGTAAATCTATATTCGTGATAAGAACGATCAGAAAACAGTTGGGCCCAGGTGCGGCACTCAACGTCTACTATGCTAACTTTCACAGCCTGATTTCATACGGAATTGAATTCTGGGGATCATGCAGAACTGTCGAAAGTACACTCATTCTCCAGTGATTAGAATAATTAGATATCGAAGGGAAACATGTAGACCTCATTTTGAGAGACTACAAATCTTTACCGTGATAAACCTTTTTATCTACAAAATATTACTGCAGATATTTCTCAACCGCAGCACATTCAGTAGAACGGCGGACATTGACGGTCACTACGCCAGACAGAACAAACAATTAGTTTTGCCAAACTATAAATATGACACCAACCGAAAAGGACCTTTGTATACAGGCGTAAGAATTTTCAATCATATCCCCAAGACAATACAAGATATTGATAGTATTGAATTATTTAAAAAGAAACTTCTTATAACTTCTCCCTATTGGGATTGTCTGTTGTACTACAGAAAACCTGCGGATACAACTACTGTGGCATTCCCAGCAACCGGAGCAGTTCTACATGGATGATACTACAGTGTGTCCCGCTTTTCATGAATACACCCTAATATCTCAGTTATTAATAATGCGATTTTCTTGAAATTTTGGTGGTGATTATATGTTAGGTAAATGAAGTATTTTGGCATAGTGAACATTTTCATCGACATAGGCGTGCGGTGTGGGGGGGTAAAAAAAAGCTGTTTTTTGGGAAAAGGATATTAGGGCTCATTTTAGATAACTTTTTTTATTAGAATTAGAATCAGCATCCCCAAAAACCCCCCAATCCATATTTTCGAAATCTCAAGAGCTGATTTGAGGAGAAAAAAAAAATAAATTCACTTTTTTTGTCTCGGAATCAGCATCCCCAAAAACCCTTTAATTCATATTTACAACATCTCAAGAGCTGATTTCAATAAAAAATTATTCAACTCTTTTTTCAATAAGTCCTTGTAAGCAAAATTCAAACCGTCTTTCAAAATAACCATTTAACACGGTATGTGGAAATTTTGGTTTAAATGCCCTAATCCTGTTGCGTTTCAAACATCTTTATACTTTGTTTTTCGTTGAATTCATTGTCCTCGCAACTGCCCTTACAGTACCAATTGGGTTGTTTCGAAATTCGAAATGTTTGTCGTCCGGATAGTGTCTTTGATTTAAATTGTACCTCCCTGGTCTTGTCTTGAAAACCGCTCTAGTCTTTGCGAACAATCTGTTGATTTTGGCGTGAGAAATTGGTTCTCGATCATGATGCCTTCCATTGAATATTCCAGCAACTTGACGCGTTGATCTGTCATTATTACCAAAGAATCGGATAATCTCCACTTCTTCTCCAAGGATATAAGGGGCTCATTTTAGACAATTTTTTTATCAGATTTGGAATCAGCGACCGCAAAAACCCCTCAATTCATATTTTCGAAATCTCGAGAGCTGATTTGATTAGAAAACAAAATCGAATTCAATTTTTTTCAATAGATTGTTTATTTCTAACTTTTTATTTCAAATGCCCTATATAATCCTATATTAAATTTCAAACACCTTCGTTTCCTTATATTCTGTATCGTTTGCAACTGCACTTATACTACAATTTAGGTATTTCCGAAGATACGCACACTTTGTTACCGTTGGCTTGCCGATTTGAGTTTTCATGCAAATTAATGAAACAGTGCTTTGAAACAAAAGTTTTTGTTTGACATCGGTAATCAGTACGAAATGTCAATAAGTCAAGCAGTGTTACTTAACTGTTAATAAGATGGCACACAACCGAAGAGTAGTTCTTACAATTGGAGAAAAAGTAGAGATTATCCGCTTATTTGGTAATAATGAAAGATCTACGCGTCAAGTTGCTGGAATATTCAATGGAAGGCATCATGATCGAGAACCAATTTCTCACGATACCGTTGCCAAATTCAAAAGATTGTTCGCAAGGACTGGAGCGGTTTTCAAAATAAGACCAGGGAGGTACAATTTAAGCAAAAACACTATCCAGACGACGAACGTATCTTAGCAGAATTTGGAAACAACCCAAATGGTACTGTGAGGGCAGTTGCGAGGACAATGAATTTAACGAAAAACAAAGTATGGAGATGTTTGAAACGCAACAGGATTAGGGCATTTAAACCAAAATTTCTACATACTCTGTTAAATGGTGATTTTGAACGACGGTTTGAATTTTGCTTATGGTTGCAGGGTAACTATCTTAACGACAGACTTTTTCTGAAGAACATGATGTTTACTGACGAGGCAACGTTTACAACAAACGGTGTGGTGTCTAGTCAAAATTGTAGGTTTTGGGCAGCTTAAAATCCGAATTGGGTAATTCATTGTAAAAACCAATACAGTGAAAAAGTTAACGTGTGGTGTGGCATATTCAACGAACGGATTGTTGGCCCTTATTTCCTGGATAACCTGACCGGACAAAATTTTCTAAATTTTTTACAAAATGGTCTCTATGATTTTCTCATGGAATTGCCATTAGCACAAAGACAAAACTTAATCTTTCAATTAGATGGGGCCCCCGCACACAAATCTGGGATAGTTCGGAACTTTTTAAATGCAATTTTCCCTATGAAGTGGATAGGTAGAAATTCTCCTTTGGAACCATGGCCCCCTATATCGCCATATATTACCCCTTGTGACTTTTTTCTGTGGGGGCATTTGAAGAATAAAGTGTATGCTACTCGGCCGCGTAATAGAGAGGAACTTTGCTTTGCAATTAGGCAAGCGTGTCAGGAAATAACTCCCCAAACTTTAAGAAAAGTGAATGTACGTTTGAGAAGAATTGTTGAAAAGTGTATTGTTTCAGAAGGTAGTTATGTTGAAAACACAAGAATCTAAAATAAAGTAATTCGTAATTTTGTTACCACTGTTACAAATAAAGAACTTATTAAAAAAAATTACTTTAACTTTTTTTTTTGTTCAAATCAGCTCTTGAGATGTTGAAATATGAATTAAAGGGATTTTGGGGATGCTGATTCCGAATCTGATAAGAAAAGTTGTCTTAAATAAGCATTAATATTGATTTCTCAAAAATTGCCTTTTTTCTCTCCCCAACTTCGCACGCCAATGGTGAATGAATATGATCACTATGCCAAATGCTTCATTTTTCTAACATAAAATCACCATCAAAATCTCAAGAAAATCGCTAATAACAGATATTCGGGTGCATTGACGAAAAAAGTGAATTTATTTTTTTTTTCTCCTCAAATCAGCTCTTGAGATTTCGAAAATGTGGATTGGGGGTTTTTGGGGATGCTGATTCTAATTCTGATAAAAAAAGTTATCTAAAATGAGCCCTAATATACTTTTCCCAAAAAACAAGCTTTTTTTTACCCCCCCCCACACCGCACGCCTATGGTCGATGAAAATGTTCAGTATGCCAAAATACTTCATTTACCTAACATATAATCACCACCAAAATTTCAAGAAAATCGCATTATTAATAACAGATATTAGGGTGTATTCATGAAAAGCGGGACACACTGTATATATGCCTCTGGGGAAAAGGACCTTCTTCAGTCCTTTAGGGTGATACAAGAGTACACGCATGCTATCAGAATGGCGTTTGGGAATTTTGGGATCGACACGCTTCATCTCAAAAGAGGACGATGCGAGGAATACTGAGAAGACATTCAGCTCGTAGCATCTAGATCCCGGAGAGACTGTTGAAAACTCTCTCCTCGGCAAGTATCAGCACCGATCTGGTCATCAGAACTGTCGGGGAAGAACAAAGTGGCTGCAACTATATGCTTGCCGTTCCGATTCTACTTTAATCCTTTGGAGCGATGAATTGTACTCAGGAAGAGCTGCAATAATTCGACGTAAAATGATGCATTCTTATAGAAGGGAAGGACGTGGACTTTTGAGTTTGAAGTGTCTACATAACAAAAAGGAACTGAATGGAGGCATCAGAAGTTCAGATCCCTTTTTCTGCTTAATATGCGATCATGAAAAGGTAGGTATTGGAGTATTTCTTCTCAAGTCAGCAACCAGTGCAGCGAGTCGGAAGCCGTTTAGCAAAAAGCCCACGTCATTGCTGCAGAGAGTGAGCGGCGTCTTCTGCAGCTACATAAGGATAAGCCAATGCATGGGGTCTTCTTCAAGATCATTAAAGATCTTGGCTCATCCAGAAACCTGATCTTCGCATTTCTCAGGTCAAGTGAGCTGAAGTCGGAAACCAAAGGAATCATAATGGTCTGCCAAAAAAGTGTCTTCAACGAATTCGTCTACCGTAGTCACGTGATGGGTAGGTATACATGTTCCTGACACAGACAGAGATGCAAAGCATGTCGTGGGGCAGCCGAGGCCAAAATGCATTTGCTATCAGCCTATAGCCTATATCCTATATCCACAGGCATAACGCGGCGCTACCATCTACGACACTCGTTCGGTATAGACGAGACACCGCTGTTGCATTATGATCGGGGGGATATTGATTCCGTCGTGGAATATAAGAATTGCCGAATCTATTAGAACTACTCCTTCCTCACCCTCAAGCAAATACAAGCCAATAAGCCTGATGAAGTCCTCCTCGATCAACAGACTAAGACGATTATCGTCATTAAGTTTTCTGCTCCTGGCAGAAAAGAGGAGGAAAAAACGGACTGAATTTCGTGATTTACTGATTGTATTCCGCAGGCTCTACCCAGACCATTCTGTTAAATTGGTGGTTCTGATAATAAGGGTTCTTGGTGGAATGATGGACACACTGCTCTCATGCTCAAAGACCATACCATGGTCGGGGATAACATGAGTATTTTCCTTAGAGTGTATTCGCGAAATGCGTCCCCGCTATAGATGGCGCTCAGAATTTAGGCGCGAAACTGTGTAATGGTGATCAGCCTACAAATTCCATAAGAGACCATAGTGTTTAATTTAATTATCATTCAAATTTGAATTAATTGCTGAAGATGTCAATAATTGAAATATGCAGTTAATCAGACATTTTCATATAAACGTAGTCATTGTCGCATTTTGCCTAATTCTATGTTTTCGTAGGAAAAATTATTAAAAGAAAATTTGTGTTTGGTACTATATTGATAATGCATTAAGCAATGGGGCACTGAGCAAATACGTCTATTGTTTGGATTGCTTAATTCTGCCGCCCTTTCGGTTATTATATTCTGAAACTATGAACATGAA
Source organism: Chrysolina americana (assembly GCA_958502065.1). Lineage (NCBI taxonomy): Eukaryota > Metazoa > Arthropoda > Insecta > Coleoptera > Chrysomelidae > Chrysolina > Chrysolina americana. The sequence goes on along the minus strand of OY293415.1, from coordinate 71,124,048 downwards.
GGAATATCACCAAACTCAATTTAAAGTCTAAAACCCGATTAATTATGAGAAAACACATAAAATAGATACACTAGCTCTTATGGCAAAACAAGACATTGCAACATTACATCAGTTCAACGAAATAATTGTAGGTGTCGCACCCTTCGCGCAGGTCGCATATACAAATATAGTTTAGTGATTTCCAACAATGTCTGTTGTTTTTGTTACTAAACAGTTCAGCGAAATAAAGTTCACATAATGTATGCAACTTATCATACACCCCGCAAAGAAACATATTTTTCTTTTAAAAAATATCGGTAAAATATATCAGTTCTGCTTCCGAAATATAGATGGCAGCCTCATTTCGAAGTTAGTAAAAACAACTGATGGAGAAGTGCAATTTACTTATGTAAAATAAATATACTTATCGTGATTCATTCGGTTGAAGTAGGCAATTTATTTATCTGACGCTTGATTGATTGACAAATCTGACAAAATGATGAATATTTTCATTCACACTATTACACAGTGAAAATGGCTACACCATCAAGACTTTGTGGAAAACAAATTTATAGAAACTTTAGTGGATCATCAAGTGGGTTGATATTTCGACAGGTAAGAAAACATACATATTTTCCATGGTTTGATAACATTTTATTCCACAGTTGTTTGACACAGTAAGCAGCACTTATACATATCTGTTGGGGGACGCCAAAAGCAGAGAATGCATCCTTATCGACCCAGTATTGGAACATGCAAAACGAGACTTTCAACTGACGAAAGATTTAAACTTAAATTTGGTTTACGCAGGTACGTATGTCTAACAGCGTGCCGCAAGGTTGTGGCGTTGAGTTAGTTGAGTAAATAGTGGGAAAACAAATATTTTCGAGTGCATGACTTTATTTATCCGCCTACGGGGGCTAGTAAATAACTTCTGATTCTACGGTGGGTAGAGGAAAATTATGCAGGAAATGAACGTCAACAAATACTGAATTATAATTCCACATTAGAAAAGATGCCACTGAGTCTGATGTGTGAGGACAACACTATATTATTATTTATTTGCAGTGAATACTCATATGCACGCTGATCACATCACGGGTTCCGGTCAACTCAAAACCATTTCTATATGCCAAAGCGTTATATCCAAGGCGAGTGGGGCACTAGCAGATGTGTTCGTGAATGAAGGGGATTTGATTGCTTTTGGAGCATACCAATTGAAAGTTTTGAGTACACCAGGCCACACAAATGGTTGTTGCTCATTTTATTGTGCTGAAAAGGTAACGATAACTATAATATTGGATTTTGAAATTATGTTGTGTTTAAATTCGAGACGTATTGCCCAAAATTTTTTCGGTGTTGAAATATTCATGGGAAAAGTATCCTATCATAACCTGAATTTTTTTTTCGAAATTCGCAAATCGAGAAATACATATTGAAAAATCAATATTCTGAAATATACCATTTTCTCAAGTAGAAAAGTTTCATCACCCTTTTACGACCTACTACGATCACAGAATGTCCATAAAATGACCTTGACCTTGATCTTGGCCTTGACCTGGACCATGATCTGGACCATGACCTTGACCTGGAACATGACCTTGACCTTGACTTGACCTTTCTTATTCATTTTTCATTCTTTGAAATATCCAATTGTGAAAATATTTTTCCCGCTAAAAATTTTAGATTTTCTTGGGACTTCTTGTGAAAATTTTGGGATGGAACGAGATTTTTTAAAACTGACCTTGACTTTTACCTTGACTTGAATTTTCATTGGATTTCCGACAAATTTTCTTTTTAATTTTAAAATGTGAAAATATTTTTTCAGATATTTTTTTAATTTTTTTTTTATAATTTTTTTTCTCAATAATTTTGGTTGAAAAAATTTTGTATTTTTTTTTTTCTCATTTCTCACGTAAGATGAAATATTTTGTTGAGATGGTCCGAGATCAAAATTGACCTTGACTTGACCTTGCCTTCGACAAAATTTGTCGAAAACGTTGGCCGACGACAAACGCCGACGACAATCGCCGACGACAAATTGTGAAAATAGTTATCCCGCCAAAATTGTTTATTTAATTTTTTTCCAACTTTTTTTTTATTGTTTGATTGCTTGAAAATGAAATATGAAAAATTGTTCTTTTGATTATTTTCACGCCAATTTTTTTTATATTTTCATGTTTGAAAAAGAAATTGTGAAAATATTTTTCCGCCAATTTTTTTTAAATGGTTGAAAAAAAATGTAAAAATATTTTTCCCTTCAATTTTTTTTTAATTTTTTTTGTGTCGGTGAAAATTTTGACTATGACTTCGAATCGATCTTGTCAAGTCAGGAAAATTATAAAATTACTTTTCCCGCCAAAATCATTTTTTCAATTTTTTCCCGCAATTTTTTTTTCCATTATTTTCAATTATTTGAAAATAAAAATTTTAAAAATATTTTTTCTGACAATTTCTTTTTTATTTTTTTAACCTCTGTGACCCAAAAAATTTTAGGAAGGAACGAGATTTTCGAAAATTGACTTCGACCATGTCGAGTCAAGAAAATTGTGAAAATACCTTTCCCGCCAAAATTAATTTCTTCATTTTTTCCGTCCATTTATTTCTATCGAAATAAAAATTGGTGAAAATATTTTTCCGTCCAAAAGTATATTATTTATGGTTTTCCACAAATTTTCTTTTTTATTTTTTCAATTGTTTGAAAAAAATGTGAAAATATTTTTCCAGATAATTTTTTTTAATTTTTCTTGATAATGTATTTTCTCGAAAATTTACCTTGACTTGACTTTGCCTTCGACCTTGACTTATGCCAACATTCGGCTAGACACACTGAGGGAGCTAGCCGATATTCCGAAAATCGAAGAATTTATCAGACAACAGTCTGATAAATTCTACAGACACTGTATCCTTATAAGTAGGTTGACCAGTGATATGACAACAATCAGAGCCCATGATAACATACACCTGAAACATTGGCTCATCTACCAGGCGTTGGATATTTTCCACGAAAATCCAGAAGAGTGACAAACTCATCTTAGGATGAATGTCCAAACCCGGTTTTTTCTCGTTGCTTTTCCGGGAGATCAAGGAAAACTCGACAATACATGCTCCTAATAGCCTCTGATGTCTTACACATAATTTATCAAGTCCCCCTGCATAACACGGAGGAGGCATGGAAGTGAACCCAAGCAGAGACGTGCACTCACAGCGTCTAAGGCCTACACAACACCGTAGGGCCTGCGCGAGCAGGCGCGAGTAGGTTTTTGCCAGCCTGCTGGATACCCCAGAAGGGCAAGACAGAAAACCCAAAACCCCCACATAAACCCTTTATTATAACATCCTAACCCCTGCGGCTTAGGAATGGTTTTAATATTGATTTTATTTATTTAGATGTTTGGTGAGTTGTATATATTTTATTGTAAATTTAATATCAATAAACTTTTTGTATTTGTATTTTGTATATGCCAACAACATTTTTCGAAAACAGCCGACGACAATCACCGACGATAATCGCCGATGACAATCGCCTACGACAATCGCCGACGACAATTGCCGGCGGCGACAATCGCTGGCAACAATCGCCGACGACAATTGCCAAAAACAAACACCGACAACAATCGCCGACTACAATCGCTGACGACAATCGCCGACAACAATCGCCGACTAAAATCGCTGACGAAAATCACCGACAATAAATCACAAACATATTTATCCCGTCAAAATTATTTCATCTTGCACGTTTTTTTTTATTTTTTGATTGCTTGAAAAAGAAAAATAAAAATATTTTTTCCGCCAAAATTGTTTCTTCCATTTTTTTCGCGCCAATTTTTTCATGTGTTTAACTGTTTGAAAAAAAAAATGTTAAAATATTTTTCCCTTCAATTTTTATTTCTTTTTTGCGTCAGTGACTCGAAAAATTTTGGGATGGAACGAAATTTTAATAATTTTTACTATGACCTTTGATCCTCTCAGTGACCCAAAATATTTTGAGGAGGAACAAGATTTTCGAAAACTGACTTCGACCCAAACATTTTTGGGAAGGATCAAGATTTTTGAAAATTGACTATGACCTTGACTTGACCTTGCCTTCGACGTTGCCAACGAAATTTGTCGTAAACGTCGGCCGACGACAAACGACGACGACAATCGCCGGCGACATTCACCGACGGCAATCGCCGACAATTGCCGACGGCAATCGCCGACCACGTTTTTCATTTTTTTGAACCTCTCAGTGACACGAAACATTTAGGCATTGAACAAAAAAAAAATTAAAATTATTTTTCAATTTTTCGACAAAAGTCATTTGAAAATATTTTTCCCTCATTTTTTTTACGAGTTACTGAGTCATAATTAGACAATTACGTGCGGCGGTGCGGCAATCTTGCTCGACGTATATCATGTTTACTTTTGACATAGTGTGAGACGCCACAGTTCAATCGGACAGCGTTCTACAGTTGTTCAGTTGAATACTCGTTTATCTATCGCGTATATCAGGTTGTATTTTTTGCTGATTCACTGGCTCGCGTACTTCTCGTTCGTAACGATCTCAGGGCAATTTCATTAAAATCACTGAAATAAGACAACTTCACTTCACCAAATAAACTCATGTAATGAACACTCTGTACTTTGAACAAGTTGAACTGACGTGTCAATGCGTAAACCAAAATGACATATGTCAACAAAATGACAGAACCCTTTACAATTTGTAATGATTTGAAATAAAGATTGAATCCTTGAATGATTCTGGCTGGCGGACGTCGTCTTAAATGGACCAACTTAAATAACCGTTTTTCTTTTGAAGCCGCAAAACTGCCCTTTCCAAATGTCGTTTTTTTTAAAATGTAAATTCTCCTACCTGCTCTCAGTTATTGATATTTCATTCCAGAATGACCCTTTCCTTTAGTATATATAAGTATTTCTTCCAGTATTCCAGTTACTTTTGATGTAAGGATTCATCTATATGATAATTGCATACGTCGCTGGTATCAAATACACGTTCAGACAAATTCAATGAAGTGATCTTCCTATTTTTGATTGTTGATAATAGTTTTTATAGATTTCCAATATAATATTGATTTTGGATAGATATTTTAACTTCAATAATTTTAGAAGCTTTTCTACTTGTTTTCAGTTCTATCTTCCCTTTATTTATTACGTTTCCCTGGCAACCCCTTCAAGAGCTTCGTTATACAGAATATTCATTATCTAAAACTATTCAAACTAAGGAACCATTGCACTTTCCAGCCCTTTGTAATACCTATGATCCGAAATATTATTAGCGCATTTGTAAATGCTATCATTCAAGTTGTTAGTATAATGCTGTAAAGCTCCAAGGGTAGTAATTTATAGAAGTTGAAAGAGACTATATCCTACGCTCAACCTGCCCCCATCTCCACCCCGAAAATACATTGTGACAAACTTCAACAGATCGCGTTCCTTTTAATTATACTATAAGCTTCGAAAACAATACGGATTTGTGAGCACCGCAATAAAACCCCAACGATATGTTGACTTCCGAACCCTCCCCATTGTAAACAGCGCTCATTGTGTTTTCCCACCGATATACCCGCCTTTGTTCCAGGGAATTGCGTTCACCGGAGATGCTCTCCTGATTCGCGGATGCGGCCGGACAGATTTCCAGGAGGGAGATCCCGAGACGCTCTACCACAGCGTGCACAATAAGATATTCCGTCTTCCGGAATCGACTTTGCTCTATCCCGCGCACGACTACAACGGCATGACGGTTACTTCGGTGGACGAGGAGAAGCGGCTCAATCCGAGGCTGAAGAAGAGCCTGCAGGAGTTCGTGCGGATCATGAACAACCTCAATTTGAGTTATCCTAAGCAAATCGGTGAGTTCATCGGGAGGAAATGGGCATAAAGTGAATGATAACGGCTGTAAGTGAATATACAGATTCGAAAACCATTGTTCTATACGTAAGGAAATACTGAGAGCAACAGGAAAAATAATACCATAATAATAATAATAACAACGCCACACCCAAGAGGTAGCTACTGTCAAAAACTCTCTCCACGGCAAGTATTAGCACAAAGTCCGACAGATCTGGCCATCAGAACTGTCGGGGAAGAACAAAGTTGCTGCAACTAATATGCTTGCCGTTCCGATTCTACTTTACTCTTTTGGAGTAATGATATGGACTTACAAAGAGCTGTGACAACTCGACTTGAAAACTCGCAAAATGATGCAGCAACCCGTACAGCTGATGAACTCGGTCTCATATTCGACACTGAACGGACGAACCCAAACTCTGTCACCGAGTTGGAACCCGTTCAGCAAAAAGCCCACGTGAAAGCTGCGATGTGTGACAGGCTCCTACAGCTACATAAGGATAAGCCGACGCATGGGGTCTTCTTCAAGAACATTGAAGACCTTGGCTTATCCAGAAACCTGACCTTCGCTTTTCTCAGGTCAAGTGGGCTGAAGTCGGAAACCGAGGGATTCATAATGGCCTGCCAGGATGGTGTCTTCAACACCCTCGTCTACCGTAGTCGCGTGATGGGTATAGAGGTCCCTGACACTAGATGCAGAGCGTGTCGTGGGGTAGCTGAGACCATAATGCAATTGCTGTCAGCTTGTCCAGCTTATGCGGTCTCAGCCTATATCCACAGGTATAACGCGACCCTACGAGTGTTTTACTACCATCTACGACACTCGTACAGTGTAGACGAGACACCGGTGTTGCCTTATGCTCCGGGGGATATTGAGTCCGTTGTGGAGAATGAGAAGTGCCAAATCTATTGGAACTACTCATTTCCCACCCTCAGGCAAATACAAGCCAATAAGCCTGATGTAGTCCTTCTCGACCACCAAAGTAGGACGATTTTCGTCATTGAGTTTTCAGCTCCTGGCGAAATGAATATCGTCCGAAAAGAGGAGGAAAACGGACTAAATATCGAGATCTACTCTTTGAACTCCGCAGGCTTTATCCAAACCATTCTGTCAAGATGGTGGTTCTGATAATAGGGGTCCTTGGTGGAATGATGGACACGCTGCTCTCGAATCTAAAAATCATAACGGCATGCCGTGATTCGGCAGAAAACCGAGCCGGAAGAATGCAGAAGGCCGTTATTCTTGGTTCACTCCGTTATCACTCACCCCTCGGACGTGGGGAGTGTTTGCTGGGGTTAATTACACACCAGCGCGCCCTCCGGTTGTGTCGGAGCTCCGGAGACAGGGCCTGACTGGTACATTCCTTATGGAACAAAAATAATAATAATAATACTCCCTCATAAACACTCGTTGAGTGTACCCAAAAGCATAGCCTGTGCGGGTAGAGGACGGCTATTATTATTATTTGCCGTGACGCTCCGGGGCGACTTACTGATTTTTAGTGGCGTATTCACTTTTCAGCTGTAGGAAAACCCACAAAACCTACAGAACCACCTTGGGTGGTCGGTGTGCACTCCAAGCTAGCACCAAACGAGATTGGCATCTAGAAAACTCACAATACACTTGCTTTTCAACAAGGCATGCGGTCGCCTATCGATCCGATACAAAGAAGTTGAGAAAAATTCTCTTGTACCTACATCGGGCTCGAACCGACTATCGTTATGCTGGAGTTTCGAACGGCCTGTGCATTAAAATAAATAAATAAATAGAGTTTTATTTTGCACAGTATTCTTTCAATTCTACACCAGGAATGATAAGTTCAAAACTCCCGCACACAGCAGCTCAATCTTCGCCCAGAGGGCTCAGGAGAGGAGAGGTTCGGGAGGACGCACTGAGAGCCGCCTCCCTTACTCCGCAGACATTGCTGGCTGCGAAGCGAGGGAGCGCTTGTGCCAAGGGGTACACAGGGTCCCGACAAAGGGGCGCTGGTAGCCTCCCCCGCTGGTGTTAGCGGAGGGTCGAGCTTTCCAGTCCATGGTGGTGATGGTGCGTATAATACATGCCTCCTGCAACGCTCATGCATGTCGTTCATGTTGAATTCAATGTAGATAATTCGCTTTGTCTGAGTTTACTCGGAGGTGGTTGTTTGCGTGCTGTCCCGGAAAAGGCTGATGCAAAAAACCGGGTTGCCTGTGCATTAGACAGCTGATCCACCGACCACTCCATACTTCATTGCGAAAGTGTTTGAAAATTAAAGAGCGTATTTACTGTTTATATTAAAATTTGACAGATACCAGCAAAATACGTCTAATAATTCTTTGGCAGAAAGTTATCTCAGGCATATGTTTTCCAATGAATCTAAGAGATAATTTGCTGCTAACGTTTTGTCAAAAAAATTGGCTCTTACCTGGACATTCGTGGCATGTTTCCTTGGTTAGGGGAGAAAATGATTTGCATGTTAAATATCTACCTATAGTATCGGAAAAGACATGTTTTGTGTTTTCGAAGTATTTGCTTTGAAGAATCTTCGAATTTTCTTAAAACTCTCCTTTCAAACTCTTCTAATTTTCTAGAATCAAATCAAATTGAGCTTTTTCTCCAGATCCGTCGAATTTTCTTCAAGCTTTCAGCGATATCTTCGAGTTATTTGAAGGCATGCTAATAAAAATACACCAAATATTGGGACTCCGTTTATTTAGTTGCTCGTACTTATTTCTCAATACTCTTTTCTCTGTACTCTTGAATAATCTACTTTTTTTATTGAAACATTTACCATCCGTACCCACTTTGTCCCAACTAACGTTGCCACATTGTTCCTCGCATATCCAATTTTTTTAAATTTTCCAGAAGTTTATTAACTAGATTTTTCCAATTTATGTGAAGTTAAACTTCCAGATTCTTCAAGTTGTCTTGAAGACTGCTTGACATCTGTTGACGTTTATCTTCCAAGAATTTGGTAGCTTATTCGAGTTAATTCAATACTGAACTCAGATCAATTCAGAAACTTCCAATAAAAAGGTTTGTTTGCTTTTCGGTAGTAGGCCCTTCTTACCGTTTGCTTTGAATTCCCTTTCCCCCAACTCCTGCTTCGATTCCACCACCTTCAAATCCACTTTCATCGAAAACATTCTGTCTTCGACCGATAAATCACTCTGTTTTAAACAAAAAGTTAATCAGTTAATTTTATTGGTGCTGTTTTCCTAATTATCGTGACGTCATTGAAAAAACGTTAATCTACACAAAATCAGGTCAGGCCAGCTACCTCTCTTTGTTTGTCTGATAGAAAATTTCTAGAATCATGTCGTATTGCTCGGCATCGCCGGTTCTGAACTAGATTTGTACGGTCCGTTTGAGTCGCTGTCAAGAAAATGTTACGAAGACTATCAAGGAATTCATTGGCCGTTCGATTTTCATCCGAAGTTAATTTTTTTCTGTTTCTGTCATTTCGTTAATTGTTCCCCGATGTTGGTCACACTCTGAAGCGGTCTTGTTCGGTTTCCATCAATAATTACTCCAGTACCGAGTTTACAGGAACCCAAGTAATCCTTTCCTTCAGGGTTCCATATTCCAGAATTCCATTGTTACAGCTTTCGTTATTTTCATTAATTCTGATTTTCAAATCTCCAGACCCCAATGATATTTCCAGAGTTTTTTGGAATACGAGTGTCTTTCTCGACATAAATTTTCATCGCCTGGATTTTTTCTTCGTATCTACCTAGTAAGAATTCTTTTTTGATATCGTGAAACAAGTTGAACTTTTTTTTTTCATGATATGCATGTTCAAAATACATTCACCCGTCGTTTCCGCAAACAATATAACAGAATGTTGTCCTAAAATTGTTTGAAAATGTCTCTTTCATGTATCCACGTGTAGGGTTATCGATGAAAAAGGTATTTTGATCTTCATCGAAGTCATTTAATTTCCTCGGATGTGGCTAATCCGAAAGTTTCTCCGATTTTATATTCAATTCCTGCGTACATGCTGAATATTACCTATTCGGTATTTCCATCTTATCTACTAGTGAACCAAATCAAAATTTCATCGATTTCTGATAACCCCATCCCCCATACATGAAGTTATCACCCCTAACGGCAAGTTTAATGATGGGAAACCGATTTCGTCGCTTCTATTCAAAGTTCGGATTAATTTCCATAGTTGTGTTTTGTTTCAGATAAAGCCCTGCCTGCTAACAAAGTTTGTGGCCTCTACGACCTCCCACAGGACTTAAAGGATGGACTCTAATTTGTTGAGAACTCGGATTATGGAAGACATAGAAATATTCCAATATGTCGGGTATTTGTGTTTGGACGCTATTATTTGGTCAATAAATGTTTTTTTTGTGATATTATTTTTTTTGGATATAATGAGAGAAATTGTTGAAAATGGATGAATGGACCTAGTGAAGTGTATAGTGTATACTATGTTGTGTCCTTACATACAGGGCAAATCCAAAACTATAAAAAGAATGGGGAGTTGCCATTTAAAAAACAGGACTCAGAACTCTTCTGGAACATTCTGCATATAATGCGTAATGCGCTTCATTGTTGGACCTATCGTTTGAGAAAAAAATTAAGTCAATAGCTTCGATATAAAAAAAGTTATGGAGCATGCACGTACCTCTGGGCCACCCTGTTAATACAATGTCAAAAAAACTCTGATTATTGACAAAGAGGTCTACCATCAAAATGAGACCGCAATAAAATCTATAATATTTTCGAGAATATTACGTTATCTATCTATCTATCTAGAGACGCGTATACATATCTGACAGCTCGATTCAATATGTCAACGTTCGGTAAATTACAGATCTAAATCGGTTCGTTCCGAATCGAAGCATGTATCTAGCCCAAGGAGCGTTCGTTGAATATCATTCACTCAACTAGGTGATCACGTGATACTAATCAGCATCTGCTCGCTCTACTCGATCTTGCAAAAGCGAACAAATATTAGGAAGACGAAGACAATGTCAAGACCGTAGGCGACAGCATCCTATATTATCTTTATTTCTGAGAGACGTTTACTCACTTTGGGGTGTAACAACACTGCTATCAAAAGGTAATCACAGTTAAGAACTCTCTCCGTGGTAAGTATCAGCATAAAATCCGACAGATCTGGTCATCAGAATTCGTTTCTCCTTTCTGTGTTATTATCTTAGTTGTTTTCATCGTCATAAATATCAGCTTTCTCAGTTTTTGTGGGATTTTTAACTCTTTCAATGCTATCATGAATTGGTTTCTTTTTATCGAGTCAGATGCTAGCTGGAAATCTACAAAGAGCAGTTCAAGGTTCATCTTGTGTTCATGGCTTTTTGTATCACTTGCTTTAGTATATGAATTGCGTCTATGGTTGATTTTCCTTGTGTAAATCCATTTTGATGGTCCTATTTTGTTTTTCGTTATACTTGCCCACCTTGATTGTATTATTGATGTCATTATTTTATACGCTGTGTTGAGTAGTGTTATTCCTCGGTAATTCTTACAGGTTTCATGGATAGTTATTATTTGTCCTGGCCCCCATTCTTTTGGCTTTTTCCCTCTGTCCATATTCTCCATATTAATGTAGGCATCCTCTCCTTTAACTCATGTCCTCTGTATTTTATGAATTCGATGTTAATTTAATCTTTTCCGGGCACCTTACCATTTCTACATTTCGCAATGACTCTTTCTATCTTCTCTCTGGTGGGCTAATTCAATATATTATTTTCTTCCTCGCTCATTTCTTCTTCGGCTTCCACTACTATTGCTCTCTGTTCATCCTATACGGCTTCATCTACCAATAATTCTTTGTAGTATTCCATTCAAACTTGTTTGTATTGTTTGTTTTCTGGTATCACTGTTCCTTCTTTATTCTTTTTTCCGTTTGTTTTAATCTTGCTTTTTTTGTTTTGTTCTTTAATTTTGTATTTCTATTTTTACTTTCCTGTTCAATTTCCTGCACTTTTTTGTCCATCCATTCTCTTTCACACTGCCTAATCATCTTCTTCGCTTGTTTCCTTAGTTTTTCATACCCTTCTTTGTCTTCGTTTTTCTTAGTCCTCATCGATTTAGCCCTAGCCCGTATTTTATTTTCTGTAACTTTTTTACATATATCAGTCCTACATGTTTTTTGCTGTTTCTTTTATATTTTTTTGATGTTTTTCCACTCTGTCTCGATATCATCTTCTCTTTTCTTCCTCGTTAGTAGTGTTGTTACTTCCTCCGAGTACCCCTTCCTTGCAGAAATATTACCTAGTTCAGCTAAATCCCATTTTTGCCTCTGATAATTCGTTTTTATGCTTTTTTTACTTTTTGTTTGATCGTAGAGTGATCCGAGTCCGCACATGCTCCTCTGTATGTCCTTAGGTCTCTTAATGTTGATTGATTTCTCTTATTGATGAATATGTGATCTATTTGGTTGTATGTTTGTTGGTCTGGAGAATTTCATAGGCAAACATAGCTGCTTCATTATTGGATTCTGTCTTTCGAAAGCTGAACTGACAAGAGCTGAATGTCATTCTTGTTTGAATATGAAATCATTCTTGTCTTTACTAATTTTTCCACTAATTTTGATAGTGTTGATAGAAGCGATATGGGTTTCAGATTCAGAATCTCCTTTAGGCAAATCATTAATAATTGCTATCTTCAGGCATTGAGGAAAGCTTCCGCTTGTGAACGATTCATTTATTGCATCTGATAGAACATCCATAGTCTGGTATGGGAGATGAAGAAGAACTTTAACTGAAATATCATCCCAGCCCGATGTATGTTTATTTCCCGTAGTGTTCAATATCTCTTCAATTCCTTTTGGGTCAGTTGGTGATAAGAAAAAGGAGTCTTGTACATATATTTCATTTAGGTCACTCATTACCTTTGCTTCTCAAATCGTTTACTATTTTCCAGCTTTCTTTGCATTTATTGGTAGAATTTGTAATTTTTTCGTCAAAATAGACATCTAAACATAGCTGTCTTCCCCACTTTCCTATATGTGTTCCTATATTTATTGAACTAGGCATATTCATCACTTTGAAGAGCTCTTATTAATTCTTTCAAAAGCTTTCATGCTTTCATGCAAAGTAATTGAATTCATATTCCCTTTTCTATATTTGAACTCAACCGATATTGCCTGATCATCTCTGTCCAGACTCCAGGTCCCTCTGACAGGCTCTCGAGAATACAATTATTATTCATTGCTTTTGGTCGCACATTCTCTGCTGGCCTCGTAGAGATATTTTCCATGAGAACGTAACATTCTTTAAACGCAGCATGGAAGGGCATTTAATTTCATTCATTTGGTCGTTGGGGATGCAACCCCCACAGATATGGAATTCGTCGAAATATAAACCTCAATGAACGGAGTCTGGGCATTCGAGTTCGAGGAAACTGTAAGATTCATAGTTTCCGAGTAACGGTGTTTTTTTTTTCTGGAGTCTTTCAGACTACGTTTGGCACGCTAGGATATCAATCGAGTATTTTGCGCATAATTCAGTGTTCATGGAGAAGTATGGAAATTGTTAAGAGAGGCGAGGATTTAAAATTATGCACATCTTTTATGGAAAAGCGGTCTCTCGTTTTTTTTTTAAATATATGGCTGTTTTATATTTCACGTCGGTATATTGTGGTACAGCGAACGACAACTTTTCCACTGGGTCGCTATTCAAATAACTCAAAACTTGAAAATATTGATAGTGATCAAGTTTGATGTATTGTTTTTATCGGATAGTGTAACGAGAAAGAAAAAAATTCCTAGCTATGTCACTGTTGAGTGCCAACCAAAAAACGTAGCTCATTTGCCTAACAAATCAACCGACCGATCGCAGTAAACATTTCCTCATTCTTGGAGCATTTTTTGATGTTTTTATGTAATGATCATTCTGGAGAACGGAAAAATCCTGAATAATCTACCCTTCAACTATAGAGGAATGCCAATCTTGAAGTGAACCTCCAGAAATTCTCATTGATCCAGATAAAGGTGGATTTCTGGGCCATACAGTGTCATCAAACGGCTTCCGAATAGACGAAAGGAAGATACAGGCGATCCGAGACTGACCGAGACCTGAAGACAAACATGAAGTGAGGAGCTTCCTAGGTCTCTGCACCTACTACCGTCGGTTTGTAGAAGGATTTGCTGATATTACAGCACCCCTACATAAGTTGACAGATGACCGAGTCTAATGCTTCTGGTCCAACGAAAGTGAATGGACATTCGGAAAACTGAAAGTTGCCCTATGTTCCAGTCCAGTTTTAAGTTTTCCACGTTTTGGAAACAGATGCCAGTAACAATGGTATTGGAGCCATTCTGTCACAAGAGCAAGATGACCAAGAAAAAGTTATTGAGTTTTGCAGCAGAGCAATGACCGAGTCACAAAGAAATTATTGCGTGACAAGACTGGCAAGGCTGTAGACCACTTCAACAAATATCTGTATAGAAGAGAGTTCCTTATTAGAACAGATCATGCAGCTTTAAAGTGGTTACTCGAGATGAAGACCCCTGAAGACCAAGTGGCAAGGTGGATTGAGGAGTTGAACCAGTATCACTTCAAGATGAAACATTGACCTGGAAGACTGCACAATATTGCAGATGCCTTGTCCAGTATACCTTGTTCAGATACTTGTGAGTATTGTTAGCGAATTGAACGTCGCGAAGGAATCACCAAGTGAAATCAATGGTTGACGACAATTGGACCAGAGCAAAAATGAGACAAGACCAAGAAAGTGATCTGTGCGTTGCAGATATTCTAAGATGAAAGAAAAGCGGAGCGAACAGACCCACCTGAAAGGAAATCTCCGTTCGATCACCAACTTTCAAGGTATTTGGGGCACAATGGAATTCCCTATTTGTTGAGAATGGTCTACTGAAAAGAGCTTGGGAATCAGCTGACGGCAGAAGAGTGAATTCTCAATTGGTTGTGTCTAGGTCAAGAATAAGTGATGTCTAGGAGGAGATTCATGGCGGCAAATCAGGTAGACATTTTGGATACCTTGGATAAAATACGGCAGAAGTTTTACTAGGTCCAATGCCGTGAAGATGTAGAAAGAAGGTGCCAAAGATTTCCGAAGTGTGGAGCAAGCGAAGGCCCCAGGACAAGATAAAGAGGAGATGCCTGCCCAATCAAGAAGCATCCACAGTTGACAGAGCTCTTGTTTCAAGGTTTGGAGTACCAATGGAGCTAAAATTCAATCAAGGGAGGAATTTTGATTCAAACTTATTCAAAGAAGTTTGTGAATTGATAAGAATTAGCAAGACCTGAACAACTGCCCTCCAGCACAGTCTGATGGCATGGTTTAAAGGTCCAACCGGACTATGGAAGAACATCTTTCCGAAGTTGTAGAGGAGCACCAAAAGAACTGGGATCGACTTCTTCCACTATTCTTGATGGCCTACAGGGCATCTGTGCACGATTCCAGAGAACTCACACCAGCCAGTAATATCTTTGAGAGAGATCTTCGTGTTCGGATCACCAAATGCTGAAGAGAAAGGATGTATAGGATATGTTTAGAGTACGCTATTATAAGGATATTTTTCTGAAAATTTGTGTTTCGGTTATATCGGAAGTGGACTCCAAATTTGTTTTTTTTAAGGGATACCCTGTTTTTTATTGCATTTTCATAATTCACGATGGATTTCAATTCAACTTCATTCAAAACATCGTATGACCAAAGAGCTTCAGTTTTCAGTTATTCATATAATTGTTATTGAAATGTTTTAATGTTGCAGCCTTTCACAAAAATACAACTTTTTTTTGAAAACGACACGACAGTAAGGTCAATCATTTCCAGAATTCACCTGAATAAGACCTGAAGCTTCCTAAATCTTTCAAATCTTTTTAAATAAATTATACGGGATGCTCAGAAATTGGTGCCAAATTCGGCTATCTGGAAAATTGTGTAACTCATTTTTTTTAAAGCCAGTGGAATCAACGTTAAAAAATAGGGAGAGTTCAAGCTCACAATCCTACATCTGCCCATGTTTTCGTGCGTGGTCCTTTTCACTTAAAATATCCGAAGGCTATTGATAATTTCGAAATAATTTGTCGTATACTTTCGAAAGCAAGTTGCTTGGTAACAGCCCGACGCCGAAGGCGGAAAGGCTGTTACCTTAAAGCAACTCGCTTGAGAAAAGTTAAGACAAATTTTGAGAATTTATCAATAGCCGAGGGATATTCAGTAAACGTCAAACTAAGATGCCTAAAAACCCTGGTGTGCCGACTTATACCTGTAAAACTGTAGACTAAAACGCTGGACATTCGCTTGCTTGATAATGAGAAAACAAATGAAATCGCGGTCTATTTTTCAAAAATCCCGCGATACTTCGTGAACCGCCAACGTCGGTGTCCTTGTTAGGGTGAATTTTCATGAACAGAAGTTTCAAGTATTACGCACGAGCATGAAATGGATAAAACAACATTATCATTCAAATTTACAGAATCACTGTCCGCAAGCAGTTTTATTAGTTAAAGTTTCGACTTATTATATAATTTTCATTTCCATAAAAGTATTGAAATTCAGCTACATGGAAATTCACCATTAGAACCTGTCAATCTTGTGCTTGTGCCTATCTGACATCTGCCCAACATGCGCATGCGCAAGTATCTGCGCCATTGTATTCGAGTTTTCCTTTTAAAGTTCTCTATAATAAAGTATATATAAAGTAATAATTTTGTAGCTTATTTTGAGTTTAATTGCTTTCAGAAGTGATATGTGTGATGAGTTGTGCGAGAGAAAATTTATTTTTGGATGATCTAACCACACTGAAAAGATTTTAGGAAAACGAATGGTAAAATAAGAAAACCTAAACAAGCTTGATGATACATGCAAAATTGATAGATTTCAGTAGTGATTTTTTTTACTTTGTCACGAACTTTCGCAATTTGAACTTATGAAATATTTAAAGAAATAGTAGGGTACAACAACACGCACCCAGTTGATTGAATCGATTTGAAAAAATGTTTGCCGTATTTATTAGAGCATGGCGAGTTAAGAAATAAAATGTAAGTTCCAAATTGGTTCCAAAGTATATTTTACAGATTTTAAGTAGTAGGTGCTCACTTTCGGTACATAAATGAATTATTGTCTTCATCTCTCTGAATTTTGTCCACACAAAAACGGATTATGGTCAACTAATTTAGGAAAATTATATAAAATACAGAAAAATAAAGAAACGAACATTATTAATAGTCAATAATATTGCACTACGAAATTTTTGATCCTGCCACAACTATTTTGACTTTCTAACGGTATTTACATTATTTTAAAAAAATAACACATTTTGTGTGGTGTTATTTTTCCAAAAATTTGGTCTTCCACTTTGAGTATGGAAACTATATTGCTTTAGAATTATATTTAAAAAGTTTATTGACATTCCGTTAAATTCAATCAACAACAATCACACAATCAGGCGCCATCTCTGGATCCGATTACAGAAATAGACCAAGATTTCATTTCAAAAAAATCTAAACAAAGTGTAATCAGTCGACACACCAGGGTTTTTAGGCATCTTACGTCAAACTATGTCATAACCATGGTGACTCGATTTTTCAATAGTGATAATTTACCGGAGCACTATCAATTAAATGTTTGTCTGATTGGCTATTTCTGGTCACTTAGTCACTAATACGTAGTTATGATATGTTCAAATAACATGTAAAAAATTTTCAGAGAAATATATAGTGGTATACATGGTGTGCATGATTCAAAAGATGTTAACGATACTTTTAGCAGAAAATATAAAATACTGAAGCCTTGGATTATACATAGACTCTCAGTGCCAATACGGGAAATAAAACAATAGTAATAATAATAAAAGAGAGAAACTTTTCAAACAATATACCTAGAAAGTGATGAGAATTATCAAAAACTAAAAAAGTGGCTGAACATTTTTCCAATACTCTATTAACAAACTTTTTTCCATACGTCAAATATTTCACTGTATGTGTAAAGTTTACAAACGCTTTATAAAAAAACGTCGCTAACAGAGTAAAATCATCCGTAATTCACCAACAACAAACAAGCGCCACATTTTCGTTAACGAAATAATGAATCGCTCAATTTGCGGGGTTCAAACGGCATACTATTACGGAAATAGGATATTTTCTCAATGAACTGTGAGAACCCTGTAAACCCCTTACGGGGTCGTTTGAAACATTTTATGACTATTGGCATCTGGTAACCCAAATCACCTGGTGATTATCCGCCCATGAGTTCATCAGGGCAGGTAGAGAATTAACACTAGATGTCAACTACGCTTTTGTAGACTATTATTAGTGGAATCAGTATACGTCGTAAAATGTTGAAATCCCTAATTCTGTGAACTCGGTCATTAAACGTGAGAAAACAGCTTCAGCAGTCGTTTATGTTAATACAGGTTGTCAATTCGTCAAGTCACTTTGCTCAGTTTGAATATGTTCAATTTTTTGTTGTGATGATAATGATTGTCAATTGAAATAGTTATTGAAGTATGAAAAGTAATTATCAAGTCATCAGTCAGTCTTTTTGTTCAAAAGTATATATAGTTATAGTATGGTCACTTCAAGCATTTCAAGGTACAGGTTGCCAGTAAAGTTTTTTTCCAGAAATAATGGACCAATAATGGCATTTCCAAGAATACCAGCCCAAACATTAACTTTTTGTGGGTGTTGTGTATGCCCTTCCCAAAAAATATGTGGGTTTTCGTCACTCAAATAGCGACAATTTTGCTTATTAACATTGCCATTCAGAAATATTTTATTGTTCTTTCATAATCATCCCCGTGGAGCTCATGAAGAATCTGCATTTTATTGTAAAAGTTATTCATCAAATCATGCACATACCGATGACTTACATTACAATTTGGATGTATTTTGTTAAAAAGACATGCCGCCCTTCGTGCGCACTTTCCAACTTCTCCATAAATTATAATCATTTCAATTCTTTTTTGAAGAATGTAAACCATTTTTACACTTTTATACACTCATTGAAGTAATCACTAAACAGCCCAACAACAGGTAAAACTGTATTCACAATTACTACAACATCGTTCAAATTTGCTAAACAATTTGCCTGAAAACTTTTCACAGCAGAAGTGGAAAAAAAGGAAAGCTTTTTGTAAAATTTCTGCGATGAGAATTAAAAATTCAGCATTTAATAAACACAACTTCACTACCGTCTAATTTTTACTATTAGACTACTTCTTGATATAAATTTTTTGGAGCTAATGGCTACTGTCACCCTTAATAAAGGGTTGGAATGGTACCACCTAATATTCTAACCACTTCTGGTCAAACCAAGAATCTCAGTATAAGAAAGTTCTAATAATTACTTCCGTAAGTTTAAATCGCCATTTTTCAGAAAATTCCCATCAAGAAATAATAAGTCAAGGTACCATTGGAAATCAAAATGATGTGCCACTTAACCCCCCTTCTCGATCGATCGAGATGAAAATATTGAAAGCCATCTCATAGAAGGCGAAATAGAAGAGGATTATATCTGAATTGAAATGTGTATAGTTTAATTTTCCAAGAATAAAATCATTCAATAAAATAATTAGTTATGTTTACTGATATATGTCATACAACTCGTTGAATATTACTTAACCTACAGCATATAAAAGATTTCAACGTCATTTGATAGATAACGCTGCGAAAGATATTTTTTTACAATTCTATTCCATCCGTTTTCTGCTCGCACGATTACATTCCGTAAAAATCGTTAAAATCCGATTTTTAATCTATCAGAATAAAAATTTTTGGATAATTATGTTATGGATAATCTTATATTCCAAATTTCGGCCAAGTTCTCTTTTACCTGCACGTTTGATTCCCAAAAAGCTCGTAAAAAGCCCATTTCCTATTAACAATTTCGAATATTTATCTGATGAGACCTAACCTAACCTGACCGAACAAATGATTTTTAAGTTTATTTTCAAGATAATGGTGTATTTTTCAATTCTGTCCAAGCAGTTCCTCGTTTAATCCTTTATTTTCCAAGAAAAACGCAAAACCTGATTTTTTTCATTTCACCTCGAAAAATTTTTGACTTCCCCCAACTCTTTTTTACAAAACTTTTTTTTAAATCAAAATATATGTTATCAGGAAGCATCCTGCCAATTTTCAGCTTTCTCGGAATTTTTCTGCACTCTTGGCTGATTTCTGTCTCTGCTTACTGGACTATAGAGGGTCTTCCCTAGCTCGCACAAGTTTCTTCAAGACATTTTTTTACTTTTACGTATCACCAAGGTTTTTAGGAAAAAACCTCTCACAAGCAGAGCTTGATCCAGGACCTACAACGTACGTAAAAGTGGATTCCGAACCACTTTAGCTCAGTGGCAGACTGTGGGGATCGAACCCAGGCCGTCCGGGTGGGGAGCAAACCCTCTAACACCACGACCACTTCAGAGGGTTGATCGTAGAGGTTAATACGGTTGACAGAAACAATAATTTCAACTATAACAAAAAACGAGAACTCATTCAAGAATTCAAGATTCCTGGTGCTCTGATATGGGTTCTTTGTCTCCGTTAAGCCGTAGACACAATGGATGCTTTATGTAATAAGTTTTAAGTTTTGGGATTTTGGATGTCAATTTTCAAAATAAAACAAGACAGTATTGAAAAATTAAGCTTGAATTCTACCAACCGGATTGTTTATGGGTCGTGATCAGAATAATATTGACAATGATGGTTTCGCGTTAAAAAATTATGCAAAATTATGAAAATTAAAACTAAAAACATAAAACTTCCATTGTGTTTCAGCCTTTACGCCACAGGACGTGGGCAGGCCCATCATAGTTTTCTCATAATGGCGCACCAGAAGTTCAACCTTTCGAAGTGGCCCTTGGGTCTTGTATGGAAAGTAAGTGAAGGAAATGGAGAGTTTCCATGTTGGGTCTTCAGTCTACAGTTTCATCTTCACCACTACCAGATATTTTGTGCAGTTTCCTGGTATGGGGAAGACTCCTTCGTCTTTTGTTTATACATTTAGAAGCTCAGACGTGCAGTAAAATGAGTCGTTTCACCAACTACCCTCATGCGTATCAGGCTCTTGAATTTGTTGAAGTTTTGCGCCCTACTCGATAAGAGCTCAAATTTTTAATCAAACTTCCTGTTAGACTAGGAATCGAGAATTTTCCAGTTCAAATCCTCATTCATACAAATTTAAGTTTTCATTTTTCAATTTCTGTTCGAGTTGCCGCGAACTCACTCAATTTGAATTTAATTTCGTTTGCTTCCAAACTCCTTTGCTTCGACTATAATTTCATTTATTTTAATCGAGTATACTGCTGTCTAGCTTCTCCACTACGACTATTTGTCTCTTTATTATTATTTAGTCTGAGAGCTTTTAGTCGCGGCTTTCGATGAAGTGCATTTCTTCCCATTATGACCCTATGCGATTTCGTATAATTTATCAATTTAAAATCAGTCGATTAATCGGATGTCGATGTTAATTAAAGCCCGACAGGACTTCCAGCGAGTGACGTCACTCCGTAGGATTATTACCATATTTCAAAAGACGAGTCGGAACAGAGCATCCGGCACAACGCAATAACTGTGTGTAACAATATTCCGGGAAAATTAGGACGGGGGCCAGGAAATACGAACATTTCGTTATATAAGGCCTCTGGGTACTTAGAAAAAATGACACCCCGAAATGATAATGATGATGCGCCCCCATAAACACTGGCGATCATGAATTTGTAAAAAAAATTAAATTTTTTTCCCTCTCCCTCTCCCTCTCCCTCTCCCTCTCCCTCTCCCTCTCCCTCTCCCTCTCCCTCTCCCTCTCCCTCTCCCTCTCCCTCTCCCTCTCCCTCTCCCTCTCCCTCTCCCTCTCCCTCTCCCTCTCCCTCTCCCTCTCCCTCTCCCTCTCCCTCTCCCTCTCCCTCTCCCTCTCCCTCTCCCTCTCCCTCTCCCTCTCCCTCTCCCTCTCCCTCTCCCTCTCCCTCTCCCTCTCCCTCTCCCTCTCCCTCTCCCTCTCCCTCTCCCTCTCCCTCTCCCTCTCCCTCTCCCTCTCCCTCTCCCTCTCCCTCTCCCTCTCCCTCTCCCTCTCCCTCTCCCTCTCCCTCTCCCTCTCCCTCTCCCTCTCCCTCTCCCTCTCCCTCTCCCTCTCCCTCTCCCTCTCCCTCTCCCTCTCCCTCTCCCTCTCCCTCTCCCTCTCCCTCTCCCTCTCCCTCTCCCTCTCCCTCTCCCTCTCCCTCTCCCTCTCCCTCTCCCTCTCCCTCTCCCTCTCCCTCTCCCTCTCCCTCTCCCTCTCCCTCTCCCTCTCCCTCTCCCTCTCCCTCTCCCTCTCCCTCTCCCTCTCCCTCTCCCTCTCCCTCTCCCTCTCCCTCTCCCTCTCCCTCTCCCTCTCCCTCTCCCTCTCCCTCTCCCTCTCCCTCTCCCTCTCCCTCTCCCTCTCCCTCTTCCAAAAATCAGGTTTCTGGATAAGCCAAGTTCTTCAATGTTCTTGAAGAAGATCCTAGTTGGCTTATCCTTAGGGAGCTGCAGAAGACTCTCACTCTCTGCAGCTTTGACATAGGCTTTTTGCGGGTTCCAACTCGGTGACAGAGTTTGGACTCGTCCGTGCATTGTCGAAAAAGTCCGCGGCCTCCCCGATATCTGGGGAAGTATAACCACGGAACAGACGATTCAAGATGCAAGCTCCTATGCAGATGCATCATTTTGCTAGTATTACATAATATTGAATACAGAAGTTGCCTGTAGGGCCTGTAGTGGCCATTTGGTAGGGCTACAGAAACCTTAAGTTTTCATTTCAACCAAGTGACCAACGTCAACGTCTGAGAAAGTTTCATTTGATTTTTTTTTTGATTACTTTTTCGAAAAAATATGTGGTTGTTCTCAGAACCTTGTTCGCCCTTCATCATCGTTAATCAATAAATGTTAAATATAAATGTTTCATATTTTTTTACTCATCCAACAAAACTATCGTCTCGTCTCCCACAATCTTACAGCATTTCCGACACAGCACTTAATTTTCCCGGAGCAATAACTGTATGTAACAAGTAAGTAGTAGTCATATTGGCGGATCGATTGCCGGCGTCGCCTGGCAACGCCACTTGGACTATCACGAGCGTCGCAGCGGCGTCCATGGCCTCGCATGATTCAGCTGAGACCATTACGAAGATTCTTTGGAATCTTGTCAAGGCATCAGCGTCATTCCATGAACTGTCCGTATCAGTATTGCTGTTAGGTCGATAGTAAGCGGATGCTTCTGGGAATATCTGTATTGCTAATATATTCCGAACTTTTAGGGTCGCCTCGGAATATTCCGCCTTATCGGCAACCATCGCCAGTTTTCCAATTTCGTTTGATTGAACGATTCGCTCTGGGAATTGATACCTGCGTTATTATTTATGATCAGCAGGATAACGTAAATGGCGAATTACAATTTTTCACAGGGAACTCTTTATAGAAATCGGTGGCTATCAGCTTTGCAGGATTTAACAATTTCAACCGTTACTGTTTTGTTCCATTGGCGTATTCTAATAAGTGATACATACACCTGTTTTTACAGTAGCCGAATAATCCTAACTTGGGACCAATAAAGTTTTAATCAAAAATGGTCTACTGCCAGGCCCTGGAAAATTTCTGATGCCAGAAAACCTGAGAATGGATCTAGGGTAATGTCTAGGGATGTTGGATCTAGGGTAATGTGGGAGTCGAGAGTTCTTCGTCTGACTGTCCTGTCTACGTAGGTTTCCGTTTCTTCTACGTAATTGTAATCGACCTGGGGTGCTATTCTTGACCGTTCGCAATATCAGCGAGTACTCGTTTCTTTACATTCTAAGTTACTGATTGAATGTCAACGACAGGCACAGGACATCAGAATGTGACGATACGAGTACACGTTATCAATACGAACGGTCAAGAATAGCACCCCGGTTTTCACAGCACTTGTGATCAAAGGAGTCCGCAAATGCTTTGGCCTTGTCCGCGTCTGTGAATACCAGTTTCACCTCGCTATGGGGTGTGTTATGTCTTGAGCTCTCCAGTTGCAAGGTTGAAATGTCGCTTGTCCTCGGGATTTGGTGTCCATTGGCATCGTTTTTTTATCTGTATCTTCACCTGATTAGTTTCTTGGTTCAAGAGAGGATCCTTCCTTAGAAGTCGAAGTTTGTGATTCAATTCTCATTCGAGCTTAGCTTCGTGGCGTTACAGATAGTCATATTCAACCACGGTTTTGAGCTGCTGCGTCGTGGATATTGATGTGGTCATGGGCGGTCTGTTGGTACCTGGATCTGTTCACACTCTGTATCAGTGCTACGTTCAGTATGTCAGGTTTCTGAGCTGTTCTGCCAGGATAGTGAGTTGGTTCGTGTAGAACTGTGACGCCTTCTAATTCCAGAAGAAGCGTTGCAGCTACATATTTTGTAGTTGTTTCGACATCGCCAGCCCCTTGATTTCGTGCGTAGGAGTCTCCTATGGCTACCGTCGGGTGGTGTCTAGGAAAAGTCCGTTCTCAGGAGACGAACCTCGGGTAACGTATACAGATGATACTCTCAGGAAGCCGATGTCTTTCACTTTCACTCTGATCGCTACCGATTCGTGGCAGAATATTTCTGGTTTAATCAGAAGTAGGAAACCGCCTCCGTGTACCCAGGAGTGTGATCTGTCGGTTCTGAGACTTCTCTATCCGGGAATGATAGTCTTTGTCTGTCCTGAGGCTGGTCTCCGCTTGCCAATGTAATTGGAAAAACTATATTTTTTCGAATTTATGCACTTGGCAGATTAAATAATACCGTTCGACAGAATGGATCTTTCCACGGAATATGAGAAAACATTGTAATTATAATTAATAATAATAATAATAATAATAATAATAATACTCCCTCATAAACACTCGTAGAGTGTACCCATAGGCATAGCCTGTGCGGGTAGAGGACGGCTATTATTATTATTTGCCGTGGCGCTCCGGGGCGACTTACTGATATTGTCGGTGGTGTATTCACTTTTCAGCTGTAGGAAAAGCCGGAAAACCTACAACACCACCCCGGTTGGTCGGTGCGCACTTCAAGCTAGCACCAGACGTCGGGATTGGCATCTAGGCAACTCACATCACACTTGATTCACAACAAGGCATGTGGCCACCTGAAGAGACCCGTGTACTTGAGAAAAAAGATTACCCGTACCCGAACCTCGAACGTCTGTCTGATGCGAGCTAGAAGTTCCACTGCTAGAGACCTAGCCACTGAGCCACCGACCGACCGAGAAAGTATATATGCTAATATCACTTGGGATTTTTATTTATTTTTTCTGACTGCCAGTTTTTCTATAATCTGAAAAAAGGGGATTAGTGTCATCACGTTTATCAAAATTAAATTTGGCAACGTCGATAAGTTGTACACCATGGAATCTCAAATTATCATTACATCTGAATTGTGTTCTATGATAGTTGTCATTGCATACCAGATGAATTTGTTTATGTGTTTTACGGAGCAGATCAATAACAATTGTTTTTCTCTGTTTAACTCATTTGCTTACCTTATGTGATACAAAGTAGATGCTAGTATATTAAATCTGTATGCTGGAAACTAACAGACTCTTTAATATTTTATTTTCTGAGGTTAAAGCGGTTTCCAAATTCAAAGTTTTGTTGTGTATTTCTCATAACCGTGAAAATGTCTAAAACTGGTTGTCTGAACACCAGTGAAAATTCAAATAAACTGTATGTGTTCTGTGGTTATAACAACTTTTGTTCCATAAGAACTGTTATTATAATTTGCGGTGTTGCCAACAATAGTTTTTCATCAAAAGGCAGGTTCGTTCAAACAATTTTAAAGTTACAAATAATATAAAAAATTGCTTTTACGTAAAATTTTTTGATGTGTTGATCCAGTGACAGTTTCAATAATTTCTCGATGGCTTATAATCAGCCAGTTGCTAGATTTTATGGGAGAACGATATTCCCTATTTTGGAACGTGGATTATGGTGGGGGATATTTCTTGAATGAAAAAAGTAGGGTGGCACTCCTTGATAAATAGACATTTTAGACTATTAACAATCAATTGAAACGAATTTTGCAATACATTTTTTGTAAATGTAAAGGTCCATTAAAAACCAGTTTCCGTTAGCTATTTTATATTTTATTGGATTTTCTACAGGTGCAGTATCATCCCTACACTGCTTTTCATCTTTTTTCAGCTCTGTTTATAGAATGGCCAGACGAGCTTTACCACCAACTCCAGACATTAGCAATCCGTAATGATATTATTTGATTGTCGTCCAAGTTACTTTCCATTGGCATTTTTTCAATAACTATCAAATTTATATTATATTATTTACTACAAGTTTCACTGTAATAAATATAGGGGAGGTGAAAATTTAAACTTTGCATTCTCGATTTTCAATGACGCTATCAACTAGAGGTCCATGAGAATTTTTCGAGAGTTTTACATGGTCTTGTCTCAAAAACCATATTTAGACCAGACGAGACTCGAGACGATATTTGGACCAGATGAGACTGTTATTATCTCATTTCGAGTATCGAGTCTCGTGCAAGTCTCGCAGGTCCTCCTTTTTAAGTGCGAACCTTAGAACCTATAGAAGATAGCGCACACTACAGATCAAACTATAGCACTACTGAATTATGAGACTTCGATCCAGAAATTTCCAAATTGTAAACAAAGTCCATTTTTACCAATTACTCCAGAAAGACTCCATAATCTATGAAACTCCATTGAACATTATCGAAATTCCGTGTGCCTACACGTTGGAGCGACTTTTATACATTTGATTCTCCCAAAATGGACATTCTATCAACCTGCTTTCATTCTGTAAACTAAATCTCCCCGATTTATCGCTTTCCGACAACTCAGAACTTCTACAAGAATAAACTCCATTACTTTAATGAAAACGAGTTTTACATGAAACGTTTCCAGCGTTCATCCATGATTAAATATCAATTTGTAGGAATGATTAAAATTTCCGAAGCTATTTGTGACTGTAAATCCTAGTCATTCGAAATGCATTGCAATCAATCGATGGATTATTTGAAAGGACCTTCGACTATTTCGCAGACAAAGAGCCGCTATAAATGCGATAGGACAACTTTGGATTGCTCCAGTTTGAAACTACCTGGCACAGAAGCGTTCAACCTAACAGTTTATTTTTTCAATTTTTCGTTAATTCTGCACTTTGCTACAATCCCTGATATATTTTTAATTGGAAGGTATCAGGAAACCCAATTTTGAAAGCACTTTTGAAATGACGATGTCCTATGAAAGCGGAACCTTTCTGTTTCAATACGAAAAATACTAATAATGGTGCATGACTCCTGTATGCTAGTCCTTATGCCTTCTTCCAGTTAATTTAGGTGCTCTCAGACAAAAAAAAATCAAGTGTATTCATATCGGGTGACCTTGGTGGCCCACCACGCCCGATCCAGCTATCGGCAAAATTTTCTTCCAAAACTGGTGTGTAACCAAGCTGAAAGTGTGCTGGAGCACCATCATGACCATCATACATGAACCCAATCTGAATATTTTTTTCATTGCAGAGGAATAATGGACATTTGGATTTGTTGAAAACAAGGGGTCGGCAACATGGGTCCCACTGCAGTTGTGTGAGAACTGGAATTTTTAAAA
Organism: Chrysolina americana; assembly: GCA_958502065.1. Lineage (NCBI taxonomy): Eukaryota > Metazoa > Arthropoda > Insecta > Coleoptera > Chrysomelidae > Chrysolina > Chrysolina americana. The sequence goes on along the minus strand of OY293415.1, from coordinate 71,096,688 downwards.
TGAATAAGTGTTTGCATAGTGTTCCGTATTGCGGTAGAAAAAACTCGTCGCGCGAAATAGACTAGCGACTCGTTGAGCCAATAATTGTTCGCATATTAAAGGAAAACGAAGGGATTAACTTTTTGTGTGAAATAGACTGATATTTCGGTTGAAGACACTAAAGGAAATGTATTCGATTAAAGTTTGTTTGGTCAATTTGAAGGTCGCGGAATTGAAGCAAGAACTGGAGAAAAGAGAACTAGAAACAACCAGTAAGAAGGCCGTACTCGAGAAAAAAGTAGCAGAAGGACTGATTCAAGAAGAAGAAGACCCCAGAAACTTTTTATTCGAAGTTTCTGGATGATATGAGTTTGATAATAAATAAACTTGGCGAAACTACGAAATCTTTGGAAGACACACTGTGACAGATTTCAGAGTCTAGAAGATAAACAGGAAATTTTGTGAGCTTGGAAGAAGAACTTTGTCAAAATGCGGTTAGCTTGATAGGAGAACTCCAACAAAATTCGGTAAGCTAGAAAGAAGAATCTCAAGAAAACTCGAAAAGTCTGAAAGATGAATTTCTATGAAATTCGATGAGTTTGAAAGAACTTCAACAAAAATGGAAGAATGTGGAAGATAAACCACTAGATAATTCGTATAGATTGGAAGATGGACTGAAACAAGGTGCCAGAAACTTGGAAGAGGAACTTCTAGGAAATTTGAGGTTACTGGGATATAAACTCCTCCAAAACACAGAAGGTTTAAAAGGATTACTTTGTGGCGTGGCGAATCGATTAGAAGAGAGAATGGGTACTGTCGAGACAGAGACGGATAAAATCAAAGATGAAATCGAGGAAAAAATGGAAAATTTTAAGGAAAAAATTAGTGATCAAATCAAAGATAATAATATTGAACCTTCGATAATTTTAGTTCGTGTTGAAGTTTTTCAGAAAATGCTGATTTCCGAAAGCTCATGGTTGTCGGGTTTCCGAGGCCCTATATAGTGACCACGTGTAAATTTCCTTTCCATAATGGAGAGCAAACAGTTCATTAAAGTTAAATAGAAAAAGAAAAAGTGTAGAAATTGTATAAGCATCAAAGAGCCAGTATAACGTCATTAATTCCAGGAATACCTGTGCGAGGTAGAATTGAATAACGTTTTCCGACATCATACAACACCAATTTTCAATTTATTTCCATCAAACATCCACGTGCCTGCCTTGTTTCTCTGTCTAGCAATCAATTATAGGCAGGTATATAACAATCGAATTGGAACAAGTTAGTGCTGTTTCAGTAAACCCGGGCATTGAAACGTGTTGGTTATGAATGTTTTTTATTTCATCAATATTAACTACTATTGAAAATCGACGACAGAGCTGGCCCGTCCGAAGGCAATGCCCGCAATAATATACCTACTGGGATGTCAGTCAGTTTTCCAATATAACGTGATGCCATTCCGAATGAAATAGTGTTAGAGAAATATTCGTATAGAAGGAATTATCTGAATGGCTACAGATTTTCATTTAATTTGTTTTTCTGGTGGTAAGTTATTCTGTATGAAATGATACAAGTACAGAAAACATACAGATTTGGTAAAATGTTACCGGCATAAAGCATTTTCAATACGTTTGGTTCATACTTTGTGTAGCCAGTTAACCACTACAAAATATAACAAATAGACTCTTTGAAGATACTTGTATTCTACTGGTTCACTCATTTTCTCCCTGCAAACTGTTTGCCATGAGCATAATTGAGAGGAGCAGAGCAGAGCAGAGCAGAGCAGAGCAGAGCAGAGCAGAGCAGAGCAGAGCAGAGCAGAGCAGAGCAGAGCAGAGCAGAGCAGAGCAGAGCAGAGCAGAGCAGAGCAGAGCAGAGCAGAGCAGAGCAGAGCAGAGCAGAGCAGAGCAGAGCAGAGCAGAGCAGAGCAGAGCAGAGCAGAGCAGAGCAGAGCAGAGCAGAGCAGAGCAGAGCAGAGCAGAGCAGAGCAGAGCAGAGCAGAGCAGAGCAGAGCAGAGCAGAGCAGAGCAGAGCAGAGCAGAGCAGAGCAGAGCAGAGCAGAGCAGAGCAGAGCAGAGCAGAGCAGAGCAGAGCAGAGCAGAGCAGAGCAGAGCAGAGCAGAGCAGAGCAGCGCAGGGCACGACACGGCAGGGCCGGGCCGGGCCGAGCCGGGCAGGGCAGGGCAGGGCAGGGCAGGGCAGGGCAGGGCAGGGCAGGGCAGGGCAGGGCAGGGCAGGGCAGGGCAGGGCAGGGCAGGGCAGGGCAGGGCAGGGCAGGGCAGGGCAGGGCAGGGCAGGGCAGGGCAGGGCAGGGCAGGGCAGGGCAGGGCAGGGCAGGGCAGGGCAGGGCAGGGCAGGGCAGGGCAGGGCAGGGCAGGGCAGGGCAGGGCAGGGCAGGGCAGGGCAGGGCAGGGCAGGGCAGGGCAGGGCAGGGCAGGGCAGGGCAGGGCAGGGCAGGGCAGGGCAGGGCAGGGCAGGGCAGGGCAGGGCAGGGCAGGGCAGGGCAGGGCAGGGCAGGGCAGGGCAGGGCAGGGCAGGGCAGGGCAGGGCAGGGCAGGGCAGGGCAGGGCAGGGCAGGGCAGGGCAGGGCAGGGCAGGGCAGGGCAGGGCAGGGCAGGGCAGGGCAGGGCAGGGCAGGGCAGGGCAGGGCAGAGCAGAGCACATATTCTGGTTTCCATTAACTTTTTTTTTCACGACAGAAGACATCATATTGAGAGTTTTATGAATAAAACAATGAATGACACGGGTAGTCAAAGGTTCTGGTCGCTGGTGAACACTCCATATAATTACTGTACGCACAGTGCTGTAGAGGTTCAAACCAGGCGTCTCCTACTGGTGAGCAATGCAGATGGAGAGAAAGTACTAAGTATGGCGATCCTGGCGTTCAGTAACTAAGAAAAGGTTATGTGCGCAACTGGGGACCAAGAACGCCACAGTTGCTGTCTTGGAAAGTCATGATAGTAGGAATAGAACATAAGGAAATAGTGAGAGGCGTGTATCTACCATATAACGATGCGCCCTTTCCTCCAACGCAGGAATTATTGAAAATTGTAAGGAAAACAGCTTACGGATGATAGAGTGTGATACCAACGTGTGAAATACGATGTGGGGCAGCACAGATGTCAATGCTCGTGGTGAAGTACTCTTCGAATATCTAGCAACAAAACCGATATGAAAATACTGAATAGGGGAACAGAAACAACATCCATCAAGTGCATCTGACAAGGGGTGATCGACGCTACGTTGGCAATAAGCGATATATTAGGTGGTATAACGAATTGGGTAGTATCGGAAGATATATCGCTGTCAGATCACCTTTTTAGAAGGACCCACAAGAGATCAGGCAGAAAACAAGTTAATCGGAAATGAGAAAAATTTGGAAACACAATGACCAAGCCATCTGAAAAAGCACGTCTTTTGAGAGCGCTCCCAAAACGCCGGGTTCGCTGAGGAACTCGGCCGATAAAGTGAGTGAGAAAAGCGAGAAGTAAGACCAATGACAAATTCATCTAGCAGGGCAATCAGAAAAAATGGAAAAAATACAAAACTGCGAGGACGGAGAGCTGAGAAGGAGTGAAAGAACCTGCTGGAGGTCTTACTGTGGGGACATTAATTCCGTAACGGAATCTGCCAGACTCATGAGAATTCTGAGTAACGAAACAGAAGGTTCCATAACAACGTTGAAGGAACCAGATATTTTGTTATGCATAAAGTTGCACATATTTACGACGATTTAACTGACCTTCTATCTTCTAACTTTTCCTAGAACCCAAATAAAAAAGTGAATTTGTGAAATTTTTTCTCATATTATGCAATATCTCCGTGTTGAAATCGTCCGTGGCTGCGCTAATGAAACCATTCGCCGTAGCCAATTTTCTTCATCACCCGGTATATTACAGGTCATACTCAACGATGACTGAGAAGTAACTGACCCATCCCACTCCATTACAGAACGATCGTACTATATTGGCTCATTACTAATTCAGGTCCACACGTTTATCACCTTTTCTTCTGTCCGTCGGCGCCCAAACTCTATGAGATTTCACAGGTATCAACCAACGCATTTTGATTTGACTTTGTCGAATTCGGCTGGGGATGAAACGTAGAAATAAAGCCACTTCGCACTTGTTCTATAACCCGGTAGCGCCTGCGACAAAGACGAAAAACCAGCGTCCTTTTGTCGGTATCGAGATTTTTAAAGAGGAAAGAGTCTAGACGTTTATAGGCCGGGCGCTAGAGGTGACAGATGGGTACACTTAGAAAAAAAAGAAACATTCGAAACTTCAGCCCTGTTCGTGGCCCTTCTACGCCTTCGTAGAACTTTTTCAACAAAATGCAATCTCGTGACAATGAAGTATTTCTGAGTCTGCATCTCCAAACTAACGATAACTATTGTCAAATCCTCATACTGCCCGGACTATTACCTCAACCAACACATGGCGTTTATGCTCCGTCTTGCTTCCTTGCTATGGGAAATAACCGATTTCTTGATGAGCGACACTGCGCGTGCGCCGCTACTTCCTGGTAGGTGGAGCTGGTGTCAGTCGTGAATCGTGAATCCACCCAAGAAGGACTAAATATCGGTGTCGGTCGTGCATGATTCTGGTGAATTTATCCGAAAATGGTGCTATCGCCGACGATACTCTGTGCCATCACCTTACTCAGTGGGATTTTGAACGAGGCCACGGTGAGTACACTGAAATCGCCCTTTTAGACAAAAAGAATTCCCAAGAAGTGGATTCGATGGGACGTAACATTGATTTTTAGAAGTATTCTCCCCTATTTGTATACAGTCGCATTTTACTTTGTGTGGGAGCCGAACGGGCGAATATGAATCAGTCATTAGCCCTGTATAGCGTATGTTAGGTCGAAATGACACCTTGAGTTGGTTCGAAGAATAGGATCTGTTGTTGCGATATGTAGGCGTTGCTGCATTTTCTGCAGTTGCCTCATTCCAAACCAGTTTTGAGGAATACATACGATGTTTCTGAAGTGGGTGAGAAGCTGACGAAACGCCGGTTCTTGAACTTTTAGGAAATCGTCATTTTTGTAGGATTACAACTGATCCGAATTACGAGTTACTGCAGAAGCAAATAGTGAAGTAATAAAAAGTATACCAAATGTATATAGTTCATAATTTGTTTTTCCATCAGACTTATAGTTTTCAGGTTTTCCTGATGAAGAGAACTCTTACATGCAATTCTGTCGATATTTTTAATCTGAACACCAGAAAATTGAGTTTTCATTGCTTGAAAACTCATTTAGTTCAAAGGAATCGATATGTAGTTTTAACCTTTCAAAAATCTTTTATAAAAGAATTGTTATTTACTAAAGAAAAAGGTAAGTCCCTGCTCTCCCAAAATTTATAGTTTTTATGGATACATTTTACCAAAGATTCTGAGGACGGTGACTAAGAAGTATCTGCTCTCCAAAAATTGATAGTTTTCCTGGACAAAATGATTACATTTGCAAAATATCTCCTATATAAATTCATTTTCCCAAAGATTCTCAGGACGGTGACGGAAAATTCTATCAAAACGTCTAAACGTTCAACAACAAACTAAAAACAATTATTGACGAGCTACCTCAAGTGATCCCAAATTCACTTGTCTATATGCAGTTGACACAACATTGCTTTTCACATAATCATCGGAGGAAATTCTAAACGGAGTTGATGGTAGTTCACTAGCTTTCTTGCAAGTGGTATGTTTGAAATCAGTTGGTACTTTTTAGCAATTTTACTTCAGGGAAATGCAAAGTAACGTTATGAAGTCTTCTGAAAAAAGGTTTCGATACACATCTATGATTCACGACCAAAAATAAGTTTCCATTTTCCTTACACTCGATTGTCAGTGTCTTGAAAGTCGCTAAATATTCTAGGACTGAAGTTGTAAAACAGTTTAAAAAAAAACTGAAAGAAATAGAGACTTTGCGTATTACTTTACAGAAAAAAATCAAATTCTTGTCTTCGACCCTTGCTCCTACATGTTATACGAGGTCATGGAAAAATGTCAACGAATTCAACTTTCGTTTGTTCTTTCGATTGGTTTTATAATTATATGATATATTAGATATACTTGACTTATCTGATAGTTCATGTATTTTTTCTACGTATTTTATATTTTCGTATATAGGAACACCCTTTTCGTGAATAGGTTTAATACATTTTTTATATTTTTTAGAGTTGTAGAAATTCATGAACTGGAAAAAATCGATTATAAAACTGTATAAGTTTTATTTATTATATGTGATACAATCCATGTAATGCACATTTGTGATAATGAAAACAATTAGTTCTGTGAAATGATTCTATACGCTTCAAGGTTTGTTGACTTCTTTGAAAGTGAGTGAAATGAAGAATGGCTAGTGGTGGTTGGCACGTACTAATCAAATCGTTATTAAAAGTCGATAGTGCGTGCCATTCATCGGTGATCAGTAATGAACTAATTCAATTAGTATCGATACTGTTTTCGTGGTTGGTTGAATACTCTCAAAAACCATCCGCGCTAACAAATATATTTTTTATTCAGTTTGTCTATGGAAAATCATCTACAAGTTTACAGATATCAGAGACTGATGATCCTGTCTGTTATAATATTCATCTGTACATAATATTTGAAGTGTAGATTTCCAGAGGAACTCAAAATTCTTCAAAATTCACCCATACATATGAAAGGGAAGGCTATGTAGAATTACAGACCTATAGCATCTCAACATTCTCAAAAATCTATGAGAAATCCTATTTTATACGCTTCTCGCAACAAAGTCATGGTTTGGCTTCAGGAAAGGAAGTTCTGCTCAAAAAGAAATTTATAGACTGTAAAACCACATTGTTGAATATCTCGATAAAAAAGATATATGTACGAGTATATTTCGTGACTTTTGTAGCGCGTTCTATACTGTTGATCTTATGCTTCTACTGAAGAAATCAGAATGTAACGTCTATTGCTGTTCATATTTTTTTTAAATCTACAGAAACACCTATTCCGAAGAAAATTATACTCTTCTTCAGACTAGATAAATGGTGTTCAGGTAACAAACCATCTCTGAATACTATGAAATAATAATATGCCTTTCGAAACAATACCCATCAATCATTCCTTTTCAATCATCGATATTGAATTAGAGTTCACCACACAAACAGAAGATCTAGGTATAAAATTTGGACCTAAACTCACCTTTATCAACAGCAATAACACAATATTGGCATTGAAACGCATTCAGAACTAGATATCCAGACTGTGTTATAACATAATCAATATGTTTGTCAAATGCCATTTGAATATCTTTCAAAATTCATTGTACTTTCAAAAATAATGGACATTTTTTGCTGTAGCATCACAGTCCAGTTTTCGAATCTGAAAGAAATAAACTACGCCAGGATAGACAATATTTTTTTTTTATTTCACTTTCATACATACTCTTATTAGTGTTAAACTATTGTTGAGGAAGATTACCTACCAGGTAGGAAATTTACTGAATGGCGTTCAACCGGCCGTGAATTCTAAAACTCTTTTCTTCCTTCAAGTTTTGTTGCACGTGGCTGCTAGTGGATGTCTGAAAATACCTTGAAGAATTCTTACAAAGTTTCAATATTATAGAAACAACCTCTATGATTTCATTCGGCGTAGGCGTAGTGTCTCAATATATGTCGAAACGGAGTCGACGCCTACAATTTATCGCAGCTCATCCAACCGATTGTATCGATCACTGTTTGTACCGATACGTACTAACTTATTCTGCTTTATATCTATTTTCATAACTAAGCTCTTACGTAGACTGCACAACATCGAACAAGCTATAACATTGTTGATCGGATCACTTGTTTGTATATAAGTAGTTCATTATTCAGGCTTAGTTTTACGTTCCTAGCTATGCGAGGTTAGGTATGCTTGATGGTTTATGTCATCATGCAATGTGAGACGCCTACAAGCTGTACTTCCAGATATCTCACACTGCTCGAATCGTTTATATGACTTCTTTCTTGATCCTCAACTTCCGAACAATCTTCGACCGACGAAATTTCGTTAAGAAGTTGCTCGGTATTCGTTGCATTCACCTCTATCTTATTTTTCTCTAGATTCGTAATATTATTCGCATATACAGTGCGGTCCAAAGGTATGGAATAAATTCATTTTTAGCGTTATTATGTATTTTATGGAAAAATCCTGAAACAGGTCAATTTTTATTGGCAATTTGACAATTTACAGTATGAAAATATTACCCCCTTCTTGCACCCCCTCTGAATTATGAGCACCCCCTCAAAAATTTTAAATGAGAAGGGGGGTCGTGTGGCATCTTGTTCGAAAGGGATTTTCATTATCTGTTCAGCAATACTAAGTGTTTCATATTTGGTGCAACCATAACGAAGAAATTTTTTTATTAAAATTTAAAAATATTGAAACAGTATGAAAATATCACCCCCTTCTTGCACCCCTTCTGAATTATGAGCACCCCCTCAAAAAATTTGAATGAGAAAGGGGGTTGTGTTGCACCTTTTTCAAAAGGGATTTTCATTCTCTGTTCAGCAATACTGAGAAAATTTATTCTGAATATGTCAAATGTTGATAGACTGAAGGAAATAATGTAACATAATGTTTAGGAAGTATATTTCAATTTGTTTTACAGTTAAATTAAATGTTCAAAATGACCACCATTCACTTCTTGACAATAAGCAAGGCGATCTTGGAATTCTCGTAGAACATTTTGTAGGACCTCAGGGGTTATGTTGTTAATTTCTTCCGATATCCTAGTTTTTAAATCTGCAATATTGTCTGGTCTATTGAAATATACTTTTGATTTCAAATAACCCCATAAAAAGTAATCGAGAGGAGTCAAATCGGGGGATCTAGGCGGCCATTCAATCGGTCCACGTCTGCCAATCCACCTATTGGGAAAAACTTCTGTCAAATAATCTCGAACAATACGTGTGTAATGCGGTGGAGCTCCGTCTTGTTGATACCAAATTGATCTATCTATTCCATTTGGATCATTAACATCGGGAAAAAGTCGTTTTAATGTAGGCACTAAAAAGTTCATCAAAAAACCTAGATAAACCTCACCATTAATTGTGCCTTCAAAAAAATAAGGGCCAATAATTTTGTTTTTAATGATACCAGCCCAAACGTTCACTTTTTTGGGATATTGTGTGTGAGCCTCACACATCCAATGAGGATTTTCTCTGCTCCAATATCTACAGTTTTGTCTATTAACCGTTCCATTTAAATAAAAAGTAGCTTCATCAGAAAACACAATTTTGTTTATGAACTGCAAATCTGCTTCGATTCTATCCATCATCAGTTCACAGAATTGTTGCCTTCTATCAGGGTCATCCTCATTTAACTCCTGAACCAACTGAACTTTATAAGGATGGTATTTTTCTTTATGTAAAGCTCTCAATATCGATGATTTACTTACATCATTGTCGGCGGCAAGTTGTCTACTTGTCATATGCGGATTTTCCTCAATCGCTAACAGTACATCTAACTTTTTCTCCTCATCCAATGCAGCATTTCGACCTGTTTTTTGACGAGTTTTTAAATGTCCAGTTTCACGGTATTTTGTTTCTATTTTGCTAACTGTAGATTGTGATACGTGTTGACCAGGGTATTTATTATTGAACATTTCATAAACTTCCGTTTGAGTTCGTGTTTTATTACCGCATCCAAGCATAATTAAAATGTCTATTCTTTGAGTTTCGGATAAATGAGCCATAGATGAATCGAATACACACAAAAATATTTTTCAGTACACTGACGTCTGCCAGCAACTCACAAATATCAAAATAACAGTAGTCTACTAGATTGACATTATATTATTTATGGGTTTTGTGAATAATTTTTTGGTGTCTTCAACGACTTTTTCCTGACTTTTTTAGCAAGACAGATAAGAAAGTATAAATTGTCAAATTGAGAATAGAAATCGACCTGTTTCAGGTTTTTTCAACGGATACATAATTTACAGTGTCAATATTTTTAAATTTTAATAAAAAAATTTCTCAGTTATGGTTGCACCAAATATGAATCACTTAGTATTGCTGAACAGATAATGAAAATCCCTTTCGAACAAGATGCCACACGACCCCCCTTCTCATTTAAAATTTTTGGGGGGGTGCTCATAATTCAGAGGGGGTGCAAGAAGGGGGTAATATTTTCATACTGTAAATTGTCAAATTGACAATAAAAATTGACCTGTTTCAGGATTTTTTCATAAAATACATAATAACGCTAAAAATGAATTTATTCCATACCTTTGGACCGCACTGTATAGCCCTTTTCGTTTTGCTAGACCTCATAGAAAATCATACGTATATAGTAAGTATAAGTTCGAGTCCTGTGGAACACTTGTTCCGGTTACATACCATGTCGAGGCCTTGCTGTTCCCTCTTGCCACAAAAGTTCCTCCTATGAGGTCAATTCGATTGTACATAAGGACATGCCTGGCGTTGACATCTTGTCAACCAGACCTTCACGCCAGACAGACTGTCTAGCAGGATCATGGCTGTATTCTGTGGACTGTTAAAAGCTGTATAGTTGGTGCCTGTCCTCATCAGGTTTCAAGGATAGGTATTGCCATCGTTATCGTCACAAAATCTGAGTACTAACTGACTGAAGTATATCTGATTCGTGATGTGCTGCCGAACCAGTTGGACGTGTGTCAGGAGCTCTCTGACAGAATATTTGATCGAAAATCAGTCTCACAAAGTGACAAGAGGATATCAGATTTATATCTAAAAGATCCAAGATGTGATCGCGGATCCAGAATTCATGAACAATTTTGCAGACAAGCTAGCGGACTTGGTGTATACTAAACTCTCTTCAAAAACTGATGGCCTCTACAAACATATATCCGAGGTAACCACTGAGGTAAAAACGATTAAACGAAACTCAGCATTGCAATCCATAGTTGAATACCATTAATCACAATATACTTCTTTCCAAACTGGAATTTAATGGATGTTCTGCTGACTTCATCGAACTGATCAATTCTTACCTCGAAAATCGATCCCAGGGAAAACGTACATGGATGGTAAGCGATCTTCTCTTAGGAAAGTCAAATCAGGAGTTCCCCAAGGCTGTAATCTTCGCCCTCTTCCATTTGTGTTATATACTATTGACACACCAGATACAGATACAGGCATTTGCTAAAGATACGCAATTCTATTATTATACAAATTCTACGATGCTCGAAATCTCGGAAAATCATATAAATCACGATCTTCAGACATTAATTGAGTAACCTTTAGAAGAATAGGAAATGCATTATTTTATTCATACTGCAGACGCCATTAAAAACCTTTTGACTAACTAAAAAAATCCTATAGCATTTTCAAATTCCTCTACCCGTGTAGGCATAGTCTATGTCCAACTACAAAAAAATGCTTGCATCCAAAATCTTTGATACACAGTAGATTTGATTACGGTGATTCTGTTTATGGGCCCTGCATGGATTCTATTAATCAAAGGAAAATACAGGGTGTACAAAATTCTTGTTGTCGCGTCATGTATTCGTAAATTCGATCATATATCACACGCATTTAGTAGTCAAGTGGAAGTATATACTTTTTATAATGTTGTGTATAATATTTTGAACACAAAATGATCTGAATGCAATGGATTAACGAGGTCAGATTTACATTCCCTAAATCTTAAAACCAACCAGAACTTGCATATCCCTCGACAATCGTTAGCCACATTCAAAAATCGTTTTCATACTCTGCAGCCTCCTGTTACAACAATATCATCAAAGACCTCAGCATCCTGTCACAACAATATCATCAAAGACCTTCTTCACTTACCAAAACCTACCTTCAAAAAGAGACTAAAAATGAAACCTCAAACACATAAAACTTCAATAAATTGGTATTGCAGCACCCGTTTGGAACTTTCTAGACGAAAATTTTAGAGGACATTGGATTGGCCGTAGAGGATCTATTGAGGGCCAGTTTATCAATGTCGTGTTAGCGTACTTTGACTACCGGTTAAATTTGATTCGTGTTAGAATGAATATGACATTTGCTTAATGAAGGATTCGATTCACATTCTAACCATGAGCTTGATTTAGCTCGAAGTTAAAGTACATTGAAAAACCGGCTCTGAGTGGCCAACTTCTTTCTCTGGGGCCATTTGAAGTCTACCGTTTATAAAACACAGCCGGCTTCTCTTCAAGTTCTGCAAGAACGCATAACTGTAGAGTGTCAAAGAATAACTGCTAATATGTTGCAGAATGTTGGAGACGCGATAGAGCATCGATTTTATTATTGCATGAATGTTAATGGAGGACATTTCGAACAGTTTGTACGATAACTTTGACGTGTAAACGTGATTAAACTTGAAACTCTAATTATTTCGTATTTTTATTACGAAAACATTAGTCTCTTACCAAGATTTTGACAACCTGTCATTTCGTTATCGATGAAAATGATAAGGCAAAATAATATGGTCATGAAGAACTCAATATGACCTTCACAACATGGTATGGCACGACCCCTTTTCCCGGTTCAAATTTTGGGGGTTGTTCACTCCCCAGCTATAGGGTTCTCCATCAAATCCAAAATTTTGATTTGAAATCCTACAAATTAGGGTGGAAAGTTTCCATTGGCTCACCCTGTATAACTCAATGCAAGAGAGGGTAATTCAGATCGATCCTATCCAGATCTATGGACATGTCCATCTCGGAATATGAAATAATTAACTCTCTCCGCAGCACCAAATTTGATGCAGCTGTTCCAGATGGTTTGATCTTGACTTAGATGCGGAAAACGCCAGGTCCACGAAAGGTTTCATTAAAATTATAATTACAAAGAGTACGTCTGTTTCATTTTCAATTAACCACTGTCTTCAGATCGTTGATGAAGTAGCTGGTATCTTTTCAGGCACTTCGTAAACCTGACAAGAGTTTGACCAATTTTCTGCTAGTCTGCAAACAACAACTGAACTAGAACACATCGTTTTAATATTAAATGAAACCTTTTTCCTGGGAACATGGCAGGTATTTTTCATGGAACGTCTGACATGATTACAATGTCCAAGGGTGAAATAAACTGTAATTAAATAGTAGCACATGACGCAACTCTGAAGGCTCTTAAGAGTACGCGTTAATTTCTATCCTGGAGAACGTAAAACAAATTCCTCCCCAGAGGTCCAGAGGACTTCTTCCAACGAGAGGAGCGTGAAGGGACTCGGGGACTGCGATTCCCTCGAGTAGTTCAGGGCATACAGCAGGAGCGAATTGTAATTCCCGTGTTCTTGTAATAAAATCATTACAGCTCTTAATACTTCGAAAACGAGAAAAAGGAGATGGTGCACTTCTTGTTGTTTGCTTATTTGCGTTCAAAGCAAGTTGGTGGAATGCAAATGGTGATCTGAGGACTGTTATTGGTATCGGAAAGAATTACCGAAAAGCATTGGTTGAAACTGAAAAAATATCACGTGACAGTTTTTTGAGTAACTATAGCGGACAACCACGACATTTAAAATAATATAGATCGAAAAGGGATTCTGAAAAAAAATAATAAAAGGTAATGGATCAAAATTTGTCCTACGACTTCTGCTGATTACGTAATCAACTGAATACCCCCCTTTGTTTTGCCACCTCGTAAAAAAAATCCTATTTCTTATGAAGTATTGATAAAGAACTTAACAGCATATGCCTCGTGAGGTTGAAATGTTACTAGGTGTTGATGTTTTCCTTCAGTTTTGCTTGATGGTCACGTACGAAGAGGACCGAAAGAATTTTGGTACCATTTTTGGTTGGGTTTTTTCAGGAAGAGCTTCATCTAATTACTCAAATTCCATTAATTCGTTACTCTCTTCCGATATCGACGTATTGAATTCCAGTCGTCCGATGACAACTCGTAATTTTTTGTCTTTAGAGCATCGCCTCAAAATTGACATGAAACTATATGAGTTATATACCTTATTTATGAAACATTATTTATCTTTCAATCATATAAGCATTGCTTGTGCCTTTCAGGATTCAAGTAAAATATTTATATAATTTTCTGATTATATAAACCCTTATTTTCGTGTTATGAAACCCGAAAGTGATTCATAGGAACTGAAGGTTGGTTTATTCTTGAATCAAACTTCATTGATCTGGTCAAAATTGCAAAGATATCTCTCTTAGTTTTTATTATCGTTTCGTTGTCATCATTATGTCATTACGGATGATATTCGGCAAATATATCGTCAAATATTGAAACATCTCGAATATAGAGATTACCTTATCTGCCTTGTTTAGAATATTTTTGTTTTTCTATAGTCCTTCCGTGTGAGCGAAAAAAAATTAAATCAATTTTCTGTGCGAGACGAAATAAGAATTTTTTTAATGACCTAGTAGGCTGTGATTGCATTTGGATGATCGCTTATTTTTAAGATTTCTGACAGTTCAGTTGAAGTAACGTGTTGAAAATTAAAGCAACGATTTATTGCAATACAAAAACACAGGATACAACAAGGACACTACGTTACAACATTTGTTGAAAGTAACCTTCTCCAACCTTTATAACTTATATATTAGGTACATGAGTAATTAATGAAAATCAAGAACAGAATTGGCCCGAATATGGATCCCTGCGGTACCCCTATACCAACTCATGCCTTATTGAAATAGCATAACGGAGAGTTCAAATTATTATTAAATGATTCCCCTAAAATTATTTTTTTTATATCTATTGATGATGTGGAAACGAAAAGAGAGTTAGTTACATTATTCTACCGAAGAAAATGGTGAGAATGGTTGGAATTTATAGTGCAATAAAATTAAATTCACGTATTCATAAGGTAAACCATTAAGTATTTCCACCCTCATCATTATTGGGTCATTCAAGATTATCTATCGACTTGAGTAAACTCTTCGTACAAACATAGACCCGTTTATGAAACATCACCAAATTTATTCAAAATAGAAAACTATGCAAACACTGAAACTACGCAATTTCACTCGATGAAAGTTTTACCAACAAACTTAACATCAACAGGAGCTAGAAGCTTTTGTTGTGTTCTCACCAGTGGTTCTAAATATTCATATGTATTTGACCCTCAAATTACCATTATTTCCCTGTTTTAAACAACTCGGTTTAGGCTCAATAAATCCAACTCTCAGTATGTAAATCTACCCGAAAATAAACTTCCTGACAATCTCAGAGTATCGACCCACTCAAATTTCAAGATGACCGTTGATTTATTCTACCTCGGAATTTCTCAAAGCACCTTCATTTCCCAGTATGTTTATTGTCTTCTTTAACTACATTCATATTAGTGAGTTTACATTTAATATTTGTTGTGGGTCTTATAAGAGCATCATATTTTTTAACGATTTTTATAAAGGTGCTATGCACATAAACATCTTTTTATGGTCCAACATTTTTTTGCTGTTTTGAATAAGGTGTAAAATGCAAATATTTTCCCTGAATTTATTCTCAAACAAAAAGATAAGGAAACTCGAGAAAATTGTTGCGGAAGAATTGTGAAGGGGTGAAACATAGAAAACAGCACTGGCATCTAAAGCTTCATACCAGTTAAATCGAGAAGGAAGAAAAACCATGTTCAGAAAGGACAGACGCTTGTCTCTCATGTCTCTCATGAGTCTCTCTTATTGATTTGATTTTCTCCAACAATTTAGGATGACTTCTTTGCGGATATTATTGGACATACATCCTAAGCGCTCTTTCTTCGGAGGACGAATACAGATTCACACCCATATCACAAATGCGATTTTATTGAAGCGACAGTGATACCCAACTCAACGACTCTATAGCAGCGTAGCATCCCCACGCTAATTTTTGACACAGCATTCTAGGAATGACCTCTGATATAATGTAACAGTAAATTTTGACCTGCCTCATACCGTAACCGTTCTAATTCCGAAGATAGACAACTGGGTTCTCTATGAAGAGGAACTACTGAAAGCAGATTACTGTTGGTTTAAAAACACACTTAGGTTCTGGTGCAGGTGTATACAGTCGTATACCTAGAAAAGAATTATGAACCTGTCTAGGATTATATGCGACAGTACTCCAAGCGGAAATTCATGCCATCGATCTATGTGTAGAGAGACTGGATCAATTAAAATTTTCTTGGACAGTCAAGCGGCTTTAAAGGAACTTGGCTCTTATCGATCAACACCTAAGCTGATGTCAAACTTCCAGAGAAGACTCTCCTCAATAGGAAGACTGGAGGTCAGTCCGGTATGGAGGGGCAATGGAGAATTTGACCAAAACACTGTTAGACTCCAGCAGGGATGACCTGCGATGTTTAACAGGCCTACTCTCAGGCGACTATCGTTTGAATCTTCACATGACAGGACTAAAACTGTCGGAGGAAATGTCGTCTCTGTCTTGAAGATGATGAAACAGCAGATCACAAACTTTGTGCTTACCCCGCCGCGGACCTCATCACGTTTTCGATGGTTGTCTCTCGGACCTGAAAGATCATACACCAAATAAACTAATCGACTTCGTGAAGAAGCTGGATTTATTTGGTGGAATATGAATTGGTATAAGCCACAATAGACCCTTACGGGTCGCAGTGGAGGGCCGACCAGACCCGCTCATCTCAAACCTAACCTAACCTAGAGTCAGATCTACTTTCAGTATTTTGTTTGCCTAGTTCCAGACTAGTTTTCGTTACGGTTACCAAAAGAGCGTGATATCATCTGCAAATAGCATGGTATCATCAGCACCACTTATGTTGATGAAATTGATAAACTTATATCAAGAATAGAATTGGAACTAATACGCGAAATCTGATGTTTATTCTCCTATCCCAAGAATCTGAAGACGGTCAGTGAGATAAGACCGATGCCAGTTGTAGAAATGGTCCCTGAATAAATTCATTTTTAGTGTTATTATGTATTTTATCAAAACAGTGACAATTTACAGTATGAAAACATTATCCCCTTCTTGCATCCCCTCTGAACTATGAGCACCCCCTCAAAATTTTTAAATGAGAAGTGGGGTCGTGTGGTATGTTGTTTGAAAGGGATTTTCATTGTTTGTTCAGCAGTATTGACTTTTTTATATTTGGTGCAACCATAACTGAGAAAATTCGTTATTAAAATTTGAAAATATTGACACTGTAAATTATGTATCCGTTGAGAAAACCTGAAACACGTTGATTTCTATTTTCAATTTGACAATTTACAGTATGAAAATATTACTCCCTTCTTGCATCCCCTCTGAATTATACCATATATGAAAAACTCAGTATTGCTGAACAGACAATGAAAATCCCTTTCGAACAAGATGCCACACGACCCCACTTCTCATTTTAAATTTTTGAGGGGGTGCAAGAAAGGGGTAATATTTTCATACTATAATTTGCCAAATTGACAATAAAAATTGACCTGTTTCAGGATTTTTTGATGAAATAAATAATAACACTAAAAATTAATTTATTCCATACCTATGGACCGCACTGTATAAACTTTCTCCAGGAAAGAGATCCCTTACATGAGTATATGAAAAAACTCGAAATACTCCCTGCCAGCCAGTGCGAATATAACGAGAAAAAAGTTGCCTGTAACGTTTCCGAATCCTGTTTTCGTTTCCTATTCAAGTTCCTTGGGGTAAACGTAGATTATTACGGATCTTGCTGAGCCGGGGACAGGCAATAATCTTGCTACTACCGACTTACGAAATCCTCCCTCCGCAAATAATGACATTTCTCACATTATCTCCAGTATTCTGGTGACGAATTCACGAAAATCGCTTCTGTGGGTGATGATAAATTAATGCAAATGCGTCCTTAGTGGAAGTATGACTGATATCAGAATTATGTAGAAGCTTGTTTATAAGGGGCAAACAAAAGAAATTGATGCCAAAAGGGATGTTTTTGAAAAAAACCGTAGAATACTTAGAGGTAATCTGAAAGATAATTGCAGCGGATTTGTATTTTTTTTTCACCCATTTATATACGTAGTTTCGTCGATAAAAGTGTTCAGGGGGTGAATCCTTGTCAAAAATTAAAGAGGGTCTTACGTTTAATCAAAAGCTTCTTGACTAGTCCTCGAAAAGTTACATACTTCCAAAACTCTTGACATTGCTGAAGAAATGGCATATTGTGGGCGTATTTTACCAATAAAAAGGCATATATAATTTTTTTCATCGTGCTTTTTTAAACAATTGGAACATGCAAACCTCCTTCTATTTTTTCTAGAACTTTTTAACAAAATAAAATTTCCTCATATGAAAATATGTGTTGAAAAGAACAATATATTACAAAACCTTCCCAACTCTTGTATTGTTTTAGTTAAAAGAATCATTTCTTGATAAGAAAATTTAATACATCGTGCATGAACTGTAGAAGGAATCGAAAAAACCTAGTAGGTAGCTGTCAAGTCAGTTTGATTTTCTGGTGAAAGGTTTACAATAAAAAAAGAATGAAACGTCAAAAATCGACAAATTTTTGATAATTTATTAAAATGTTCATTTAAAAATTCTTATCTGTCGGTATTTTGCTTTGAACATTTTGAATCGATTGGCGTTCGCAGAATTGGTCTATCTTGATCCGTTCTCGAGTTGAAAAGTTAATCCGTAGTTGCGAGAAAAAATTACCGCTCTCAACTCTGGATGAACTTTTCAACTCGAGAACGGTTGAAGATAGAATGATTCTGCGAAAGCCAAACGATTCAAAGTGATGTGATGTTAATATCAAGTTCATCAGAGAAAGAAAAAATCATTTGAAAAATGTCCCAAGGGGTAGACATTTAAAAATCATGAACAGTATAAAATCTTTGAATTCACTTGAAACTTGCACCACTTATGCAAACTTTCATGCTGATTCCGAAAATAAATGATTTATATTTGCTCAAATTGAAGGTTTGCTATAAAAAAGTATCAAAACGTCAAAAATCCCCTTACAGCAACAAATTTTCGAAAATTTATGTGTGTCCATTTAAACATTCTTATTTCTCGATATTTTGCTTTCAAATTCACAAGATATGGTAATTTAATCATTCTGAATCGATTGGCGTTCACAGAATTGGTCTATCTTCATCCGATCTCAAGTTGAAAAGTTCATCTGGAGTTTAGAGAGGAAATTACCGCTCTCAACTCTTAATGAACTTTTCAACTCGAGAAAGGTTGAGATAGAATAATTCGGCGAAAGCCAAACGATTCAGAATGATGGAATTGATATACTCTGTGAATGAATATCAAGTTGATTGGCGAAAGAAACAATTATTTGAAAAAAGCCTGGGTAATCGTGTCTGATCTTTCTAACAAGTTCAATAACTCTAAACAAATTTCACTTAAAAAATATAATTTTCAAGTACCTACTTAATTACTTATATGATAAGAAAGGCGTTGTCCAAATATTCAGTGAGTACTATGAAACTGTTACTTCTGATACTTACTATATCCAAAATTGAATCTTTTTCTCAAAATGATACGGAAATTATTTTGAAAAACATTTACTCATACCACAAGTCCTTCTTTCTTTTCATGTCTGTACTGAAGAATAAATCATCTTCAGGTTATGACAAAATTCCTATGTTTCTGATAAGGAAAGTAATGACAGTACTGTTCAAATCCTTCACTTATCTTGTAAATCTATCATTCTCAACTGGAACTTTTCCACATATGTTGAAAGTGAGTAAAGTAGAAACTCCAATCTACAAAAAACAAAACCACTATATGCCAGAGAGCTACAGACCTATCATGGTGCCTAGTGATTTTTCCAAGATTTCCGAATATTCCTTTCTTAATTGGCTTTCATGCTTTTGAAGATAAGAGAATATTCTTTCACATAACCAACACGGTTTCTTGAACAAAAAATCTACAATAGTCATCCACTTCTATTACAGTAAAATTGTGGAGTATACAGACGTCGGTGAATGTCCTGTTGGCGTTTTTTGTGACCTCAGCAGGTCATTGAGCTTTCTCAAGCATGATATCCTAGAGAATAAACTATCAAGAAATGAAATAAGAGGTATACCCTCGAAATGGCTCTTAACTTCCATGAACCATCGATAACAATATATGTATCTGAATAATACCTTATCGGAACAAACATATATCAATATTGGGGTACCTCAGGGTTCAATCCTGGACCCATTCTGTTCCTCATTTATATGAATGACATCTTTAAACTCGACGTACCAGCTTCCTTCACAATTCATGCTGATGATACGTCTGTAGCGTAGGACAATATTGCTTTAACTGGAAAATGTAGTGCAACAATTACAAAAATGGAAGAATGGTTCGCTTCCAACCACTTCTTGATGAACAAAAAAAACACAATCCACTAGGTTTCATAACAGACAGAGTGTGAACAGCTTGTCTTTCAAGACAAATGAGACACTCTGTAGTTACTGATGGATTGTCCTGTTTTCATTTCGAAATTACGGTTCGTTTGGAATAGATTATCTTTGAAATTTCCCTATTATACTTCAGAAAACTATTATTTCATTACTGATAGCAAAGCGTTCGAGCATTAAAAACACATTTGTGCGATGTCATTAAATTTTCATTGGAATTTGGAGTAACTAAGTGGATTGAATTCCCCTCATTTGAAATTACAAGTCGAGTGGAAAAACAGTGGTCCATCTCTTGGGGGGTAGCACTCAGTTTATTTAGAGGACAGTTGATTGGAGTCGGATCATTTGACAGAAACCACTATTGATGAGTTTCGATTTTTATAAAGTCATCTTGTCCTGAAGAATGAATAGAGCGTTTGTTACATTCGAGAAGACTATGTGAAAGTCTGTTGGAGAAAAGGAAACATTTAATTTTGTTTAAATGGAAATATTCCTAAAAGAGGCTAACAAATGGTATACCTATCTATGTTGAAAAAGCAAAATGGTTCTCTCCTATGCCTTCAAACTCTTTGAGTGACTTTTCACTCTTCTGCTCCAAGAACTTGAGTATAAACAATATAATTTCACTTAAACATGAACTGATAAACTTCAAACTATTACAACTGTGAATGATATAATTGATAATACTATCGGAATTATTAGTATAGATAACGTGTCTTTATTATTAACTATTAAACTATTAATTTCACACAGAAAGAATTAGAATTTGGTTGCTACATTCAGCTTGCACTGCTGTTCCATAACAAATTTCAGATTTTTCAATACAGGCGTGCAAAACTTCATTAAGAGTAACTCGGGATACTCTATAAAAAGAACATTTTCTGGATAATCAAAATGACGAATCTAACGCAATCATAATCAATTGGTGCTATACATTTAATGGGTGATAAATGTAACAAAGGATCTGCAATATTCGATATGGATTTAATAGGCGTGTAGAGAGCCTCAATGCACGATTCAATTTTGTGTCTCTTATTTCCTTTCGACTGATCATTTCGTAATCTTCTTTGGCCATCTTTGGCCTCTCTTCGCCAATCTCGTCAGAACTGGATCTAGATAGGAAATGGGCTCTGCTAAATTCAGTTCCTTTGTTACTCTCATTATCTTGTTGCAGATCTTGTTCCACTGGAAATAATAATAAAATGTGTTCATAGCATCGCTAAATAAATAATACAACTATGGTTATGAAATAAATTCCTATAACTGAAGTAGTAAAAGTAGAAGAAAATAGAAGAATATTCTTGTTTTATACAGATCTGGTAAAATAGTATCGGCATATAGCATTCCCAATGCAATTGGTTGAAAGCTCATGTAGCCAGTAGACCAGTACAACATATAATGAGTATACGCTAAGTCCTGTTAGTTGTCAATTTTTTATTTTTCATTTCAAGAAGTTATAGGTAGTCATATCATATTCCCATCCTTTCATAAACGTTCACTTCACAGAATTGGGTGTGGATATCGGTGATTTCATATAATTTCAATTTATATTATTATTATCAATCATAATTATAAAAGGATGTTGATAGAATCGATGTATTGAAATATGAAGAGGAATAAATTGAAATAAAACGTGATACAGCGAAAAAACTTCCCTGGACACATTGTCTTTTTTCTTAATATGGAGGTGCTGGCACCACTTAAGAAAACCAATAAGTGTTTTCTAATATTTCAAAAACGGTTTATAGTAATTATTGTCGATTTCGACACATCATTCGGTTACCTTCTAGATACTCTTTTTGTCCAGTTCAACCAATTATACATCAGCCACCGTTCCAGAGATGCCAGAAGTGGTAAAAATGACATAAAGAATGTAGGCTGTATATATTAACCTGAAACAGTGCCTTGCGAAACTCTATTGTTTATTAAAAATTGACTACTATACAAGCCATCCTGTATGTTAGCTGATCGTCTATGAAAAATGGGCTTCGGCAATACCTCCAAATCCGCAGAGTTTGGGTTTCTGTAGTATATAGTCAAAAGCTCTACCCAAATCATAAAAGTTCTCATCTCTGACCTACAAAATTTCACTCGAGAAAAATTCTTTTGTATTGATTATTTATTTTGAACTGGTGCCAAATGCTGTCTGTGAATTAAACTCGTTTAGATGTATACGTGCCCGCCAACTAGCGGCCAATTTTTTGTACAAATTTCGTATGTAATCTTTACATCTATATAGTTTTCTTGCAAATGAACCTTTCAAAATCTCCATATATACTCATTATCAATGGCAGATAATCAGGAAAGCTTGAGGTAAGTAGCGCTAGTTTGACCGCCCATATTAAAAATAAAAAAAAATTAAACATAGCTGACGAATGAGAGGGGCCCCAAAACGAACCTTTATGGAATGCCATGCTTGATAGTTTGAAAGTTTGACAATTTGGTGTTGATCACTATTGCTTGTTTACGATTTTTAAGATAGGTTTTCATTAAGTGAAGCGGAATTCTTCTGTATAATAATATTACTTTGGTTATTTGTAAAAGCGTGGAAAACTTGGTGATGTGTAATATTCGAAAACAATAACCAATATTTGAAGATGGGAACGTCGATACTATCTCGTGGTAAAAGTCAGTACTATCACATGAAAATAGGCATTATTACCAAGTTTTATAAATTTAAAGATGATCAAAAAATCTTGAGGATAATAATAGATAATATCATGTAGTTTGACTGTGCGCTAGATGGTTACTGTCCGATGTGTTGATTTTTTACAAATTTGGGAACTATTGGGCTCAAAGAGCTGCGATTGAATTCGAATTGTAAAAAATTTAGACTACTTTTGGAACGTCAACAATTATTTTCTTGATGATTTTCTAGCTACAATGAACTGAGTAATTATCTCGTAATGAACGTCGATACTATCTCGTGATGAACGCCAATGATATATCGTGATGAACGTCTATACTATCTCCTAATGAACGTTGATGATTTCTTGTATGGTTTGCCAATACCGTCTTGTAATGAACGCCGATACTATCTTGTTATGAACGCCGATACTATCTCGTAATGAACGTCGATACTATATCGTTATCAACGTCGATATTCTCTCGTAATGAACGCCGATACCGTCTCGTAATGAACGTCAAAACTATCTCGTGATGAACAGAGCTGCAATTGAGTTAAAATCGTGGAAAATTCAAACTACTTTCGAAACGACAACAATTTTTTGCTTGATGATTTTTCAGTAACAGTGAACTGAGTAGCTTTCAACATGCAAAATGTCTCTTGACATGGCCAAGCAATTGTGTTGGCCAAACGCCGATACTATGTCGTAATGAACGCCGATACTATCTAGTAATGAATGTCGATACCATCTTGTGATGAACGTTAATAGTGCCTTGTAAAGAACTTCGATAATATCTTGTCATGTACGTCGATCCTATCTCGTAGTGTACATCGATACTATCTCCTAATAAACTATCTCGAAATGAACCTCGATACTATCTCGTAATGAACCCTGATACTATCTCGTAATGAACCCTGATACTACCTTGTAATGAACGTCGATGCTATCTCGTAATAATAATAATAATACTCCCTCATAAACACTCGTTGAGTGTACCCAAAGGCATAGGCTGTGCGGGTAGAGGACGCCTATTATTATTATTTGCCGTGGCGCTCCGGGGCGACTTACTGATATTTCAGGTGATGTATTCACTTTTCAGTTGTAGGAAAACCCGGAAAACCTACAGCACCACTGGCTGGAGTTTCGAACGGCCTGAACCTTAGACCGCTGATCCACCGACCACACCATCTCGTAATGAACGTCCATACTATCATCTAATAAACGTTGATATTACCTCGTGAAGAACGTCGATACTATCTTGTAATGGATGTCGATACTATCTCGTATTGTACATCGATACTATCTCGTGATGAACGTCCATACTATCTCCTAATAAATGTTGATATGGCCTCGTGAAGAACGTCGATACTATCTCGTAATGAACCTTGATACTACCTCGTAATGAACGTCAATACTATCTCGTAATACAAGCGTCCATACTATATCGTAGTGTACATTGATACTATCTCGTTGAAAAACCTTGATACTATCTCATAATGAACGTCGATACTATCTCGTTATAAATCTTGATACTACCATGTAATGAATGTCGATACTATCTCGTAATGAACGCTGATACTATCTAGTAATGAATGTCGATACCATCTTGTGATAAACGTTGATAGTGCCTCGTAAAGAACTTCGATAATATCTCGTCACCTCGTAGACATCAATACTATCTCCTAATAAACTGTCTAGAAATGAACCTCGATACTATCTCGTAATGAACCCTGATACTATCTAGTAATCGATACTATCTCGTAATGAACGTCCTTACTATCTCCTAATAAACGTTGATATTGCCTCGTGAAGAACGTCGATACTATCTTGTAAATTACCGTCGATACTATCTACGTAGTGTACATCGATAATATCTCGTTATGAACCTCGATACTATTTCGTAATGAACCTCGATACTACCTCGTAATGAACGTCAATACTATCTCGCAATGAGTATCGATACCTTCTTGTGATAAACGTTGATAGTGCGACGTAAAGAACTTCGATAATATATTTCGTCATGAACGTCGATCCTATCTCGTAGACATCGATAATTTCTTCTAATGAACTGTCTCGAAATGAATCTCGATACTATCTCGTAATGAACCCTGATACTACCTTGTAATGAACGTCGATACTATCTCGTAATGAACGTCCATACTATCTCCTAATGAACGTTGATATTGCCTCGTGAAGAACGTCGATACTATCTTGTAATGAACGTCGATACTATCTCGTAGTGTACATCGATACTTTCTCGTAATAAACCTCGATACTATCTCGTTATGAACCACGATACTAACTTGTTATGAACGTAGATTCTATCTCGTGGTGAACGTCGATACTATCTCGTAATGAACCTCGATGCTATCTCGTAATGAACCTCAATACTATCTAGTGATGAACGTTGATGGTATCCCGTAATGGGCGTCGGCTTAAGTAAGTATGGCCGAGAAAGCCTTCCATGGCAACAATCTTGTTTTCCCTACCATGCATAATTTTGAAGTTATAAGCAAGAAAACAAGTAATGGCTCGATTCCACCTGTTTTTTGCGATTATCTCAAAAAACATCAGTTAAGTAACGCCGAGATTGGGTTCAATACCCCAAATAACATACGGAACGATAATGAGACGGTTCGCCTGGGTTAATTATTCTTCCCCAACAGACGTTCGGACAGTATCAACATAAAGTGTGTCTCTCATCGCCTCCCCCTTTCCAGCAGGAACGTATACTTCCTGCCCTCAGACAGCTTTCCTTTCGGAATTACTCTTCCGCTAGTTGAGTTGATTATCCCTGAAATTCCTTAATATACTCTGGCAGACTATTGATTTTCTTTAATGACGCCGGTTTTAAAGCGCTCAAGCATCAGAAAACACATTTGTGTTATTTCACACCAGCCTGCAAGCTGCTAACGCTGATAAATGTTAGTGGAGCTGCGGCCATTGAACGTGTTATCGGCCGCACTATAAATCACCAGCTCCCATTTCATTCGTTTATTCTGCTCCCACGAACGTATACAAAGCTTTCGGATATAGTTTTACTATATTAGTTTTTCAAATACGCATGCCACGTTATCGGCAGGTTATGCGTATTCTAAACGTTTGGATTTTTGTGTCCTAAATTCCAGTCTGCAAGGGAAACTATGAGAAAACAAGAGATCATCAGAAATTATTGTAATTTGGAGTAGTCACCTCCAGTATCATTACATATACATACGGTTTTTTAAATTCGAGTCGACATTTTATCAAGCTAGAATTCAAAAGAAACTAAATGATTTTTTTTCCTCCAATTGAATTTAACACACAACATGGATCTATATCATGATGGCATGTCTCTTGTACATGATCAGGCGAGAAAGAAACATGTACGTTAAATCTTGTACAATTAGAAAGTTTGAGACATTTGAGTTAATTTTCATTCTTGGAGGACTCGCTTCACCATAACATCTGGTCAAGTCAGAGTACAAACAGAAGAGCGGGTTTTCTTTAGAAGGAGCGTGTTTCAGGGAGAATCCCTCAGCCCTTTTCTCTTCTGCAGCTCCCTATTGCCATTGTCCGTCGCACTACGGAAAACCCGCGGATACAACTGTAACCGGAGGCATAAGGTCACCCGTCAGTTTTACATGGATGACCTCAAACTATATACCTCCGGAGAAAAGGATCTTCATCAGTCCTTAAGGGTGGTGCAAGAGAATGGGATCGACAAATGTGCCACGGTTCATCTCAGAAGAGGACGACGCGAGGACTACGGAGAAGACGTTTAGCTCGTAGACGGAAGCATCCTACATCTTCTGGATGGAGAGACGGTTACCTACCTAGTGGTAAAACAACGCCACACCTAAGAGGTAACTACTATTAAAAACCCTCTCTGCGGCAAGTATCAGCATATACTTTGACAGATCTGGTCATCAGAACGGCCGGGGATTAACAAAGTTCTGCAACTAATATGTTTGCCGGTCCGATTCTACTTTACTCCTTTAAAGTAATGAAATGGACTCAAGAAGAGCTGCGACAAGTCGACGTAAAAACTTGCAAAATGATGAATCTCCATAGGAGTTTATACTTTCCCAGACAACGGAAGGCCGTTGACTTTTGAGCTTCATAATAGAATGGTACTGGATGGAACCTGTAAAATCAACAGGGGTTCAGTTCCCCAGTTCTGCTTGGTATGCCATCATGAAAAAGCAGAGATTGGAGATTTTCTCTTCAAGACAATAACGGAGTCCTTCAAATGACCTGCAGCGACAGTAGTTGTAATCCAGCCTCCAAGATGTTTTATGTTGTTCATCCATTCGCCTGAATTTGCTAGTAACGTTGCCGAGGATCGTCTGAAACTATGACCTGTGTAACGTTCTGGATTAAATAGGCCTAAGTAGGTAGCGTTCTCTGCCGGCATTTTACCATTTTACCACATGTATCCACGCCTACGCACTGAACAGAGCATTTTCCTTTTTTATAATTGATAAAAAATTACGATGCGTGGTGGTCGGGGGGCGTAAAGAACTCCGCACAGACCTTATGGAAATCTGGCCCTCTGTCGAATTAGTTGTAACTTTGGGAAAATGAAGATCTCGGCATCCCGAACTATAATCAGCAAGGGCACAAAAAGATCCTCTGAGTAGTTTCGGATATATGAGACCTACAAGTCTCAGACTTTTAATGATGTTGGGCCTGTCAGTAGACTAAGCTGGGAGTAGAACTAAACGTGAAGCTACTTGTAGTTTTGAACCCTACCATTTGAAAGTAAGTCAAGAGATGTAAACAGTCTAGATTTTTCCAAAAAAATTATTTTTTTTCAGAACTTGAAAGCTCTCGCTTGATACCAAAGTGTGGCAAAATTGGAAAATTATTGAAAATACTGAAAAGCTTGGAAAACTCATTTAAATTTTTTACACAAAAGGGAAAAAATGCCTTTACGCACGTTGTACAGGTTGCCAGGAGGGCGCCTCCCAAATCTGGTCAGTTGAAAAGATGACACCTTGGCTATTTAAATGCCAGTACCAATACCGACTGAAGAAAAATCTCTACACCCAGCTTGCATCTTGCACTACTCAAGATTATTAACATTTTGGGCGTTTAAAATGTTATGCAACATGTAACGTGGATGGATATTGTACTTGTGCTTAATGACATGCATATCCTAAATAGCAGAGTAAGGACGCAACATGAGCACAAGTACCTAAGGGTCAATACAGTACAGTACAGTACAATAATGAGTTTGATTTTCCGATTCTCCCACACTGTATTATTGAGCGAGAGGTTTCAAGTTTACATCTTCTCGACAGCGAAAAATGTAGATTCAAGCGAGTTTTCCACGATTTTTCACTTACTTCTAAACGGCAGGATTCAAAAATACTATTTTTCAACAAACTTAGCTAAAGTTCACGTTTATTTTGCCTCCCAGCTAAGTCTACTTACAGACGCAACATTATTAAAAGTCTTGGACTTGTAGATCCCATATTTCCGAAACTACTCATAGGATCTTTTTGTGCCCGTGGAGACTTTTGTTCGGGATGCCGAGAACTTCATTTTCCCAAAGTAACAGCAAATTCGACAGAAGAACAGATTCCCATAAGGTAGGTGCGGGGTTCTTTGCATACTTTCTGTAGATCTTCAAGAAGTTTTTTATGTATTCAGATATAAAAAAGGACCTTGAAGTATGGTTCTTTGAATAGGAAGCGTAATTTTCAAAAGCTCTGCTCTGCGAAGAGCACCGTCTAGAGCAAAAATGGTACCTACTATGATGTAATACTATATTACGTAACAAGAGTTGTAAGTAACCCATTACGCACGAAATGAAAATTGAAACGAAATGAAAAGTAATGGACTTACAACTCGTGTAACGTACTATACTTTTTCTACGCCCATTCATTTTCTTCCATTAAATAAAAAACATAGCAATCATTCAAACTTTATTACAATAGTTGTTAATTGAATTGAGAAAATGTTCGGATACAATTATATTTTGTTCAAGAAATTGACAATATAAATGACATGACATTTATTTTCATAGCATGCTACTTAAGAAAACGTGTCCTATTTTTGAAGAAATTGCATAACGGCTGCCTACATTTAGGGGCATCACTCTTTCAATCCTAAATATATCTCGCTAATGCTAAAAGTTTTTATGTTTTTTAATTGACTAAATTTGTGTAAATAGACTAAATGAAGTCTCACGTAAATAAAAATTTGATTGTAATTCAATTAAACCAAGAAATTTAAGTTTTCTTCTCAAAACGCACGTGTATGTTATGAGATCTCATTACGTGCATGATATTGTTAAATGTCGTATACAAGGAATGTTGACAGTGCGATTTTTGACGTTTACAGACATGGGCGTATAAAAACTTATGAAACTTACTCTTGTCCAGTTTCTTTTTTATTTTAACTAATCATTTCACTATAGAGTAATACGACTTGATACTTTGACGCCTTGATCATAGTCAATCTTTGGTTACCACACCCAACCACTTGACTCAACTTAGTTTGATTGTTATGTGGATTGATTTAGGGAAATGTATAGGGTAGATATATGGAATTATCTCAATTTTTATTTAATTTTAATAAAAAAAACTTGCGATAACAAAAAAATAGTCTGGAATAGATTAAATATTAGATTAAATATTAAAACCTATATTACTTTGAATGGTAATATACAGGTGAAATCAATGACATGTTCATATAATAACGTTAAATTGAAATATTTTAAAAGTGAAAAGTGAAAAAGGGATACTTTCAAAACTCAAATGCGTGCGGGAAAGTGGGCAAAAATGCACGGTCATAGAAAAACACTGTGTTGTCGCTGATCATCTGTCGTTCAACTGACAGATAAGCTTTGATAGAAGAGCAACAAATTGCAGGTCACACTTCGATAAAATAGAAAATAAACCCACTTCTAACGAAACTGCAATCCTTGTTATCCACTGTAGTTAGCAATATCTTTCTTTCGAAAAAGAATTATGGCAACTTCTGAACCTTTTCAGAATATAGATAAAATGAGCAAGTTTCTAAGGCTAATGTCCAGGTTTTTGTTGAAGGTTAGTTTGTCATAAAAGAAGTTCAAAATTCTGTAATAGAAATCTTGAAGGATCCAGATAAGAAAATAATTTTTTTCTTGTAGGCCGTAAATGAATGCTATCGAAAATCTGCCTTCTGCGATTGTTACTACTACTATTCAGTAGTATTTATCAAAAAATGCGTGGAATATAAACGTATGATCTGAAATATATAGATTTTTTTTTCATAAATTGAGGACTCTACTAACTTGAGCTTAGTACAACATTTTCCATGGTTTACCAAACACCCTGTATATTCGATGAAGTATTTTCATAATGTTAGCACCCTGTGTCACGAGTTCGACAATATATAAAAAATTGGGCAATTCACTGAAATTCAAATATTGATACAGAGTAGTTTCTAATTGCATAAACAATGCATTTCAGTGGAGATAAATACAAGCTAAATGCAGCGGGACTTCTTTTGCATCCCATTTAGTTCCTGAAATACCTAGTAAGCGGTTTCATTGTGGGTTCATGAATTTTTTGCTAACAGACCCTTTGCATTTTCATGAGACGATTCGTATTCATTGCCAGCGCTCCATAAAACAGGGTACTTTAATGAATTCACTTCATTTTTAATTAAAATATGTGGTCGTATCGAAACTGTTTCCTTATTCAGCTTTTAGAATGATGAACTGCAAGTGACTTATTGGTGAGTAATTGGTTCTAGGGGCTCGATATAGTATGTCCACCACTGTCTATGTATTTTTGTTGTAGGATTTCCTATTTAATTAATATTTTTATTTCATTTTCATGTATTATGTGCAGTGCTTGCTTTGATACAATCCCAGAGAGCCCAAGTACCCATGAACGTCCCCATGACGTTACTTCAAATGTTAAAAACATCTTAAAGACTTCCATTTTTTGTATACGAGAGATGTCATACGGATATCCTATGGATAAACGATGTTAATATTTCGTAATATTGATGAGTCTTTAGGGTATTTGTTTAATTTGTGTAAGGTTCCTAGCCAACAGCATTCGAACCAACAATTGTTATATCGTTGTTTGAAAAGAAGCATGATGATATTGTCACAAAATCTTGCCCCATATCTCTGATAACACACCCTAAATAAGTATTCAAGAAGATACTCAAAAAAAAAGATTAGCTACAAGAATATGAGTTCACGACTCAAAGTCATTCCGATGACCTGGTAGTCACCAATCCTAGTCTCTGCGTTTTCATTGACCTATCAAAATGCTTCTACAAAAAATGGCGTGAGGGGTACTCCCTTAAATCTACTCAGGAGTTATTTCACGAACAGATTCCAAACTGTGAGAGTAGATGAAATTTTAAGCAGTTAAAGCCTATTGATATTGGCATTCCACAAGGTACGGTTCTCGGACCAACTCCATTAAAGCTGTACATAAATGGATTGTTTTCTCTAGAAAGTAAAGGTAACATTTTGGGGTTTGGCATGACACTTCGATATTCTATAAGGCAAATAGTTGGCAAGAGATGAAAAATATCGTAGAATCAGACTTTGATATAGTACAAAACTGGCTTGAATAGAAACTATTCACTTTAAATTTGAAGAAAATCATTATTTGCCATTCTGCTGCAATAACATGAACAAAACAACTTTTTCCCATATGGGCAACCAACATATAATTCTAATAAAAAAAAAGTGAAGTATTTTGGGGTAATTAATGATTCACATCTCAAATGGAATGCACATATAAATTGCAGAATTGTTCTACTAAAAAATCGGTTTCTTTCATTATCGAATATTGCATTACTTGACTTTGATTGTCTGTGAATCTTTCAAAAATGCAAAAAAATTTAAATTAAAACGATATTTTACTTAGAAAATATTGATTTTGTGAATAGGTGCATCTTCGGAAATTTATCCTCATGTTAAGATTTGGAATCAGCTGTTCAAGGAATATTGAGGGACTTTTTTGAAAAATAGATAACAAAAATTCGAACTTTCCAAGGAATTTTTGACGTTTTATTCATTTTTTTTGCCAAATCTCTTATCTGAGCATATACGAATCAGAAATTTTCGGAATTAGCATTTTTGCGCATATAGAGCGAATTTCAAGTAAATCTTATGATTTTGTGTTTTCCATGATTTTTAGGGTCTTTTTTGGGACTTTTGCCACTGTTCTATTTCCTAGACCCAAAAGCTGGCACTTTAATGAAAAAATCATCAAAGTAGTATTTTTCCTAGTCTAGTTTATTACTTATAGGATTCGAATCTTCGAATCTGAATGTTCCTATTTTTTCTCGATAACTGTATTTGACTTCTGTTGTCATACCTAAATAAAAGTTGTTTCTTGGCACCAAAAATACTTTTGACTCGTTCGATGGATTGTAATTGTTTTCTAGGTGGCTATCTCATTCTTGAACTTCTACAATTACGCTATATTTACGACGAGGTATAAAATAATGAGTCACTCCTATTTCGACATTACCATCACATTTATTTACGTTTCACATTATATCGCTGACATTTGTACCAAATAAAAAGATATTGGAAATTGATTATGCCGAGTTCCTATACCAAAAATTTACCTTTGGATATTTTTTAGTAGTTCGTGCTTGATGAGAAAAATTTATCAATGATTATTTTCATCAATTCTGAGCACCCAGAATTTCATTATATCTGAGACAAGTTTCTGGTAAAAATATGAAGGAGTTTTATATCATAAATCAGACTTTCAGAATTCTGTTTACCTCTATTCGCGACCTGCGCGAAGGGTGCGACACCTATAATTATTTCGTTGAACTGATGTAATGTTGCAAGGTCTTGTTTTGCCATAAGAGCTAGTGTATCTATTTTATCTGTTTTCTCATAATTAATTGAGTTTGGGACACTAAATTGATTTTGGTGATATTCCTTCATGTTCATAGTTTCAGAATATAATAACCGAAATGGCGGCAGAATTAAGCAATCCAAACAATAGGCGTATTTGCTCAGTGCCCCAATGCTTAATGCATCATCAATAGTACCAAACACAAAGTTTCTTTACATAATTTTCCCATTAAAAACATAGAATTAGGCAAAAAGTGGCAATGACTACGTATATGAAAATGTCTGATTAACATATTTCAATTATCGACATCTTCAACAATTTATTCAAATTCGAATGAGAATAAAATTGAACACCATGGTCTCTTATGGAATTTGTAGGCTGATCACCATTACACAGTTTCGCGCCTAAATTCTGAGCGCCATCTAGCGGAAATGCATTTCGCGAATAGTAGAATACATATTTTTCAATGTTTCACGTCTATTTATGTTTTTTTTGACCCAAGTCGATAGATTCAATTTTTAATCCAGAAATATCTCGTTGGGGGTGATAACTTCTATTTTCCCAAGAATCCGTCCTTACAACTAACAAATTAATCATGTCAAGGTATTATAGATTATTATTTCATACCTGTACCTGCGCAATAATGATTCACAACATATAACAAAGTCATTAATAATCATTACCCTCATACAGATTATTCAAAAATAAACATTTTGAATAATATATTTTCATCCAGGTTACACAAGGGTGATAAATAACTATACGTCAAATTCCCAAAGGACTATGCCGAAATATGACTATCCCAAGCTTTGAAGTTGTTGCTATGCAACGCAATGTATCGGCAACAAATCTAGCTCTCGATGAATAATCGATTATTCATATTTCTCAGCAGAATTTGTAGCATTTTCTTTATGTATTCTCCAACGACATTTTATGTTAAGCAGCTGAATATTGTAGTGGCAGCTGAATTTTGTGAAAAACATGAAATACTCTTGCCAAAGTTCAACATATTCGGAATTGAGAGACATTTCGTGTAGAGTTCCTCAAGGTTCCTTACTTGATCCGATTCTTCTTTCAAGTTAAACAATCAAAAGTGAAGTTACTTAAGTATTTCTAGCAATGAGTGTAATATTCGTTTGCATTTAAAACATGAAGTGAAAGTTTGGTTGAGTTAAAATATGATATTATTCAAGATAACAACAAAACTAAAAATAAAGGATATTCCTTCCAGATGTCATCTGGAACAATGAATTTTGAGAAAAAAATCTTCGGCTATATCTTGATAATTCTCAACCAGGAATCTATGGAAAAAGGCCTATGACAGAAATACCTATAAGGGAAGAAATTGATTGAAATCGTTTTCAGCAAAACTTTCCACAAAATGAGAAATTTTCACCTGCATCAAGAAGTATGGTTTGAGAAATAAATCCTGAGCACATCTATGAGTAATTGATTGATTTATTTTCATATTGTCTCTAGGTAGGTAATATTTCGTATGTTTGCCCTGATACCACTAATATTTGTAATTTATTAGCTATCTCATAAGAATGCCTTGTAAATGATTTATATCCGGCAATAAATGCTGTATCATTATTATTTGTTGTGAGCAAATGAACCAGATATGTCACCTCCGTTATTGAAAAGTTTGATTTACTTGAATGAGACCAATCAATATTAGACTCTCACCTCAAACTTGATTCAATTTTGATAAAAAACCATCAAGATTACGACTTTTCATTTCACCATCATGAAAGATGGTCAAATGTTCAACTTAACTCGGGTTACCCTCTACTGGGTCTTCCACGACAAGCGTCCGTTAGGAAAATGTGAAGAACCATTCGAAATGAACACTTGAAATTTTGTGGTAACAAGGTCTATACCCAAATCTGTTAGTTTTCGAAATATTATTTTTTTTTCTGAGGAATTTGAGTAACAGCACTACTCTAAAAGCATTATAACACATAGACAGTAACAGATGGTAATATGAAATTTCATAGAATCACACCTGAAGCATAAAGTTATGAACAGGTACATCGAATTTTCAAAAATAATATACAGGATGGCCATAATTTTGAATCCACTAGTATTGGCCTTAAGATCGTATCACTAGATATCTTCAATCTTTTTCTTGCGAATTCGTAGATCCCAGTCGAGCTATCTTGCAGTTCGTCTGCATAATCCTGCACCTTATTTTCTTCAGCACATGGTGACCCATCATAGGACACACAAACATCTGGGTGAGGTGGCTGAGGAGGAGCTTTGTGGAATCGTGCACAGATGCCCTAAAGGCCATCAAGAATGTGAAAGATGTCGATCCCAATTCTTCTGGTGCTCCTATACTAATTTAGAAAGATATCCTTCCATAGTCCTGTTGAACTTTTCAACCATGCCATAAGACTGTGGGTGGAGGACAGTTATTCTGGTATTGCTAATTCTCATCAATTCACAAACTTCCTTGAATAAGTTCGATTCAAAACTTCTTCCTTGATCGGAATGTAGCTCCATTAGTACTCCAAACTTTGAAAATATGTTATCCACCAGAGCTCTTGCAACTGTGGATGCTTCTTGATTTGGCAGGGCATAAGCTTCAACCCATGATAACATCTTTACGACATTTGAACCAGTAAAACCCCTGCCGAATTTTATCCGAGGTCTTATTGACTCCAAAATGTCCACCCGATTTGCCGCCATAAAACTCCTCGAAGACATCACTTCATCTCGACCTAGGCACAACCAATTTAGATATCACTTTTTTGCCGTCAGCTGATTCCCAATCTCTCTTCAGTAGACTATTATCAATAATCAGGGAATCCCATTGTGCCACAATGCCTCGAAAATTTGGGATCGAACAGAGATCCCCTTCCAGGTTGGTCTTTCCGCTCCACTCTCCTTCCATCATAAAAATTCTGCAACGCTTTGATCTCGTCTCATTTTTGCTGTGGTCCAATAATTGTCGTCAATCATTTAGCCAGCTTGCGCCCCTGTATGCTGGCTAATTCAAGTTTTCCCTGCCAACCATTTGAGGACAAGCTGGAAAACCTTGTCCTCACAGGTGATTGCGAACGTGGTGACACTCTTATCCTGCAGTCCTCAATAAGATGTACCAATTGCTCACATCTATAGCATGCCCTGTTCTTCAAAATGCTTGTTCTGTTTATTAAATATTTAATATTACCCAGAACCTACTATTGATACGCTTGTACTTTTGGCCTCAAGGGGTTGCGAGCCGCCTCCACTTCTAGAGAACGTACCAAGGCATTGCTACTTACTCCTCTTGAAGTGTGTTGGCCGCAGAGTACTTTGGATTTCAGTGTCTCCCAGTCCATCTATCAATAACTGCATCGCTAGCTTTTCCTTGAAATTTCCCGGTGCTTTTGGGTAAGGTGGCTGAATTAGGCGTCTCACATCTACTTCAAATTCTTGCAGATTTTCACCCGATTTTTGAGTTTTCGTTTTCATTTGAACCCGGTATAGATGTTCTTGATGTTGATCGTCATTCCGTAACTCTAATGCAGTAATTAGGTCTCCGTATTTATTTAGCTGTTCGATGGGTTTCGTCTGCAACATACTCAAAGCTGGCTCTCTCCACCTTGCTACTGCCGCAACTTCAAATTTCGGGCGATACATGGAGCAAGAGGACTGTCCATCAAAAGTCGGTGGTTGTACGGAAATTCCTGATATGGCACCCTGTCTCGACGATCTTGGTTCTTGAGGAGAGCTATCTGCTTTTCGAGTCTTTTCATCTCCTCTCGCACTACATCCACATTCTTATTGAGCTCATCATCAATTTTCTTGAAGTCTTCCTTTAGTTGTTCTTTCAGTGTCTCCGCATTTGTTCTTGGGTTTCCTGTAAAACATGTTGAAAGAACTTGTCTTGATGTTCTAGAACCTTCTGGAAGTCTGTTTTCCATTGTTTTTCTGTTCGTTCTAATTCATTCTTTTGTGGTTCGAAAATTTCCTGGAGTGCTTCCTCTCATTCTTGTTTTTCTTTCTCTCATTCTTGTTCCTCATCTTCTCGCTTTTTCCTCTGTTCTTCGAGAGTTTTCTGGAGTGTCTCTTCTCGTTCTTTCTTTTCATCCAACCGTCGCGTTTCCTCTTTTTGTTTTGTCGTCGTGAAAGACCCTGTATAGCAAAGCGATGCTTGGGGCACCATTTCAGCTTGTCTTAATTTAAAATCAGTCAGGTTTTGGTAACCTGGCTGTTTTGTATCAAATATCCCAAGAGAGGGATAGACACGTTCAACCCCCCAATCATTGAAGCCCTCGAGTTCCTGCAAAAAAAAAGAAATCAATTTGGCCGATGTGATGGCAACAGACTGCATCAATATGGAATATTTCCTAGGAGACCAGCTATAAACAGTTTAATCAATAAATAGAGCTTTAAAACAATCTGCTTCGACCCGACCCTATACCGGATTCAGTATAATACCTGACCAGCGACTCGAAAAGTGAATCGTTGGACCGTGAAGATATTGAATGATTAGCACTTCGTGGACGGACGTTGAGTTTTGCCAAATCAAGATGATATATGGAGTTTGAGCGGATTGAATTCGAAATGGAGTCGTGAAAGGGGATATTCGCTCGCCAATCGATGAAATCCGTTCGTTCGAAATCAGAATTGCCAGTTTTATCAGTACAAATGAGCAAAAACACAGAGGAGTTCGATTTTATTGGATTATACAGGGTGACAACTTGAGAACGTACAGTCGGCTATACCGGGTGACATAGCAGAAATGTAGCAGCCTGTATTTGATTTATTTGAACCTAGGTTATATACCCCAACTAATTCTAAAAAAAAGAATTACTAATTCCAGACCTGTTCCTTATATTTGAGGCTTCCAGCACTACGAATCATACCTACGATATGGCAAAGGGTGAATCATATAATCCCAAAAGTAGAAAGAATACGCGATAAAACACCCAAGAAATATAGTCCCATGAGTATATCCATAACGCTGTCTTTGGAGGGGAAATCTTTACAGTTTTACGTTGTAGTAGTATGAATAACGAAAAGTTCAGTGATTTTTTTTAATTAAAGCTCGCGATTCTCATCCTTTCGGAAATCCAGTCCGTGCAGAATCTGAGAACCGAACACCTAACAGGTGATAGTCAAGTGTATTGCCAAATATGTACCAAAATAAGTGAAAGCTATAAAATAACGAATATAGTGTAAGCACCTGCAAATCCAATCCTAACTTTGAAACTCTTCAGTTATAAATCAGCAACTCACAGATATACAAATTATTTCAACGAATGAAGCTAGAAGAACATACCAATCTAGCTGACTGTTGTTATGAGCTTTATACAGTCATCGTTCAGAGTGGTTCTGGAGCTGCTTCTGGCCAATATTATACCTTGGCAAAAGACAGAACGGACTGGTAGAAATTTGATGATAGTTTCGTCAATAGGATGCATGCTTTCGAATTGGAGCCTGGAGTTTTTCGTCAATTATTTCCAACTCTTAATACCTCCTTCCATCAATGGTGTAACAATTCCTTTTTCGAGTGAATCAAAATATCTGGGAATAACCTGAGATAAAAAGCTAAATTAGAACTCGCATCTGGAAAAGACTATCCGAAAGGCTAGCCTAGCAGCATGCTGGAGGGCATAATAGCTCACAACATTCTAGGAATGCCATCAGACATCATGCCCATGACTATCAACCTTCACACGCCCTACACTGTGGTCTTCCCTGAAAGAGAAGACTGGGTTCTGGCCACTGCAATCTCAAACACCACATACATAAAATCAGACTTGCACAAGATGCAGATTGTCGTCTATGCATGGAGGAGGTTGAAACCTAAACACATTTTATGTGCATGCCCCGCAGCGGCCAGAACCAGATTCTCAACATTTGGCAATACAACAGTAACGCCAGAGAACCTGGTGAATTGTTCTTCCAATACACTCCCCAATTTCGTTAAGAGATTGGATATACTGGAAGAAATTTAACCATAGGGTGAGCCACAAAAGGCCATTGGCCGTAGTGGAGGGCCCACACACGTTCAAACCTAAACCTAACAATCGACCTGGCAGAAAAAGAGCTATGCAGGTTCTGTCAGAAACCTATATTCGTTTCTCAATCATTTTATTGTTTCTATTTGAAATTCTCCAGATTGAGAACTTCTGGTGGAACTCATTTATTTTGATTTTACTAATTTGAAAATCTAATTAGTTCAGTTCGAATGTCGCCACTGTACAACCAAGTTTCCATTAGCTCCTCTATCTATCGAGCTTTCGTATAGAGAAATTTGCATATTGCATTAATTGTATAGAACCGTCTCACGCAGTATTCTACATAAACAAATTGGAAGTGTACAGCGTACTGAAGTCATTTAAATTAGGTATACGTCTACGGGGAACATTGATCCTCACCACTCGAAGTAATCTCGACATATTAATCATTTGCATACCAATTTAACTGTCGTATTATACCGGGTGTTCCACGGTGAATGGAACAATAAACGTATCTTGAGGCCAGTTGAAGGATTCTTGCAATGACTTCAATGAATATTATAACTGTTGAACATGATCTAGCAAATCCTTGCTATTGCGGCTCCCCGTATAGTATTCGGATCCAATTTATGAAATGCTTTGAGTTAATTTGTTTCATTTTCATCTTCGTGATAACTCATATTTTATATATGCTTTGTATTGGTATTGGTAAGAATTTTGAGGGGGTCTATTCGTGGTATTTCTCCCACAGTCAGCTGGTGTGATCCCATGATATTCAATATCTTCTGCAGCATAACACTCCATCAATATATGGTGTGGTGTTTCTGGATGTTCCCCTGCAGGTGCTGTCCTCCTCTAAGCCTAGCTTCCTCAGGTGTTCTTTGAGTCTGCAGTGCCCCGTCAGAAATCCCATGATTGTCTTTAGACTAGTTTTGCTGGGTTAATCAGTGTCTTCGATCTTGCTCAGTTGAAGTTGCTGAAGAGATCTTTGGTCTACCTCAGCCCTGAAAGTCTTTGCCAGTATGTTGCTCTCATTGCTTCTTCAGTTTTATTAAGTTCTTCTTGAAAGTATGATTTACCAAGTCCGCAGAATGGTTCTGGCCCGATCAGTGGCGTTGATGTCCCTTTCCATGCCAGGGTGTCTGCTTGTTCATTGCCCTCCACTCCGACTTGCCCTGGCACCTAGAGGAGGATCGCCGTGTACCATGTTATGGTATTCTTTCCCAGTGCTCGAAAGGCTTCTATCCACTCTTGGTATTTAATTCCGTTCTAAAAAATTTCTTGAAACTAAATTTCCTGGTAATTTCTTCAGTTGGGAGATCGGCAAGGTGTAAACTTTCGGTGGGGTTGAGCCCCTTACGTTTTGTGCTGTCCCTTTGAGTTCGACTTTAGCCAACCTGAGGTTTGCTCCCCAAGCAGCAAGCTGTTCTTCTCACCATGATATGGAGAGGAGTGAGGTCCAGAATTACCTCTATTGCTGCTGTTGTTGTATACTATTTACTCAGTAGTAGCATTTATGAAATTTCCTTAGTTTTGATCTCGAAAAACAACAATTGAGACTATAACTATGGTAATGATTGTGACTATAATAATGAAGTTGCTTAAATTGGTCCTTAGACTCACGCGGTATACCTACCATATCGAATTTCCTTCGATTCGACCAAAAACCACCCATTTTTTCTTCCAGGCAATGCTACGTTAATTCTTGATTCACTTCAATACCATAATATATTCTCATTTTGTGAGTAATAAATTCTGACTTCAATAGTGATTTCGTCAGACAGCACTGTCTGAAATTAATGCTGATCATATCATTATTTCATTTTCCTAACATCATTACGAGTAATTCGCTTAGGATGCAGATTCGATTCGTCCAATTTAGTGATGAAACAGATCGCGTTCTGCAGCACTTCCATGAAATCAAAACAATTATGTAGATTGTGTAAAGAGTGATATTTATTTCACCAGACATCTCGAGTCAGTCAATGAACTTAGCCTGTTATACTTTCTGCAGGTAAACGAAATGGGTCGTAAATTTCGAAACATCTGGTGAAATATTGGAATCTGATGTGAAACAAGCGTGCAATTTGTGCGGAAGGAACAGTGGCGTAGTTGAAAAAATAGATCGAGAACTATACACCGTTAAAAAAAAAGTTAGGCTACTGTCCACTTTAGGCCAAGTACAATGAAAATTCATGTCAGATTCAAATTCTGGACAGTATATGAGGACCGAGACAGATTAAAGTATGCACGAAGTTTGTTGTACAACTAACTGCCTGTTCTCTCTGTATTACTCTCTGAAAACCAATTCTCGTAACTTATTGAAGTTTTCGAACA
The DNA here is from genome assembly GCA_958502065.1 of Chrysolina americana. Lineage (NCBI taxonomy): Eukaryota > Metazoa > Arthropoda > Insecta > Coleoptera > Chrysomelidae > Chrysolina > Chrysolina americana. The sequence goes on along the minus strand of OY293415.1, from coordinate 71,055,718 downwards.
ATATCATATTTTGTATGACACAAAGCATGGTTTGTGCTTATGCGGAGCTGATGAAGGAGTCTCCAGTAGCTAAAAATCACAGGACTACTCTCCATTTCCCCCCTTGGGGATCTGAGTTGTTATATGCCAGAATGGTACAGGTTACTTCGTATCTGAATGATCGATGTGTTTCTCATTTGAACGGATACTTCACCTCTTCTTTACGATATACAGTATTTCATACAGGGTCAGTCAAAAAAGCATAACTTTGAAAATCATATAACTAACACCTTATAAGATATATTAATTAGGCTAAAACTTGGTATATAAGTGTGAAAATATGCCGAAATCGAATAGGCTAGCCACTTTTTCGATAAAAAAATGTCCAAGGGTCCTAAGGGAAATTACGCATATAGCAGAGCATAGTAGGCCTTGCAAATAAAAATGATTTTTATCTGTCAACATCTTTGAATGGTGCTCGTCGAGTACTGTTAGTCGAAGTTTTCATTTTCAAAAATCGGTCCATTAGTTCAAAAATAACAGTGTGATGCGGTTTCAAATCGCACACTCTGTATACTACTTGCCATGTTCAGAGCTTCTAGCCCGAATCCATACATCACTTTATCTGTGGGATGTGTCATGTTTTCATCAACTGTCTGTTTCAATCCAGAATAAAACAATTAACATCTCGTCATCTGCAAACGACTTTCAGAACTTTACGAACTCTCTGTCAATTTCGGAATCGATTAGCAACCGCCAAGTGCTCTCTTAGACTGAAATACTTGAATCCAATCTCAGATCAGCTATCTGGAGCAAGTTCGTGATCTCTAAGATAGGAGCTTATTTCTTCTTTCGACTGTGACGTTGAAATATTGATTCCATTTTCGGATATCTCCAATAAGTACGGCACATGGAAATACCTGTCTATCCGAATTGGGATTTTATTCAATACCGCATTCGAGGATGATGTTCGAGAATTTCAGATTTGATGGAGTTAGCTAGATGGAAAGATACTGAAGATTTATAATAGCTTGGAAATATACCTACTCCGCTTTAGATATTTATTGGTTGCGGAAATTGAAATATTACTGGCAGAGCTTCGAGAGTTCTGAAACTCCTCCAAATGTTTTAGACTAGTTTACAAGTTCTATTTCGTCAAAATCCTAAGCTGGACCACCAAATATTATGATCTTAGTCTTATTCGATTCAAAACGGCATCTAAAAAAATTTTGGAAGGAAAATTGTGGTCGACAAAAATTAAAAAGTTATAAACAATAACATAAAAGACAATAGAATGGATTGTTTTATGCAAATATTTCGAAAACTCTGTGAGACAACCAGAATTTGAGAAAAATTACTGAAAAATCAGAAGTTTTACCAAAAAAGAGTCCTACCTCCCCGAACTGTATAAAATATCAATATGACGTAATAAAAAATGTTTGTACTATTTAAACACACAAATGAACAATAATACGTAATCAAAAAATTATCAACCCAATTTTTTGATTTTCTATGCTTTTGTTAATTAGAAATTGAGAAACACTTCCCTTTGGAAAAATTGAAAAATTTAGATTGAACCACCAGGATATCAGGAAATTTCCCGGTAGGCCCTCACACAAAAGGCCTTAAAAGTGGCTACCAATTTAATTTCTATCCTCTGGCCTTTGTTGTCATAATAATTTTGAAAAAGGAGAATGCTATTTTAATATTTTTGAAACATTTTTGAAGATTATGGTTTTCGCTACGAGTAATGTCTAATTTTCTTTTCAATTTTTTATCGTTTTTCCCTCTGAAGCTAAAAGACTGGTTCTGTAATAATTTTTGTCAATATTGAAGTATTGCCATTCCAGTTTTTCAAATAGTTCCGACGTATTTTCCACTGTATCTTTTATTATTTAATAAAGGAATCGCACGTTAAAAGGTTAGACCTCGTTAATCCTTGGCTCGCACAAGTTTCGACTTCTGAGGGCTGTCGTTCGTAGGGGGACAACAGCTGGTTGCTCAGATATAAAAGGAATACAACATCAAAACTGTCACGAATAGAAGTAGAAAAAATGTGAAGTCAAATTACTTCTCACTTCAGATGCAAACTCTTCAACTCGGCAACGGTTGGAGCTAGAGCAATTCTGCGAACGCCAATCGATTCAGAATGATCAAATTAGTGTAATCTGTGAATTTCAAGTCAATCGATATAGAACAAAATTGTTTGAAAAATCGCAAAAAGTCCAAAGGGGTAGACCCCTAAAAATCATTAGAAATGCAACATCGGTAGATTCACTTACAATCCGCACTATATATGCAAAATTTCATGCAGATTCCGAAAATATATGATTTGTTTATGCTCAGATTCAAGGTTTGGCATATAAAATGAATGCAACGTTAAAAATGCCACGAATAGAAGAAGAAAAAAGTATGGAGAGACATTACTTCTTCCCACTCCAGATGAGCTCTTCAACTCTGGAACGGGTAGAGATAGAGCAATTCTGCGAACGCCAATCGATTCAGAATGATCTAATTAGTATAACTTATGAATTTCGAGTTAATCGACGAAAATATATTTTTATTTATTTTACACGAGAATCGACTTTTTCAACAGTAAACTAAAAAAAAATTCAGAAAAAGTTCAAAAGAAAGAAAATGTAAGTATTCATTTGAAAATCAGGACCGGTTATCACAATATATTTGCTGGTCACCTCCAGTAAATAATAATAATATTATTATCATTAAATCTGACAGAAAATAAGGGCGCGTAGTCAAAGCCTAACTATTAGGTCCCATTCGTGCACTTTTTTATTAACAATCCAAGGTACACACAAAATATGAAGAATATAAATGAAAAAATCAATTTGGATTTTTTTTTTGATAATCTAACCTTTGATGGAAATGATTTTTAAGATGAAAATCGTTTCTGTGAAACGCACTTGTTAATGAACAATTTGTTTTGTTACTCAATATTAATATTAATGAACCATTTTTTATCTTCTTTCATACCAAAATAAAAACATTGTTAATTGAGTAGTGCGTTTTTTGTCAATCAAAAAAAACTTTTCATGTACCTGTCTATTCCTGTTGTACGGTCTTCTATTTCAATTTTACATTTCTTTTTTAATCGTTTAGGTATTAACTTGAATTAATACACTACTTCATACTCCACTTGCAGCTGGCTGAATGACGAAATGTCAAAGCCAATAAAAAAAATATATAAATCTAGGATTAAATTCCCAACATATTTTTTTTAAAGTCTTATTGACATTGCATTTGTTTGTAACAATAATTAAAATAATGAAAGTTGAAAATGAAAAAAATATATATAGTTATTTATATAGCTTTTAGTAACGAGAAAACAAAATAATTACAATAATTAAAAAAATATCCCTGATTGCTTCATTAACACTCTTTATTTTTTAATACTTACCCTCGATAAAAAATTTGATAATTAAAATTTTTCGAATGGGGGTAGTTTCTAAACCCTTTCAAGAGTAGCTCCAAACCAAAAAGTTGAAACAATTCTAGATTTTTTGTCCTGAAATTATCAGCGTGTTTATGATAACTGTCAACCACAACAAAAGCATAGTTAATAAAAAAAAACTGGTTGAACATATTTTGTTGACGAATCATTGTTTATTTGTGTGTTTAGATAGAACTTGTATTTTCAATTCCTCAATATTTATAATTTATACGTAATTTTTTTGTATCAAACTTCTGATTTGGTCGACACGTCCGCTAGAGCAGTTACTAATTTTTAGCACAATTTTCACCCGTGATTGAACTCATATATATTGTCGGTATAGTTCGGGGAGGAGGTCTTGGTAATTCTGTTATACCAGTTGAAATTCATTTATAAAATAGCAAATTAACATGCTTGCTTGCCCTCACAGTTTTTATAAATCGATTTTCAGCAAGGCTAATAGAAAAATATTTGAATTGTTCACAAGACGTTTTTTATCCAAAAAATCAAGACTTCTTGTTTGAAAGACTTTTTTTAGTGAATTTTCTGCAATATCAGGATATTTTTTCAAATTTTGGTTCCACAAATAGATTTTGAAATATTTACAAAAAATCATAGATTCTCTTGACTTTTACGTTATTTTGTCTAACTTTTTCAATTTTTGTCGGCCGCAATTATCCTCTTCAACATCACAAAACACAGGTACGGATACTATAATTTGGGTCAGAATAAAAATGGAAATGAATACCATAATTTGGGACGGAAGGATATTATTCAAGGAGAGAACTTCTGAACTCCGCTTATTATAAAGTCTGAAATGTAAGGAATTTGATTTGTTCAACCTGAAACAATTTCGAACTGTTTGGTTTGCTGCTCGTTTCACATTCATGAATATTCGAAGTAAAAGTGGTACTTCTTTTTGAGCGTGGTTCACCAAAGTTTGAATTTCCTCATAAAATACGGGAAGAGTGAAATAATGTTAACTATACAGTTCTCAAATTAATCGCAATCTCCTTATAAGAAAGGCCCGGTTTTGAGTTTCTCTTTATGATATTATCAGCTTATAGTCATCACTTCTATACAGGGTATCCCAACGAAAACTTTCCACCTGGATTTACTGGGAAATGACAAATTATTTTTGGAAACGCGAAAACAGGTCGATTTTAATTTCTAGGGGGACACATGTTAGTAATGGATTTAGTCGAGCAACTTCATCCCCCTGACGGGGGCGGCTACCCCCTTGCGAATCATCATAGGGAACGTAGGTCGAGTGATACATCATCTTAAAGCTCTCTTTATTGTCTATCCAAACGTCTATAATTTTTTCAAAATCGAATGAATGGTAATTGAAATTAGTGTTGTTGACAGGTTCAATGTAAATAGTCAATATCTTACCTGTTCCTATTCAAATTCAATTTATTAACTATTTTGAGACTCAATGAGTGGACAGATAGAAAATGGCAACATCCCATCCGGTCAGGTAACCCAGTCACCCCACGAAAAACGAATACAAATTAGTCAAAACAAAGTAAGTAGCCAGGCTGGGACTACTAATTGCGAAGATCTTTCAACCAAGTATCAGTTTTATGTCGCTATTAGCGAATACAACATTACAAGCGGAAGATGCCCACCCCAATTGTGAGCGAAACGTCCAAAGGAACCTCCTCCACAGAGGTGAACCGACCACGGCACTGAAGCCCGGAAACCATATTTCTTAGTTTTTGTTCTGTTGACTTTTTCATAGACAAAAAATACCTGTTTTTTATGGTTCTCCTGCGTGTATGTTCTCAGCATGAATTCACAGTTCGCATGATTCTTATGGAAATATCATTTGATTCGTATTCTGTGAGTTAAGTTTCTGCCTGACAATGGTTTACGCATTAGAAGAACGAATTGAGTTAGTGAAACTTTACTACAAAAATGATGATTGTCTAAGAGCTGCAGCTAGAATTTTCAATACATGGCATCCAGGGAAAAATGCATCTCATACCTATGTTCAAACGTTGATTGAGAAATTCGAAAGAACTGGGTCTGTGGGAAACCAGAAACATCATCCTGAACGTCTGATAAGGAACGAGGCTGTTGAGGTAGCGGTTTTGGAACACGTGGCTATGGATCCTACTCAAAGTATTCGAAGCTTGGCTGACGCGTCAGGTGTAGCGCGATCGAGTATTCAGAGAATTCTCAAGTCACAGCGATTCCATCCATACAAACTAAAACTTGTACATGAACTGAACGAAGACGATTTTGACAGACGTCAACAGTTTTGTGAGGAAATGTCTGAGCGTCTGAGAACAAATCCCAATTTGCTCTTCAATATTTGTTTTTCAGACGAGAGTACATTTTTTGTTAATGGAAACGTAAATCGTCACAATTGCCGCTACTGAAGCTATACCAATCCCAGGTTAATACGTGAGGTCCACACACAAACTCCGCAGAAGTTGAATGTTTGGTGTGGTATTTTTGGCAAAAATATTATTGGACCACTTTTTATAGATGATAATTTGAATGGACAAATGTATTTAAATCTTCTTGAGAATGCCATCGATCCCATGATAACGGATATTATCGAAAACGATGGAGATTATTCGGAAGACAACCTCCATTTTCAACAAGATGGAGCACCACCTCACTATGCATTGGCGGTTAGAAACTTTCTGGATGAACGATATACCAATCACTGGATAGGGCGACGAGGACCAATTGAGTGGCCAGCTAGATCACCGGACCTAAACCCGTTGGATTATTTTTTATGGGGGCATCTCAAAAGCAAAGTTTTTGCCATTCCGCCAGAGTCACTAGAGGATCTACGTGGTCGAATTGTAAACGAGTGCGGCAGAATAACTGCAGAAGTATTGGCAAACGTTCGTAATAGTTTCGAAAGTAGACTTTATCATTGTATGGAGGTAGGAGGGGCTCATTTCGAGCAATTAATAAATTTAATTTCGATAAGAACAGGTACGATATTGATTATTTAAATTAAACCTATTACCACACTAATCTCAATTACCAGTCATCCGATTTTGAAAAAATATGAACTTTGGGTAGAGAATGACGAGAGCTTTAAGATGATGTATCACTCGACCCAAGTTCCCTATGATGATTCGCAATGGGGTAGCCGCCCCTGTCAGGGGGATGAAGTTGCGTGACTAAATTCATCAATGACATGTGTCCCCCTAGAAATCAAAATCGACGTGTTTCAGCGTTTCCGAAAATAATTTGTCATTTCCCAGTAAATCCGTGTGGAAAGTTTTCGTTGGGACACCCTGTATTTTATCGCTAAAATTTATTGACTGTTGCTGATGAAAATCGTCATTGAGGTTTACGAAACTGGCAAACAACCAATGGATAGCCATGATGATTTAGTAGTTCACCAAACTTCTGAGGCTCGAAAAGTATAAAGACTAATCGATATAAATGATGAGAGAATGAAGGCCCAAGAACCGATCCCTGAGAAACCCCAAATGTTATTCGAATTGTTATCATGAAATAGACCAAATAATATTGAAAATATTAAAAAGTGAAAATAATAATATACATAATGATTAGTAGGGCAAACAATGAAACAAATAAAGGTTAAACATGAGAACAACAGAACATATTTTTGATTCTACTTTAAAAAATATTAAAAGGAAATTAAGTTCGTGAATTTTGTGTAAGCGAAGAGGCAAGAAGAAGGATAAAAACCGTATTTTTTTTAATTTCTATTTTCATTTCGTAATAGCAAAAAATATCGTTGAGAAAGATCTTTCGAACATGGAAGTAGAATGTCTAGATGCAACGATTTTTTCCCTTAATCTTGTATTTGATTCATTTTTGATTTCATTATATGAAATAAAACATGAAGAATGCAACGGTTCATGTTCAGCTATCCCAATTCTTCGATCTAGCGCGAAATCGATTTTTATTTTCGTATTCCAAATATGAATCCTACGTATGCGTTTCGAACTTTCTGGATTCGTATAGCTGGTCGTATTTGGTTATACTAATGTAGTAAACAGTAAGCATGTAGTTGATGGATGAGTTGAGAAGTGATGAATGGTTTTTTGTAAGAGAGATCTGCATTGAGGTGTTTTCATAATTATGTTTGAATGTTAGGTACAGCTGAGTATCATCAGCGTCATAGTGGGATTCGCAGAAAGCAGCATATGTGTCAAAGCGTGAAGTATAAATAGTATGACACAAGGGACCCAATGTTGATCCTTGTGGTACTCCACTGATTCCTGGGAGAGCCTTCGAGAAACTATTTTCCATCACTACACGTCGAAGACGGTCTGACAAATAATCCTAGATCATTGCAGAAGCACCATTATCAGAGTAATGCAACACAGCAATGAGAAGCCGATGATTTTGTCAAACGCTTTAGAGATGTCGAGAAAGATCAGCGCATTGATTCCTCAGAAGTACAGTAGCACAGCTGTGATTAGGTCTAAATCTTGAGTTTCCGAGAATACATTAAACTCACTATATGTTCCCTCATTTGGAAGTTCATAGCTTTCTCGATCAAAATATGAAACTAATTCGATTCAAATTATCGCTGAAAATACCTTGACTGGAGTAGTTGGAACTAAAACAACTCAGTTTTGGAAATGGCAATTTTCTCAAGAGATCCGAATTAGTGACTATTTAATAATTATTAAATTATTTTGTTACTAAATGTACTGAAAAAGTATACACACTGTATTACAAATCTTACTGAAATTTTATCACAACCGGATTTCGAGTCTTAAAATTTTCCTCCAATGGAAGGTATTTCTCGGGAAACTGTTTGTTCCACCTGATACCGGAGTGGAAGAGTAGAGACATTTGCAAATAAATCTAGCAAGTTTATGACAAGTAGAAGTAGTGATAGAACTCACAAAAGGTCTCCATTTTGCTATACTGTCATTTGTTATTTCTGATATTTTATCTCAGATATATAAACTCTTCAGTTCCCGATTTTTCGTGAGTTGTGTTCAGTGCTCGGATAGCGAAATGGTTTCTGCAAGTGACGCCGTAAATTGATTTCCAGAAAGCACACAGAAACCGTTCATCATCGCTCCCAAAGCTATTTAGTTTTTTTCCAATAGAGCAAACATAACGAAAATGAGAGGGAGTTTGTGATACACTGTGCTCGATGAACAAGAATCGTGGTTTAGGTACATTTTTTCAGATTTTTAGTAGAGACTTATTTGATGGAAATCCGTGTCAATTGACAATATTCCACAGGCTATCGGTGATCGTTTTTTTTGCTGTCGGGTTGGTAATGAATTTTGGTTTATATTATTTGAAACACTGTATTTTGAGAACAAAAAGTATCTAACCCCTTCACCACACAAGTAATTTATTTCCTAGATGCGCATTTCGATAATAAAGTTATCTTCATCAGTAGGAATTACTAAACTAACTGTAAATCGGCATACCAGTCTTATTTATATCAAATAATTAATTCCCATGGGTTAATCTGTGTACTAGGAAGTGACCCTCCTAATGGGCAGGTACAACCCCAATAAACAATACAACAAAGGCACTTAATTATTCTTTTACAGGTATCAAGTCGAATAATTTGGAATGTAATGGACCGTTATCATTATTAAGCATGGGTTTCGAGCCTCTTTTTCTAATAGCAATACTCTCATAACAATCTAATTTTCTGTAATCATCAACAGGTTTTATTAATTTTATTTTGATACACTAACATGTGCCATGTCAAATTATTATTGGCTGAGGATTGGTTATAATAGTTTGACATTTGTCATTGCTGACACATGGCACATGTCAGTGTATCAAAATACAGTGTTTCAAATATTAAAACCCAAAATTCATTACCAACCTGATAATAATAATAATACGTTTATTATTTACCACAAAAACAATCTTCTAAATTTTTTGTAGGATACATTAAATCAAGGTAAATAAAAGGTAAGAGTTCAGTGTTCTTTCAACATCAGGACGAAAGAAACTGTTCTTCCACTAAAACCATAACTAACACTAAATCTAAAACTAAATTTCACAACTACTGACTAGTACTCGGTGAACAAAAAAGCGGAGAGCAAAAGAAAGAATGAAAGTCAGATAAAGATTGGAAAATGTAGGAAAAATATTTTTTTATTTTACTGAACATTGAATTATATACCTGCCAGAATGAGTGACGATGCTGTGAGAATTTTTATTTTTTTAATCGGGCTTGGCCGAAATATTTAACTTTTTAGTTCGCGAAAGTATTCATACATTCCTTTTATATGGAGCTACAAGACCTACTGTATTCGGTTATTTTGTAGGTCTTCATGTAATTGGCAATATTATTTGAAAATTTCCTTTCTATGTCTAGGAATGGTTGGTGATCGAAAAATTTTGTCGAGTATGTATATCATGTATATCTGTCCTGTATATAACATATATATATATATACTAGCTGACCCGGCAAACGTTGTTTTGCCATGTATGTTATTTCTAGGAAACATTTTTATAGTTAAATAAAAATAATTATCTACTATAAGTGTGCGGGGAAGTATTTATAATCGAATGCATTATAAAGAATAAAAGTATGTTTTATTTAGGTTAATAAATAAATCTTTATTAGAGTAACGAATATATTTTAAATAACAGTCTTTGATAGCTATCTAAACATCAAAATATTTATATTTTTACTATCAATTATGGCAGTTGAAAAAAAAAAAAAAATTAATCTCTTAGCGCAATAGAGTGTACAATATTTTTGGTCAGTCCGTCTTTAGCCAACACAAACAAACTGGATGGTTTTCCCACGCGAGAACATCCCACATATAGTTGTCCGTGGGAGAAGCACGGTGTTTCCAAATCTAAGCCACATACAGACAATGTTTGTCCTTGTGACTTATTGATTGTCATAGCGAATGCCAATCTAATTGGGAATTGAGTGCGTTTGAATTCAATTGGCACATCTGTAGGAATCATAGGGATTCGTGGCAGCAACACATTTTCGCCTTGAAACTTGCCATTCAAGATGATGGCTTCAATAACGTTTTTCATTAATTTTTTAATGACTAATCGTGTGCCATTACATAGCCGTGGTGGGTTTAAGTTTCGAAGTAGAATAATCGGAGATCCAACCTTCAATTGTAAATGATGTGGTGGCATGCCTGGCACATCCAATGAATTTAAGAACTCAATTGGATAATTCACAGTCTCGTTGGTATCGCAAACTGCATCGATAGATTTATATGACACCAAGTCCCCAGGCAACAGCTGTTGTATCTTTAAATTTAACCCATTGACGTCCACATTTTTAGCTGCCAAGATCGCTCTTTCTGCCAGCCACTTATGATTTGCATATTGTGTGTGTACGTCGGGAAATATGTGATCGATGAGACTATTTTGCGAGTCGATGATTGTGCAGAAGTCCGTCTGTAATTTTATGAATCCAGTGTTTTCATGTACAGCAACTTTCCCATCGCCAATATCTAACAGTTGTTTAGAGAAAGTTTCGGCGGATGGATCCTGAAGCATTTGAACGCGCATGTTCACCGTCAGTTGTACTTTTTCAACACTACGCCATAGTCGCGATGATTTTAAGCACGCGTTGATTTCATCAGCGTAGGTTGAACGTGGAATAACGGGAAGTGTTTGTCTGAAATCACCTGAAAGGATTAACAAAGTGCCGCCAAATAGTTTATCGTTGTTTTTTATATCCTTTAATGTCCTATCCAATGCCTCAAGCGAATGTTTGTGTGCCATAGTGCATTCATCCCAGATAATAATTTTACATTGTTTCAGCACTGTGGCCATAGACGATTGTTTTTTTATGTTGCACATTGCATCTGGATTATTTTGAATGTTTAACGGCAGCTTAAATGCTGAATGAGCTGTTCTGCCTCCATCTAATAAAGTTGCTGCAATGCCAGAAGATGCAACGGCCAATGCGATGCCATTTTTTGATCGTATCTCGGCAAGAAGGAGCGAAATAAGAAATGTTTTGCCAGTCCCACCTGGTGCATCTAAAAAAAAGAATCCTCCTTGTCCTGCCGAAACTGCCAGCATGATGCGGTCGTAGATAATTTTTTGTTCATCATTAAGTAGTGGAACATTGCGGCTAACAATGCTCGCCATCTGTACAGTATCGTACTGTAGTTCACGATTCATATCTGTGTTGAGTAAATCAGATGCACTTCGAGTCGGTGAGCTCATACCGAAATGACTGATTGGTAAATTCGCAATAGCAATGCAAAGATCCTCGATAGCAATCAATGCTTCATTGTACATTGCTTCACTGAATGATATTGTTAGATCGTTGCACCTTGTACGATGTCGATACAATATATCATCAGTCATTGAATCTTTGTGATTATCCCACAACATTTGTGCTCGGGCCGGGAAACATGTAGTCAGTACTATAGCAAATAGTAGACGAATTTGTGTTCCTGTGCAGTTTAATGCTGCTTCAGCAAGCATGCTGTCCCAATGATTGTCGTCTTCTAGCAAGCCTAGAGCAAGGCATGCATCTTTATACGTAGGATACTGTTGTCCATCTACCTTCCGTATATCTTGAAATGACAATGGTCCGGTGACATTAACCAACAATAGTCGCAGATAAAAGCACTCAGTCTGCCTTGGATTGACGGTATATACACGACCCAAACTATTTGATTTGAATAAACCGGGGCACGCATCAACTGGTATCCCTTGCTTGCGGGGTAACCATTTTTTCGATTGAGCCCATGTAAAATACCGCGGAACTTCAGAATAGAGCAGTGTTTGTGCGAAGGCACCAAAAGCATCCACACGATTGCACAGTTCGAAAAATTCGGTGAGCGTAGTTTTCGGTGGATTTATAGCACGATCAAGCGCTGTATCGTTCGTGAAATATACGCGCTGGCCATTTTCAAGATGGACAGCTAAATGGATAACTGCTGGATCCCGTTCATGAATTGGGAAACCGAAAATACGCCAGACAGCTTCATTGGAACTGATATACCGGCCAATTTGGTAATTCGTAATTTCATCATTTTGATTCAACGGAGGAGAATGAACATTATTATTTTCAATCCGAAATACAGCCATATCACTTCCTTTATTCACATACTTGCAAATATATTTGATACTCTTCACCGAACTGCATAACTCAACGTTAATATGAGCATTAAATGTTTTGCTCAGCAGAGGAGAATATGGTACCACCCAACGATTGTCAATGTCGATGTCTGCGTTGTTGATAGTTTTAATGAAAGATTGTCCGCCATTTTCGGTACTTCTTCGACGATATATTGGATATCCGTCAACATGTGTGACCGTATCGTTAGTGAAATCTTTAGGAAAACGCTTTGTACATTTTCCATCTACCATGCAAGGTGATGAACGATTCAGATTTCCGCATGGACCATGAATCATGTTTGTAGTAACGATATCAAACAGTAATTGATCAGTAGACGGATCTGGAATCTCTGCAGAAATCAAACTATCAATGTCTTCAGCACGTATTTTGTCGACGAACCATATTAAAATGTGTGCATGAGGTAATCCACGCTTTTGCCACTCAACTGAATACATCCAACAACGTGTGGGGCCAAATACATGCAATTTGGTAATGAAGCTGATTAAAGACTTTAATTTTTGTTTAAACACACGTGCTGTAATGTCATGACGATGTATTGCATTTTGTCCTGGCAATAGCAATGATGTAATTTCCTGCCATTTTGGATTACATGTAAAAGTAATGAAAAGACACGGACGTCCATATTCACGCACGAAAGTCATAGCATCCTGAATGTATTCCTGCATGTGACGTGGACTACCTACGTACGATGATGGTAAGATAACAGAGTTACCAATTTCGGCAGTGTCAGCGTTGTTCGCAATAGCATCTCGCAAGTGAATATATTCTTCTGCACGCAGCTTCTGTTGATTATATCGCAAGTATCGTAGTCGTTCACTCTCTATCTTCGCATACATGTCGACCATAAATTGTTGGCAAAGCTCACGACATCGTAAAATGATATTATCTCGGCCACGTCTAATCATCAAACGATATGAATAAAAATCCTTCGAGCTAACGTTCTTATTTGTTTCAGCTCCTGTAATAATATATATTTAAATAAATTGAAGATTTATTCTTTAATAATAAAATAGCTGTGTTCTTAATAATGAAAGAATTACCTGTTACGGGATCTCGTTGTTTAATGTTTACGCAATATCCATCTTGTCCCTTCCAGAAAATTAGTGGATATTGGAGAGCGTCATATGAACGATGGGTATCACTGATGAACTGAAGATCATTATTTCTTCTTCGAATCACGATTTGTCGCGTAGCTGTACGGTCGCCAACCATAATTCCAGCAACGTCGTCAACAACAGGTGCGTTGAATCTACGTACATGCTCTCCAGCTGGTGTTCTATCAGGATTGATGACAATAGCGTGATTGTCACTTTGTAGCTTGGGCATGTGTGATTTAAAGAATTTTAATAATTCATTGTGCTCATTTAACAGAGCGTCCAGCTCACTGACGATACGCCTGGCAAAAGGTGAATTAAGATTATGGTAGTCGCAACGTGCATCCACGCGATTGGCGAGTGCACGTTCGGAATCCTCGCCACCCATAAAGTATATTTGTAAAAATTTATGAGGTTCGTTTGGCATTGGTAGCAATGAGCCCACTTTGTGATAAACTTGGCCTTTGATTTTGAACGTGGAATTAAATTGTTGACCGTTTGCGGCAGTATTGTTAACTATTTCTGTTGCTCCAAATGATGTCATTTGGAAACATGAATTGAATGTGCGAATTGACTTCAGGAATAGGCTAGAATCTGGATCTGTACCGATAAGTAAACCGTGCAATGGTTCAGGTGGTGTTTCAATTTCGGTTAGTTGTATTTTTCCTGATGAGCAACACATCCCAACTGGCTCATTTTTAAATTTAAGTGCATGGCAATGCGGGCATTCCTTTTCCAAAGAACCAATAACCACTTTAGAATGATTATCATATTCAACATCCGGCTCGTACTGGAACGCTAGTCGAAGAAATAAATTTGACGTAAATGCTCGATGAACTTGTTGGCGTTGTTGGTCAATTCCTCTACGTCCATCGACTATGAATCTGCGAGTTTCTCTTCGTTCTAGTTGTCTTTGTTGATTTCGTTCATCTCGTGCCTCTTGTGATCGTAATTCACGTAACTGCGACATTCTCCTACGCGCATCAGCATTGACTTCTTGAATTTGTTCGCTTGATCTTTGTACTCTTTCATTTAGCCGGGCTCTAGAATTGATCGTTCGACGACTCAAATTGGCCCCTTTGCGTTTTGTTGGCATTGCTGACTGTACATAGAACATATAAATAAATGAAGTTAAAATACTTAAACGGATAGAAAAATTTGTTTATATTTGATAAGCGTTATCAACTGTTAAATGATTTTTTAACATCATACGATTTGATGAATATTTATTAACAATCAGTAAGTAATTTATTAAGTACATTTTACAAATAGTTAATAAATATTTATTAATGGTTATAAAAAAAAAAACATTTATAAATAAATGATATTAATAAATTATATAAATATAAATAATTTGTAAAGATGATTTATGTTCGTAAGCAATCTTCAGATAATATAAAATTGCAAGCAGAAGAAATTCACTCAACGAAATATTTATTAATTTTTTTGAATATACTATAGATATTTGTGACATAAATATTTGTTAACTATTAATAAAGACTTATTAACAATTAATAAATGTACTTTCATCTCAAATAAATATTTACTGACTGTTAAAATATATTATTTAAATTTAACAAATTAAATAAATTATTAATAGTTAATAAATCCTTTTATCAGTGTATTGATAGAAAACAGTGACTTAATTTAAACAGTTTTCATTTGCTTATTATTTGACTTACCTTTCACAATAATAAAACAGGTATATTCATTAACCACGTATACGTCTTCGTTTTAATTTATTAACCACGTACACGTTTTCGTTTTGATCTAAAACAATTCCCAAAAAATGCTAAGTACAATATATACAGGTACGGTAATGGCCGTTGTTGGCGGGAGCTTACAACACGTGTTTATTTACATGAGATCACTTAATTAACTGAGAGTTAAAACTGTCTCTGTCAGATTAATAAATAGTAAATAAATTATTGCACTGGAAATTAATGATAATTTTATGATGACAGTAAAATTAATATGAGAATTGCAAAGGAAAATTAAAATAATAGGTATAACAGTCACTGCTACGATTGATACACAAATAAAACTAAAAAAACATGGCTGAAAAATGTATAGTGAGTAAGACAGGAGACCGGCTGCGTCCTCATCCCTACTACGTAATGTTTGCTGGATAAGTGGTGACACCTGGCGGGGATAACTGATCGATTGATAGTTGATCAGTAGTCGAACGGTGAGGGCGGGAGATCAAATTGAATTTAAAAAAAAATCATAATTAAAGGAACTTGAAATTATAATATCTGGATAGGAATTAACAAATAAAAAATAGGGGTTGATCGTAAAGGGATGAAAAATTGAGAGTATTATGAGATTTTTTATTGTAAGTCATCAAAAAATAAAAAAAAAATTTTGCCAAAAAATTAAAGTTTGTAATTAACAAATAAAAAATAAGGGTTGATCGTAGAGGGGTGAAAAATTTAGAGTAATATGAGATTTTTTATTGTAAGTCATCAAAAAATAAAAAAAAAATTTTGCCAAAAAATTAAAGTTTTTAATCAACAAATAAAAAATAGGGGTTGATCGTAGAGGGGTGAAAAATTTAGAGTAATATGAGATTTTTTATTGTAAGTCATCAAAAAATAAAAAATAAATTTTGCCAAAAAATTAAAGTTTTTAATTAACAAATAAAAAATAAGGGTTGATCTCAGAGGGGTGAAAATTTAGGGTTGTATGTATTTTTGTAGACTGTGTCATAAAAAAATAAAAACAAAAAATTTTGCCTAAAAAATAAAAACAAAAATTTAGGGGTGAACTACCCTTAACATTTAGGGGGATGAAAAATAGATGTTGGCCGATTCTCCCCCCTGGTTAGTATCCTCGATAAGGATCACGAAAATCGGTCGAGCCGTTTCGGAGGAGTTCAAGTTCGAACACCGTGACACGAGAATTTTATATATTAGATATATATATATATATATATATATATATATATATATATATCTAATATATAAAATTCTCGTGTCACGGTGTTCGAACTTGAACTCCTCCGAAACGGCTCGACCGATTTTCGTGATCCTTATCGAGGATACTAACCAGGGGGGAGAATCGGCCAACATCTATTTTTCATCCCCCTAAATGTTAAGGGTAGTTCACCCCTAAATTTTTGTTTTTATTTTTTAGGCAAAATTTTTTGTTTTTATTTTTTTATGACACAGTCTACAAAAATACATACAACCCTAAATTTTCACCCCTCTGAGATCAACCCTTATTTTTTATTTGTTAATTAAAAACTTTAATTTTTTGGCAAAATTTATTTTTTATTTTTTGATGACTTACAATAAAAAATCTCATATTACTCTAAATTTTTCACCCCTCTACGATCAACCCCTATTTTTTATTTGTTGATTAAAAACTTTAATTTTTTGGCAAAATTTTTTTTTTATTTTTTGATGACTTACAATAAAAAATCTCATATTACTCTAAATTTTTCACCCCTCTACGATCAACCCTTATTTTTTATTTGTTAATTACAAACTTTAATTTTTTGGCAAAATTTTTTTTTTATTTTTTGATGACTTACAATAAAAAATCTCATAATACTCTCAATTTTTCATCCCTTTACGATCAACCCCTATTTTTTATTTGTTAATTCCTATCCAGATATTATAATTTCAAGTTCCTTTAATTATGATTTTTTTTTAAATTCAATTTGATCTCCCGCCCTCACCGTTCGACTACTGATCAACTATCAATCGATCAGTTATCCCCGCCAGGTGTCACCACTTATCCAGCAAACATTACGTAGTAGGGATGAGGACGCAGCCGGTCTCCTGTCTTACTCACTATACATTTTTCAGCCATGTTTTTTTAGTTTTATTTGTGTATCAATCGTAGCAGTGACTGTTATACCTATTATTTTAATTTTCCTTTGCAATTCTCATATTAATTTTACTGTCATCATAAAATTATCATTAATTTCCAGTGCAATAATTTATTTACTATTTATTAATCTGACAGAGACAGTTTTAACTCTCAGTTAATTAAGTGATCTCATGTAAATAAACACGTGTTGTAAGCTCCCGCCAACAACGGCCATTACCGTACCTGTATATATTGTACTTAGCATTTTTTGGGAATTGTTTTAGATCAAAACGAAAACGTGTACGTGGTTAATAAATTAAAACGAAGACGTATACGTGGTTAATGAATATACCTGTTTTATTATTGTGAAAGGTAAGTCAAATAATAAGCAAATGAAAACTGTTTAAATTAAGTCACTGTTTTCTATCAATACACTGATAAAAGGATTTATTAACTATTAATAATTTATTTAATTTGTTAAATTTAAATAATATATTTTAACAGTCAGTAAATATTTATTTGAGATGAAAGTACATTTATTAATTGTTAATAAGTCTTTATTAATAGTTAACAAATATTTATGTCACAAATATCTATAGTATATTCAAAAAAATTAATAAATATTTCGTTGAGTGAATTTCTTCTGCTTGCAATTTTATATTATCTGAAGATTGCTTACGAACATAAATCATCTTTACAAATTATTTATATTTATATAATTTATTAATATCATTTATTTATAAATGTTTTTTTTTTTATAACCATTAATAAATATTTATTAACTATTTGTAAAATGTACTTAATAAATTACTTACTGATTGTTAATAAATATTCATCAAATCGTATGATGTTAAAAAATCATTTAACAGTTGATAACGCTTATCAAATATAAACAAATTTTTCTATCCGTTTAAGTATTTTAACTTCATTTATTTATATGTTCTATGTACAGTCAGCAATGCCAACAAAACGCAAAGGGGCCAATTTGAGTCGTCGAACGATCAATTCTAGAGCCCGGCTAAATGAAAGAGTACAAAGATCAAGCGAACAAATTCAAGAAGTCAATGCTGATGCGCGTAGGAGAATGTCGCAGTTACGTGAATTACGATCACAAGAGGCACGAGATGAACGAAATCAACAAAGACAACTAGAACGAAGAGAAACTCGCAGATTCATAGTCGATGGACGTAGAGGAATTGACCAACAACGCCAACAAGTTCATCGAGCATTTACGTCAAATTTATTTCTTCGACTAGCGTTCCAGTACGAGCCGGATGTTGAATATGATAATCATTCTAAAGTGGTTATTGGTTCTTTGGAAAAGGAATGCCCGCATTGCCATGCACTTAAATTTAAAAATGAGCCAGTTGGGATGTGTTGCTCATCAGGAAAAATACAACTAACCGAAATTGAAACACCACCTGAACCATTGCACGGTTTACTTATCGGTACAGATCCAGATTCTAGCCTATTCCTGAAGTCAATTCGCACATTCAATTCATGTTTCCAAATGACATCATTTGGAGCAACAGAAATAGTTAACAATACTGCCGCAAACGGTCAACAATTTAATTCCACGTTCAAAATCAAAGGCCAAGTTTATCACAAAGTGGGCTCATTGCTACCAATGCCAAACGAACCTCATAAATTTTTACAAATATACTTTATGGGTGGCGAGGATTCCGAACGTGCACTCGCCAATCGCGTGGATGCACGTTGCGACTACCATAATCTTAATTCACCTTTTGCCAGGCGTATCGTCAGTGAGCTGGACGCTCTGTTAAATGAGCACAATGAATTATTAAAATTCTTTAAATCACACATGCCCAAGCTACAAAGTGACAATCACGCTATTGTCATCAATCCTGATAGAACACCAGCTGGAGAGCATGTACGTAGATTCAACGCACCTGTTGTTGACGACGTTGCTGGAATTATGGTTGGCGACCGTACAGCTACGCGACAAATCGTGATTCGAAGAAGAAATAATGATCTTCAGTTCATCAGTGATACCCATCGTTCATATGACGCTCTCCAATATCCACTAATTTTCTGGAAGGGACAAGATGGATATTGCGTAAACATTAAACAACGAGATCCCGTAACAGGTAATTCTTTCATTATTAAGAACACAGCTATTTTATTATTAAAGAATAAATCTTCAATTTATTTAAATATATATTATTACAGGAGCTGAAACAAATAAGAACGTTAGCTCGAAGGATTTTTATTCATATCGTTTGATGATTAGACGTGGCCGAGATAATATCATTTTACGATGTCGTGAGCTTTGCCAACAATTTATGGTCGACATGTATGCGAAGATAGAGAGTGAACGACTACGATACTTGCGATATAATCAACAGAAGCTGCGTGCAGAAGAATATATTCACTTGCGAGATGCTATTGCGAACAACGCTGACACTGCCGAAATTGGTAACTCTGTTATCTTACCATCATCGTACGTAGGTAGTCCACGTCACATGCAGGAATACATTCAGGATGCTATGACTTTCGTGCGTGAATATGGACGTCCGTGTCTTTTCATTACTTTTACATGTAATCCAAAATGGCAGGAAATTACATCATTGCTATTGCCAGGACAAAATGCAATACATCGTCATGACATTACAGCACGTGTGTTTAAACAAAAATTAAAGTCTTTAATCAGCTTCATTACCAAATTGCATGTATTTGGCCCCACACGTTGTTGGATGTATTCAGTTGAGTGGCAAAAGCGTGGATTACCTCATGCACACATTTTAATATGGTTCGTCGACAAAATACGTGCTGAAGACATTGATAGTTTGATTTCTGCAGAGATTCCAGATCCGTCTACTGATCAATTACTGTTTGATATCGTTACTACAAACATGATTCATGGTCCATGCGGAAATCTGAATCGTTCATCACCTTGCATGGTAGATGGAAAATGTACAAAGCGTTTTCCTAAAGATTTCACTAACGATACGGTCACACATGTTGACGGATATCCAATATATCGTCGAAGAAGTACCGAAAATGGCGGACAATCTTTCATTAAAACTATCAACAACGCAGACATCGACATTGACAATCGTTGGGTGGTACCATATTCTCCTCTGCTGAGCAAAACATTTAATGCTCATATTAACGTTGAGTTATGCAGTTCGGTGAAGAGTATCAAATATATTTGCAAGTATGTGAATAAAGGAAGTGATATGGCTGTATTTCGGATTGAAAATAATAATGTTCATTCTCCTCCGTTGAATCAAAATGATGAAATTACGAATTACCAAATTGGCCGGTATATCAGTTCCAATGAAGCTGTCTGGCGTATTTTCGGTTTCCCAATTCATGAACGGGATCCAGCAGTTATCCATTTAGCTGTCCATCTTGAAAATGGCCAGCGCGTATATTTCACGAACGATACAGCGCTTGATCGTGCTATAAATCCACCGAAAACTACGCTCACCGAATTTTTCGAACTGTGCAATCGTGTGGATGCTTTTGGTGCCTTCGCACAAACACTGCTCTATTCTGAAGTTCCGCGGTATTTTACATGGGCTCAATCGAAAAAATGGTTACCCCGCAAGCAAGGGATACCAGTTGATGCGTGCCCCGGTTTATTCAAATCAAATAGTTTGGGTCGTGTATATACCGTCAATCCAAGGCAGACTGAGTGCTTTTATCTGCGACTATTGTTGGTTAATGTCACCGGACCATTGTCATTTCAAGATATACGGAAGGTAGATGGACAACAGTATCCTACGTATAAAGATGCATGCCTTGCTCTAGGCTTGCTAGAAGACGACAATCATTGGGACAGCATGCTTGCTGAAGCAGCATTAAACTGCACAGGAACACAAATTCGTCTACTATTTGCTATAGTACTGACTACATGTTTCCCGGCCCGAGCACAAATGTTGTGGGATAATCACAAAGATTCAATGACTGATGATATATTGTATCGACATCGTACAAGGTGCAACGATCTAACAATATCATTCAGTGAAGCAATGTACAATGAAGCATTGATTGCTATCGAGGATCTTTGCATTGCTATTGCGAATTTACCAATCAGTCATTTCGGTATGAGCTCACCGACTCGAAGTGCATCTGATTTACTCAACACAGATATGAATCGTGAACTACAGTACGATACTGTACAGATGGCGAGCATTGTTAGCCGCAATGTTCCACTACTTAATGATGAACAAAAAATTATCTACGACCGCATCATGCTGGCAGTTTCGGCAGGACAAGGAGGATTCTTTTTTTTAGATGCACCAGGTGGGACTGGCAAAACATTTCTTATTTCGCTCCTTCTTGCCGAGATACGATCAAAAAATGGCATCGCATTGGCCGTTGCATCTTCTGGCATTGCAGCAACTTTATTAGATGGAGGCAGAACAGCTCATTCAGCATTTAAGCTGCCGTTAAACATTCAAAATAATCCAGATGCAATGTGCAACATAAAAAAACAATCGTCTATGGCCACAGTGCTGAAACAATGTAAAATTATTATCTGGGATGAATGCACTATGGCACACAAACATTCGCTTGAGGCATTGGATAGGACATTAAAGGATATAAAAAACAACGATAAACTATTTGGCGGCACTTTGTTAATCCTTTCAGGTGATTTCAGACAAACACTTCCCGTTATTCCACGTTCAACCTACGCTGATGAAATCAACGCGTGCTTAAAATCATCGCGACTATGGCGTAGTGTTGAAAAAGTACAACTGACGGTGAACATGCGCGTTCAAATGCTTCAGGATCCATCCGCCGAAACTTTCTCTAAACAACTGTTAGATATTGGCGATGGGAAAGTTGCTGTACATGAAAACACTGGATTCATAAAATTACAGACGGACTTCTGCACAATCATCGACTCGCAAAATAGTCTCATCGATCACATATTTCCCGACGTACACACACAATATGCAAATCATAAGTGGCTGGCAGAAAGAGCGATCTTGGCAGCTAAAAATGTGGACGTCAATGGGTTAAATTTAAAGATACAACAGCTGTTGCCTGGGGACTTGGTGTCATATAAATCTATCGATGCAGTTTGCGATACCAACGAGACTGTGAATTATCCAATTGAGTTCTTAAATTCATTGGATGTGCCAGGCATGCCACCACATCATTTACAATTGAAGGTTGGATCTCCGATTATTCTACTTCGAAACTTAAACCCACCACGGCTATGTAATGGCACACGATTAGTCATTAAAAAATTAATGAAAAACGTTATTGAAGCCATCATCTTGAATGGCAAGTTTCAAGGCGAAAATGTGTTGCTGCCACGAATCCCTATGATTCCTACAGATGTGCCAATTGAATTCAAACGCACTCAATTCCCAATTAGATTGGCATTCGCTATGACAATCAATAAGTCACAAGGACAAACATTGTCTGTATGTGGCTTAGATTTGGAAACACCGTGCTTCTCCCACGGACAACTATATGTGGGATGTTCTCGCGTGGGAAAACCATCCAGTTTGTTTGTGTTGGCTAAAGACGGACTGACCAAAAATATTGTACACTCTATTGCGCTAAGAGATTAATTTTTTTTTTTTTTTCAACTGCCATAATTGATAGTAAAAATATAAATATTTTGATGTTTAGATAGCTATCAAAGACTGTTATTTAAAATATATTCGTTACTCTAATAAAGATTTATTTATTAACCTAAATAAAACATACTTTTATTCTTTATAATGCATTCGATTATAAATACTTCCCCGCACACTTATAGTAGATAATTATTTTTATTTAACTATAAAAATGTTTCCTAGAAATAACATACATGGCAAAACAACGTTTGCCGGGTCAGCTAGTATATATATATATATATATATCTGCCTACTCCCCATGTCTTGTCACTGGTTCTCTCTGAGGTCTCAATCTGCCTACTCCTTCGAGAGAACTGAGGAATTGTGGGTTGAGGAACTGTATTTATAGTGGACGTGGCTGTAATGGTCGTGTGCAATGTATTGGCGCGAGGTGAACTATGGGCGGGAACTGAATTGGCGCTAGATGAGCTGTGTGCGGTAACTTGGTTGGTTGAGACCCCGACGTCAAGTCACAAAAACCTAACGTAATTATACCTGAGGAGTAGGCAGATTGAGACCTCAGCGTAGAATTACGTTTTAACCTTTCATTAATTTTCTTTCTATTTCAGTTCTTGAAAATGGCTCCAAAATCGGAGCCGAAACGTCCAATTTCAACAAATTCTAGACGCGGTTCAAACATTTTATACCAAAAATCATACAGCAGTTCTGCACTTTCTGTATGGGCTGACTATCCACGCTATACATAAACAAGGCCCATAGTGCCTATGTGGGTAAATCATCTTCAAGCTTGTGTTACTTTTTTTCAACATGTTGTTGATCTGTTCTTTAAATCTCAATTTCTGATCAAGTATTAATCCCAAATTTTTTCCACCCTACTGAGAGGTATTGTTTCGTTTCCCATCCTTAATTCGAGATCATGAACTAAATCGTTCCTGATATTGTCATTACAGAATAAAATAGCACAAGATTTTTGAGGATTTATTTAAGTAAATGCTCATCACATAGGTCTGTTACAGATTACAAATCAATATTTAGTTCTATGTAATAGTGAATGACATTATCGGATTCGAAGGTTTAATATATCTGTGTATCATCAGCATACATTTGATAGTCACAGTGTCTCAGAGCCTCATGGAATTCAGAACTGAACAAGGTGAAAAATAGTGGCCCCAAAATACTACCCTGAGGAACTCTGTAAGTTACATGAACAAAATTTGAAGTTAACAATAACACGCTGTAGTCTATTTGATAAGTATGAGGTAATAATTTTGCAAGAATTTTGGTTAAACCGTGATTAGTGAAGTTTAGTAAGGAGGATTCGGTGATTTATCAAATCAAACGCCTTCAAAAAGTCTAGTAAGATAAGTACCGTTGCCCTATTTTCATCAATACCTTTGATAATGTCATCTGTTATACATATTTGCGAGTGCATTTTGTGCATCAGACCGCTGAGCCACCGACCACCGGATGACTATGCTGGTAATTTTCCAAGCAGATGGAAAATAAGACTTTAAAATACTTTCATTTATTATATGTAATATATAAGGAATTGAATAGGGCAGCAAAAGTGGACAAATATGATGTTCACGTCATCAAAACCAAATGCTTTCGAGCTGATATTGTAATCACATTCGAAACCGTTCTTTCGTTAACGTGATGCGAACGAGAAATAGTCATTGATGTAATTTTTAAGTGTTCTTCAACATGTTTTTTGATATATTCAAAAAAATTATTATTCAATAAGTTTACGTCGTAAAAACGATTCGGTATTTCCTTTTTTTTACCAGGTCCAAAGTCTCTTCACATTATAAATTTTATTCGAACCTATAGTTACTCAGTGAACCCATTGAAGAAAGAGACATGTATTGTATTGTATACAAAACAAACAAAAATTGGATATCGGAAGGTTGATGCCACGATACGTATGTAATAAGATACTATTTTGTTTACTAACTTTCACTTCCACCCATTCATCTCAAATTTCCCGATAGTGATGACAAATAAGAGTGAATAAGAGGATGAAGGGTAACTTTCTTAGTGTGTTTCATATAAATTTCCAACTCTCGTATGTTGGTGGAGGACAACAAATTTGAGGAAAATCGGTTGTAAAGAAAATTGAAATAATGAGAAGGCTGTTTGTTCTGTGGTGAAGTGATTTGCAAACATTGCAATTTCGAAGTATTCACAATGACAAATTACTCCTATGTTGAATAATTTATTTTTCAAAAACTGAGAAGTTGACTTTACATGATATTTATTAAATGACAAAACAGTTGTTCTCTGTTTACCCAACATAAACTTTTTTCACATCCAGGATAGAATGAACTTCATCTGTATACAAAAATTGATGAAATTATTTATAGCTGTCGACCGAAATCCTGTTAAATAAATCAGAATGGTACGGCTTCACAGATATAGCTCCAAAATGGTTTAGCCGGTACTCATCAGGTGGAACTCAAAGCAAGTCTTTTTAGAACAAATCATCGCAACAATTATATATCCAAATAAAAGCCTTCAATATAACTTAACAACTTCCAAGATCTACAAAATAGAAAACTCCATTTTATATGTTTAATGGCCATAAAATATTCAATCACTTGCCAAATGAAATGAAAACAATAATTTATTTAAAAAAGTTCAAAGTTTTCCTGATATTTTACTAGGATGAGCATTCCACTCTCTCAAAGAATTTTATTTTGTGTAGTTTTGAATACACTTAACTCATTACATACGTGTTATTTTATTCAATTTTTATCATATTCACGTCTACTAACCCTCAGTATAAATGTATGATTTGTATGAATATGTTTTTATATACAGTGTGTCCACCTAAGTTCGGAGCAAATGGAAAACTTTTTTGTTATTCATTGTACGAAAAGAAGTTCGTCTTTATGAAAAGTTCTGCAGGATCTAAAACCTGAAATTCATCCAACAGAGATTTAATTTGTTTAGTCGTATACGAGATATCTATAAAAATATGAATTTCGTTAAAGAGTGAGGTACCTTAATTTTTGCCAATACTGAAAATTATTATGGGAGGAAGTAATTCAGAATTGAAAACTACGATGATATCTGACGGTTGAGTTCTTGGTTTTAGATCATGCAGGATTTCTTCTGAGGAGTAACTTTTTTTTTCGTACAATCAATAATGAAGAAGTTATTTGCACTCTTGATGTTATTATATGAAATATATGTACCTATATATTTCAATATTGGTCAAGTACGAGAAATAGCACACAATACAATCATTTTTCAAAATTCAAAATCAATTTGTTAAACTTCTGTCATTTCGATTTTAGCCTAGAATTCTCCAATCAAATAACATAACCTAGATGAGTAACTCGCCGCACACGCATTAAGATTTGTGTGTAAGGGACATCTTTCCCCCAACGGCAGTGTCGTGCGTTGTTAACAGAAATATTGAGGTTCAATAAAATAGAAATAATGGAAACCCAATATGGAATGGAAACCTGAAATCATGATGAAATAATCTCCACAGGATTTTGAGAACAGCCGATGCTCTAATTGACATGTTTTTTTCATAATTCATTCATTTTTCTCTTTTCCCTTTCTCGATAGTTACGACACTGGTAGCTTCAAATGATTGTTCTGTCAAATATCATATGCAGCACTGTCGTACTGACAAGACTATATCGTCAACGAAGAATCTCCGTTCACAATCTCTCAAAACGGTGAATTTCCTTTCTACCTTCAAATCAACGAGACACGCACAAGAAATCTAGTTTCAGCTTGCATTCGACTGTCGCATACTCCAAATCATTCGTTGCAAACTTTAATGAAATTTCTTGGTTGACGTTTAAGAATGGGCCCATTTCATAGGGAACGACATCAGACTTTTCATCATGTCGCATGCAAGATACGACGATAGATATTCAAGAAACGGTCCCCACCTGTTCCTCGTCAAGTTTTATAACGAAATTATTGTTTGCCAATTAAAATGTTCCTCACTTAACAAGCTTTCAATTAGCTGTTTAAACGTTACTTACATTGATTTAATTATCCCGGAAATTGTGCACTGGAGATGTTTTACTTGAGTGGCTCTTGCTAATTGTTCGAAGGTATGATCACGTCTCGAATGATAATGATAATAACGTTCATTATAGCTCGAAAAATTTATGATTTGAAATATTGCACAAACTCTTTAAGCAGGCCAAAATAAAAGTTTTACGAATACTTAGAAGAACATTTTTGTTTAAAATAGAATTAGAAACTTCTCATGAAGTTGCTTTCCTTCACCTTTTATTTGAGGGGCGCCTTCGCCAAATATGGCAATAGATGGCAGGGCAGGCGTTTATTTCGGAAATGCTAGGTGTAAAAACTACTGCATTCAGTACGGATCGTAAGTATTTTAAAATTATTTTGAGGCATGCAATCATCGAGTGATGTTATATACATAACGTCAGAAACGCCTGAATCCATGCCTTTCATTTCCGAAAGCACCGTCATTTTGGCGCGAAATAGTGCTGGTATGTAACAATATGTTGGTGTTATAGATATTTATGGACAAATGGCGCAAGTTCAGTAGTCGAATGGAAGACAGAGAATATTGCTCATTTATTAGTTGTAATGAACTTTTTTGCTATCAAAGTGACAGTACAAATTCTGACTAATGACTAATGGCATTTTTAAGATATGTATTGTATTATCGAATAATAAATACGAGAATATTATCAAATTGGCCAAGAAAAAGCATCATTATACTGACTGAAAATCACCCTAAGACAAAGGTAAAATAGAGAAAAAAGAGGAAGTATATGACAGAAAAAATACTGAAAGATGTAACAATACTGCTGAAGGACTTGCTGGGGAATGCTCAGGTAGGAAATGGGCAATCATTCTTGAGTCATCCGAAAGTATCTGTAGCAAAAATCAAGTAGCCTAAATATTTTAGAGGGTGTTGAACGAATTTTTCCTAATTTTGCATTTGTACTACCCCCTAAACAGCATCCAATCAATAATCTCTAGAAGAATGACATACTCTTCATTCATCTGGAAGTGTTCGTACCAAAATTCAAGTAGACTGAATATTTTAGAGGGTGTCAAACGTTTTTTCTATTCTTCGAATATATACCTTCCTCTAAACAGCCTACAAATCCGTCATCTCTTTGTATATCATTATTGAGTCATCTGAAAAAATTATCCTAAATCGTCTGTTCCACGTTTACACTTTCCCAGAAAACAGGGAGGCCATGGACTTTTGATCTTGGTATGTCTTCTTCATCATCAAAACATTCAATTCTGTCTGCAAAAGATTTTTTCAATCTATCGTTTTTTATCGACGAACGTCACATTTGTGAAAATGGCAAATAAGGTAAGAAATAAATCTATCTATCTATCTATCTATGGTTGAAATAAAAGTGTCTTCAATATATCGGATCAGAGTTGACGCCTACAATGTATCGCAACTTATCCAACCGAATGACTCAATCACTGTTTGAAACGATACGGAAAACCTCATTCTGCACTATATCTAGCCTTATAAGTGAAGTCTGGCATAGACTATAGATCACCGAACTTACTTGTATATGAGTAACTTATTATTCAGACTAACGTTTACGTTTAAGTTCTATATTCTGTTGCCTGCTGAAGGGAATACCACAAGAAATTATTGAAAGATAAAGGTGTGGAAGTTGAACACAGAAAACAGAAGAAGATAAAGAAATTAATGAATTAAATGAACCCATCAAAGGAGAGTTAGAGAAAATCATGGGGAATGTAGATGTAGAAATGGGAAATTTTCAGGATAAGATGAAATGAACATCAAATTCATACCGGGTGGTCCACTTGAGACTATCCACCCTCAATAACTCCCAGAAAAATTATTTTACAATAAATCGCTCTGGGGAGTAGGGGATTGAAGTTTCAAATACCTACTTCACGTCACATGGTGTCCCCCTCCAAACAAAAATCGACGTGTCTCGGCGATTTTTTGTAAAAACAATTTTCGGGGAGTTATTGAGGGTGGATACTCTTAAGTGGACCACCCGGTATAGTTGAAGGAGTGAATTATGTGGCGTCATACTGATTTCCGGTGATGTAATCACTTTTCAGCTGTAGGAATGCCATCTGATAGTATGCCTACTGTTGTACAACAACGTTTGAGGTCACATAATAGAGATATTACCATTGTTGCCTCAACTTACTTTTTTCTTTTCTGAGTTCAGCGGTACCAGACTTTATTGGAAGATATGGATAGAAAACTTTTCCATATGTCCCAAGACTTCAAATATTCCAAGTCGTGCATGGTTTCAGTCATTCTCATTCGACATATGATGAAGTTTTTTGGCCACATCCTCACAAACGTTTGACATAATCTAAAACCTTAATGAACTGACGACATTACTTTTATCTTCATGACAATTCCATCAATCGATTTTCTAAAGCACGAACAAAAACAATCCCCACAAAATATAGACGCGTCCTTTGTTCCCTTTTCCCATTTTTACTTTTTACCTACTGTTGAAATTTCCTACTCAGCATCTCGAATGAAAATCATAATAATATTTATTCATCAGCAAATACCACTTTATGACCGGAATCCTCGGTTGGTAGCCTATAAAATATCGGCAGCAAAGAAGTCGGGCTTATGGCCAGTATCGATTGGATTTTCCCCTTTGTTTACATTTCCTGGTGAAAATACACCTTTGAACCCTGTCAGGGGATTAAACGAGCTCGCTTCTTTATACGATACATTATTATTTACTCTTTGAGCATGTTCTCGAGTTAATATGCATTTGAACGAGTTACGTCAGAGCAACAAAAGAAGAATCGACTATCGCCATAATGAGATGTTACATCAGTCGATATGCGCTTCTGAAGCTCGTTCAAAAATAACAAGTGGGAGATGAAAATAGAAAGTGGTTTGTTTAATATTCCACTCTCCCTGTTGGAGTTAGTGATAGAAGTATTTGTTTTACGTCCATTAGTTTGAGCACGCTAATTTTCTGAAAGCAGAGAATAGTTTACACCTATAGTAGAAAATAGTTCATGCAGATTAGACGAGAATCTGGTGAATAGGAGACACATAATCTATTTAAAAGTAATACTAACATTTGTTGAATCATTCAAATTCAGTATGTTTGAAGTGAAATATACAAGGTGTTCCAAATCGAATCGTGCTAATTTGATTACCAACTCCGTTATTATTGCTGCTACGAATTCAGTTAAATGGGCAAACTGGAGATATTTTTATTTCCCTTCTCGACGTTGAAGACAAAAAAACTGACAGTCGCGTTTTCGAAATATTTCATAAAATGATTTATTTTCAAACGGAATACCCTATATTTTATCATGCATTTCGATTCGTTGTTACATTCTTAACAACAAAGCTGATATGACTTTCCTTCCTAAAGTTAAAAATGAAACAGTTTTTAGTAAGACACATTATAATAATCGGATTTGATAAAGCTCTATAAAATATGAAGTTTATTGTATCCTTTGATATAACAAAAGATTTATTGGTTCTCCTCTTTTCAAAAACTTTTTCATTGCTCATGAACTGTCGAAGGAGCATAGGAAAAAACGAACGAATTGCTGTCATGTTGGAATGCTCAGGAAAGGTTTCATTGTACCTACCTAGCGAACATAATTACTTTTTTTATTCTATATATACTGATACGAAAGCGTAGAAGGGTCACTTGATCATTTACATCATTCTGGAACATTTCCAGATCAACATTTTTTCTACAAGAACATTGAAAAATCTTATATGGCGCTTTCGAATAAATCGCGTGCGGGAAAATGAAAATTTCCAAACTATGCCTAATAATTGTCAGAAATAGAAAACTCCTTTCTCTCTGGTCTTACTCATGGTAAACTGATCGACCAGATCTCGTATGTTCATCGCAGATGATGCGTTCTGTTCAATTTGTTGACTTGAAGTATTTCTTCGATCATTTTTTATAAAAGAAGTAAACAAATATACAGGGTGTTCCAAATTAAGTCGGCACCATTGCCAACTCCGTTATTATTGATGGTACGAATTCGGTTAAATGAGCAAACTAGTAGCATTTTCAATGGCGTTCTCGATGCCGAAAACAAAAAAAAAATTGACAGTCGCGTTTTCTGAATATTTTATAAAATGATATTTCTGTCAATGGAACACCCTATATTTTTTTATGCATTTTGATTCGTAATAACATTCACAACAACAAAGCTCATATCATCTTTCTTCCTAAAGTGGAAAATGAGCGACTAATGTTGCAATATTTATTTCTTCCACTAGTACAAAAAATTTCTTTGTTTTGGCGAATAAAACTCATGATTGTTCAAACACACAATTTACTAATAGCAAATAAGACAGTAAAAAGAAAAAATTGCGCTGGGAAGTGAACTCGTGAAACCCGTGATCATCATGTCGCACCACTCAATTGACACCACTGAGCTATTTCGTATTAATGTATAAAACGTTAATTTACATCTTAAAGACATTCCGCTAGCCGCATTTATTTTGCGAATCAAAATATGTCTGCTGTAATGCTAACTTTGAATTCGTTTTTGTACAGAACAGAAAATACTGGAGGGTCATATGTATGTGGTTGGAAAAAATGAGATTCGATAAAACATAATTATTATGAGCAATCAAGTTGCCCTGAAACTTTGTTGAAATACTATTTGTCAAATATTCTCAAGTATATCATGACAAAGTCATAAATTATTGTAACTGTCAACTACTGTTCGAATAATTTTCGAAATGCTGTTTCCCCATAAAAAAAAAGTGATATGTTAGAATCCTACTTGGTTTGCCAGAAAAATAGCGTAAGAGCACTCCAACATCCAACACTACAGCAATTTGTTCCCCGATCGTGAATTACTTAATCGGAGTATTTTTGCTGTGCTTCATCGTCGATTCAGGAACGATGAATAAGTTTTTGAGAAGAGAACGTTTTATAAAATCTGTAGATACAGAATTTGACGTTTTATCCTACTTTGAGGTATGTCCAAATAATTCCATCAGAGATTTATCTAGAGAAATAGCCGTTCCACTGTATGGTATTCAACGAATTCTGAAGAAACATAAGATTTCTCCTTATAAGTTCAGACCAGTACAAACACTAGAACCTGGTGATCCTGAGAGACGATTGGGGTTTTGTCGGTGGTTTATGAATAAATGCAGACAAGATCCAAACTTCTATAGAAATATTATATGGAGTGATGAGGCTAATTTTTCAAATCGTGGGATGTATAATAGAAAGAATTTTCATTATTGGAGTAGACATAATCCATTTCTAGTCCATCCCCACAATCCGCAAAGACGATTTAGTATTAATGTTTGGTGTGGTCTATTCGAAGGCAGAATTATCGGTCCATTTTTCTACCATGGTTCTTTGAACGGACCCCGTTACATTAATTAATTAACAAGAGTGTTGGAAGAGTTTATCGATGATCTTGATCTGGAGGATCGTCAGATCATCTATTTTCAGCACTATGGTGCACCAGCACATAATGTCAGTTGCGTAAAAAGAATGCTGCGAGGCTGTTTCGGAAACAGATGGATTGCTACAAATGGTCCTGTTAAGTGGCCCCTCGTTCACCAGACATGACACCTCTAGATTTTTAGTTTTGGGGATTTCTGAAAAATGAGGTGTACAAAATGAGACATAATAATGTAGATGAACTGAAAAACTAAATTGAAACTATAATTAATAGAATTGATGGCCGAACTGTGTTGAATGCCACACGTAGTGTCAATAGAAGGGCCCAAATAAGTGTTCAACATGAAGGCGTTGTTTTTGAACATTTACTCGATATTTTATAGCGCTTTATCAAATCCGTTTGCTATAAATGTTTCCTATTGATAAAACTGTTTTATTTTCACCTTTACGAAAAAAGTCAAATGAGATTTGTTGTTGAGAATGTTATTACGAATCGAAATGAATGAAAAAATATAGGGTGTTCCATTGAAAGATATATCATTTTATGAAATATTCTGAAAACGCGACTGTCAATTTTTTTTTGTTTTCGGCCTCGAGAAGGTCATTAAAAATGTTACTAGTTTACCCATTTAACCGAATTCGTAGCATCAATAATAACGGAGTTGGCAATGGTGCCGACTTAATTTGGAACACCCTGTATAATGATTATTACGATGAGTATGAACCCACCCACTCAGTATGAACCCACTGAATGCAAGTCTACGGCGAAAGAGAAAAAGGGGTATATGAACCCATATTAGGGCTTGTCTTGGTCTTCATACAAGACCAAAATACTTTTTCAAAATCTGTATTGCAGTTATACAGTTTATAACAAATTGGTATATGTTGTGAGGTCGTAGTGGTTAATAAGTATTGCAATTTACTCGGGATCTTACTGGCCATCAAACAATAATCCATTG
This sequence comes from Chrysolina americana, assembly GCA_958502065.1. Classification (NCBI taxonomy): domain Eukaryota; kingdom Metazoa; phylum Arthropoda; class Insecta; order Coleoptera; family Chrysomelidae; genus Chrysolina; species Chrysolina americana. The sequence continues at coordinate 71,022,393 of OY293415.1, read as the reverse complement.
TAAAATGGTCAATAAAAACCTCCGAACTCAAAAAAATAATTGAAGAATAGGCACGAGAATTGAAAAAGCCAACCTGATGTTCGAGTTCACATAACTTTAGCAGTCCGGCGTGTTTTCATTTATTTTTTCATTCGCGTTTTGACGATTCCTGTTTCTATCGAAATGGCCCCATTCTATATTTTCATTGATCAAATATCTCACAACTGATGTAATAGTTAATCCAAGTCGGCTCTAGTTGGAATGACACTACAGATAATACTGGATTAACCTATTTCCTTGAGATAGTATTTTTTAATCGAGTAATCTAAACTGTACTTTGTTGTCCGAGAATTATTGATTTCATCGAAAAATTATTATAAATTCTGCTATCTGGGATATCTACTATTCCATAAAAAGCGTGAATATTGAAGTAAAGTTATGTATCTTTGATTAAAGGTAGCGATGAAAGACATTTCAAAGCAGTGATAGTTATGCACGTAGAAGACGGTCATTATCATTATTTGTGGGTGAACACCAGATGGTGGTGGGTTTTGATAAATTTTCCATAAGTAACAGCGAAGTTCTTCGAGCCTTTGAGGGCCAGTCAAACTTCTCAAGGAGTTATCAAATTGCGCAGTACATTGAGCTCAGGCTGACGACATCTCCTGCAGGAAGCTTCGAACAGCGCTAGGGCTGGAGAATCTTCTCAGCCGTACTCAAAGTAAAAGGCCCAATTGTCACTTGATAGAATTCTTCTTTTACAAACTCGTACTCCTGCATATTGGATAACAGTTTCCCTGGAAAATATAAATGTTATCAATGACCTCCGAAACCATGTTATGCCACGACTGAATTATCCAAAGCAAGCGCCATAACAGAAATATTTTTATTTTGCCAAGTATGCGTCTTTCTTCCGTGATGCACTTTCAGGCATTCACACATTATAAATGTTGTCCTGTGTATAACTCACAGTCAACATTCAGAGAGTGAAAAGTCTCAAAACAATCCTCAACTAGTTTCTGTATCAAATAGGTTCAATGTCTTTGTTCTGGTATATTGTCCTAGTTCCTTTAATGAGCTTTGACCTAGATGTTGGGCGCCTTTTCGCTGTACACTTCGCAGTAAAGAGATAATGAATGCGGAACAGTGAATGGTAAAGCCAGTTGTTCATCATATCAGTCGAGAAACACTGAAAACAAGCTCACATTTCTTGGTGCATAGTCTGAGCACTGGCAAAGGAATACACATCTTTCAAAAGTAAAATTTTCGTTTATAACATTGAGTCGTATGACGTGACCACCAGTTGACATTTTCATTTAATTTATCCATAATAACTTGTTCAACAGATTATCTATTTATTTCGTGGAAATTCATGATGAATGTACCATAGCGAAAATAATAATAGCTTCAATTGTCTGACAATTGTCACTTTGACGTGACAATTGTCACTTTGATTTAACAATTCGATACTCTCAACGATAGGTGTAGGCGTATTCAGTTTAAAAAACTGATGCTGACGATAAAAAAGCCGTATTTCTAGACCAAGTAGTAACGAAGAAGTCTACTTGAAAAAAGTTGTATTTCGACTAAAATATTGAAAAAACAATTCAGTATTTCGGCTCTCCTGAAATATGATTAAAAATGAGTTACGTCTTTGTTTGTTAGGAGTGTCAAATTGTCACTTCGAACTGACAATTGTCACTTTGATCTGACAATTTTATTTAACAATTGTCACTTTGAACTGACAATTGTCACTTTGAACTGACAATTGTCACTTTGAACTGACAATTGTCACTTTGATCTGACAATTGTCACTTTGAACTGGCAATTGTCACTGTGATCTGACAATTGTCACTTTGATTCAACAATTGTCACTTTGAAATGACAATTGCAACTTTTATCTGACAATTGCATCTTTTATCTGACAATTGTCATTTTGATCTGACAATTGTCACTTTGATCTGATAATTGTCACTTTGATGTGACAATTGTCACTTTGATCTGACAATTGTCACTTTGAACTGACAATTTTCATTTTGATCTGACAATTATCACTTTGAACTGACAATCATCACTTTGAACTGGCAATTGTCACTTTGATCTGACAACTGTTACTTTGATTTAACAATTGTCTCTTTGAACTGACAATTGTCAATTTGGTCTGACAATTGTCACTTTGATGTGACAATTGTCACTTTGATCTGACAATTGTCACTTTGAACTGAAAATTTTCATTTTGATCTGACAATTGTCACTTTGAACTGACAATTTTCATTTTGATCTGACAATTATCACTTTGAACTGACAATCATCACTTTGAACTGGCAATTGTCACTTTGATCTGATAACTGTTACTTTGATTTAACAATTGTCTCTTTGAACTGACAATTGTCAATTTGGTCTGACAATTGTCACTTTGATGTGTCAAATTGTCACTTCGAACTGACAATTGTCACTTTGATCTGACAATTTCATTTAACAATTGTCACTTTGAACTGACAATTGTCACTTTGAACTGACAATTGTCACTTTGAACTGACAATTGTCACTTTGAACTGGCAATTGTCACTTTGATCTGACAATTGTCACTTTGATTCAACAATTGTCACTTTGAAATGACAATTTCAACTTTTATCTGACAATTGCATCTTTTATCTGACAATTGTCACTTTGATCTGACAATTGTCACTTTGATCTGATAATTGTCACTTTGATGTGACAATTGTCACTTTGATCTGACAATTGTCACTTTGAACTGACAATTTTCATTTTGATCTGACAATTATCACTTTGAACTGACAATCATCACTTTGAATTGCCAATTGTCACTTTGATCTGACAACTGTTACTTTGATTTAACAATTGTCTCTTTGAACTGACAATTGTCAATTTGGTCTGACAATTGTCACTTTGATGTGACAATTGTCACTTTGATCTGACAATTATCACTTTGAACTGACAATTTTCATTTTGATCTGACAATTGTCATTTTGAACTGACAATCATCACTTTGAACTGGCAATTGTCACTTTGATCTGACAACTGTTACTTTGATTTAACAATTGTCTCTTTGAACTGACAATTGTCAATTTGGTCTGACAATTGTCACTTTGATGTGACAATTGTCACTTTGATCTGACAATTGTCACTTTGAACTGACAATTTTCATTTTGATCTGACAATTATCACTTTGAACTGACAATCATCACTTTGAACTGGCAATTGTCACTTTGATCTGATAACTGTTACTTTGATTTAACAATTGTCTCTTTGAACTGACAATTGTCAATTTGGTCTGACAATTGTCACTTTGATGTGTCAAATTGTCACTTCGAACTGACAATTGTCACTTTGATCTGACAATTTCATTTAACAATTGTCACTTTGAACTGACAATTGTCACTTTGAACTGACAATTGTCACTTTGAACTGACAATTGTCACTTTGAACTGGCAATTGTCACTTTGATCTGACAATTGTCACTTTGATTCAACAATTGTCACTTTGAAATGACAATTTCAACTTTTATCTGACAATTGCATCTTTTATCTGACAATTGTCACTTTGATCTGACAATTGTCACTTTGATCTGATAATTGTCACTTTGATGTGACAATTGTCACTTTGATCTGACAATTGTCACTTTGAACTGACAATTTTCATTTTGATCTGACAATTATCACTTTGAACTGACAATCATCACTTTGAATTGCCAATTGTCACTTTGATCTGACAACTGTTACTTTGATTTAACAATTGTCTCTTTGAACTGACAATTGTCAATTTGGTCTGACAATTGTCACTTTGATGTGACAATTGTCACTTTGATCTGACAATTATCACTTTGAACTGACAATTTTCATTTTGATCTGACAATTGTCATTTTGAACTGACAATCATCACTTTGAACTGGCAATTGTCACTTTGATCTGACAACTGTTACTTTGATTTAACAATTGTCTCTTTGAACTGACAATTGTCAATTTGGTCTGACAATTGTCACTTTGATGTGACAATTGTCACTTTGATCTGACAATTGTCACTTTGAACTGACAATTTTCATTTTGATCTGACAATTGTCATTTTGAACTGACAATCATCACTTTGAACTGGCAATTGTCACTTTGATCTGACAACTGTTACTTTGATTTAACAATTGTCTCTTTGAACTGACAATTGTCAATTTGGTCTGACAATTGTCACTTTGATCTGACAATTGTCACTTTGAACTGACAATTGTCACTTTAAACTCCATGCAAACATATTGTTTTTCAGTCAAATTCAAAGTGACAATTGCCAGTTCAAAGTGACAATTGTCAGATGCAAGTGACAATAGCTAAGAATATTCTCTTAACCTCACTAATATCACTGATCTCGAGATCGGCAGAAAGTAAAACCATTACCCCCATTGTCGCACCTCTAACAACCCTCTATTCATCAACGCCACGCGATAAGCGTATTGATGTAATTTCCATACAATACGTGCATATGGATGGAAAATCTGAAATGGAATTTCCAATCTACTTACACGAAGGCGCACAGATTGATTGGCTGTTGATTTTATGATCTGTCTATCCCGCATACGAGTAGAAGTGCCTTTTAGGAGAGCCATTTTTAACGTAGTTCTACGTGATTCACACTGATACTCAAGTGTGTACATAAACAAGATGAAGAAATCGTTCGGTAGATTTTTCAGCTGGGAATGTTTGATGTGATTTCATTTTTCGCCTTTGCCTTTCATTCCGCTACACTCTACTTTTGCTTTTGATGAATAAATTTTCGTGTGAGAGTCTACGTTTGCTTATATCTTACACATTTCGATTTCTTGGATATTTCGATGAAATTATGTTTCGTTAGTTTTTCAATTTGACGGTTTTATGATATGAATAGCTTATTGAGATTTGCGATTACTTAGTTATATCATTTCAGTCACTTTCGTTTATTAACGAATTCAGATCTATGAAAAATAGTTCTTGCCGTTTTCGCGTATGATGCTTTATCAGTTCTCATATACATACACATTAGATGGATTTCGTTTCGGATCAAAAATCAGTTCTATACATTTCATTCTGCAATATTTGAGTTTTATATAAAGTTATTCTGATAAATAATTATTTCTCCATTTTATTGGTTTCACGCATTAACAGTTTTCTATTGTTATTATGTAACAAATTCTAGTATTCATTGGCCCACCAAAATTGAAAAAAAATCTTTATTTAGACATCATCTGCAACCCTGGTCCGTATAGATTTGATGTTATTGTGACAGTGAGATTGATTTCTATGAATTTGTCATCGAAAACTGTGCCAAGTGTAAGTATTTTGTTTTTTGACTGAACCTCTCGAATTTATATTAACAAACAACGTCTGTGATTTGGCAAATAAATTCCTAACTGACTTACTACATATTTCTCGAAGACAGCTTCCCACAAAATCATCCCTCGTGGGCACTAAACCTATAAAAACACCCCTATCATTGTACCCTCCTTTATTAGGCTCCTGTCTCTCTCAAACATGGCCGAATAAGTGGAAGTTGTCCATTACGGGCGGCGGTTTCTTCAGTATGTAACAGCACAAGCACTTTTTCCGGTTTGCGGCCCTTTTATAGCAGTAACTTTCATGCCAAAGTTAATTTACCAGATATAATTCCCAACCCATGCAATGGAGTTCCCAGTAAATCAAGTGAACACATACATTATCCTCTTTATCGCTCTCCTGGAAGATTTTTCGTATTCCTAGCCCCCAGAGCGGGGTCTGGAAATTAATTCCGCTCCGCTCCGCTCCCATCCCTACGCACTATCGCATTTGACACGCACAAGGGAGCTTGATTGGTTTATACCTTAATAAGAACCAGATTGAATGGAGTTGCGAATACACCAAAATCTAGACTGCTGTTTTTTTGTGCGGGGAGAGTAGGGGCGGCGTTAGATATTGAGTCAGTATCGAAAATTAATGAAGATTTATCAGTAGAAACAGGTAGTATCTGTTGAATTTTGCTGCGTGGATTTAATACTGGCCATTAAGACGATTCAAATATATGGAGGTTTGATAATCACAAGAATGTTTTACATTCATCACCAATCAACACTTTTCGACAAAATGACAGTGACAGTTGGCATATATTCTATAAGACACATTGTCAGAATATCAGTCTTGCTATTTTGGGTCATGACAGTACATGCTGTATGGAAAAAGTAAAAGAAAAATAGTAGGAAACGTACAAGCAGTTTGTTTGGAGGCAGCAAGAGATTTTGAAACAAAATACTTTTTTTCACGCATGTCGGCAGGCACAGGTGTGAATGTCGACGGGCATGCATTTCTCATGCAGGGTGAGCACGAATGTATCGCCGTTGGCCTTAATTTATTTACTATTCGTTACCAATGCAGAGTATTGGAAAGAATTTATCGCGTTGCAAAGAAATAGGTTATATAGCGCCATCTAGTAGTGGAACTGAAAAACTCATTTGCATATAATGCATTATCAAATAGTAAATATATTAAGGCCGATTCAGAAACATGCGCTACCTAACTTTCTATTTTTGCGAGAAAAACAACTAATCCGTATTCCAAATTATGATACTTCATTTGCAAGCTAATTTGATATAAATTCGGTGACAATGCATTATGGAATTTTTCTAAGGAAAAAAACAAAATGGCGGCTCCAAAATGGCGGACAAGATTTAAAATTATAGTCCGATTTGATTCAAACTTGATAAGTGGTAGTCTATAAATTGTTCGTCAGTGCAAAAACACAAGATGATGGCTCCAAGATGGTGGCCGAAATTTGTAATTATGGTCCGTTTTACCCGCCATCTTGTTTTTTATATCGACAAAAATCATAACTTCCGACCCTGAAAATCCCCACATACTAATTTTGATTCGAATCGGACCATCATTACAAATTCCGTCCGCCATCTTGAAGCCACCATCTTGTTTTTTTTTTTTTGCATTGACAAACAATTTATAATTTCCGACCCTGAAAACCACCACTTATCAAGTTTGAATCCAATCGGACCATAATCTTAAATCTTGTCCGCCATTTTGGAGCCACCATTTTGTTTTTTTTTTCAGAAAATTCCCTAATGCATTCGTTTCATTGTTGTTCGATGGTTTGATAAAAGTCAATCTAAATTTCGTGACGGAACGAACGCCGCTTTGAGCGAACTGATTAGACCGATTATCATGCTAAAAGCGAAAAGATACGCAAAATACAAGGCGGGCTACTTATACAGTGTGTCCCAGCTAAAACTTGTCACCCCCCCTAATATCCGAACTCATGAAAAAAATTGAAAATCGCTCAGACCCGTCGATTTTTATTTCAAGGGGAAACACTTTCACCAAATACACCATCATTGTGTTGTCAACCCCCTCAACCCCAGCACCCCCAACTTCAGAATTTTCAATGGGACTACTACACTTGTGATACATCATTTTGAAGGGAATTCAATCCCAAATACATCGGTGTACTGAAATTGAGGATCGATCAAGTGTTGTTGAAGTTTTCATGAAAACTAATTTTTTCCAGATATTTTTATTTTTCATCACCTAACATGTTATCATCGTATGAAAGGTTCAAAATGTGAACCATTCAGTTCCATACAGAAGTATAGGCGATCTTCGAAATTTCTTCGCACATTGCTCAACATTTCTGGAGTCACTGCACGACACTCCACAACAATTCTCCTGCGTAGATCATCAAGAGAAGTTGGCTGGGTAATATAAACTTTGGATTTCAAATGACCCCATAAAAAGAAGTCTAATGGTGATAAATCAGGAGATCTAGCCGGCCATTCTATTGGTCCTCGCCTTCCAATCCATCGCCCTGTGAAATTGTCATCTAAAAATTGACGTACAGGTGCAACAAAATGTGAAGGAGCTCCATCTTGTTGAAAGGTGAGCTGACCGTCAAGTAACCTATCATCGTCTTCAAGTAACTGAGTGATTCTGGGGTTCACAGTTGTATCAAGAAGTTCAAGATACGTTTGTCCGTTGAGGTTACCATCAATAAAATATGGACCTACAATATGGTCTCCCAGAATACCAGCCCAAACATTCAATTTCTGGGGAGTTTGTGAATGAGTTTCCCTGTACCAATGGGGATTTACGTCACTCCAGTATCTGCAGTTGTGCCTGTTCACATGTCCATTTAAATAAAAAGAAGATTCGTCAGAAAAGCACACATTGTAGAGGTAATTATTATCACCAATCAATAATTGACTCATGATTTCACAAAACTCTGTACGTCTGTCAGGATCATCTTCATTTAATTCTTGTACATTCTGCATTTTATAAGGATGGAATTTTGCGTCTTTCAGAATTCGATGTACGCTGCTTTTCGAAACTCCAGAAATAGTCTCAAGTTGTCTTAACGATTGAATGTTGTCCATCACTGCATGTCCTACAACGGCAACAGCGACCCCTTCATTTCTCATAGGCTTCTCTCGTTCATGTTTTTTATTCAGCACTGATCCCGACTCCAAGAACTTATTCATCAATTGAAGCACGTACTGATATGATGTGGTGTTTTCTGGATGACTTTCATTGAAACTTCGAGCCGTAGCTCTAGCACATCGTCCATTTTCAAAATACGCAGCTACAATGGATATTCTCTCTTGTACAGTATTAACCATTTTCGAATGATTTCAAATTGTTGAATGCAGTGACTCGAATACATAAATTACCAAGTCGTAAACAAAGATATGCGTATACAAAAACACATGAGGGCAATTTTTTTTTCATAAAAAACTTTTGTCTCACCTTCGAAACTATTATTTCTGACAGCATATAATTTTTCAATACAGTGGCGTACCCACAGTGAACCTTTCTTACGACGCTAACATTTGAGGTGATGAAAAATTAAATATCTGGATAAAACTTAGTTTACATTAAAACTTCACAACAACACTTGATCGATCCTCAATTTCAGTACACCAATGTATTTGGGATTGAATTCCCTTCAAAATGATGTATCACAAGTATAGTAGTCCCATTGAAAATTCTGAAGTAGGGGGTGCTGGGGTTGAGGGGGTTGACAACACAATGATGGTGTATTTGGTGAAAGTGTTCCCCCTTGAAATAAAAATCGACGGGTCTGAGCGATTTTCAATTTTTTTCATGAGTTCGGATATTAGGGGGGTGACAAGTTTTAGCTGGGACACACTGTATGTGAGTGCAGACGAATTGAGTCGTTTACCAGACTTGGGAATAACGTTTCTGTGTAATAATACTTTTAACTGTTTTTATCCCTGATTCGAAAAAGTTGCTATAGTGTGTTTATATGTAATTGTGAATAAGTAGACATCGCCGACTTTTCTAGACCAAACCGACAGTAGGCAAAAAGCCTTTTTATCCTATTTTTGTAGCAAACGTGGCTCCAAGAGGTAGGAAGTAGACTTATTGATTTTGATATCCCGACACCCCTTGAGGTGCCAGAATAACATTAAATACCTCCTTCTGAGAAGTTTTAATTTAGTTTATATTTTTGTTGTTTGTAGGTATACAGAGAACGCTCTACTTGTCGAGGCCCTTACAGTTTTTGTCAAAACAAAGTCTGACTTCTCCGGGTCAGGAGAATTTAGTCCTTACGGAGTGGTGGCAAAGCAAGTTGCCCTATATATTCCTCTGGTTTTGCGCTGAGCCTAAAAACATCCTTTCAAAAGGAAACTAGAAAAATTGTGCCTGGAGAAACTCTTTCTCCAGCCAGCTGTAGAGTCAGTGAAACTCCAATGAAGGCCAAGAGAAGCAGAAATAAGATAATACAGGTGAAACCAGTTTTTCTATCAATACAATATATTGCGACGAAAGGGGTTTAAAATTTGATGATAGCCCGTTGGATATAGTTCCAAATTTTATGACAATAAACGTAAAGTAACAACGTCGAGTATTAAATGAGGATCTTGTATAGTGCATTCAACAAGCCATTCACAAAACTCCTGGCGACATGGCGTCTTGTGGCTCGAGGACTTGTTCCTTTCGGAAATGGTATAGATGCAAACAATTTTCGCGGATGATACGCCATGCCATAATTTGCGTTAAACCACGAGGACGGGTGACAGATACTTGCACCATTGCCACATCTTCTCACGTTTTTACAGTGGCGTATCGGTTGTGGTTGACGTACAAAAAAGTTGGTTAAATCATCGCGGATAGCTCCAAAATTATACAGGTGCGTTCGCACTTGATAGACCAGTAACCGATCACATTTTGTGCAGGTGGTGATAAATTACCTTGTATTGAACGGCTTAGCTTCTATTTGTATGCAAGCAATTATTCTATCATTTATTTGCATACATTTTTTAACTTTTTCCTTCAGTTTTCTACCACAACACCAAACTCATTAAATCTCACTTATTTTCTATTTTTTGCACATCTCATCCAATCACTAATGAGGTAGTGGTGTTGACAGTTCATTCCTTATATTGTCCGCATATCCTCACTTTGAGAAACTCACTTCGACTTTGTTGTTTGTCGAAATAGATTCTTAGCCCTGGGGTGCAACCCCATAACACAATCAAACCCAAATTATCGCACAAGCGAACTTCGACGCCCCATTACCACTAAGCGCCCCCTAATCCAACGACCACTTCGATATAACTCTCTATTAATAAGTCAATCCTGGCGATATCTGGGCCTCCAAGTGCTGTTCGCTGTACTAGACAGATACTGAATCGATCGCCCTCCAACTCCAACATAATAACGCGAGATTAATATATTTCGACGAACGTAAATTTCAATTTCGACCCAATGGAAATTGTTTATCCGATAAAACGCTGGTAAGGGTGCTTCGTATTTTATTTATGTTAACAACGTCAAACGCAGAATCCGGACCGTTTTATCCGAGAGCGGGCGCTCGTGGCATCTCATAATTTATTGACATGTGTCGAAAAACGCAAATTTAATTGAAAAGTTTTCCCGCGGAGTGCCATTCGATAGCCGTCGGGCAATGAACAATATGAATGGTTATGCACACGAGACGTGATAGGCATGGGGGTACTCCAAAATGATTATATTGAAAAAATATTACAGTTCTAACAACCATTCAAATTTTGTGTCATGTGAAACTATTTCACCCAATCATGTCAACATTACACTGATTATTTTTTTCGTATGATTTTCAACCAATCAGAATGTCCAATTTAGTTAAGTTACCTCGTATAATTTCGATAATACCTGATTATACATAGAGCTCCATCAATCGAAAATTTTAAAATAATTTCATTTTCATAGTAACCACATCGACATCAATATACAACAAACAGAACTGTCAAATTGTGACGTTTATCAAAAATTGTTCAAAAATGAGTCGATTCGGAGATTTATCATCAAATGCAATAGACGAAAGTATACAAAATACTGAGCCTCATAATACAGTGAAAACAAAAAAGTACGTATGGAAACAATTTTTTACGTTTTGCAGTGAAAGAAACTATGTGCTAAATGAATCAATTTCCACTGAAATGAGAGCGCCCATTTTGAAAGATTGGGCTTTCAATATGCGAAAATGTAATAGAGAAAATTATAACGAAAATGTGGTTAAAACGATGTGGAGCATTACGGCAAAACAACTACAAGAAAAATATATGAAGGAGTTTAATAGAGTAATTGATCCATTCTCTAGTCCCATATTTTAAGCCGCACGAAACGCAAGAAATTCAAAAAGAAGGGAACTTCAAATGTTACCGGACAAGAGAAAGGTTAGTGCATCAGCATTTAAAGATAGCGAGTACATAGCAATGATAATAATAATAATAATAATAATAATAATATTTTTATTCCATTGAGATCATTTACACGATATTGGAAAAGTCAGTGGAGAAAATAGTATACATAAAATATGAATTGTTACATAAGTAAACATAGATAGATAGATAGATAGAAGCGTGGGATGAAAATACACCGGAAGGATTACAAATAAAATTTTTCTTAATTGCTTCTGTATAACTTGCGCGGAGAGGAAATGAAGGAGCGTCATGCTTGACTCATTATTTTCAAAAAGAAACTGGAAATGATGATACTCCAACTGGTAGAATACAATATAATCCTATTTCTACCAAAACCACACAGGGAGGAGCAAAACCATGTGCTAATAATAAATGGCTTGTACCTAACCATAATGAAGTGAGTCGTTGTCCAGTGAGACTTCTAGATAAGCTAATGATGAAAAGAAGCGAAAACATCAATATTAAAACAGATAGGTTATTTCTGACAGTAAATCCCAACTGGAGAAAAGAAAAAACCCTTGGCTGGTACAAAAATATGCCAATTGGAGTGCATGAAATTAGTAAATGGACCAAAAGGTCTGCAGAATTGGCAAATTTGAATATGACAAACAAAAAATTTTCAAATCATTCTCATCGAGCCACTGCTGTTTCACAATTGGCAAAAGCAGGTGTATCGGACCAAGAACTTATTAAAATAACAGGACATGGTAATAGCAATTCTATCAAACCCTACCTACAGATAGATAAACAACATCACCAAAACTTAATAAATAAGATGAGATCCAATTTTAAAAACGCTGCAGGTTCAAGTAATAACACCTCCAGTATTTCCAGCACTTCAATGAGCAGTGGCCACGATTCCTGCGCCGAAAACAACTGAGTTAAAAAAAAACGTAGTATATAATAATTGTAACTTTCATTGCACCAATTTGTATTTAAATTAATAAATTGTTTATATATTTACTTAATTTACTCAAAAAATAATCGTATCAAATACAATACGTACTTCAAAATAAATACGGTTATACATCTCAAACTTCCTGCATAATTACAAATCGTGACAGTTTGATTGTCAAACTGACACTATAATTATGCAACAAGTTATCGATGTATAACCTGATTATTTTGAAGTACTTATAGTATTACTACTGATTATTTCATTCACACATTGACACACCAATGAAATTTCATGACTGAAGTCACATGATATGTGATATGAGCGGCTATTTAGGTAAACACAGCTATTCATGTAAACAAAGCTTTCTTTTGTTTGTAACGTTGACAACTCAGTCGTTCAAAATGGAAATGTCTCGTTTTGGGTTGTCTTCTATGACAGAAATCAATGCATATAGAAGCAAATCCATCCCAGAAAATACCGCGAAGAGTAAAGAGTATAGAACGAGTATATTTGAATGATTTTATACTGTTCATGAAATAATCTTCCTAAATATCACTCGACCATGACAAATAGAGACTATTATTTTCTTTAATTCATCTTGAGTAACTAGTATTTTGAGACAATTCAATTCGACCATATGAACATTTATAATGAAAGAATAACTCCCTCGAGCTAAAGCTCTCGAGAGTTATTCAGATTATTAATGTTCATATGGTCTCATTAAATTGTCAAAATACAAGGTTCTCTCGAAAGAATGATGTAGAAAATAATAGTCGGCTATTTGTCATGGTCTTGGGATATTACATAAGATTATTTCTTTCGTCTATTAAATATCAATCATCAATCAATCATACGTTTGTTTCCCATTTGACAGGGCCAATCAACACGTTCTATTAGCGACAATTTGCATGGTACACAATAGTCACCGACTATTCAGCATGATACCTTTATATCAAGGAACCTGTGCATCGGACAGTACTCTAAATAAATACATCTTAAACGTCAAATAGAATCAATCGTGTTGAAGCTGTATAAGTATTTGAAAATAAATCGGTTTGCAGAAACCAAAAACGAAGAGGTAGATAGGTCAATCGATGCTACAATCACAGTGTCATTCATATGACTGATATAAAGAATTGGATTCAAGAAATAATCTTTATAAATATAACACGACCTTGATTAATTGTTGACTATTTTATTGCTGCTAAATTTCTCTTGTAGATATTTATTAATTTTACACTAGTTTGCCCATTTAACCGAATTCGTAGCATCAATAATAACAGAGCTGGCAATGGTGCAGATTTACCCTATATAGAAAAAATTTAAATTAAAGCTATCCAATATTCGGTTCAATCATTTTTGAGAAGAAGAAATTCAAATCTCACAGTACGAATTCTGAACAGAATGTTATAATCATTATCGTCAAAGTCATATCACAATTAATTTGGGTAATTGATGGCCTGTGTATTTAGTGGAAATTCATGATCACTTTGATGAAATGAATGTAAAACACTTTTGTATAATTTCCACTGAATATTCAGTGGAAATTAGACAAAAGTGTTTTACATTCATTTCATCATATCACAATTATACTTCTCTGAATTCATTCTGGATTTCCTAAAAAAATCATGGTTACGCCAGTGGTTGCCATTGGACACGTCGGTGGAGTAATACTGAAAAAAGTGAACACGGAAAACAGAAGTTGTACCTTTTATAAATGCATGAATTTAAAAAATAATCATGCGGCATATAGCCACGCTCTGACCCATACTAAACAGAATTATGAGAGAAATAATAAGTCCGCATGCTTTATGGCTTTATGGCCATTTCGAAATTGAAATAGTAGTGATAAAAGTCCTCATTAATAGTAATTCCTGCATCATTCAACATTCAATAAAGCATAAACAGTCCATTCGCGGTGCTAAAACATGTATGAAATCAATAGTCAAAATCAAATTCAATTTCATATCACTGCATTTACTGTGTAGGTTAATTATTGTTGTATACAAGGTGTCCCTGGACTTCCTCTTTTCCTCTCGGGAATGTATAAATGGAGTCAATATATCACCAGTACTTCATATAACTTTTGTTCCTGAAAGCCTTCGTTACCAAGTTACGGGCCCTCAAAGTTAAGAAATGAAAAATGGGATTCTTTGATAACTTTTGAAGTGAATATATACCGGGTGGCTACGGAAGTATTGCCTACGGAATATCTCAGTTAATGTATGAAGTAGGTTTGTGAAATTTGGAGCGTCGATATAATGACATAAGAGCTAGAATTTGAGCATATTGACATGTCGAAGTTAACTTCCGGTCTGACCGGAAGTAAAATCAACTTTCTTATTTTATTAAGCATTCAATTCCTTTTCTAATGACATATCACAAGTTGGTATCTAACCAGAAACTAGATCAGAAAAAAATTATTATTGAAATTCACCGAGTAGGCCGTGGAAGCAAAATGAATGCCAAAAATTGAAAAGTTGGCTATGGAAACCATACGTCACTTGATAACAGTTGCTACTACTGTGATATTTTAGTTTCATTCGTCGGCGTTATAAAAAGCCGCCAAAAAAAATATTGGAAAAATTGGGAAAAAAACAATACTCTGTAGGTCCATAACTTAAATAGGAACATACAACTTTTTCTTGCCTGTACTATTCAGCTCAACCATTCCTTTCTAATGATATAATAGAAAGTAATTTTTTTAAATGAAATACCAAAAAATCCAATTATTATAACAAAAAATCAGATTGATCGAAAAAAAAAATTCAAATTGATAGGATTAAAGATAAAATAAATTGAAAACAAATGTCGAAATGCATTTCCTCAGCGTCAATACATTTATTGACTCTGGTGATATTTTCATGTAAAACGTTTCTCCACATTTGGGGCGTAATATCTTGGAAAGCTCTGGCGCCCCTCCGCATAATTCAAGAATAGCGAGAAATTATCTTCAAAATCGCTTTCAGGAGAGACTTATAACAACCCATGGTCCAATCAGGTGGCCACCAAGGTCACCTGATGTTACTCCGTGCGACTTTTTTCAATGGGGGCATCTTAAAAATAGGGAGTATTCCACACAGCCTACAACTCTACATGAGCTAGAAGTAAAAATTCGTAGAGCTTTAACTTCGACATGTCAATATGCTCAAATTCTAGCTCTTATATCATTATATCGACGCTCCAAATTTCACAAACCTACTTCATACAATAACTGAGATATTCCGTAGGCAATACTTCCGTAGCCACCCGGTATATATTAGAACTTGCCATTATGAACGACATATATAATTCAATGTCCTCAGGAGAAAGTAATTATTGTTTTCTGTCAGATATTTGCCTTATATTTTTTCACTTTGTGAAATCTTTGTGGAGAGACAGGTACCTATATTTCGGTTGTTTCATTGTTTTAAAATAGGATATTTCCTTTGAAAGTGTTCAATTGGGCTCACTTTGTACTTAAGAGCGATATCTTCAAAAATAATCACACCAAAGAAGTATTGTTTTTCATGGGCAACTCTACATAGGGTGTTTCATAATGGAATGCTGATTTCAAGGAGAAAAATGCACATCCGCAACCGCTTTATCTCTGAGATACAAAGTGTTGACATTTAATAAAAAAATCTGTTTTTCCCGAACATCTCTAAAACTTTGGCTTTTTCTTTTAAAGCACGCATTTTCTCTAGGATGAAGACTTTCTTAAATTTCATCAGTGGCGTCCCTGTTAAAATCCCCTGCAATATTAAAAAAAAATACGCTCTTTTTGCCAAACAAATATTAGATTCTTTCCACCTGACAGATATCTTTTGATTGAGAAAATTAAATGTCCGATGCTTTCTGTCATAGAACATTTTAATTTTTAAATCAAAAACCATCCACCTGACAAAAAAAAATCCGACCATTTTCATGAGAATATAAAATACATTTATGTATCATTTTCCTCAAAAACTTCAGAACTGTGAGTCACAGAAATAAATCTTGCGCCTCGTGCTACAATATTTCTCACTTGATTGAAAAATGTCACTTTCCGCACTCGTAATGTAATATAATATTTATATCATCCAAGGATTTCCGTCCTTCAGGATCAACATTTTATTATGACAAATTACGTACTGCATTTTCTGGATATCTATAATTATTATTTTATATGAATAAAGCTTATGAACTGTTTCCAATTCATCCATTTAATTGAAAAGTTCAAACGTTTAAACCGGATTATGAAATCAAATTTTATTGTCGATTCCAAATTAGCTTTCGTGCAACTCATAGACTGTTATGAAATAATTCGAAAATATGCCAGGTAATTAGTGTCCATCATGAAAAAACAATTTTGTTGGGTTTAATGGTTTATCAGATTTGTTCTAATTGCAATGCAATGAAATTCGATACTCAGTTTGGGAATACGGTTAGAGTACATTCATAATAATTGTAAACGGTGTGTATAATAGTTTGATGAACCATAGCTTGATAAAATTCGCCATGATTTTGAATATAAAATTTTTGACATTCTCTTTTTCGAAACCATTTTTCCAAAATATTAACGTTTGTTAGCTTCGAATATATGAGCATCAATCAACAATTTCCAACTCATACTAAGTACATAAAAATATGTGTCAACACAAATATAATATTTGCTTGAGTCGACCAACGGTAATGAATCAAAGAATTTTGTAGATCTGATCATATTCTGATCAATGTTATTTGATTCAACAAGATAATTGCATGGTTGAAACAAAATTCTCATCAAAATAAGTTATGAAAAAAGTTAGTTGAATATTATTTACTCAGTCGATTTTCTTACCTAGACTTCAGTAGGTCACAGGCTACCAGGAGCGCACTCAGTACTTTTTTCGGAAAGGGGTAAATTTTTTATTTTCATTTCCAATATACAAAATACATCTCAACAAGATAATCTTAATGAATAATCGAGTGGTATTGGAGAATTTCAGTGGGACGCTGTTGTCAACACTGAACCCTACCCTTTGGAGTATTTTCAATTTTTCAAATAATTTTCTTTCACATCAATTGACTCTAAATTCATAGATTATACTAACTTGATCATTCTGAATCAATTGGTTTTCGCAGAATTGCTATATCTTTAACCGTTCCCGAGTTGAACAGTTCATCTGGAGTAGGAAGAAGTCATTTCCGTCCATATTTTTTTCCAGTCCTATTCGCGACATTTTTGACATTATATTTGTATATCTTTACCCGTGCGTCATCGTCACAATACCATAATTTTTAGCTTAGCAGACAAATGTAAACGAATTTTGAATCGCTCATAGCGGTTGATAGAAAGAAATGTTCGATAGAGGATGTGTTATTTCTTCGATCATAAATTGATGACGCATGGGTAAAGATCAATACAATAATCGAACTGTACTTGAACTTTTTGGAAACTGAAATAGGAGAGTTTTTGGATGATATGGTATTAGAAGAACGGCAAAAAGTATGGTTCCAACATGACGGATGTCCTGCATATTCTACTAGAAATGTTTCTCAGTGGCTGAATAGGACATTTCGTAATAAATGGTTAGGACGAAATACCGATCCTCGATGGCCTCCTCGTTGTCCAGACCTCACACCTCTGGATTATTTCTTATGGGGATACTTGAAACAAAAAGTCTACAGAGATCGCCGCTTCAATAATGTTGTTGAGCTTGAAACTTCAATACGAGCTCATTGCAGAAATATTCCCGCTAATGTGTTGCGATCTACAGTAAACGAATTTTATGAGCGAACAATTAGATGCATCTAAAGAGAAGGTGGATGTACAGAGACGCTTCGATAATTTTGTTGTTTCTGTATTATCGCTTATTAGTTCTTTTTTGTTCATGGCTATCCGCGATAGATTTTGACAGTTTATTCATATGAACATTTACTTAGTAAAGTATTTGCTTCGTTAAAAAGAGTATTTGTTTTATTCTAGAGTTCTGTTAAATATCGTTGCAACAAACATGAAGTTGACGGTCACCTAAAAAATACAAATCCATGTAAATTTTACAACTACACTTTAATATGATAAAAAATACTCCAAACTGATTTGATTGTGACTACTTTACATACATATTAAATCAAAATAGTAAAAATATGTATCATATGGGGGTAATTCAATATTTTCCAGACCAGAATAGCAGGCCATGACTTCGTATCTGAACATAACTTTTAATTCTAAGTAACTTTTCTCTTCAACATATTTCTATATTTTTTTAAATAAGGGTACTTTAATCTTGAACGAACTTTATATTTTTCGGCTTATCCTGTATGGTGTTTGTCATAAAGCCATTTCAGGTACACTTGGTATAGTTTTGGAATATGCACCAACTTTTGTCAAGAATAAAATTTTCTGAGAAATCGATAATAAACAAGTGTCCCATTTGTTGCACACTTAGTGGACCACACTGTATAGTGCGGATAGCAAGTGAATCTGCCGATTTTGTATTTTTCATGATTTTTAGGATTTTCTTCTATATTTCGAATAATATTTTTTTGCATCGATTGACTTTTAATTCATATATTATACTAATTCGATCATTCTGAATCGAGTGACGTTCGCAGAATTGCTCTGTCTTCCACCGTTCCCGAGTTGAAGAGTTAATCTGGAGCAGGAAGGGTACCCCTTCGGACTTTTTTCTTTTGTTTTGTTTACAGAGATCGACCCAAATGCTTGCCTGTCGACGTTCATTCCTGTATCTGTAGGTGTGCGTGAAAAACGCAGAGTGAGCAAGCACGGAGTTAGGAAATGTTCTATTTTGAATAATGAAAAATACAGTGACGAATATGTCGAAATTATTTGAAGTACTGAAATAGCAATACTCTAGAATTAACAAAATTATTAAATAACCAGTCTTTTGCTTCAGAGAAAAAAATGAGACATTACTCGTAACGAAGAAAGTTTGAAGAACTTTTCATAATATTCCTCTACAATGAATAATTCGTAACCACCAAGAATTTAATGAGATTATTAAAATGAAATTTTCCTCTTTCAAAATTATTGACAACAAAGGCCAAAGAATAGAAATTAAATTGGTGGCCACTTTGTAGGCCTGTTGCATGAGGGCCTACCGAAAAATTTCCCGGTATCCCTGTGGTACAATCCGACACTGGTCACAAAACCTTACCTTATCATATTGTTAAAGTAAATGATAATGCAAATAATGGTACTTGTCTCTTAGATATGATGCGGTTGCCAACACTGCATATCCGTCAATATTTTGATATACATATAACTATTCAATAACATTCTCAAGATATGAAGTAATGTTATGATACTGGTAGTAGCCTTAATGACACCATTGGTACCTTTCGCCTACCTGTCTTCACCTTCATATGGACAAACTCAATTTACGCAAAATCATTCAGTGTCCATCTGCCGACCTTTTCCTTCATCTGTATCATTACAATGGCTATAGGCGATCACCTGAGTGCTACTGATGACCCTATATCAGAACTTAGTGCTTTTACCAAGAGTATACTCGACAAACCTTCCATACAGTACCACAAGAAGAGCTTCGCTGATTGTGTGTTATGGAGAACCAAACACGAAGACTACAACACGTGCTTCGATAAACGTATTAACAATCTTGGCGGGAGCTCTCAACCACTTGGCAACCTTTATACTTTAGCTTTCAAGTCTTGGAATAACGAGATGAAGAATTCCTTTCTTAGAGATTTTGTGAGGAGGGAGTGTAAAAAGTGCAGTGTAAAGGTACCCCGTCGCGGATATGTTGTCTCCAGATATAGATCGATAAAACTTGAAAGGCTTGATTATGTAAATGGTGTTTTAGTACGAGCCAGTGAAAGAAAGCAGTCTAAGACGTTTGAATGTCCGCCATCTTCCAAACTTCCAGACATGGTTCCATCACAGGACATACTTGACGCTGACAGGGACACTGACGACGACTTTTGAATGGATAAAATTGATTTTTCTTGTTTAAACTGTATTTTTTGTAATTTTATTATTATTAAAACAAATCCTGGTGTGCATGCCAAATTAACTACTATTAATTAATTATACAAATAACGTATATTTCTAATGGCATCACGTAAAACCTGTATTAAATTTTTACAGAGTTTTCCCGCACCGTTGGTGAGACGAGGGGCGCATGCCAATTTTTCCAGAGTGTTTTGGTTACTAAAACAATTATTCACATCGGCATGCAATTTGAAAATACGGATGTCCCCTTTAATTTCTTTCAGTTTTTCGTAACCCTCTGAGCCTTTTCGAATTACATGCCATAAATTAGTAGCGTTTCAATTTGTTTGAACTTCCGTATATTACAGCGGCAGGCAGTATAATATCGCGGAAGAATATGAAAATTCTCCACAAAAAGAAAAGCGCTTTTCCTTATGAAGTGGTGGCCAGGAACCTGTCTATTTTTTATAATTTAGGGTTGATTATCAAGCCTTAAGAAGGCATGCAATGTAAATTGGGAGAACGTCACCAGCTCCTGGTCTGCTGAAGCTTTGAGACTTCATTATTATATGAATTCAGACGGAAATATATAAAAGAAAAACAGAACAAATTTCAAAATCTTCTTGACGTGGTTCTATGGGTTATTTAACCTTCGAAACTTATAGTAGGGAAAAGCCTTCAGTCTAACCTTATTCAATTTCCTGCGCAGGTTTGCCAAACTTCACCTTCCTCTAGCTTTTCTGTTCAAAATACTTCGAAGCTTTGAAATCCAGCGATTAGGCAGGTGATCTCCTAGGCATTCATTTTTCAGAAATTTCAGAAAAGCATAAATTGGCACCAATTTTCCTTCGGTTCTCAGACAGTTTCCATAATATTACAAAATTGTCCATCTCGTGAGTGTTTGAAAAACAAAAAACTGCCCCAGACAAAAACTCAACAGTTTGCGAACGTCCATTCACGCGGGTCAGGATGGTCAGTGGCGGCCTGGTGTACTTCTTAAAGCCCGTTTTCCCACATCCGATTCATCACTCTGTCAGAAATAGTTTTTCTGTCCAGTGGCAGATTTGTGAAGGGCAACCCACCAATAGATTGGGCTCCAAAGATACGTCAAATATTTATTTAATGTTTCTCTTTAGTATTCCTGCGATTTTTTCCCTTCAACGGAAACATACATGAACGAATGTTCTGACTATATTTTTTGGTGTCTGTAAGCCAGTTGTCCTGGATAGGAACCTCCTTGAGAGTTGGGAGCAGCACTGTTAATTTGAACGCAACAAGGAATGGGTCTTATATATCTTTCGAGCATCGTCCAAATTAATAATAACGATATTAAATTGCTTATAATTCATCCTAACACCATTCCAAGTATTCAATGACAGCCTGATTGAAAATTTGGCGAAGGTGCTGATGTTCATGGATGCTTATTTTATTCATTTATTTAAACATAATACATCCAACAGGCCTAGGCCCAAGTTACAGGAGTATATAATAATGCAAAATTATTGGTTTAACAGTGAGAGAAGTGAGAAAAATAATATAAAGAGCGAACGAAACAAAAAAAAATTAACAATAAGAAATAAACTAATTTGGTAGGATAGTTAGTTTACAATTGATTTCTAAATTGAGTTAGGCTGGAAAAGAAAACAACAACCGATTAGTAAAATAATGTTGAAAACGGTGCGAAGTGAAACTCTCATGAACGATTATCATCGAAACTTGGTTTGCATCGGGAAAAAATATGTTTTTGGAATGTAATGTCACAACAACAGAAGTAGAATTAATAATAATAATAACAACTGTGAAAAATAGGATATTTGTAAAGAAAATCGGATATTAGCTATTTTCACTGTTCTCAAATTTCAACTTAAAACTTGCTTTATGAGAATAAAATTCAATTATCTGCCGCCTCATAGTGATTTTTTCAATTTGCTGCCATACCAGTGATTACGTGACGTGTGTCAAAATAGATTTTCAAATTGTCGGACATGCACAATCGATGAACCATTTTTTTTTTTCAATTATCTAATATGTTTTTTTTCCTCAAATGATTCATTGCTGGCTACGAAATTGAAGTCTCTTTCAATATTCGTGATGATTAGTTTAAAATTGAAATAGTTCGATCCACATCTCTGAAGGAAACACTCTTCATTATTTACGTTGTCGGAGGGTGGGGGTAGTATACTGAATAAACAGATGAATAATAACAAGAATATTTACGAGATATCACAGTGCACGAGACCAGTGACCATGCTGAAAAGCAAGCGCTCTACCACCACGGCCCTTCAAAATTAAAGTTTTAGTACTCCATTTATTGATATAAATCTTTCTCTCGCTATATCCAGAAACTATACTGTGATTGAATGAAAGGAAATTAAGTCAAATATAAATTTGTTACAGGGACTCCAGGACAATAGCGGTCCAGGAAGCAGCGGGGCCGTTTCCCACTTCGAACCCCAAGTAGCCATGTTATGTGACTCCGGGATCCACGGCCAGGAGGCCTACCATCAAAAATATATGACCGAACAAGGAGAATGGGTGTCCGATCTATATTCGAAGGCGACATGCTTCAAAGATAAAATGGATATACTGAACTATTGTAAAAAGGTAAGTTCATTCAACTTTTTTTTAAGATATGTGATTTTCTTCAAATTCAGAGATAATTTATTGTAATCAAGCAAGTGTTTAACTGTAATGATACCGCAAATAGTTTTATTTTTCACTTTATGCCAGTTTATTTCTTCAAATACAGTATCATGATACACATGATACAATCAGGCCATCTATGTCAGATGCTAATAGGAAGTTAATGAAGGTTAGGAAAAGCAAGGGACCCAAGACCGTACCTTAGGGTACACCCATTTTTACTATCATCGGTTCACTCAGAGTGTTTCTGGTTTTCAATACCTGAATTCTGTTCTCAAGTTAGCTTATAAAAACCTTTATCACTGTACCCATGACACCATAGTGTTCGAGAACGTCTAGGAGTTTGTCATGGGGCACAGATTAGGCAAACATTGCACACTTGGGCCGTCTTGGTAGTCATATAATAAAGGAAACCTGATTTATTGGAAAAACCATTCACTACTCTGACGAACTTGGTATTTTCAACGGGTATCTTTCCGGATGTAATCAAATATTTCAAAGTGATCCCTATATTTAAGAAAGGTAAATACTCTAGCTTAGACTATAGACCCATCTCTACAAAATGATTGAGTATGGGGTTCGTCAAGGCTCAGTACTTGGGCCCCTATGATTTGTCCTCTATGTGAACGATATTTGTCAATAATTACATCACACCAAATGCATCTTATTTGCTGACGATACATCATTCATAACCTGAGAATATACAAAAAAAATTGACAAACTCAACAGAAGAATTAATCACTTGTGCAGAAAAATGGTTCTTAGCAAACAACCTGAAAATAAACAGAAATAAATCACAAAAATTATTCTTTTCGGCAAAAACGACTCCTAGTACCAGCAGCAAAATAGAAAATAGTGTACAATATCAATCACTTGAGCAGCAATTTTTCTAGCACTATATTCCTATTACGGCAACTGAAAAGTATCACTAATTTATCTACAATAAAAACTGTATATTTCTCCATGTTCCACTCCAAGATGAGCTATGGAATCATCCTCTGGGGCAACTCAGGGTATGCCATCAATATATTTCGACTCCAGAAAAAGGCAATGCGTATAATTGCAATGTCTAAATATCGTGAGCATTGTAAACCAATTTTCATTGAATTAGGAATAATGTCCCTTCCTTCACTTTACATTTATCACACGGTCATTGAGATACACAAGAATGTTGATAGCTTCATTTTAATCAGATGTCCATAATTATCACACGAACAGGCGAATCCCATCCAAACACCACGCTATAGACTAGTTAAATCACAAAAAAAATCCATGAATATCCAGCTGTAAGTTCGAATATGGGCCGTGATGGTCATGATGGTAGAGCGCTTGTCTCTTAACCTAAGAGTCATGGGTTCGATGGCATCACACGTTAAAAGGTAAGGGATGCGTCTTCCCTAGCTCGGACAAGCCTTTCGAAGACTTTTGAGGGTTGTACTCTTAAGAGTGTGCAGCTGGTTGGCGGAAATAACAACAACAACAAAAGTTCGAATATATCATGAAACGATACCTGAATCAAAAATGTTTATATTCAATCAAAGAATATTTGCCTGCAATCCACGATTTCTCAATCTTGGTATATATTTAGTTGAGAAAGCCATATAATCTACATTAGTTTCATTTATACACTTTATATTAGCTAAATTTTGAAATTATTTTGATATTCACTTGTGAATGTCTTGGGAAGTCACTAGCTCATCCTGACTTGCTACCTATATACGAGGATATATTGAAAAATTCCCAGCCTACTATAGAACCAAACAAAATTTCAATGTCAAAATATTTTATTACTCAACATATTCTCCTCTTAATTGGATACATTTATTACAGCGAACCTGCAAGGTCTCAAGACCTTTCAAACAAATGTTTCTTCTTGCTCTGCAAACCAGACCACCACAACTTTTATTACCTCCTCGTTGGAAGAAAATTTACGACCTTTTAAACTTTTTTCAGTTGAGGAAAGAGATGATAGTTGGATGGAGCCAAATCTGGTGAATAAGGGGGGTGTTCTAGTAATTCAAACCCTAAATCACAAATTTTTTGCATGGAAATATGAGATTTGTGTGCAGGTGCGTTTTTTTCCCGTAGAGTGGTCAGTAATGTCGAATAGTAATCTCCAGTTATTTCTTCTACCCTTATCCAAAAAATCATTCATGATTACTCCATGGCAATCCCAAAAAACTGAAGCAAGAACTTTTTCAGCAGATTTTTGGACACGAAACTTCTTAGGTCTTGGAGAACCGGAGTGTCGCCATTCCATCGATTATTGCTTTGTTTCTGGATCGTAGAAATGTACCCAAGTCTCATCCATAGTAACAATTCGGTTTAAGAAGTCTACATCGTTTTTAAATCGAGCACAGATCGAACGCGACTACCCTTGCAAGCTTCTGGTCAACATTCAAACATTTGAATGACGTGAACTATATGATGAACGCCTTCGTATGAAATATTCAGTGCTTCAGATATCCATTTTAGCCCAATTCGACGGTCTGTTAAAATCATGTCATGAACTGCATCGATATTTTCGGGGACTGACATACAAAGGACGTTGATCACCAAGGGTATTAAGCATATCTTCGTAAATCTGCTTACCTCTTAACCCTTTTAAATACAGGTACTTGATGATCGCCCGATACTCCGATTTTCACTATTTCGGTGGACATATTTTTTCTTTTAATTTATTGCGTAACTCTGATTTACTTTTTTGACGTCAAACTGACACTTCTAATAAGTTATTGTTCGTTGCAATGGTAACGTAATATTTTGTTTGTGCAGGGAACTGGTCTAGGCTAACTAGATATCAATACATCCTCGTATGTATGTATATAATGTAGTTGAATAAAGTTCTATTCTGTCCATTCTTCGTCAGATACAGTTTTAAGTTCCATAATTGATGATTTCTAAGTAATATCTGGTGTTTCTTTCTTATCATTGGTACATTCTCGGTCTCCAAATATTCTTCAAACTCGGCATACGCTTTCAGGAAAAATAACCATCAAAAAAGTCTTTGATAAATAAAACACTCGAACAATACTCTATATAATACCTGATGCGTCAGCACCTGCCTATTCACTCCGGTCTTTTAAATTTTAAATAGCCCTCCATACCGTCCCTAATGCCTCAAATGGAAACCATTGAATATGAAATGTTTCCACAAAAGAAAAACTTCAATCGATAGATTCCTTTCAATTTGCCTGGCAAAAGCGTAAAACTGAAACAATTTCCGGCGAAATAAGTGAATAGCCAATGGTCGGCGAAGTTTTTTCACATCTATTGAGCGCCTTCTAAATAACACTTTAAAAGGCTTTTTTTATCGAGAGGGTTTGTGTTGTTTTACGGCATTCAATTCTGCTGGTGGAGGTGAAATATAAGCAAGAACAATACAAATGAATTCGAAGCACACGTTCATTGAACGGAAAGCTATTGTTTGGTCCCCGGATTTAGTTAGTTTACGAAGAAAAATCGCCTTTGTACTGCCAAACAGAAATTCGAAGGTGGTTTGGAGGAAATGACGATGTTCGTGATTGGAAGTGCACAACTTTGTTTCCTGGTGTATTGAGGAGGAATATTGATTAATAAATTAGACACTGATTCAAATTAAGTCAGAAAAAGCGTATTATTTAATACCCTTGTGTAGTTGCGGCCACTTTCCAGCAGTCGATTCAACCTAGCGTCCAAACGACCCATGGTGTCGGGCGAAATAAAGAATTCAGCAATCTTCAGATGATCACCAAAATTGAATATTTTGAGGATGAAGAAAACACTATATTATTATATGTTAGGATAATAATAATAATAATAAATCGTCTTTATTGTTTGGTGTACAAAATAGGCGTATTTTAGCCAAGGCTAATCTTCCACTTAACCTAAGATGAACATTTCGAAATAAAAATATAATGAAAACTACACAAAATTGAGAGATATGTAGTTATAATGATTTGTGAAATTGGCATATGAATACTATCGACTAGACATTTGAATTCATGTTAGAATTGCAGAAGTGTTTTTTCAGAACGGTTCTGAATTTTATTTTCGAATATTGCATGTAATTGTATAACAGTGAGTTGTAATATTTCATGGACAAATAAGTGAACGATCTCTGAAACAATGAGGTATGATGACGAGGCACATGTAGTTTGTTTTTAGACCTCACCTCAAGAGAATGTATCATGGACCTTGGAATCAATTTATTGTAAAGTGATAAAGGAGTTCTGGATTTTAATACTTTGTAAATGAAGTTGCATAAATTATAGTGTACGATTATTCATTGTTAACCAATTCAATTCGATGATTTTGTTGGAGACATGATCGAATTTTCTCAGAGAATAGATAAATCTACAACAGAAGTTCTGTACTTTTTGTCTCCGATTTTGATTAAACTTGCTCAAGAGATTACCGTACACAGTATCACCATAGTTGAACCGCGATAAGACCAACGACTCTGTAAGAAGTTTCCTGATTGATTGACTGAAACATTGTCTATTTGAATAAATCAGTTTTAGAGTACCGAACGTTTTTTTCAACAATTCGTTTAAATGCAGGTCAAATTTAAGGTCAGAATCAAAAATAATTCCAAGATTCTTGATGGAATTCACCACAGGTAGAATGGTACCATCAATTTTTATTGAGAGATTTTGTGAAATAAGAGCTCTATGCTTTTTATTACCAAATAGCATCAAGTAACATTTATTTTTGTTCAGTTTTAAGTTATGCTGATCAGCTGAATCAGTAATAGTTTTCAAGTCGAGGTTGATGAGTTTTTCAACGGCTCCATAGTTGTGGATATTCAGGCTGGTATATAATTGTGTGTCATCTGCATATGCTTGAATGTTAGAGTATTGTATTGAGGTCAAAATAGCACTGGTATAAATGATAAAGAAGAGTGGCCCTAAAATTGACCCTTGAGGTACACCGGAAGTAACATTTCGTGATGACATATTATTATTATAACATACTGTTTGACAGCGATTTGTGAGATATGACATAAAAAGAAAAACAGTTTCGTCCGAAAATCCATAATATTTTAACTTGAAACACAATAACGTATGATTTATGGTATCAAATGCCTTCGAAAAATCCAAGGCAATTAGAGCTGTCAATTCTTTCTTATCTGTGTTTCGAATTATGTCGTCTGTAACCTGAATAAGAGCTGCTGAGGTACTATATCCATTTCTGAATCCCGCTTGACAATCAGGGATGATTTGATTATCACTGAGATATAATGTAACTTGTTGATAAATGAGTTTTTCCAATAATTTTGAAACTGCAGAGAGAATACTTATTGGACAATAGCAATTTTCCATAGGTTTGGAAAATGACTTTTTTCTAAGCAACAATTCAGTATATGTGTGAGATTCGTATCTATAAACGGACTACAGTAGTCATGTTGACAGATATACCATCAAAACCAGTGGCATTTGATTTGATAGTAGATAAGACTTGTTTCATTTGATCTACAGAGATAAATTTTAATTTGAAAACACTCTCTTGGTTTTTCAATTTTGGGTATTTATTATTATCATAGAATTTCAAGAGGTCGTTATCAATGTCATCATCAATGAAAACAGAAGTAAAATAATTATTGATACTTTCAGGATTTTGCAAAGAATTTGGCAAATTGATATTATTTTTATTACTATTGATGCTTTTCAAGCCTTTCCATAATTTTTTAGAGTCTTTAGTTTTGAATAAATTATCAATGGATTTTTTGAATTTACAAAGAGCTTTCTCCCTTTCTTTTATCATAATTTTGATAGGATAAGTTAACCAATGAGCAGGAGCCTTTGTCATACGCGCTGTCTTGATAGGTGCATGTTTATTGAAAACAGAAAGAATCAGACCAGTAAATAATTCAACTTTACCATCAATATCATCGATTGCATGAATATTTTGAAAAGCTGCATTCTCTAGATCTATACAAAACTGATTATAATCGAAATTCTTGAAATCTCTGTAGGTGTAGATTTTTGGTTTCTGTTTAGGATAATCAATATGCATTTCAGCAAATACCAAGCAGTGATCAGAAATACTACTTGCATCTTTCACACCAGAATTACTAACAAAATCTGTGTTCGTTATGAATATTGGATCTAATAACGACATAGAATGTTAAACAATTCTAGTGGGTTCGTTGATCGTTTGTAAAAAATTATAGCCAGCAAAAAACTCGCTTATGATATTGTTGAATAACAAATTCACATTCATGTCGCCAAAACAGATTATTTCGTCCACCATAGGTACTATTTGAGACAGAGAATCATCTATAGAATTAATAAAAGCAGTTAAATTACCTTTTGGTGGACGATATGTGTTTCCAATCGCGAAAGAGAGATTTTTTAATTTAATTTTTATCCATAGCTGTTCACAATGTTCATTGATACTATTAAAATCAAGTATGTGTGATGAAATATTATTCTTAACATATATACCTACTCCTCCACCTCGAGTTGGTATAGGGCATCAAATTTAAACGACCAGTTTAAGTAGACTTACTGTATTTGTTTTATACAGGCTGTCAATTTGAAAACTTCTCACCCTCAATATCTTCTTTCCAGTAAACAATATGAGAAATCTAAAAAACACGTAATTTTTAAGGGGGACACTCTCAAGGAATATTTGTAGCCCTTGTGGTTCAACCCCCTAGGAGGGTAGATGTTTCCTTAAATAGGAAGGGGGGTCAAGTGGCACATCATTTTGATTGGCGTTCAATTCTTTTTCCCTGACTTATTATTTTCTTATGAGCATTTTCCGAAAAATGTCGTTCTAAACTATCAGAAGTAATTATTAGAACTTGCCTATACTGAGATGCATAGTTTGACCAGAACTGGTTAGAATATTCGGTGGTACCGTTCCAACCCTTTATTAGGAGTAACATGAGCCATTAGCCCCAAAAAATTTACATCAAAAAGTAGTCTAATAGTAAAACGTAGATGGTTGTGTTTATTAAATGCTAAATTTTCAATTTTCATCGCAGAAATTTTACAGATAGCCTTCCTTTTTTGCTACTTCTGCTGTAAAAAATTTCTGGTAGTATTGTGAATACAGTTTCACCAGTTGGGCTGTTTAGTGATCACTTCAATAACAGATTATATTATTGTTTAGAGCAGAATGATTGGCAACATTTCGAACAGTTTATAAGATAAGCGTTATTAGATTTAAATTTTATTTTGTAAAAGCAAAATAACCAACAAATAGAACATCCCACGCGTGATAGATTTATTCCTGTCATTCAAGGATTGAAAGGGTGTCACCTACTCTTCTGGCCATTTTTATTAAAAGGAGTCAATACAATAATGCATCTCAGAATAAGCAAATAGTAATTACTAAGTTTTGGACGCTAATTTGCGGAAATTGCTCATCGAAAAAAAAATTAAAGGGGCATCATTGGAAAAATAATTGAACGCCAATCAAAATGATGTGCCACTCGACCCCCCTTCCCATTTAAGGGGTAAAATACACTCCTCCTAGGGGGTTGAACCACGAGGGCTAGAAATATTCCTTGAAAGTGTACCCCGTGAAACTAAAATTGACCTGTTTTTTCGATTCCTCATGTTATTTACTAAAGGGAAGATATTAAGAGTGGGAAGTTTTCAAATTGACACCCGGTATATTAAATTATATACGCACCCTTAATGTTTTAAAGCAACTGACTAATATTTAAAATAACATCTAGTCATCATAGTGCAGATACGATTCATATCTGCAACGTTTCCGTTATACCGAACCCCGAAAATTTAATTTAATTTCTTGGTGTGAAATTTTCTTACCGAACCCCCCGCGTGCTTGCCAAAAGTTTATTTATTCAAACATTCATGTACTCGAAAAATTTCCGGCAATAATTCAAGCACTTGGGAGATTATAAGTGATTATTTCCCTCATCTGTCAGAATGTATGTACCCACGATAAATGTTGTTCACTTAATAGCATACAATAGCAAACGAAAATAATTCCAAATCAAGAATCAAACACACGAAATAAAGTTGAAGAATAAAAGAAGTTGGGATTCATTGAAATAATTGAAACGATGTGTTTCCATCATCCTTATAGGAGGTGTCAGTAAAAATGAGCTACTAAAAATTGTCCGAGTGGATAACTCGAAAACGGCTAGGAATATCCCCAGGGATGTATACAAAAAATATTTGCCTCTCAATCCTATATCACATGGTCGAAAAATATACGGAGTATTCCATTTGAAGAACTCGAGAAAATTTAATTCAAAAACTTCCGAATTGAAAAATCATTTTCAGTCATCCTGTATAACTTTTGGGAATGACAATGATTCAGAAATATCACTCATATGTCTGACGAATAGGATTATAATCATGACCTCCTGCATTCCATAATCTTGAAAGCGGTGGTTTTTTCGGTATGCATCTGCAGATAGCATTATTTTGACAAAAACAATTATAACTCCCAAGTGGTTGGAAGATAGTAAAGGATATTGGAGGTGTGGATGGAGACCACTAAAATGCTTGAAAAAATGGATTGAAGTACATAGTATTTCATTTGAAAAAAATGCAATTGACCCTGTAGATTTTCCTTGGTTCACCCTGTATATCCGACAATAATTTCTAGATATAGACACAGTTCTCTAGTTATATTTGGTTTTTGAATTATCGTCCTAACTATCTTAGAACTCAAGCAATTGGACTCTGACGCACTATTGCCCCACCCTGTATAATTAAATTAGAAGAAATTATAATAATATACAATACAGTTTCGACAAGTCATTAATTTTGCAGTGATTCCTGGTATATTCATTGCGCCATCGTTATGTTCTTCCTGAAAAAACTACCGATCTATTCGAAGATGAGTAGCTTTGCTTTATAAATCCTTTCTGTTGATTCAAAAGTGATGTAACTCGATCAATATGTACTTTATTGGCACTGCATTGACCTTAATAGACGGGAGTTCGTTTCATAATTGGACCTCGAAACGAAGGTAATTTTGTTCAAATAGGGTTGAATTGGCTTCCACGTAATAATGGAAATTTGATTACATACACAGTTCTCCCCAAGGTGAGGGGATGAAATATGGTGTGGTAGAAATCTCCGTCTAGATGTGTTCAGTGTAGCGAACCAGAAGTTATATTGAAATATCGGTCGTTGTGATATTTAAATAAGCTGTCAAAAATAAAAACATGATCAACTAGGAAGAAACAAACCCATATGTTGCACTCTAACCTACTATAGTTTGAATGGATTCTCTTGAGAATTTATGATTCAATTGCATTCTGAATTGTACCCAACTGAAACATTAAATTTATCGTATGATTTGCAAGCTTCATACTAGTGAGAAATTACTATAATTTCGTGCTTGTTATATCATATTATTTCTAGTATTCCAAGCGACAAATTCAAAAGTCTTGAATATGCTATAGTTATATCAGCCCCTAGTGGAACCATAGTAAGTTTCATTTGGCAAAATCATAGTAGTTCAAGAATTATATTCAACAAATACACAAAATATCTATCAGATAAATCATTCAATAAACCTAATATTACAGATCCAAGACAGCTTTACATTTTAAGTATTAACATCAGACAACATAATTACGAGTACCTATGACTTGAAAAACCCTGAACATCAATATATTGCCTTATTAGTGGTGACTTTATTACTGCATATTCTTGAAGGGTAAAGTTTACGAACGAAAGCACTTCTATATTCATAAAAAATTAAATTTTTAAAAATTGCAAACACGTAACAAAACTGAATCATTTAATAAGTGAAAAAATATTGAATTTTGTATCGTACATTACCAAGTTTTGATATTGCTCGAATTTATAGATCACCATAAGGAACTCTTGAAATATTCATGGAAGATTAAAAAAATTTCAGGAAATATTAAAAGTCAGAATTATAATATGTGGTGATATTAATATTGATTTCTTGCACAATTCTTATGAAAACCTTACACTTTCAAATCTACTAGGGAGTTACAATCTGACTCAGACAGATTTTGAGCCAACTCGTGTAACAGAAATATCGAACACTTGTATGACATCTTTTTCATCGACGAAGTCCATCATAAAATTGAGGTGGAGGACAGTGGCCTTTCTGATCATTACCTTCTAGAATTGAGTGAGGAGGCAAGAGTTCAAAGCGAAATGAACACTGCTTTGAACGATTTTTCACAAAACGAAATATTAAATATTTAAAAAATCAGTTATCACAAGAATTGAAGAGTTTAGCAAGTTTAGTATAACTGAAAATGATCTAGAAAATAAATATACAACGTTCCAACAAATCCTATTGACAAAAATTGAAATTTTCTTTCCATTAAAAAAAGTTCCAACGCACAAAATAAAATCATGGCTAACGAAAGGATTAAAAATATCTTGTAGGTATAAAAGACAGCTGATGAAACATACAAGAAACTATAAAAACAATATCCTGAAAAAGCTCAAAAAGTCATACAGTCGAATATTAAAATAAGTCTCGACAGATTTTCCTATACCATGAAATACTGCCAGCAAAATAAATCAAAAAAAAGTGGGAAATTATCAATTGCCAACTGAATAGAAACTTCAAACCAAAGGAACAACTTCAAATTTAAAAATACTGGAAACTTATAAACTACCTACTCGAAAGATCTAAACAATGCACTAAATAACCACTTTTTAAATATGGTTCAGTACGAAAAACTAACAAATGATGAGCTCCATAATGTGAACAGTCCTAAACAAACATAAGTACGCTGCCAAACCAAAAATCAATTTTTTTTTGAACTAACGGATGAAAATAAAATTCGTATTCTGAGTCTCTATTGAATAAAAATTCCTCCGGATACGACAACATGTCATTAAAATACCCATTCAAATAAAGACTAATGTACTGTATAATTACAAGAGGGGCACTTGCAATTGGGTCTTCTTGGAATTCGAAGAACTTGGCACAAATATTTGTCAGATGTAGTTCAATGTCCGTCGTGGTATTAGCCAGGGAAGTAGTTGTTTCCTGCCAGATCTTTGTTTCATTTTTCCACTTGGTGGAAACGTGTGAAGAAGAAGAGGACTTCAAATTTGTCGATTTTATTCGTTTCACTATGTTGATACTCTTCGAAACAAGTTTCGAACTTTGTTCGGAATATTATAATAGTTAATGAGTTTCATATATTATAGTGATAGATAGTGTAATTGATAAAATGAGAAGCAAAATTTCTGTTGCAACGAGAGACTTGAAAAAGAAAAAAGAAGAGCTGAAAAATTAAAAAAGGATTGTCAAAAATTGAAGAGTGAAATAAATGTATATCAAAAAGCTACGAAAAACTTATGAATCATTATAAGAAGAAATAAATACGTGTATTTCCAGCAATCGGAACAAGCCATACCAAAGATCAATACGAAAATAACTCACCTCGAGAAAACCAAACTATCCAAGAACAAAAATCTAGCTACAAACACCACATCACACTTAAGGAACAAGGTACACTGTTGTTATTCGAACTTTCCCCGTGTAAATAAAACTACAAACAATATCCAAACTGAACAGACATATTTTTCATGAACGATTGTCACTTAACCTCACAAATCACAGTATAATAAAATAGATTTCAAATCAGTAATACAACCTGAACATTTAAAAATCACAGTGCATAAACTTAGAAGTTCGACTTCGCAAATGATAGGATTTAAAATCATACTAAATTTTTGAATGATTTTCATAATTATTGATGAATATTGGAATATTTTACTTTGAGTATAATAAGTTGATTTTCTCCTAGTATAGGTAAGTTTAACAATTGAATTAGAATTTGCTTGTTTTATCCTACTTATTGACATTTAACACTTGCATTTTTGATATTTTGCTATTCGGTCGTGTCAACCAGTCATATTATTCAAATTATATACAATATATACAAGGACTGTTACTTAAAAACAAGTAGATGAATAGGTAGATGTTTGTAAATCCACATATGAGCTTTTTAAAGCTATTAGACAAGTCAGTGCATAGGTTTACAAAGTAAATATAAATAAAAATTGTATAAATACAATTATATACATTTGTTAAGCAGCGTATAGAAATAGCGTAACTGATTCTCGATTGCACCTGGACATACTAGAACATAGGCAGACCTGGTGTGTCTAATACTCTTTTCAAAAACCTAATTTGGTAGCGTGTGGAATTGAAAGAGCTTTTTAAATTTTCTCAGTGGGTTTTGAAGCTGAGGTCATTGTCGAGAACGATGCCTAAATGTTTTGGATGTGTACTTCATTCAAGAAGATTTGAGTTTTGTTTTGTATGATATGTTGTATAGCCTGTTTTCGATACATTTAGGAAAAGTGGGAAATCGTTTATATAAATGATCAACAGTATAGGTGCCAAGATTGTCCCTGGGGAACTCCAATATTATTATATTTTGCTGATGAAATGTGTGGTTTTATTATTATTGCTCGTGTTAATGATTTTTCTTTTTGAATTCGTTCTGCAAGAAAATAACTGAACTATTTAAATGAAGTTTGTCAAGCAATTATTCGTGAACAACAAAGTCAATGGTCCTACTGACATCGCAAAATACGCCTGTTGGGTTGAGTCCTGATTCGATGTAATTTATAATTTTTTCATAGAAATACTGATTTGCGCTTGTAGTTGAGTGTTCTGTGCGAAAAGAATGTTAATTGAGATGGAGTAAATTATTTCTATCCAGGAAATCCAATAGTTGAGGTAACATGAAGTAATCAAATATTTTGGAAAAAATATCCGTGAAATGCAATGTTTTTTGTATAGTTTCGTCGAATTTTGAAGCGATCACAGGTCGAACATAGTTTCTGTAGGCGTTTCAACGAACGTATGCATCTTCAAACGGGTTGAATTTGAAAATTATATTTTTGCATTTTTTCAAAATTTGATCTTGTTGAATCGATGGCGAAAAACACGGAGAAAATAGTAAAAAAATTATTAATATAATTAAATATCCCGAAATTTTGTCGGGACCCCTGGAATGTTTGGTTTTGAGTTTATATTTTATAATGTTCATGACTTCTTGTTCTGTAATATATGTAACAAAAAACTATTTGGTATAGGCACTTCTCTCAGATTTATTGGGTAATGGTACGTTTTTGTTAATGTTATTGATGATATTATAAGGAGCGTGTATGAAAAAGTTATTGAGCTTCCGTTATAACTTTTGGGGTTTCAGTTGATTCGTTATCAAATTGGGACAAATATTTTTATGGATGTAAGATTTGCCGTTCAACTCAGAAATGACAGTCCATGTGGTCTTGTTTTTGTTAGATGATGAGTATATTTTGTTGTAATAGAATTCATTTTTGGTTATTAGCTTGATTATGTCATTGTGCTCTCTTCTAGAAAGAAATCGGTAAGATCTCATGAAATAATACTGACTGAATACAAAAAATGGATCACTCGTTTATGTACCTATCCAAAAATGTAACAATATTACAAATCTAATTAAATCGATTTCTAACGACATACTGTATAGAAACAAACTGAAACGATAATTGTTTTCTTCCACTTTTGGTAAGAACTCCTCTGCATTTCCACTTCATTAATTGTTAATATACCAAACTATCAGTTTAACCTGCTTTGCCTTTTCTTGGAATTTTAAATATTGTCACCCATAATCAAATTTGACCCCTTTTCAGTTTCTGCTTTCTCCAACGCTTAATGAACCTTGGATTAAATATAGGTAACTGAAATCATTTCGTCGGGAAAGGAGATGAACCACATCACGTGGATAATCGTGTGAGATGCAAAATGGTGGAAACATGTCTCTGTATGGTTCAGTGATTCCATTTCCAAGTGGAAAATAAGTCGAAAGATGGTATCTACATAAATGCATGACGTAAGTTTTCAGATTAAAACCGAGCCGTTGTGAACTTTAGTGGAACTTTACTATGACTTTATAGTTTCGGTTTTGAGGTACACTTCTTCACTAATACCGAAAATTTTATCGCGTTTTTCGAAATTGAGGTCTTTGTTTCGCCCCCATCGAAAGTAACTGTATTCAACATTTTTTCACTGTAGTGATAAATATATAAAAATAAGAAAGTTTCCATGTCAAATAACCTGTCATAATCTAAGCATACGGAGTTTTCCCTAGGAAGAAGTCCGAAAGCGTTTTTGTCTCAACAGTTTTATATGTATTTTTGGTCACCGAATTCTATTTTCAATTGCAACAACGTCAGAAGTGGGCTAACTTCAGTAAATGCGAAAAACCGCGGTTATTTAGACAACTTATGTTCATTCAACAAAAAAATCGTATCGGTTTCATTTTCCCCCAAAAATTCACTATAAAATTTTTTGTTTATTTGATTTCTTTTACTCTTAAATTAATTTCTTTCTGGGGTAAATTGCAATCATTCGTCTCTGAAACAACATATATCTTTAATGCATTTTTATAGTAAAAATACAATTTTCATAGATCCATTTATTCAAAACGTCACTGATAATGTTTATATCTGTTTCTCTTTGAAACCCTTCAATGAATCAGATATCGACAAAAATGCAACAGCTTATACAGGGCTTTTCACGATGAGCGTTAATTGGACGTTTCTGGCAAACCAGACAACGGATCAACCTGAAAATTTGACAGTATGCCTAAATGAACATGATCTACACGCCTAAAATATTTTAGACGATGCGGCGTTGCCGCTTCTACTGTAAAGTAGCGGTTACTTTGATTTTTCAAATGGAACACCCTGTATATAATATCATATTATGATTTCTTATCACTTCGTCAACAACTTCATATAGTATATCCCTATACCTATCTCTTACCGTTTAAGAGATATAAATTAATTTTGATTTTTTTTTCACCAAACATGTACTTTTATAAAAGCTGATAATCTTGAACTCTCTGGTACTAAGACAATCAAATTCGGCATGGAGTGAAGTGATACCATAAGGATCCTCACTTCGGAGCCATATTTTTTTACCTCATACAGGGTCGTTAGAAAATGCGGATACTTTGTTCCCATGAAAAAATGAGTGGAAGTCAATTTTTTCAAATGGAACACCCTGTATTTTTCCACATTTTTGAGCTCTATATCCAATTTTAGATCGACTTTGTTCAGATAATCCTATTTCGAATTCGAACCGTTTTCGAGATAAACTGTTTCAAACAGAAACTGACGTGGTTCCCTTGAATTCTTCAATTATTTTTGAATTTTAACAGATTCCATTCGATGTTCCTTCATCAGTCACAGATAATGCAATGAATAAATAATTATTAAAATACTCTTCAACCATCAAATGAAACTTCTCTTCAAAAAATAGTTTTATTAACGCTGACACACGAACTGAAAATAAATTCATGGATTAGTAAGTCAATTCAATTATCACTGTATTTCAGAATATGTTCGAACACATCTCCTCCTCTACTTAAACAAACATGTAATCTCTACAGAAGATTTTCATGTGTAGCGCTTCTGATTGAATTCTGGAGTTAAACTATTGAAAGCAGTTCTAACTTTCGATTTCATATCTTCCATTGTTGTTATTGGGTCGGAGTAAACCATATTTTTAATGAAACTCCATACAAAATAATCTAGTGGATTGCCATCTGGTGTTCTAGGAGGCCAACGAAAAGGTCCATTATTACCAATCCATCTATCTTCGAATATTTCAGTTAAAGCTTCACTTACTGAACGAGAATTATGGGGTGGAGCACCATCCATTTGGTACCATACACGTTCTCTTCCTGGCCTATGATTTAAAATCATTTGAATTCCATTTCTCAGTAAATCTTCATATTTTGTAGCATTCAAGTTATCATCATAAAACTCGATATAAAAAATTGACTCATTCTTTATGGCACAAAATACATTAAATTGCCATCTTTCTTGAAAACCCCTTTGGCGAACGACATGGGGATTTTCTGGCGACCAATAATGACTGTTGTGTCTATTGAAAATTCCATTTTTTGTAAACTTGGCCTCATCTGTCCATATAATATTGTCTAGGAAATGTTCATCCTCTTGAGTCTTGACAAGTAACCATTCAAAGAATTCCACTCTACGAGGCAAATCTGTCTCTTCCAGATGTTGGACAAAGTAAAATTTATAGGGATGCCATTTGTGCTTATTAGGAATGCGATAAATTTTCACGTAGGGTATACCTATCTCCCTTTCAGCTTCGTGTAGAGAAGCATTTGGAAATGCATAAAAAAATCCCAAAAGTGTTATGTTATTGTCATCATCATCCACTTCAGGCTTTCTACGAATAACTTTTGGATGAAAGGTTCCATTCAACCTACAGTTTTTTAGAAGTCGGTTTACCACATTATTATTCGGCTTCGGAAGTTGTGGATATCTTTCATGAAATACTCGGCATGCTCTACTTGCAATTCTATTGGACTCACCATAAATTATTAATAAATTCAAGAAATCTTCATTACTGTAACCTAAACATTTTTTGGTTATAATTGGTATCACAATCAGTCAAAACCACCAACGAACGTTTGACGTTTCAAAATTGGATCATTTATATAAAACACTATGAAAAAATACTAATTTGCAATGTTGTACGGTAGAGACACTCAATACCTCAATGCATACAAACTGTAACTTTTTCTAAGGAACATATCACTTTCGAATTGACTGATTGGTGACTGTTGAAAAACTAAATCTAAAAGAAATATTACATTGTATAAAATAGATGTTAAATCTCGAAAATAAGTGATGAATGCAAGAAAACAACGTCAGTTTCTGTTTGAAACAGTTTATCTCGAAAACGGTTCGAAATCGAAATAGGATTATCTGAATAAAGTCATGCTAAAATTGGATGTAGAGCTCAAAAATGTGGAAAAATACAGGGTTTTCCATTTGAAAAAATCGACTTCCACTAATTTTTTCATGTGAACAAAGTATCCGCATTTTCTAACGACCCTGTATGAGGCAAAAAAAATATGGCTCCGAAGTGAGGATCCTTATGGTATCACTTCTCTCCATTCCGAATTTGATCGTCTTAGTACCAGAGAGTTTTCAAGATTATCAGCGTTTATAAAAGTACATGTTTGGTGAAAAAAAAATCAAAATTAATTTATCCAATCTCTTAAACGTTAAGAGATAGGTATAGGGAGATACTATATGAAGTTGTTGACGAAGTGATAAGAAATCATAATATGATATTATATACAGGGTGTTCCATTTGAAAAATCAAATTAACCGCTACTTTACAGTAGAAGCGGCAACGCCGCATCGTCTAAAATATTTTAGGCGTGTAGATCATGTTCATTTATGCATACTGTCAAATTTTCAGGTTGATCCGTTGTCTGGTTTGCCAGAAACGTCTAATTAATGCTCATTGTGAAAAGCCCTGTATAGGAATCAAACACAAAACAAGTTTGTTTGGATAATACATATGAAATAACTCAACAAAATTGACAGCTCTGACGTCAGCACTAAAATGGTGTATTCATAAACGAACGAACAACAGGACCGTAATTAATTTTTTTTGTCACATATGACGCTATAAAAATATCAAGTGTCAATATATCACTGAATTGTGATGTATCGCATTATCTGATGAACTTGTAGAAGTGCTGAAAGACATGTTCTGGATAAGCACAACTTTCAATTGTGGGGAGTATAAGAATTAGTACAGGTGGGCAAAGAAATTATATCCAAAAAAAAATATTAAAATAAAAAAAGTATTTTTGGGAAATCTTAGATAGCAGAACAATGACAGAGAAAGACCAAAGGAAATATGGAATTAGGTAAAAAAAAACAACAAAAAATAAAAATTATAAAAAATATTGAGTTAAAAATGTGAAATGAAATGATGAAAGACAGAACAATTATATGAAATGATTTTGCTAATTATTTTTCATCTAATTTAAAATAGCCATCCAATCGCTTTTTGGTGATAGGTGTGTTGAAGAGTTTACTAATTCGCTACTCTCTTGTAACACTTTCTACTGATCTGCTGTAGACTACAATGAGGTAATAAATAGTCTGAAACATACGATTTCTGAAGGAATCGATTGCTATCAAAACAATTGGCAAGTATAAAGCGAAACCCTTGAATCATATAGTAAACTTGGTGAATTCCCAGAAGAACTAAGAATTGTAACCGTTACCTCAGTATTCAAAAGCAAAGATGCAACTACTGTCATCGGTAATTTCCTCAACGTAAATTGACAGAGAGTGCCTTCTTTGATCTATTTGAACATGTTTATACCAACCCCGAAAAACATAGATGCGTTGGAGTGCTCTTCTTCGATTTATCTAAAGCATTTGATACTCTGAATCACACTATCTTAAAAAAGAAATTATGTAATCTGGGATTCAGGAACGTCTTTCTATGCTGGCTTCTGCCATATTTTGAAAATAGACATTATGTGAAACTCAACAATGAGTCCTCAGACAATAATGTTATGAATCTAGGAGTTCCTCAAGGTTCTATATTCGGGCCTTTGATCTTTCTGTTATTTATCAATGATATGCGCAAACATACATGAGCACAAAATGCAGTGTTATATTTACCGATTATTGTTTTGTTGAAAACTATTATTAATTGGAAGAAAAACTGAATTTAATATCGCAAAAGTTCACTAGCTGGTGTTCCAAAAATTCATTATTTGTCAATTCCAATAAAACCGTTTTCATGCAGTTCTATTAAGGGTTCTATTATCCCCCAATGGATATCAATGTTGAAGAAAATGTTATTGAAATGTTTCATTCTACAAAGTTTTTGGGTTCCTACATCAATTCTGATATGAGCTGGTCACTACATAATAATCATGCATGT
The DNA here is from genome assembly GCA_958502065.1 of Chrysolina americana. NCBI lineage: Eukaryota > Metazoa > Arthropoda > Insecta > Coleoptera > Chrysomelidae > Chrysolina > Chrysolina americana. Next base: position 70,980,525 of record OY293415.1, on the reverse strand, counting down.
AAAAAAATAACAGTGGCTACTATGTACTCCTTCAATTGAAAAATGTTCTAAGTTTGCAATAGTTATTGAATTTATTTTATGCTATCTTATACTCCCATATTTCATACAACATAATACGATGGGGTTTTAGTAAAGTTTTATACAAATTTCATTTTATGACTGATATCACCATTGTGATCTTAAAGATGAATAAACTATCTATCTATCAATATTTGTAACAAAAGACACCGGTCCGTATTTGAAATAAAAGTTGATGATGGCCGTGTTAACACGAAACGTTTAATCAAAGATTTATTCTTACATCGTTATAGTACATTTCAATTACGATAAAACTTTCGTTTTCCATTTTTTTTATATTCTCTGAAATAACAACTCTATTCTTGAAAAAAACAGCATTTTTTGTTTTTCCTGTATAAGTTGGGAAGGCATAGAGTTTCTTTCACCAATTTACTGCTCTACACAATAATAGTAATCTTTTTCTCCATTCAATTTAATCGTATTTGTACATATTATATCACGCGTTTAGAAAAGAGAAATTTAAAATACTTCAACCGCCAAAAAACGTGTTTTTTGCGATTACTGAAGCTCAACTTTGATGAGGTAGCAAAGTTGAAAATCGGATTCAGTGACTAAAAATGCAACTAAAACCTTTGAGAAAGAAACTCTCGGATTTTTTTCTTGAAATCACCAATTTCGGATCTAGTAGCAGCTAAATATACCGCGATTTACGATTTACATAATGTTCAGTACTCAAATATCCAAATTATTAGTTTCAACGACATTCAGAATATATCTTACTTCTGTGTGACTTTAAGCTACCTTTAACTCAATAAGAACTTAATTCCATAAAGTTGAATTTTGAGAGGGTATTTTGTCGTTTCTTCGGAAGTTATAATCATGTTTAGTCTGAAAGCTCGTATTAAAACTGAAAGCTAATGCACTGAAACTGTAATATCCCTAGGGGAGGTCTAATTGAGAGCTAACCTTGTTCAGCAAATCCGCTTCCCCCATACAACCCGATACTGGTTGTATGCACTTTGAACCAATGTTATAACGAAATGAGTTGAACATAATTTGAGCACTATAGAACAAAACCTGTTCGATGTTCACGATTTCCACTACTAGATTTCACGAAATATCGATGGGTTTTCATTTCATTGTGATTATAGAGGATTCTCGTCAGGTATCATTCAAGTAGTAACACCTTCTGAAACGGAGTGACACATTTGAAATGAACTCTACTGGCGTCTACTTAATCGAATCAAATCGAAAGTTGTGTCAACCAAAATTGACAACACTCTTCATAGTATGTAACAGAATTGGTGTACCCCAAGGATCTGTTCTTGGGCCCATATTATTTTGACTTTATATCAAATTACCCATGTCGAAATACATCTCTCTCCTGATCGCTCTACACAGTGGGAAATGAGGCACACTTTCAGAAAGCTAATAACTTCGCTGGCTAATACCGCGACCAATATTGAATTATAATCTACAGATGCTTGAGAAATGTTTCTGCAAGTAGTCCATGATATCTAACAGCAGCTTTCTTCGTGTCTCAATTTCCAGTTTCCATGCAGAAAAAATTATTGGAATGTCAAAATGCTTTGTTAAGACCTCATAACTTTCCATTGAAGCACGCCCAGTATTGTTGAATAATGTATAGTGAATGCCTTTCATGAAGAGATTTTATCCCTCCTTACCTCAATTTCCTTTTATAATGACTATAATTATTATTCGGTGTGACTGGCTATCATCCAAGATACTCTGGATCTTCAGAGGTTTAGTAAAATATCTATAAAATTTAGTTGAAATTGACTTTATATTCGGTGTGCCCATTAAAAAAAGTAGAATTTTTCTAAAATGAATTGAAAAATAATACGAAAAAAAGTTGAAAGGAAATTACCCCTCTCCACTCAAGACGAACTTTTCAACTCAACAATGGTTAAAGATAGAGTTGATTCCGAATGATATAATTAGCATATCGTGTGGATTTCAAGTGGATTGAAGGCCAAATTCGCACCACATACGCAAAATTTCACGCAGTATATGCTCAGATACAGAGTTTATCATAAAAAGAGTATAAACGTTAAAAAATCCCTCATAAAATAAAATTTTCGAAACTGTTATTTTGAATTTTTTTTTAAATCGCTGGTTTTCCTAAAATGTATCTAGACAAGCTGATTCTGAATCTCACAACAAAAATCAATTTTGCTGGAGCATTAACGAAATTACCAATATTTTCATTCTCGTAAAAAGCTTATGAAATCTTCAATTGACTTGTTATCGACTTAAATTCGGTGTGCACATTCAAAACTGGTTGAATTTTTCTAAACTTTTTTGAAAATTCATGAAAAAACAGGTTGGAGAGAAATGACCTATGTCGACCACAGATGAACTTTTCAACTCGAGAACGGTTGAAGATAGATCTCTTCTGCGGATGACAGTCGATTCAGAATGATAAAATTAGTATACTCTGTGAATTTTAAGTTGATCGAAGACCAAACGTAATTACCCGTAAAAAGTCGTAAGGGGTAGACCCCAAAAAATTATCAAAACTAAAAAATAATCAGATACACTTGGAATTCGCACCACATATGCAAAATTTCATGCAGATTTAGAGAATATATGATTTGTATATGCATGAAAAGATGATAGATGTAGGAATGATTAGATTAGATAAAGATTCAGGCGTACTTACTAGACTTTCGGGTTCCACTTCAACAATTTTTTTCAAATTATTGATATTAATGGTATGATTCTGACTGAAGATATGAACGTTTCATTTTCTGATGAAGGACAATATCTTGGTTTTTTGAGGGTTGAGCTTTAAAATGTTCCCTCACGACCCTCACGCACCATGTCTGTGCATATGCAGGAGTTAAATGTAGCAGATGTATATATAGTACTTGCAATTCACCATTTTGATGATATCATGAACAATATCATAATCTTGAGCAAATATCCTCCTGGTTCAGGTCCATATCGTGGTTGTTTGCTACGAGATTCCAGTTTATAGACTAAATAAACGAAACATGTAATATTACCAACCAGTACAAATTTAGAAAGTGAAAGTCGACGAAGTGCCATTTATAACTGAAATGGTCGAAAACAGCCGAAACTTTTATAAGACTCTGCTTATTAAAGAAGGGTAACAAAGAAGATCGCAAAGTTTTTCAATTTTGCCTAAATTCAATCATCTCTATCCATGCAGATATTTAAATTAGCCCTTATTTATGAAGAATTACTCTCCATTTTGTGAGGTCTAGAAGTATCCAATAATTTCCAACTCGCCCGGAGAATGAGAATTACAGGATCGATATAGAAGTCAGGGATGTGATGACAGGGGTGAGTGATGCCGTCAGATAAAATTTTATTCATTTATGCCAAACAAAAACACAGAAGTGGATGTTACAAGAAACTCTAAAAATGTTTACTCTCTGTACTTAGTCGAAAGAACAAAATGAGTTAATATACAGGGTGACCCAGGATTAAACCGCCAAACGTTTATGATTGGTTCTCCAAAATAATCATTTTTTTATTAAATACTTATACAATACTTGGGGTACAATAGATCTAATCAGGTCGCAGTGCATCAGTCACCTTCCATACCTGAGAAGATGCATTTGTATTAGTGTTGTCTCTCATAGCTTTTGACAAACCAATTATCAAACATTTCACATCAGTATTCTCAGCTTGTCCCTTGCTAGCAGAATGATTAGTAGGAGAAAGTCATGTTTGAAACTGAGAAACTGAGAATGTCAAAAAAAAGAAGAGAAGGCTTCTGGCCATTTGAAAAAGAACCAACGATAATCTGAGCATTTTTTAAGAATCACAATTCTATATCCATAAATATATAAGTAACAAATTATAATCATTGAAAATGTATTGAAATTTAGATGATATATCTGTTCACAAAATAGTAGGTATATTATTGATTTGAATAAAGTTCAAAATGTCTACCAGCCATCATCGAAAACATGGACTAATAAATGTAACCCAATTCCATAATTACTAGAATCACAGTTTAATCTAAACTTTTTTTATTATTATAATGGGTTGACACTCTGTCCAAAACTAGTTCTTTTTTTAAACTCTTTCAAAAGTAACTTTGCACTCATTGGGCCGTAAGAAAAATCATGTATAAAGATAATACTGAAGTTTTAATAATTCTACCAAATTGACAATAATTTTCAAAAAACAATTCACCATACCGCACAAAGCTTTCACTTCAATTATGTTTTCGAGAACATTACACTGTGAAATAACGCCAACTTTATCAATTTAATTTTTCAATCCAATTAATTCCAACGAAAAAACATTTTTCTGTATTCAATCCTAGTTCGAATTGATTCAACTGAACCCACACAATTCTGAAATTCTTTAAATGTTCATCTATTGAAAAGGAGTAACTTCAGGAAAACCTATTAGAAGTTTTAAGATTGCGTGTTGAAAAATAGTACGAGTTGGTTTTGTTCCGAAAAGAAGTGTTCTTAGTTTGAAAATTCTATAACTTAGAAGTTTAATCGTCTGGTTCAAGTTGATTGTACGCATTTTACAAGTCTAATTCAACACTATTTTTCGATGGACTTCAAGCACACATTTCATTCCATTTCACGTGATTTACGTACGTTGATTTAGTACTCGAATTATGTACCCTGGAACCGCCTGATCGACGTAACGTACAACATTAACAAGTATAAAGACTGACTAGAACAGGTCGTCCTTACAGTGTTGTCGAATTTCTTCACGATAGCTCGGAGTATTGAGTAAGTGCTTCGGTGTGTCACTTCAGTAAATGTCGCGTTAACTTAGCGTTTTAATTCATAGATCTGTTCGAATTTAAAACTATATTTAGCCTGTTTAATCCATACTATGATTGAAAAATCAGACAAAGACAAGTTATGTTGATATGTGTTGTACCAACAAGAGTTAGAAACGATATTATCATTAAAAGTTTTCACCCATTGTGAATATTCAGTTTATATTGAGTATATCATGACAGATAAATGAATTCTAAAATGTCGTTTGTTTCAGGTATATCCAAAGAGAGATATAACCAACATCGTAGAGAGCAGCCACTATTTGAAAATTGGGTCTTGGTGTCGAGCGGGATCCTCGCCTGGGGCTCAATCTCGAGGAAAATGCAAGACGGCGAGATGGGTGAAACCATTCCGATGTTTAGGTGTGTATACGTAACAGATTTCCAGAAGACATGATGGAAAAACTTTATTGCTTTTCGATCTTTTAATATTACGTTCATATTCAATAGAAATATGTGGAAGTTTTTCTCGGTTGATATAGCTCAAAAAAATATTTTTGTGACAAACAGAGCATCGCGTGTGTTTAATCGAGTCGATCATAATGTGAAGGGTTGACGTGTTAATGTTTTTTATGTTTCAATAAATGCCAGAGCAAGCCTCAAGTGATATTGTTTTCTTGCGCCAAATCTATAATATAATTGCTGAGCATTTTGAAATACAGTGACATATCAATGGTATAAATTCCACTTTTATTTCCTTATTTTAGTTCTCTAAATGCTTATTTTTTAGTCGGTTAGGTTTTCTTCTTCTGTTTCTTTCAAATGAAATGATAGTGTACTTATCGACAAAATAAAAGAATTCAATTCAGTAGAAATGCCACCTTTATAAGGAAATATCGAACCAAGCACTATAGTTCTATAATCTTCAATATAATAGACCAAAAAAAATAATTTTAAATGACAGCAGACAGCACTGTTCAAACACTCACTTGCCAACTTCATTAAAAATTATTAATGGTAATTTATGCAACAGTAAGTCAGCGAAGTCACTTGGATATGTATTTTTTCAACCATTAATCATATCAAATATTCTATTTTCCCCCATCATTCACACATTCTCACAGTTCTTATACATTGACTCGAAAATAAGCATATTCAACTGATTTCTGAAAAACTATAACAACTGGAGAGTACATTGGCTGTACGTAACTGTCAGAAGTCCAATGATTCTATTCGTTTCATGCTATCGTTAGCAATGGAAGCCTTTCTGGGATAAGTTCATGTTCTTATAGTTCTGGAGAGAGAAAGAGGATGGGTAATATACAGGCATATGTCATGAGAAGCACCAACATGGTGGTGATCAGCTCATATCATTCTGGAAATGCCCTCCTACACCATGCTAAAAACAGTCAACTGTCACACATTCTACATCGTAATCTACCCTGAGAACAGCAGCTAGAACCAATTTTTCATATTTGGCAACTATAGCAGTTCCGGAATTCTTTGCAAATTGGTTTGAATTAGATACACTGGGACAATTAGAAACATTCGGTAGACGCAATTAGCCGTGGGCCACGAATAAGGGCCTGATGAAGGCCCACTTACGTTCAAACCTGACCTAACCTAAGCCCTGGGAACTCGGGGCTAGAAATAATATCCAAGATACGGTTTAAGAGGTGACTTAAAGATCCACAAGGGATACAGAAGCAGAAACCTTTGGATGCCAGTTGAGGAGATCCAAATAAAGCGAAACATGCCAGATGATGTTCAAAATATTCGATACACGCATATTTTGTAGTTTTCAAACCTCATCAAATCGATTTCCTATTTATGAACCGGTTTGTTCCGTTCCAGCTAAAATATGGCTACAACTACAGGCAAATAATCCTAGTCATATGGTAAAAAGAACACAGAAGAAAACTCAGACTAAACTATAGAATTGCTATTGATAATGCAAAAAAAAGCAAATTCTAAATTCATCAGAAATTCTGGAAATAAAATCAAAGCTTCCTGGCAGATCATAAATTGAAGTAAAGCAACTAAAAATATACCTGCATAGATGCAGATCAGTTAAATCACTGTTTCGTAAATGCTTTATCTCTTCCAGAAAACGAAAACTACACAGAATCGTATTTGAGAAATCTGAAAAATTATTCAAAATATTCTTTTGCCTTCAGAGAAGTAAGTTTTATCGAGGTTCGTGATGCAGTAGACAGTCTAAAAAATAAGCAAAGTAAAGATATATACAATATGAATTCAACTTTAATAAAATCACTAAAAAAGTCGTCATAATTCTATTAAAAATGTATTCAACATAAGTATTAGCCAAGAAGTTCTTCCATAATGTTTCAAACTAATGAAAGTAATTCCTATAACAAAAATGGTGATATAAACTTGAATGAAAACTTCAGACCGATCACCTTGATTGCTGTAGTTTCAAAAATGTACGCTTTTTTATTAAAAACACAACTGTACTCTTACTTCGAATCTGAAAATGTTCTGGCAAACTGTCAATGAGTATGGTTTTAGGAAAAACAAATTAACGAGTTTGGTCATCCTTGAGCTACTTGAAACAATAGCAAAGGGCTTTGAGGGTAAACAATTTGTAGCTGCCACATTCGGTGACGTATCAAAGGCGTTTGATTGTATTCCACATGAAATATTATTAATAAAGCTCGCTCACTACGGTTTGAGTAACCATAGTGTAAAACTACTTCAGAGTTACTCTGATGGAAAGAAAACAAAAAACTTGCCAGGGTTCTCTCCCAGGAGCCTCTGCTTTTTCTGATCTATATAAATGATATTGATTCTGTTATTAATGACAACAAAGTTAGTTCTATTTGCTGATAATACAACAAATATATTTGCAGGTTATGAATGTATAGAGCTGACCGAAAGAATGACGACAAATAATATGACCGAAGATAATGAATGTTTTATAGCAAATAAGCTTTTCCTAAATGAGTCAAAAACAGTAAATATGATTTTCAGTCTGAGACAATATAAAAATATGGAAAAAATATTTTTCTTCTAAGGAAACCTGAAACTGTAGCAAACTCTGAAGTTTATCGTGCATTATTTCATTCAGTGAATTGCTGTGCTATTTTACCTTGTAGCACTCATGTCATAGTGAAATAATTTTTAGCCTACAAAGAGCTATCAGAATACTCACAGATCTCTCTTACAAAGCGGAAGTTGAACAGAATTTCATCCTGGTCGATATATTTATGAATGCATTATGTATACTTACAAAAATCCAAACAAATATCATCGCAACAGAAACATACAAAACTACAATAGTCGAAATGATAACAATATCCATAACGACTTCCTCAGACTTAAGTGTTCATGGATTGCCCCAAATTATTATGGTCCTCTATTCTTTGCAAAAATTCCAGAAGAAATTACTACCAGTAGTGAAATTTTCTTCCGCCATTAAACGAATGCTCCTAACTAAAGCATTCTATAAGGCAGCCAGCGCACTGAGCATCCATTACCGACCGTCCGCGATTGTCCAACTACGACCAAAATTTCCAACACGTGTATTCTTATCGAATAACTCACACTGAATGATCGTCCTCGACCGATTTTCAAAGACCGTGTTTGAAATTCCAATCTGCTGAAAATTTGGGTCGATCAGTGTCAGTTTGAAAGTTTTCATTGATCCCTTTCAAATTTTGGTCGTTGCTGGACGGTCGCGGACGGTCAATCCTGGTCGGCCAGTGTGATTTCTAGCTAACTATGCAGAATGTATCAACTGTACAAACCTTTTCTGATGTGGACTATCAGATTTGAAGCTCTATGCAATATTGTATTGTAATTCTACTATTTTTGTTCCAAATTGTAGTTTGATTGTAGTTTGACAAGCACCAATAAATTTCCGACCATAGACTAAATTACAATTTTTCTGTTACCAATTGGTTCTCCATTATCAAAGAAATGTTTTTTCTAGCAATGGCATCACATGGTAGGTATTTGAATATAAAGTTACAAATACCTACTTTTTAAACAAAAAAAAAACTTAAACGAAAAGGCCGTTATTTTGACATTTCAGAAGGCCCTTTCCAGTCGGATGCTCTTCTAGTGCCGGAAAATTGCATGTTTGACCACATTCACAATCAGAGCAACTGTTGGACCTTCGGCCGCTGGAATGCGACAGCTGGAAATGCTTGCCAGGACAAAGGATTGCAACTTCGATCCTTCGCGATGCTGTTGCCATGTGGAATTTCCTTATTCAGTGGTGTCGAATTCGTTTGCTGTCCAAAACACTTCAAAGGTAAGAAATCATGCATTCTTCCTGGAATTTCTCGTTAAAAATATTAAAGAATAATAATAATAATCGCATCAACAAATATGATTGATCAAAGCTCGGTTTGAGGAACATTACTATATGCCGAATATTCTACCAGGGCCATACATACGAAGTATTCTATTCAAATGCCGTAACAAGGTTTTGCAAAGAACTTTCTGAAAACTCATTTATACATTTATACCCTACTTGCTTCATGAAAAATATCTACAAATATGGTTGGTTATTGCCTCTACTATAACTGAAGTCAAGTTTTTGAGCGTATATTCAGAAAATTATTTGAATAGTACATAGTTACTAGTACGAGTTTCATACAATAATTTTCTATAGATAATAGTATATAGAAATTGTTACTACGAGCACACTTCACTGTTTTTATTGACTCCGCTATAAAAATACAACTACTACACTGGCTAATCAAACACTTTGTATCTTTTCAAACTGCTCAACTGACTTCAACTAGCTGAATCTTACAAAAAACTCCTTCCTTGTAGTGAAATGTGTCGCCTTATATACTCAATTCGGGCAGAGTAGATTTTTCGGGATTCTTCCGTTCTCCAGAAATAAACGGTATAAAAAACCATCGAAAACAAGCAGAGGAATTATTTTCAGCGAACGGTTCTTTGTTATGCAAATGAGTAACTCAACAGCGGCGTATCTTAAGGATGATTTTCAATCTCGTAACATCACCCTCTCTCAATGTTGATCGTCCCTACCAAATAATGTCTCGGACTGCGTTGAATCCTATAGACCACGTCGTTTATTCTCTTTACTATCGTCTAGGGTCCTTTCCAAGATGATGCTAATTTGGGAGGAACTCCTTTCTTTCGACGAGGTGTCCTTCTTTGAACCCACCAGTATTGGCCTTGAGATCGTGTCGAGCCTTCATTCTATCACTAGTTAGGTATCTTCAATTTTTTTCTTGCAAAATCGTGGATCGCAGTCAAGCTATCTCGCAGTTTGTCCTCATAATTCTGCACCTCTATTTCTTCAGCACATGGTGACCCGAACACCAAGTCACAGGGCAAACGAAGATCGTTTCCGAAGATAACGCTGGCTGGTGTGAGTTTTGTGGAATCGTGCATGAATGCCCTGTAGGCCATCAAGAATATTGGAAGATGTCGATCCCAATTTGTATGTTGTTGAACCTTTCAACCATGCCATCAAACTGTGGGTGAAGGGCAGTTGTTCTGGACTTGCTGATTCCCGTAAATTCACAAACTTCCTTTAAGTTCGATTCAAAATTCCTTCCTTAATCAGAATGTAGCTCTGTTGGCATTTCAAACCTTGAAAACATGTTATCCACCAGAGCTCTTTCAACTGTGGATGCTTCTTGATTAGGCAGGGCATAAGCTTAAACCCAGTTGATGAAGTAATCCATGGCAACAAGGATGTATTTTTTGCGATAAACGGTCTAGCTACATCAATGGCGTTTCGTTCGAAGGGCATGTTTAGTGCACAGCAATAAATCGTCATATGAGACGGTTGTTAGTTCTACCCGCCAAAATAATTATCTAAGACTTCCCATTCCATCATCGAATTTAACAAAAAAGTCTCTTATTTATAATGCTTTGATACTATTTAATCATCTCCCAATTACTACCAGAAGAATTATCTCTCCAGTTTTATTCAGGAGATCTGTGAAAAATCTTTTTATCAATGAACCATACTACAGTGTTCAAGAGTATCTAGACAAAGATTGGAATTGCTCTAACTTATCTTAATCTCAGACACTCATGCTCATTCTCTTCTCTCAAAACTGATACCTATGATATTTTATCATTATTGTACAATGTATGTAGCATTATTTTCTCCTATGATAGGTATGCTTTTACATCATACTATTATATTTTATGATGATTCTATGATGAACCTGATCATCCTTCTTTTGACGACTCATGTTTTTATCAACACATATTATTTCTTTACGTCTTTATTTTTATATGTATGAAAGCTTTGTCAATAAGAATTCATTCTTCGGACAATAAAGTATATTTTGATTTGATTTGATTCGATTCGATTCGATTCGATTCGATTCGATTCGATTCGATTCGATTCGATTCGATTCGATTCGATTCGATTCGATTTGATTTGATTTGATACACTACGGAGTTTTTTGGCACCATCTTTCTACATCTTCACGACATTGGACTAAACCTCTACCAGTTTTACTCCAAAATGTCAACCTGATTTCCTGCCATGAGTCTCCTCCAAGACATCACTTATTCTCGACCTAGGCAAAACCAATTGAGAAATCATTTTTTTGCCGTCGGCTGATTTCCAAGATCTCTCCAGTAGACCATTCTCAACAATCAGGGAATTCCATTGTACCCACAATGCCTTGAAAGTTGATCATCGAACGGAATTTCCTTCCAAGTGGGTCTTTTCGCTCCGCTTTCCTTCGATCTTAGAATATCTGTAATGCTTGGATCACTTCCTTGGTCTTGTGTTGAACAAGGTCTTCTGGACAAGGCATCTGCGTTGTTGTGCAATTTTGTTGTTCTTGTTAGCCTCTTAACAGAGATGACCCTGGGGGCTCTATCATCACTAGCCAGCTTGCGCCCCGATATGCTGGCTAAATCTAGTTTTTCCTGCCAACAAAGTGAGGACTCGCTTGAAGACTTTGTCCTCACAGGTGATTGCGAACGTGGTGGCATTCTAACTCCGCAGTCTTTAATAAGATGTCCCAATTTACCACATATGTAGCATGCTTATTCTGCTTAGCAAATATTCAACCTCATCCAAAACTTCCTCGAATGCACTAGTACCTGCGCCATATCGTTGCCGTATCTCTTAGTCCATCTATGAATAACTGCACCGCTAGCTGTTCCCTGAAATTTCCTGGTGATTCTGAGGATCAGTATAATTAAACATCGAAGGGATTTCTTTCAAACTCGTAACAATATTTATAGGCAATAAGGAGCTACAGAAAATGAAAACGATCACATTGACAGGATTTCGTTGCCAATCAGATCTATATGTCGGTGTTTTATCATTATATTTCCTATTGCATCTACTCTCTTCGAAGCAATACGGTCAGGACACAGCAAAATAAATGAATACATCAGACGTATTGTTAGCTGCACGTCCGTCCAACGTTCTGCAGGCTGAGCAGGCCAAATTACAAAGGTTCATCAACAGAGTGCGGAATAAAGTACTCCGTCACAAACATTGACAGATTCATTCGGTTGGTTCCGTTCCGATAGCTTGTGAATGTCGACTCCATCTCAACATTTAATTTCTGTTCCCAAAATCCGTCAGCCTAAAAATGTCACTAGTATAAGGGAATATGATAATGAAAACATGGGAGGCTCCATTACCAAGGGTAGACTGTCCGCCATGGTCCCATTCTTGCTGCCGGCCTAATTGTGGAATCACGGTCGTACGACTTAGAACTGTCGTCACGTCAGCTGCCTATTTTGTCACCTTCCTTACTCTTTGTTAGCGAATCTGTTCACATTATGTCACTTGAGAATATGAATATTCAATTTATTTGTGACCCCACAATTAGACACTGAAGATAGAGGCATCATTACGACCATTGTGTCACTACAATATTTGGGCGGATCATTTCTTGGTCAATAGATTGTCAGAAGAGCCCGTGCGGTCACCAGATTCATTCCTGTTGAATCGATTCTCAAGTGGGGGGGTGCTTGAAGCTAATATATATTCAAACCAACTCTCCTTCAAGTGTTAAGGCAACAGATCGTCGTAAAGTAATACTGATAAATTACCTAACCCATAAATAGTTCATAGCATCTGAGAATGTTTGTTTATTCTATGTAAACTGACAATCGTTACTGAGAAATTTTCAATAGGAATGAAAATTAATAATTGATGGATTTCTTCCAAAATATAACTTCTTGGCAATGATCTACCCAGTGAAATGGAACACCGGTGACAAGAGAATTGAACAAACTCTAAAATGATTTATCTTCATTCGCTCTCCCTTCTCATTTGGAATTTCTGGCATGGAACTTATCCTAACTTAGGGCCGGTTGTATACGTTCAGTTTACATTCCGGATCGATTTACTAATGGTTAGAATGTGAACCCTAACGCCATCATTTAACGAATGTCATTCACATTTTCAACCATCGGTAAGTACGTCCGCAATTTAACTGGACCTATCCACCTGACCCTAAGAGGTTAAAGTGGTTGGATGGAACGTGTATTTCGAATGTTCTGCCCTTGCAAATAAAATCGATTTGACTCGGCGGTTTTTTCAAATTATTCACGTCAACAAAAGTGTCGCGATTCTTCTTCAACGGTCCACTTTGTTTCCCTATCATTTCAATGGGATTACGTTATAGCACTTGAAAGGTCTCCCCAATTAAGTTGCCTATCGATTCTAAAACCCGACAATTCACTGAATGAAAAGTACTTTAACTAATCCACTCCACCCATATTCCAATTATGCTGTGTTTGCAGAAAACGCAAAACCTAAAAAACCAGTAGACTTAACCATCCTCAAAAAAGAACAGGAAGTCTTCGACAAAATAGACGATGATGATAATGACTCGGACGAAGATGAAGATAAAGAAGACAAAGACGATCTTGAAGATCTTGCCGACGATACAGAACTTTCAGATGATCCCAACGTTGATGATGAAGACGACGATGAAGATGATGATATCTACGACGAAGATTTTGACTGGGATACAACTCCATCCAGTACTACTTCAGGATACAGACCCACTACTCCTTCAACAACCACAATGCCCACTACAACAACGACCATGAGGAGTACAACCATATCTACTCCAGATCCGTACTTCACGCATTTTGATCCAAGAAATGAACATGAGAGCTATAAGGAGGCCCAAGTGAGTATAGCAATATGTAGGAACTTTATGTAGTTATATAAAATATTATAATATTCATACATCATTATTTATTTAAACGGCCACGGCAAATAATAATAATAGCCGTCCTCTACCCGCACAGGCTATGCCTTCGGGTACACTCAACGAGTGTTTATGAGGGAGTATTATTATTATTATTAAAAACGTAAAATTGATATTTCCAAAGGAAAGAACATAATATAAACATGTTAATAATTATTATTCTATAATAATATCAGCTGAAGAGATAAAAAATTAAAGTTGGAATATTTAAAAAAAATACGAGATAACACAAAGAACAGTCGTTATGGTGATTTTAAAGTATAGAGAAAGATTTGAATGTAACATGATTTTTGGCCAAAAATTGAGTGAGCAGAATCAATATGGAACAAGTAATGCTGGCTAGTATGATAACTGAGTATTTCAGAATTTATAGTTTGTGTGAAGTTTGATTTGACGTTTTTTACGATATTAAAAGACAGTTTGAAAGTTTCTATTGTATAATAGTTCGTCTAACTGAAATTTATTGGTTTATGCTATAGGTCCATAATTATAGCTCTAACTGAAGCAAGTTTCATCTGGAACTACTGCTGTCGAGAAGCAAGTCTTGATCATTGTTGATAAAGGTTTAGCTAAAATATGCTTTAATTCAAAAATGTCTTTGGTTACTAAACTATCTGGACCAGGACAAGTTTTTTATCATATCCAAAATTCCTTTTTTATCAGTGGGAAAGAGAAGCATTGAAGTAACTATTTCTGTACTCATGTTTTCACCAATAGGTAGTTGAAAAGTGATTATTTATCACCTCAAAAGAAGCCTAATCGACTGTTGTTTGCAGGAGCGCCTTGAAGAAACTCATCGCGAAAAAGTAACCAGGGTGATGAAGGATTGGTCCGATTTGGAAGAAAGGTACCAAGACATGAGGCAGTCCGACCCAACAGGAGCGGATGAATTCAAGAAAAGGATGACTCAGAGGTTCCAACAAACCGTCCAGGCTTTGGAAGAAGAAGGCGATGCTGAAAAACACCAACTAGCTGCCATGCATCAGCAACGTGTCCTTGCTCACATCAACCAAAGGAAGAAAGAAGCCATGTCCTGTTATACGCAGGCACTGGATGATGTCCCCCCAAATGTGAGAATATTACTGGAGTTATGTAGAATTAGTTTTCGTAGAAAAATTGTCGGATGATTGAATGAATATCTGAATGGAAGAATACACTGCGAAGTTTCAAACTTCTTGTTTATCATCGGCGCCGTATACAGAGTCGGAATGAATAAGAATATCATGAAACTAAAAGTATTTATATCGGAAAATTCTCGTTTTCCAGACTCATCGCGTTCAAAAATGCCTCCAAAAACTCCTCCGTTCCCTCCACAAAGACCGCGCTCACGCAATCAGCCACTACCGCCATCTGCTGGCCAACAGCATCGAAGCCGCCGCTCGAGAACAACCGAGGACACTCGAACGTCTAACCGATATCGACCGAACCGTCAACCAGAGCATGCAGATGTTGAAGAGGTACCCCGATTTGTCCGCCAAGATCGGCCAGCTCATGGACGACTACATCCAGGCGCTCAGGTCCAAGGACGAAACGCCTGGGTCACTTCTGGCCATGACGACCGTTGCGGAACAGGCCATTCTGGACAAATACAAGTCGGAAATCGCCAGCAAGCAAGCCGAACGCGAACGACAGAGGATCCAGGAGAAGGAAAGGAAGGAGGAGAGGAAGAAGGAGAGGTATGAGCTGAAGGAGGAGAAGAAGCGCGTGGAGGCGGCTCTGGGGAAGACGATCAGCAATTTCGATGATGAAGACATGGAGGATGAGTCTCTGCCTGAAGAGAAATCATCGGTAAGCAGCTATAATGTAAGAGGAACTTTGAGTTTAAGAATGAAGTAGATGTAGTTGGATAGGCAATTTGGTGTCTGTTTTATCGTTATAATGATATGGCAGTATACCAGGTTGTTTCAATATCTTTTCAGTTTTCAGCCTTTAATTTCAAATAATAATTTCATTCCATTACAATCTTTTTCCAAACCTGATGGCTTTCTCAAAGTTGATGCCTTTTGTATTGTAATACGAACCAGTTATGTATTAGGTACTGAAATATTTTTTGTTCTATATGTAGTATTTAGAATGCACATCCTTTATTGTTGGGTTTGTTTCCTTATAGAATCTGTGCAAATTGTAGTGTGACTAATAGTTAGAGATCCGTGAGTTCTGAGACGGGATGACCCACATCCTTTTCCATTTGTGTTTTTTCGTCTTTTTTCGTCAGACTGGTGTGCTGGGACCAATGAAGAGGCAACCTAACAGGTCATTCCAGCATTATGGACGTCATTAGAATCGTCGAAACTGACGAAATTACCAGGAAATTTAGTTTCGAGAAATTTTTTCGAACGGAATTGAATACCAAGAGTGGATGGAGCATAGAATCCATTCGAGCACTGGGAAAGAATACCATAACATGGTACACGGACGGGTCCAAAACTCCCGACGGAACTGGAGCAGGAGTCTTTGGGGCTCGCACCAAATACTCCGAACTCGTGGGCCAGTTCCCCAGTATTTTTCAAGCGGAAATTCACGCCATAGAAAGGTGCATTCAATTCAACCTCGACAGGAAATACCGGAACAGGAAATCGCAATCCTCTCCGATAGTCAAGCAGCCATCAAAGCGTTGAGCTCATATAACATCAACTCAAAGATAATCTGGGAATGCCTAGACAAACTTAATGATCTAGGCAGGAACAACAAGGTGATCCTCCTCTGGGTGCCGGGGCACGTCGGAGTGGAGGACAATGAACAAGCAGATAACCTGGCATGAAAAGGGGCATCCACGCTACTGATCTGGTCAGAACCATTCTGCGGACTTGGAAAATCTTACTTCCAAGAAGAACTCAGTAAAACTGATAAAGCAATGAGAGCAACATACTGGCAAAGACTTGCAGGGCTAAGGCAGGCCAAAGGTCTCCTCGGCAACTTCAACTGAGCAAGATCGAAGACACTGCTCAACCTCAGCAAAACTAGTCTAAAGACAATCACGGGATTTCTGACGGGGCACTGCAGATTCAAAGAACACCTAAGGAAGTTAGGTTTAGAGGAGGACAGCACCTGCAGCTTCTGATGTGAGAAACACCACACCATTGATGGAGTATTATGCTGTACATCACAAAAGATTGAATATACTGGGGAATTGGGGCTTGAGGGGCTGCTGTAAACGATATCATCTTGAAATAGCAGAAGAAGATGGGACACAATAGATCTTATTAGGTCGCAGCGCATCAGTCACCATCCATACTTACCATTACCATTAGAATCGTCGACACATCCGAGATGCCGTCGGGCAAAATGACTCTAGCCTACTCCTGTGATGGGCGTTCATTACCATCACACAAATTTGGGAAGACACATCAAGGACCCTATATAAATGCTTTCAAGAAGGCATATATCTTGTATCAAAGGCAAGCAATTCGGTAGTTGCTGAAATATGCGGTGAGAGACCCAGACAGGAACTAAGTCTTAGCCGTGGCACTCAAACCTTCATATCCCAATGGCAATTTTCATTTGCATGAGACAGATTCTAAGGAGGGATTCTAGAAACTAAATTCAAGCGGCAATAAACGACCTGCAGTCATGCAGGTTTTTTCCAAATTATTCTGCGAGACATATAATAACCCCACCAACGAAGGGGAAATGAACTAGCGTGAAAATTGTCTGGGTACCACGTCACAGGGGCATCAGTGGAATGGGAGGACAGATGTCCTAGCAAAAGCGTGATCGCAACAAATTTCATTGAGCCAGAACCAGCCTGTGGAATCCCGTTCGCAGACTTGTATCAGGGCACGAAGAAATGGCCTGAGAACCATCATTAGTCTCCATGGGAAAATGTCTTATGCTGTACTCTCAGAAAAATTATGATGATGTGGTCACCGACTATTAATTAAGTCACCTACTCGGTCTGAGCCAGAACTTTCTCAGAGAGGTGCTAGGACTCCTAACAGATCAGTGATGGTTCGCATCAAAAAATCATCACAGGTTCTGAGCACTCACAGGGAAGACCTGACCTAATAATAATAATAATAATAATGGAAGACATCTTCTAATTCTCTACGCGCGAGTCAAACTATGAAATGAAGACGGGGCAAGACCATGCGAAGACCAGGCAGATTAGTAGAGCGTGCAGACAAGATAATCGGAAACAAAAAAGCTGACACTGTCACTGACCGGTATCGAATTTTCCGAATTGTGGAAAATAAAATGAGTTTCCTTTTGCCAGATGTAGACCTATAGACTTCGTGGAACTTGTGACTGGTCTCAGTTCGTCTTCATTGTTGTTCTTTTCGTCATTTCCGTATAATCCGAGTTCTTTAGTACCAATAAAGGAATAATTAAAAAAAAAATTGAAAAAAATTCTTGTACACGTAATAACGTTCCAAATTGTTATTTACAGACTACGTCCCTGCCCATATCCGATAGCACGGTCTCAGATATTGTCAACAACTCCATCACAGCTGCTACAGAGGAGCACAACAAAGAAGTGGATGATGCAGCTGTACAAGAAGCTGTAGAACAAGTAGCAAAAGCTGCATCTCACAGACAAGACATCATCAGAGTTGCTCACGTGATGAGTCACGATATCAGTCACGGAGAGCCAGTAAGTTTACTCTTATAATCTCATAATACTTCTGCAATCCAACAAAGTTATAACTTGATCATTTTGTAAATTGGAGAATGAAACTCATCAGAATCTCTCCATATATCTGCTGAACTGATACTGTTCAGGGTATTATTGTTATTGTTATTCATACATTGCCTAACCCGAATTCAGCCCGAGAATGCAGTGAACGTCGTACGGAAATACCGGGCGGCGTTGCCAAATGTAGACGCCAGGGCGTAAATTCATGAAAGCGTCAGTTTGACATCGATCCCTTTTCAAAGTAGGTTGTATTAATTAAAATAACACTTCCTCATAAACAGTTGTACGGTGTACTTAAAGGCATGTCGTATACTAGTAGATGACGGCTCTTATTATTATTTGCCGTAGCGCTTCAGGACGACTTACTGAGTTGTGGTTCACATTTCATCAAATTTTTCATTGAACGTCATTTAACCAAAGCTGCTTCATTGGTATTTCTGGTATGAACAGTATTACCTAAATAAAATTTCAAGATATGTACACAGATTATTGGACCACTTCAAAACGTTACATAGACTTGAAATAAATGGCTAAATGAACTATGTGGTAAATACAAGAATGAACCACTTCCAAATACAGTGTTCACGTTGGTACAAATAGATTACATCGGAAAAATTTACTTTCTATGTTCCTCTTATTATCTTTCACTACTTTTCCGCTTGTTTTGAGTTCCCTATGTTCTGTTTTAGGTTTTCGAATCTATATGTGTATTTTCCTCAATATAATGGTACTTTCATGCGTTTAGCAGTATTCTAATTCAAAATAATGTATTTTCCATGATGGGAGAAAGATCTAACTCACACTATTGAAGAACTTTTTCCAGACATACTCCGTGAGAAGGGAAGTCTATGGCCGCAAAGATGGAAGAAGCGTTTACTTCACCCTGGCTTTCGCCGGTATGGCCCTTATGGCGGCCATAGTAGTGGGCGTAGCTGTAGCCAGACGCAAATCTGCCAGATCGCCACAGAGCCAAGGATTCGTTGAAGTGGATCAAGCAGCAACTCCCGAAGAAAGACATGTCGCGAACATGCAGATAAATGGTTATGAAAATCCTACTTACAAATATTTCGAAGTGAAAGAGTAATATGTAAAATTTATTTGTGGACTTTTAGTTGATTTCTGAATTGTTATGTAACCTGGCAGCATTTGATTTGTGTTATTTGAACGGTACGTTCATGATTTTTTTTATGACTTTCGGTTGAATTGATTTATTAAGTTTGATATTATTTGTGGCTAATAGGATTCTAATCATTCCATTATGTGTTATTAAACTGTACTTAAATAAGCAACTCGATAATAATTCTACATATGCAAAATGAGAAAGATATGAATATTTTGAAATCTTGAACAGTATATAAAGTAATAACTTTTGCATATGACAGTCCAATACTTCATGTATTCAGTTATAGTGCGGTAATGTAGTGGTACGCATTAATTAAAGCGATATTAGATAGAAATCAATATTGGTACCACTACAGTACTCAAGTTAGTTGCTAGGTGTATATGGTACCCTCCATATTATAATTAATGAAAATTAGATTATAAAGTGCATGTTATTCAACAAGCTTTTGTACAAAGTCTTTTTATTTTTGTTATGACTTAATCAGCTTCACTCATCCCCTTACCTTTATGCCCAGAATATTTACCACATCATGCACAACTGTATAGATCATCGGTAGGCCAACGCGTACGAACAGGAAGTGAATAATAATAATGGTTAGACTCTGTGTCGAATCCTGAAATTATTAGAAAGGTGCATGGTGCGCTTTTCAGACCAAATGGCATTCGTATATGTCCCCAATGTTGATTACGGTGAGAGTTGACATGAACTACTGGAACGTTTGGGTTATTGTGGCATCATTGATCAATTTTCACATCAAAATTGAACAACCAAAGTCATCTGAAAGTCATGGCATTTTCCTAGTGTTCCATTTGTCATTTATTCAAAGTGGTACTGTTAGGCTATTTGGTGGTTTATATTTCGTGAATTGGACGGTTATTTTGGTTACATGATAGAAGTTCATTTGTTAGGTATTCATATTCACCAATGTAGATGTATTGTCAAAGTTAGTAAAAAAATCGGTGGTGTTTTCAGACAATCTACATTATGCAATCAGTTGAAAAATTGTTTTAGTGCGATAACTATATCATTGGGTGCATTTCGCACAATTTCTCCTCCGGAATAAAATACCTACAAATGATTTTTCTACCAGTTCGACCATATTTCTATTTTTGAGACCTATGGGTCTTTGACATTTCATATTTCTTCAGATTTGAAAGTGGAATTTCCTACTTTCATAAGATATTATAGTTACAAAAGGTATACTTTGCAATACCTTGCCATCAAGATGTTTTCATTTGAGAACGACCTTTTGATATCGCATTTATAATTTGGTTGAAACCAAACCATTTGTAGATATAACACATTCCACGTTTTCAAGGCATCCATAGAGTTTTGGCACACGATTTTTCCGCGATGTGTCGGTACCATCAACAAGACATACGCATTGTTGGGATTTGGCTGTTAACTTAGATATATCATCTGGCAATTTTCTTGTGGATTTCATACACTGTCACGAAAAGCTTGTAGGTGGATAGCTTGAGTATTGAAAATAGTATTAAGTTAATCCACTGATTTTAAAATCACTAGCAGATTTATATCATACAAAAAGCGTGTTTGTTGATGTGCATATTAGTATTTTCCCAAAAATTTTCATAAAAAAATTGTAAAATATTTCTGAACATTATCATGTAACTGTTTATGAATTTTCACTGATTCCCTTTTTTGATTAAAGCTGTGTTATTTCAATTAGTACCTTGATCTACCTAATCTTGGATAGATTAGTTTATTTAGCATAGTTATTATATATTTTGTGGCCATGTAATTTTAAATTAATGTAATAAAACCTAACTTATTATTTTATCATTTTGTTTCATTGCATTTCTCCCGCATCGACATGATTATACTAATTTGATCATTCTAAATCGATTGGAAATCGCAGAATTGCTCTATCTTCAACCGTTCCAAAGTTGAAGAGTTCATCTGAAGTGGAAAGGAGTCAATTCCTCCATTTTTTTCCAGTCTATTCGTGACATTTATGACGTTGTGTTTCTTTATAAGCCAAAATTTGTTTCTGTTCATACACCAGTCATGTATTTCGATACCTTATTTCTAATAGGCTGTATCCCACAAAACCTTAATTTTACAGGAGACACTTAAAACTGTGAATTTTGTTATCATGCACACCTAATAGATTTTTTCAACTGAATATGATACTTACTCGCTACTCTGGAAAGAGAATAAGTTATCTGAACGATTTTTTCATATAAATGGGAACACTATGTTGCTTACGCTATATTGATTTTTCATCAATATGTTGGATACTACAAATTTGTTCTCATATTGCAGATACGACCTATTCGTTAGATTTAATTTCGGGTGGTATAAGACAAATAATAAGCTGTATTAATGCATTACGGTTTATGATATCGGTCATTATACGGAAATAAGAAATACATTCAAGTATAGTATACTCCAAGTAGTATACAATGAATATAAAAACAAGGGAAACACTTATAAAGTTAAAAAATTTTAGATAATTGAAATATTATGAAATAATACAGTACATTATTGTTTCATAAATTATATCTAACTATTCATTCATCAATTATCGATTTATTTTTTTTACATTTAATTTTTTGTTTGTTCTTTTCCACTTTCTTAGTCTTTGCTTCAGGTCTCCTTTTTCTATTTTTTTCACTATTTCTTTTTGCTTTATTTTCATTCTTAGGCTCCATTTCATTGTTTTCGCCAATCGTTAAAAATGCTTTTTGTTTTACTCTATTATTTTTCGATGTTCTTCCTTTTGATTTGTTTCTGTCGTCAGCAACTTCTCTGTTACAATTCTTAAGGGGTATAAATTGGCTATTTTCTGCATCTGTTTTCTTTTTCTTATCGATAGGAACGGGTTCTTTCTTTTTTTTTTCTATTATCACTCGCAGTTTCTTTGGAATTCTCACTTATTGAGTGATATGTTTGCTCATAATATGGAATTGTGTCATAAAAGATGTGAGTATCTAGCTCAAAACGTTTTTGAGCTCTTGGAGATGCATCCATTTCTTCTTATTAATCTTGAGTCTCTCAGAATAGAGAGGCTGCAGGGAGTAATTTTTATCAATAATTTTCTGTCTCTGAGGTAGTTCTTTATATTGATCAGTGTATTTTATTTTGTACATAATTTTTCCACTAGGAAGATATTTTAAACATTTTAGGTCAGTTACCTTTGGATCATTCTTGGTTCGCCCTGGGCGAATTGAGATATATCTCATGCACTGAGGATCATCATAATTGAGAAAAAATGTATGATTGAGATATTTTACATCCAAATATTTAGGGTTCCTTCTAGCATCCTTTATAATGCCAATATAATCAGTTGGAAGAAAAATATCTCTCCCTTTCAGTCGTCGTTCAATGAGGCTATGGATGGAGTCACACTCCATTTGAGTGTGTCCCTTTTCGAGATATTTTTGTTCAATATCAATATTATATTTAGTAGCAAGAAGGGATAGCCACAACTATCTGAAAAAAGGACGATTGGCTTGATTTCACTATGCAAGATATTCTCCAAATGTTTCACAATGCATGAAGTGAATACTGATGCGTCCAGTTCCCCTTCTAATTCATTCCAAATGAAATTATGACTGTCGTGTGAAGCCAAAAGCCATTGTGAAATTATGTACCTGTAGTTTTGTTTTGTAATAAAGTGCACCCGCCTGTAATTTTGGGCATAATTTGACAGCCTGAACGTCCATGGTGAAACAATGAATCAACTTTTCCCCGGCTTTCTTTTTATCTGATTCCTTTTCTTCGCGTGCTTGATCTTTTGCAGATATGTGTTCTTGATATTCAACCTCATCTACCTGTTTCATTTTATATTCACTGCAAAGATCACACTGATCTTTACGAGGTTTGAATAGAGCAATATTCATTTCATCAAATTCTTTTAGAAAGGGGTACAACGAGAAAGGTATCATGTTATTGTCCAAACTTTTTTTGTTATAGATATCGTATACTTGGGATTTCGATTTGAAATCTTCTTCCAGATATAATTTGTCTGTTTTGCTCCGGCAATAATGACTTTCCACTTTGGCCAATTCTTTCAAAAACATCTGTAGATAGTCTTTTCTTTTTTTCATTTCAACAAACAGTGATGAATCTTGCTTCTTCTCGAATTTCTTTTTATTTCTATCTTCGGATTTAGCAGGTAGTCCATATTTTATTCCATCATTCAACCAATACGTCACCATTTTCTCGTTGATTCCCAAAGTTCTCAAGAAAAGTTTTTTGCAAACTTGATATTTTACGGAATCCATTTTTAAATAATATTGAAATGAATCACTCCTTCGCGAGGAATTTTTTGTATAGCATCTCTTTTTTTCCTCGTAACTGGTCATGTGTGAAACAAAGATCCTTTTCTGTTCCCATGTCATGTTCCAAAATTTATTAAAAATTGTTTGTCAAGTTTCATCAGTGAATAATTGACAAAACCTATTTGACGCTTTCTTGCAGAAATTAGAATCACACGTTGGTCCCAATGTTCTTTTGTCTCTCATAATTTCGTGCTTTATTATGCCACTGTTTGATCTCGTGTATCCTTTGTACTCTTCACCTAACATTCTTTTCTTCTTATTCACATTCTTCTCCCAAGATTCTGGGAGAGCATAATGTCTCCTTTTCTTCTTGGGATTGTTATCGATTTCAGATGATTCATCAACCGTTTTGGTTGATGATTTGGAATCCAGAATAATATCGTCTCGACTTTCATCATCAGGTGGCACATAGTCAGGGTCATCCACAGTATCATATTCCGAATGAACTTCTTGCTGGTTTTCTGCACCGTCAATATCTCCAAAATCATTATTTTTGTCTCCATATCAGCATCAACGTTTACATTGGCATTTTCATCTTCACATACAACTTGAAAGTTATCAATGTTTGAATCAGTATCCTGAATAATAGTACAGACAAGGTTATCCAAAATTTGTATATCTGGTTGTTCTAGAGATATAATATCTCCAACTGAAAGATCTCCTGGCAAATAAGATTCATTATTTCGTGTATTTTCAGAACGACTGCTTCTGATATTGCCATTTTCGAATGCCGAATTTAAAGCATTTCCAGTGTCGACCTCACCAACATGTTGTGGAATTGAATAGACTTCATTGTCTTCTACATCACAAGGAAGATATTATTCACAAAGTTGAAAATTTGTTCTAGCGGCTCAGCACATCGATTTCACGAACCATGGCAACCATTTTTGCTCCTCTTCCAGACATCTGAAATTAATTAATCTTCATTCAGATGATATCATACAGACATCAATTTGTTTTGCGTCAATTATGTTTTCGAAACAAATATTTTGTAAAAGGTTTGATTTTATAATGATTTCTATCACATGTCTGTCTCAATGCAAACAATAATGCAATCTAATATTCTAATAGGTCTCAACCCACACATGTTTCCATCCCTTCTAATATGTCGTATCCAACAACAAGTTTATAATAGTATAATTATTACTTTCTGGTTAAAATAATACATTCAAATTTTATTACTACATGGAAACAACAGTTATAGTTTGTACTCACCTTTTGAAATTCTTTATATCACTAATTTCTTAGCCAAAACGATACCAATGGACAGCAAAACAACACCTGTTCTCTACTTGGGCTTCTTATGGAATGACAGGGGATAAGCTCTATTGGAATTAGAATAATCAGCTATTGCGCTTAAGATATATTAGAATGGGCGCGAAATAAACATTAATTGTTTCATGAGACTTACGGTACTCTCATTAGGTTGATAATTGTCTGAGGAACTCGATTCCACCAAAACCTACATTTCATAATAATTGTGGGTTACGTCTTATTAGAAATAGGGTATCGATTTTCGAAATCTGCAAGAAATTTCGCGTATATAGTGCAGATTGCAAGTGAATATACCTATTTTGTATTTTTCATATTTAGGGGTCTACCCCTTTGGCGATTTTTCGAATAATTTGTTTTTACATCGATTGACTCGGTATTTACAGATAATGTTATTAATTTGATCGTTCTAAATCGATTGGCGTTCGCAAAATTACTCTGTCTTGATCCCCCCGAGTTAAAAAGTGTAGAATCCCAATCACGTGAAGTTTATCTCAAATATTGGAAAAGTGCTTATTCAGAATAAATTTTTAAAATGTTGTTTTCTGAAAAAAGCGCGGACGCTATCCTGAAAGAAGATACGACTACAATCTGCTTCTTGGAGAATTTGGTGTGATTTTTAAGAAAGCACCGTGAAAAAAGCGACTTAATGTTCATGTATAGAATTGTCAACAACATAGATTCATCAGCCTTAATATCCTTTCTCAACTTTGATGTTCCACGTGTGACATCTAAAAGCGGGTTTCCACCAAGCGGACAGGACGAAAACAAAACACGAACTCGGTCCGTTTGTCCGCGAACTGTTTGCTGTTTGCGAACTGTTGTAGAACTTTTGGAGCATTTTCTAAACTTGTTAGTCCGCGAATAGAGTTTTTACGAACACAAACAGTGTCCCGGCGAATGTCGGTAACTTAAAAGGGTCCCCAACACTGTTGGGGACCCAACAGTGTTGAAACACTTTCAGAACACAACTGTTCGAAATTTCTGTTCAAATGGACAGTTCTTGTTTTGTTTTTGTCCTGTTCGCTTGGTAGAAACCCGCTTTAAGATCTCGACTATTATTCAACATTGGGATTCTGCATACGCATCATCATTTCCACTGTCGCATCTCAACAATGTGTCGAAGTTATGATAACTTAAGCAACGTAGATATTTTTTTTAGCTTATCGCAATTCAAATGTGCAATACATCACTTATCACCCAACTAATAGTACAGATACAAGTATGTTTTATATTTGCTATATTCGAATTATTGTCTTTTCATTCTTTTACCATTTAGTTCAGTCGACAGTAGTTTCAGATAGAAAAAGGTCGGAAGTTAATGAATCTTTAAGATGTTTTTCAGGGATGGTTGATTAACATTTTCTCAAGTTTTGGACCTCGAGGACCCTGTGCTAAAAAAGTAGGGGGGGGGGAAACTGCAAAGTTCTTCGACCTTGGTGTGGTTTTTTCTCAATACATTTTTACGTTCAGAATTCCACCCTATTTCTTCTGTTATACAAGAATTATGATGAAATGTAGTTGCTATTATAATTCCTACTTGAAAGCACCAACTTTAGATAACCCCCACCCCTGCTTGCCCACCAGGTGTCAAGTCGTTCCTCCTAAGGACAAGAGAGTGTAGGGCCGAGAAGAGTGTGTGATCAGCTACAGCAGTAAAAAGCTGGAAAACAATAGATGTTAGAACACTGCTCCTGTAGAACTGTGGAATGCAAACGATGAGCCAATATTCAACATAGAAGGCTGAAATTTGTCTATTCTACCTGCGCTACCTAGACCTATTTGTTTTCGATTTTTGAGGTCATATGCAGTACCTACATGAAGAATACCTCCCTCTCTGCAGTAGTGGCCCCGTTTCTCACACCAAACGCTACTCCTCAGCAGATCAGCGACGCTGGAGAAAAGTTCCTGGTAGCAGTTTATGGAGGCAACATTGACAGAGACAATCTCGACGACCTAAGGTACCAATTACATGATCAGTGACGAAGGCTAAATTACAACTAGCCCGCCTACCACCCAGTTAACACAAAATGCTCTCAGGGACAGCAGAGTGCTTCACATTCAAGTTTCAAGTCACATGCGTGAAGTGCGTTGTTACTCACATTTCAATCTCATTAACTTCTATTTGGGGCCCTCTTGACCGACATACGTATCATATTGTGATGCCAAATGTCACTCACAATGATGTGAATGTGATATACTATTCAATCTTCGAATAAGGAAGGACATTTTTGTGCCTCAGATCGACATCAATGAGAAGATAACTGAGATCTCCAGTTGCATTGGTCACAGTAGTCACAGTTAGCATCCTCACTTGGTAACAGTGATGTACAAATGTACCTCACTTTCTAACCGAGTCATGAACAAGAAAGCGTTATCGCAGAGATGTTTGTGTTTACTGGGCACCAACAAGGGACGCTGCAAAGTACCACTCCCTCCGCACTTACAGGCAAGTAAAGGAATGATTGGGCAATGATCTCCTCCCATCAGTATGGGGCTGAAGCCTAACCACACGAGGGGTACTACCAATCTCCACAACCAGAAATGCTGCGCTGTATGACATCCTCCATATTGTTTTCTGCAAGTGCAGCAAATGCTGTAGCAGCGGAGCTTGCGGCTGCAAGAAAGCAGGTCTCCGATGCTCAGCAATGTGCAAGCACTGCACAGGCCACTCCTACGAAAACGCCCCCGCAACTGATATGATCGAGGAAGACTCACCAGAAATATTGGACGAAAACGACGACAGCGACATCATTAACAGCCTTATTGCTCAGGACGACGAGCTGTTACGAGCAGAACCAGCGGCTAAGAAATCTCGGCAGGAAATGTAATGAGTACAAATGTACCTACCCACTATGATTAGCTATAATATCTTTATTCCTCAATATAATATATGCCTTGAGAATAACTTAATTGTTTGTTAATTACATTAATTTTTTTCACGAAAGGATTACGTCTTTTTTTCTTCCTGTCCTGGGATAATTATGTAGGGGAACGGGGGGATATCGATCCGAAAAGTAACTGATATCAATACCAAAATGATGTGAATAGGTATGGTTGGCTTTCATCAGAAAGTTAGCTTTTGAGAATTGGGGTTGGGTGGGGGAAGGAGGAGTGGGGTGTCCAAAGTTGGTGACTTCAACAAAGAACCATAATTACTACAACATTTCATCATAATTCGGGTATAACAGATGAAATAAGCTGTAATTTTGCATTTTTTGTAATTTTTTAGCAAATTTTGAAACATGACCTTTTTTTTTGACGTGCCATATCTCGGTAGCGAATTCACATACAAACATGTTTTTTCAGTCAAAATTGTATCAAATTTTACGCTCTACAAAAAAGTATCGATATGTTTTTTCCGTAGGACGTAAGAGAAAAAAGTAATCGAGGAAAAACCGGAGAGTGGTCAAAAATTTTGCAGTTTCCCCCCCTCCTACTTTTTTCGCACAGGGTCCACGAGGTCCAAAACTGGAGAAAATGTTGATTAACCATCCCTGAAGAACTTCTTCAAGTTTCATTAACTTCCGACCTTTTTCCACCTAACCACACTTTTCTCAACCTGTCCACTGAACTAATTGTATAAGAAGTAACATCTTTTAATAATGCTTTAACAATACCTACCTACTTATAAAATCATATTCGCAATAGACATTACGTACACCTGTTAATGGATGTTCGAACCTGCTGGATGTATTTAATAAATAAATGAAATAAATAAATAACTCAATTAGGTTTGAATTTTTATTGTAACATAAAAATAAATGGTACAACAATAGAGAAAACATATCTTATTGTAGCTCTAGTTTCTGTAGAATAAATAACATCTGGTATTAGACTTAATATACAAAAATAAAAAATGTATATGGTGCTCAAGCAAAAGCGAGATCTGGTGAATTTTCTCTATGATATTTCGATTGTCTCAAAATCAAGCCAGTACAAAAATCTAGTTATTTACTTTTCTATCTCTAATTATATAAAATTCGGTTATTCTTTTCTCCTAGGTATATATAAGTACTTGCTAAAACATGAAACAAACATTCGTATATTCGAGAAAGACGTATAATTTGAAACTCAAATGCCTCCAACCAGAAAGGATCACATGATACAGTTATCAATTACCGGTAGGCCCGTAGTACTCAATACCTGAAAGACTTTTTAGTGACGATGAATCTCATGCAACGTTAGAATCGAAACTTTTGTTGAAATATTTATCCTCTTTAGAATCTCGCATTCGGATTTCTTCCAAAACGATATCCCCTTGAATGTAGACCGTGTTGATTTCAGCGACATTGCCTCTAAAACTGAATTCTCCTGATAACTTGCCATCCACCCATATCGAAAAGTGGTCAGACTCTTTTCGAATAGCTAAACTGAAAGGCGACGCAGGCCCGAACTGGAAAGAAGAACTTCGTTCTTCTTGGCCCCAGTTACCATCAATTTTTGCGTTTTTTATGAACAACTGCTCAGCGCGTAAAGTGCCTGCAATAGAAAATGGCATAAGGCAAAAAAAGAGAACAAAAATTAGACCTAGTTGTATAGTTAAACGATGAATAAGGGGGCTTTGCTCCTATTTAAATTTTGAGTAGTCGGCAGCGCATATTCCAAGTGCCCAACTTAAACTTACCGTGAGAATGAAAAGTTACTAAAAAAGAGAGCTTATGTTTGTGCTGATAAAAAAATAAATTTTTTTTTTGAAACGGTGGTTTTTGGTGCTAGTATTTGTAAAACTAGGTAGATTAGTGTCTGAAAAAAGTGTCGACATAAGTAAGGGAGGAGATATTTTGTGGGCGTAGCCCATTTCGGCCCGAGATGGCAGGTACCGTGCATAAAAAGAGCCCATTTCGGCCCCAAACACAAAATGTACCTATTTTAAATGTACCCATTTCGGCCCGGAGGGTTTAACGGTGGACTAGTAATTAGGTACCTAATTAGAATTTTAAATGTAATGCGTTCACAAGATCTGTAACTATACACAGAGAAATAACAACATTCAATTTTGTTAAAAAGTTTATTAATTTATCAATATGTACAAAAATCGCCTTAATGCTACTTATTAGAATGATAATATGATACAATTTTCACATAACGATTCACAAGCATTGGTAGTTTTATTTAAATCTGCAGAAGCACTTGCCCGAACGTGAGGTGGAAATTTTGATTCGTTGGTTAAATAATTTTCAAGAAGATAATCTGAAAATTTTTCTAAATTTGTATTTTGAGGCTTAATTTCATATAACTCAAAAAAATAGAAATTATCTACTTCATTGGGTTCTAAAAAGAGAAGTCCAAAACAATAGTGCAGACATTTGCCAACATCTGACTTATCATCTTTATAAGATAGTGCCAAACCTAGTTTCTGTATTTGACGGTACCATGCTTGGGTCAAGTGAAACCTACAGCCAGTAATTTTGATATTTGTCCATGAATTGAAACTTCAA
Organism: Chrysolina americana; assembly: GCA_958502065.1. NCBI lineage: Eukaryota > Metazoa > Arthropoda > Insecta > Coleoptera > Chrysomelidae > Chrysolina > Chrysolina americana. Next base: position 70,949,772 of record OY293415.1, on the reverse strand, counting down.
AGTCTATTACTACTTCTTTTGGTGAAAAAACTAAATTATAATTGTCACATAAATCATATATCTTAGACAGGCACAAGCGATATGTTTCTTTACGTTTATCTTTTAACAAACAGAAAACTAACGGAATATAGTGTCCATTAAAATAGCCGTGTATAGTGAAAAGTTGTTTAAAAAAATTTGTGCAATAACAGAAGGTCCCATCCATATACAAAATCTCTGCTTCACACAAAAAATTTAAATTAGAATGACAGGAAAATATTATTAAATTTAAGGTTTCGTCATTAATTAACACAAAATCTTCACCTTTATTAGTTTTTAACTCCATTGCAGCTAACACTGCGTGGACTTCTGTAACTGACTTGGGTAATGCTGGCAGCGATTTCCTCCGAGCATAGTAGATGTTCTTCCTCACACATTTCAAGTCCTTCCGGGTGAGAGCATCCTCTGTTCTGGTTGCTTCGACAAAGCTTTTCTTATTATTTTTGCGGGTTTCTCACATGTGTCCGATTCAGCTTTCCTCTTCGCTGTAGAACTTAATATTTGCCGTTGCAAGACATTTTCCAACTCTGCCTCGTGTGAATGGTTTTGATTCGATGTTGTCAAAACTCGATCAGAAGAATTGCCCATAGTCTTTAAGAGACCGATATACGTGAGTTCCAAATAAAAAATTTTTGGAAATTTGGATGCTTTAACCAAAACTTTACCTTAATTATCCCCCTGAACAGACCTACACTCGAATTCTAGCATTGAATACGAAAAAGATACTACCAATACACCAGGTGAACAGGCAGCCCTCTTCCCCCAGGTACTCTTGTTATTCAGATTTATCGCAATTATTCAGTACTGAATACCCATATCAGACTTGCTTCCTCTAGGTTGAGTCAACAGAACATGCGCTTATGGGTACCACAACCGACTTGTACAAGAGTCTCAGCGATAATTTCAGTAGAAAGGAAGAAACCCCAATATCAATATCAATCAACCGCCAATAGGATGTCAGCAGACCTCTCTGCCACGCCCTCAATTTCATATAAACATAGCCTCAGGTCAAATCTGTTCTCGACCAGCATTGAAGATGAAAGAACCTCTGAAATATATAGCCACTCGCGCTAGCGAAAAGCAATTTGAGGAAACGACAACCTTTATTTAAAGTGTTTTTGCCACTTTAGGGTATTTATCAGTCTCACTGCCTCTACTACATCATAATAAATAATATGTCTAGCACAGAAGTTGAATTTGTGTCTACTCACGGAATCTTGGATTTACGTGCAGGAAAATTTTGGGTTCTGGCCAAACTTGTCCTCCATTTTGTAAATTAACGAAGAATTCTTCCGGTAAAATTTTCACCCGGCCCTTTACTTCCAGTTGCCATCCTTTTTCGAATCCTTTTAGTAGTGCCGCAGTCAAAGGAACATCCTGAAAAAACATTCCAATATTCAATGTTAGAAAAAACCATAGAAAAACCTCAAGCGGAAGCAGAGGCAACAAAGGTGAAATTTTCTGATCAAATATCCCTTCAAAATGCAGAATTTCCAAAATACTTTCACCTTGCCAGGCACTCAAACTGTGTTGCTGTACAAAACACCACTCGAGCAAGCTCTCGTGGTGTTTCTAAGCAACACAGTTTTCGTGACACAAAAAAAAATATATTACCAGTTGTTTTGGAGCTTCCTCTCCTCCTCCATCGTCCCCATAAGGCACAGTGTAGGGTTCGTTTAGAGATGATGGTCGCGGATAAACTTCACACTGGATATAACTCATTCCAAGCACATCTACATCTCCCTCTATCTGCAGATATTTCACCTTCGCAAGAGGAATTCGGAAAGCAAATGCTGCAATGTGTTTTCCATTTATCGCTATGAGAAAATCTATGTCGGTCGTGAGAATGTCGAGTTCGAAAGGGCTGTTCCTCTGGAGGGGAAATTTTGAGACGGAAGTGACTTGTTCTTCTCCCCAATCGCCCCTTTTTCGGCTGTTCCGTACCACATACCTTAAAATCAAGATATAATATTCAGATAGCAGTTGCATACAAATAAAAAAAAAATATGTTGCCAATATTCCAATGACACACTTGCAAGTTTTATCTTAGGGTTTTTTGGGGTAATATTCAGTATATGAGTGTAAAAATATAATGAAAAAAAAATTAACCATCTGAGACAATGAACAAAGAGTTGGTGTATTTTTGCCAAGGGGGATTCATGGTAAAAACAGATATCTACTCACCTTTGCGAAAAGCGAGGATTGATGTGTAAAGCTAAGTCACTGTTGGGGTCTTTGGAACAACTTAAGTTGATTGCAAATCTGAAAAGTGACAAAATTAGAATATATAGATTTTAACAATTATTATCATATAGCAATTCCAATACTGCCGCATCTGCGGTTGATATACTGATACTGTCACACGTAAATTGTGCTCGAGCCTAACAGTTTGTAGAGAGAACAGTAGTCTAGTTGAATACTTGACTCTCTTGACTATCAATACCGTATAGGGAACGTTATATGTTGATAATATTTTACCGTATCTGTATACGCTCATTATTCATAGTAATTATCGATTACAATTGCATCTATTTCAGTGTGTTGCACCTATTTGTATAGGAATAATAGCATCAAACAACAAAACAGGGATTATATATCACCGGAAGCCATTGAAACGACCTCATTCATATCGACTAAGAATATAGAAATGAGTTCGCGGTAATTCAGACACAATGAAAAAGAAAACGGAAATATAGTGGACCAACTAGTATTCGACACACAGAAACGTCCCGTTTGAAATCGTTACAGATACACGAGTATACAAAACATACAATTAATCTGTAATATTTCAAAGAAAGTTCGACAATTTGTGCCGGAGAGTATTATCAAAATGAAACGAATAAAAAGTAGAAAGTGCCACAAAGTGGAAAAATGTATCGAACATCTGACAGAAAACAACTACTTTCCTGGCTCCCACTAAACATGATACATAACAACAATATTTTCCATATATAACTTTTGTGCAATTTTGTGATATTGGCAAACTAACATTATATTAATGTCATCTTGACGTTTCCAACACAGTGTTTTCAACTATATGTTTATGTAACATCAAAATAATGTAACCAATAATATTCATTAGATAATACATATAATGTTGATTATATGTTGCCCAGATATGTCTTAGACAGAGTAGTTATGTCATTTGTTCGATATTTTTGTCTAACCTTCTCAAAACATTACTGATATGTGTACAGGGAGCCTTGAAATTAATATTATATCATAAATGTCGACAAAAACTCAAAATCTACGTTATTTAAAAAAATGATATCCACGTTCAAACAATATTACCCAGTTAATATGAAATAAATATAATATCACTGACGCCATCGTTCATTTTATCATAATAATCATGGCGGTCATGGTAGGAATTTTGAGTTCATAGAATTAAAATATAATTCAAACTACTTAAAAGTGATTGGAATCAATAGGATCGCAAAACTCATAATTTTCATGGTATGATTATGATTTTCCACTACTCCATCCACTAATTGTTATTTTATCATTTAGGTTATGTAGTGAATGTAGTGATATCTGCTATTGATTAGAGAGTATCTACATATGATGCTATGAATAGTAGAAAAGCTGTCAGTTGTGGTTCCTGCTAATCAGATATTGAACAGCATGGAAATGGTTGCTGACATCTGGAGCTGTGTCAAATTATTTTGAACCGATTGATCAAGGAATTTTTGGAACTGAAACCAATTGAATTTAGCTTGCTAAAACAACAATATTGGAGCTGCTTAATTTGTAAGTGAACTCAAAATTATATATTTTATACAGAGTGTTCTGATCTTTCTTAATTTCATTAATCTATGATAATATTAACGTTTCTTGAGATTGTAGAGAAATCACTTGAATTGTTAAATACAAATTATCAATAAACTAACTGCATTTCCTCTTTCTTTTCAGTTTGGTAGTGTCCTTTCACATTCCTCTATAAGTTTTTATGTACAAACTGGTACTTATTGAATGATCAGATTACAAAAACTTAAATAGCAGTTGTTTCCGAACTAATCCCCCTTCTGGACTGGACAAAGAAAAAAATACAAAAGTTTTGAATTGATAATTATGGACATTCTGAAAGGTAAGTAATTATCTTTCTTTTACCTCTAGGGGCAACATAGAATTATTAATAATTATTGGATGGTCATTTTCTTATATCATAAAGATTAATCACAGATGAAGAGTTTGACTCATAGTGATGGATTGGATGACATTAGCAGAGCAGAAACTAAAAAGAAAGGAGAAGTGACCAAGACAACAACCATATAATTATTGATTCAGTGATATCTATTTTTATTTTTCAAAAGAAATAGGTTTTCATTCAATGTTTAAGTTATGTTTTTATGTTTACTGGGCTAATACCACGACGGACATTGAACTACACCTGACAGATATTTGTGCCTCTCGCGTCAGTGCTGTGGTAGGTCGGACAACATTGAAGATATTCTGTCCCTGCCCAATTAATGAAAATTGATTGTTCAACTTATATTTCCTCACAAATGAAGCTGCGGCCCACAACTTAGTTGGTCGCAGCACCATCCGCGCATAGAAAATGCATTGAAAAATCACTCTGGGGGAATACTAAGATATTCATCAATGCAAAACAATGGAAAACCGAAACATTTCCTGATCTGAAATATTTCTACGTCATATTGAGGAAAATAAAAATTATTTCCAAACCACTATAATGTTCGAGATGTATATACCTACTTCACTTTCAAAATATACTCAAAGGAAAGGGATCTTATCTAGTGGAGCAAAACTGAAGGTCATACAAGGGTGAAAACACTCGATATTGAAAAAAATCAACTGTTGTGAAAATCAACTGGAAAAAGATATCAGAGGCCAGACGCCGCTCTATAGTATATATATATGTCCTCCATAAAACAGTACTTGCAGACCCAACAGATCAATACAGGGGCAATAAAACTTAATATTTAAAAAAAAACGTTTTTGAGAAAACTCGCAAGACTATCAACTAGCAGAAGGTATCAGAGGCTGCTCTAGTACTAATTATATATTCTTTGTAAAACAGACATGTTGGTAAGTACGCCACTGGTTAACGCATATAACAAAATTTGGATTGAAAAAGGAGTGTGGAATTTTTCATTGTACTCGGTAGATATAAGTTACAAGTTTCAATGGCCACAAATGTTAAAAGGTACACGTCTTCCTCAGCTCACACACAGCTGAGCATTGCGCGTAAAGGTGCAGCTGGTTGACGAAAATAACTGGTGATTATGGCGACCGTAGAATTTGTGAATGGTTTTAACGCATAAACGTATATTTTCAATTTTTTCAACATTCAAAAATATTCAGGAGGATGAAACTTCTCCCGTGTTATATCTTTACCCGATGGTCGAATATTGACTTTAAAAATTCATTTGTCAATTCACTTGTCTTAAGAAAATATGAAGAAAAGTATGGTAACATAACACCGTACTACGCCACTGTTTTACGGAAATTAAACACTATAATAACATCAAATTATCACACTGATGAATCTAGATCAGTGTACCTTTAATTTTTTTTCCTTCGGCAGTTTTGAAGAAAAAGAATTAAATCTAATTTTTTTCGGACTTTCGACACCTTGTATCTCAGAAGGGATGCAGTTATATACACTGATGGGAACTTTTCACCTCGAAATGAGGTAATCTGTGTTCGAAGTTTGTCGGTTGTATTCTGACTCACCCCGTATTTATAGGACTGGTCAATTCTCCCTCGTTCTGATTGGTTCATTAAATCTAGAACACTGAACATTCCTAAAATTGTCCAGCAAATTACAAGAGACAGACGACAGATGACAACGCATTTGATATTTTCATTTTTGTACATAAACATGACATGATACATGAGGTCTACAATCTGCATATGGATGAAGGGATAAGTGCGACATAAAATTTGTTTACATACCTTGCGCAGTCAGGCCTGACGAATCCACGTATATTCATACATATTCCAGGAGTCTGAAACAGGACGTCAGGTAAGTCCTGGACAAAAAGAGGTAAACTGGCTCTCCGTTCGTCCATGCAGTCCAAGGCGTCGACACCTAGTTCCATGTTTTTATTATGATCAAAAAGATAAGGTAATTGATATTCAGTTGTTTAGTCTATTAGTCATAGAGAGGCTGGATGAATTAATTATCATTGTGTCAGTTGATGAGCAATAGATTAACAGCTAAATTTAAACACCCACACCTATAAAACTTCCGATACATATACCATCGGCCCATCAGATGTGTCGTATTTTATCGCGTGCGCTAATTTACAGAGTGAGTCATGAAAGAGGTCTCATTCTGTCAATTCTGTGCATGAATTTTGTAATGTGGGTCAACTTCACACAACGAATTTTCTATGTTTACATCAAATAAAAACATAATGGTATTCGTGATACCCAATACAAAAAGAATTAAAATATTTCCCTAACAACGTTTCTTGTTTCATTGAAACGTTAATTTAACATACCTATATATATGTCACTTACCAGCAACGTCGAAAAACACGCATCAAACTCCTTCAATTTACGAGGTCATAACCGAAAAATGTGAAGACTATAAAATAATGGTTACGGAACGGGACAGAGTTGCCTGGTTGTTTGATTTATCTCAGGTAATACATACATATAATAGTATATCAGAAACCACCGATTAAAGATAGGTATTGTATAGTGTGGCTCAACAATTTCTTAGTGTAAAGATAGTACTTACCTACCTTGAATTCGTAAATTGGTTTCACAGTATTACAGTAACATGTTCATATTTGATTTTGAGACAGGAGTAAAGTACACTTATTTTGAAAAATCTCAGGAAATGTTATCTAGAAAAGTTGTTCAGCATTAAAAAATACATCTAGTTTTGAAGTCATGGCCATCTAAGTGAAGTTTTATTTTTTTACCCATTTTTTTTAATGGGGACTACGAAAAAAATAATTTGCTAAAACGATAAATAGACAGCATCCTGTATACGACGGTTCATTTTAAAAGCCTGTAATATTACAAATGACACAACTATGGTGTTAACCATGGTCAATTTTTCTGAGGAGTAAAATAATTTTCAAATTTTTTGGTGCAAAGTTATTTTTATTTTTTGTTGACACCGAAAATTACTTAAAATTATACAGTTTTGTAACAAGAACTTGATATTCAATAATATTAAATCACAAATCATCAAAATAAAATAGGTATTTCGGAACAAACTCATTGAGTTTCTGGAGATTTTCTTGTCCAAAATAATTCTTATATTCGCTTTAAAAACGAAAGCATGTTTCCCAAAGAAGTATTTTACATCTCAGTATGATGTCCATCCCGCAACATGCACAGTTCGGTTCTTCTTACACAATCCTTGACTGCATTCGTAATATGCTCCGGTTGAATGGCCCTGACACAATTAGTAATTACAATTTTTAAATGTTCTCTATCCCTAAATGGACGATGTTTGTAAACTTCGTTCTTCAATGAACCCCATAAGAAGAAATCCATTGGGGTTAAATCTGGTGAGCGCGCTGGCATTGGATATTCTGAGTAACGTCCTATCCATTTTCCATTGAATGTTTCATTTAAAAATTGTCTTATTGCAACACTACAATGAACACTAGCTCCATCTAACTGATACCAAATTTTTTCTCTTTGTCTACGCGGCATTTGATTCAAAATTGGTAATAAATCTTGTTGTAAAAATTGCAAATATCGGTTGGCATTAAGGTTTCCATCAATGAAGAAGGGACCAATCACATTATTGTTCAACAGTCCACATAAGACCTTAAATGAGTATTGGTCCTTGCACTCTATAGTGAAATGAGGGTTTTCTAAAGCCCACCATCTACAATTCTGTGAACTTACGGTTCCATTAGGTGTAAATATTTATTGGGAACCGTGCGTTTTCTTCGTATTCTCCCTGATACCATGCGGAAAACTCAAATCGTGGGATAAAATCTCTTTCTTTTAGGGTATTTATAAACTTTGGTTTGAAAGCTTTGAATTTATTTCTTCTTAAAATTTTTTGTACGGTAGAAATAGGTACATCAAGAGATGTTGATATTTGTTTAATCGATGTCTTACCATTTTCGATGACACTTAAGCACACTTCCTCTTCCACTTCTCTAGATAACTTTGCAGCTGAGTGAGGTGTATTGAAATTGTTATTAATACTGCCCGTTTCTTTAAATTTATTTAAAATACGGGTAACTGTAGTGTGATTTACCTTGCGATTAGGATGCCTGGCATTAAAAACGTCTGTTACTTGTCTGCTTGGAGTATTTTCCCCACACAACAATATGATCTCAACTTTTTCATCTTTTGTAAGCATCTTGATATTATTTAAATAGTACTTATTATCAAACGATATCAAAATAAGCAATAACAATAACTACGTAATGAATATTCAGCGAATATGTCACGTACTTAATGTCAAACATACGTTTGGTTTCAAAGCCAACTTAAAACACTTATTTTGGACAAGAAAATCTCCAGAAAATTAATGAGTTTGTTCCGAAATACCTATTTTATTTTGATGTCTTGTGATTTGATATTATTGAATATTAAGTTCTTGTTACAAAACTGTATAATTTTGAGTAATTTTTGGTGTCAACAAAAAATAAAACTAACTTTGCACCAAAAAATTTTAAAATTATTTTACTCCTCAGAAAAATTGACCATGGTTAACACCATAGTTGTGTAATTTGTAATATTACAGGCTTTTAAAATGAACTGTCGTATACAGGATGCTGTCTATTTATCGTTTTAGCAAATTATTTTTTTCGTAGTCCCCATTTAAAGAAAATGGGTAAAAAAATAAAACTTCACTTAGATGGTCATGACTCCAAAACTAGATGTATTTTTTAGTGCTGAACAACTTTTCTGAATAACATTTCCCGAGATTTTTCAAAATAAGAGTACTTTACTCTTGTCTCAAAATCAAATATTTGAAGGCTCCTCGTACATTACGTGTGTTTTACTGTATTTTGTTGGTGCATGTTTAGATTTGGGGGATGCACAAACTTTCATCAAGAATAACTTTTCGTCGAAAAACCCTTAATAAATAAGTTTTCCATATGGTGCATACTTTGGGAATGACACTGTATATACTGACTGAAATGATGTATTTTATTTCTATGAAGTTACAATCAAAAACTATGTTAATACCTACTTCCAGGGTCATTATAGACATGGAAGAATTTATTTAATATTCAATGAAGAGTTAGTTATCTTAATTTCTTTTGTATGTGGTTGGTTTTTGAATGGGATTTCGATTGATCATTGCTGAAAGTTTACAATAGATTGATTTATTTGTAGTGCCATCTTTCCATTAAAGATTAAGTCATTGCTTATGTTTCTACATTACCTTCGTAGATGTCGCACTTGTAATCACAGCGTTAGGGTCACTAAATCAAGCAGGCCGTTCCGTGAACCCTACACAGCGTACATCTGAAGCCAATGGAGCCTAAATTCAATTTATAAAGAATAGACGGAAAGGGTAGTTGTGAAGTGGGTGTTTTTGATTTGAAATATTTTCCAAGTTTGAATAGTTGCTCTGTTTACGTACACTATGGCCCATGCATGGACCATGGACGTCTGCTGCTGGACTCCGATGATTAGAAATGTTTTATAGAATCGAAATGTGACGTCATATTTGAAATATCGGTTCTATGCTTCCTATTTCTAACGTGCGAATATGACGTCACATTCTCGACACATTTCGATGCTATGAGACATTTCTAATCATCGGAGTGCAAGTGCTGGTCGATTTGAACCCTTGCCTCCCAAACAATTGGGGTCAACAGTTATATCTCTATCTCTCGCTTATTTGATCGACTACAGAATTCTATGGTACACGGAATTCCACTCCAGGCGTGGCAGAGCGCTCTGCCTAGTGAGGGGCGAGCTGGTATATTGCGCCGTAGCAGAACCAAGTGAAAAAAAAAGAAGAGGTTATTTGAGGACGTTGAGGTTACTGGGTAAATTGCTCAAGGCATAGCCCATTGAAGGAAGCAGAAGAAGAAGACGTTGGGTTAGAATTCTAAACTAAAAAGTAGGTTATGTGATGATGGTTGGTTGGGTTGTAAATATTATTCTTTCTCGATCTAGATTTACGTTTAGTTGATAATGTCTGCACAGTTGGGAAAAGTATTGAGTCTAATATTGGTTGAACGATTTGGGCCAATTGTAGAAAAAGTTGCATCGTATTTATTCCAGTATGGACCAAATCCGTTACTGTACATCAAAAATAACACAGAACTACCCCTATCAAAGGTAAATAATTGAAAATACAACAAATTCTTGTCATAATTTCCTCATTTCAGGTGAAAGAGTCTCTGTCAATTCTGATAAAGTATAACATAATTACGTTCGCTCCAAACATTAATGAAAACATCGCAAACTATACTTTGAAGCCTGATAGAATTTTACTGATGTTACGGTATCCAAAGTATATCAACTTGATGAAAAAGAAACTTGGTGAAGAGGGTGAGATGATCATTGAAGAAATCCTTCAAAGAGGTTACTGTACTGCTTCCGATGTCATCACCAAGGTAAAAGAACAGTTATCTAAAAGTAAAACTAATATATCATACACCCAGGTGAAGGATATATTCATTTCAATTGTGACAGCAAAGTATTTAACCAGGCTGCCACAAGTTGAAGAGGACGGTAAGCCAGTCCCAAGGCTGACAGTAAATGTAGACGAACTGTATTCAGTTCCACCACTTGCGACGGAGTCTACCTGGAAAGCTAAAGCTGACAATGATGATTTTCCTGATAAAAATGTATATTTTACTGTAAATTTTGATCGATTTCACCAGGATATGAGAGACAAAGTCATAGTTAAAGCGTTCACTAAAAAGTTTGATGAGAATGCTGGTGAACTTATTGAGATTTTGCTGCAACAAATGTACATCAGAACAGACCCCTGGGCTGAGGTATCCAACCCTGTTCCCATTTTGGAAATCAAGGATATTATAAGGAAGAGAAAACAATCCGGGAAATTGATTGCTTTCTTTGATGAGTATCTAGGTGTGATAGGTATGTGGAAATTTTTATTATTTTACATAGTAGTAGATGCCCATTTACATCCAAATTATGAAACACATTTAAAAACTGATGAGGAGAAATAACTTTTAAACATGCAGGTAAGTAGGTGGTCATTTACACCAATATGAATGACTTTATTACAATCAGCTCTTGCAATAATGTCCTTTTGAGGATCATTGCACAATTGGATGACAGATGTAATTCAATGTCCGTAAAGGAAGTAGTGATTTTCTGTCAGATATTTGCCTCATTTTTCCCTTTTTTGGATTCTTATTCGTTTTGGAACAAATCTGATCTCTTAATTTGCTTTCAGTCTCCGCGTCGAATTTTTGAGAAATTTATCCTGAAGTAAAACAATATTAATATTTTTAAGCGAAAACCATGCTTCGGACAAAGAAATTTGCTCTCAAATGAATGAGGATCTTGAAACTAATTGTTATTTCAAGATAAAGCAGTAGCAATGTACTTTTTTCTCCAAAAATATTCAATGCAAAACCCGTACGGACGCCACTGGTAGAGAAAATTTCTGTACATCACAAAATGCACCTTGATGCATAGAAGACATGTACCAAATTTCAAAAAGATGTCTACAATATTATCTCAGTTATTATTGAAAAACTGTTTTTTTTAAATATCAGGACACTGTATCTCAAAAATTTCACTTATAAGTTATAAGTAAATAGTTTACTTTGTTGAGAATATCTAGAAATTTGTCAAACATATTCTGAGCGTTTTTTATAATACAGGGTGCCGTATTGAAATCAAATCATACATTTTTGGAATCTACATGAAATTTTGCGTTAATGGTGCGGATTGCGAGTGAATCTGCCACCCCTTTGGCCTTTTTTCTATTTTTCTAATATTTTTGATTTATATCGATTGACATTCCGCAAAATTGCTCTATATTTAACCGTTCCCGAGCTGAAAAGTTCTTTTGGGGTGGAAAGGACTCATTTTCCACCATATTTTTTTCCACTTCTATTCGTGACATTTTTGACGTTGTATTCCTGTTATATGCCAAGCCTTGAATCTGAGCATAAACAAATCATATATTTTTGGAATATGCATGAAATTTTGCCTTTTCAGTGAATCTGCATTGGCTACATATTGGAAACTTTTTTATTATTGCTTTTACGAAAAAAAGTTATTCTTCAATAAAAAGTTCTGCATAGTCTAAAACATAAGATACAATAATCAGATATCCAATTTCATCAATCTTATACGAGGTAAGTATGTCAAAAAATATGAAGTTTTCTCAAGAGTAAAGTAACTTTATATTTCACAACAACGAAAATTTTCATAATAAAAAGTTAGTTGGAATTGAAAACTATGTTTCAATATGCAATTACATTCTTCTAATTAGAAAAATGATTTTTTTTACAAATTTTTCTCAAATTATCAATACTGAACATTTATCATTTATAATTTATTACAAACATGTTAATCTTTTCGGTCTGTTAAGAAATTAATACGCAAATGTTCATAAAACTAAATTTAAATGTAACATTAATTATTTCAAAAAAAATTGCAAAACATTTATTTTGCATTTATTGGAAGGATGTTATTGCATACTGAAAAAGAAAAAAGATTTTAGGAGTCTACCCCTTTGGACTTTTTTCGATTTTTCGAATAATTCTGTTTCTAGTTGAATGGCTCGAAATTCAAATAGTTCTCTAATATCATTATTCTGAATCGATTGGCGTTCGTAGAATTCAATATCCTTCTATGATCAGAAAAGTAAGGTTCGATGGCTTCGTTGCTCAGACTTGTTCGTCAGTCAAATCAGTATTATCTACTCTAGTTCCACCAGTTTTTGTCACCCTGGTATGAACAAAAACTTTTCCTTTATGCTGTAGGAGAGAAAAATATTTTTGCATTCCGTTGTTTTATTTTAAAGTTATAATTGAAATCGCCGACAATCAGTATATTATAATTATTTCTGATAACATTTTGTCCAAATTAGTTTGAAAAATATTACTATCACCATTAGGTGACCGATAAGTACAACAAAAGCTAATATTCACACTCTTGAGCTCAAAAAGCGTAGGTTAGGTTTGAACGTGAGTGGGCCCATATCAGGCCCTCCACTGCGGCCAATGGCCTATTGTGGCTCACCCTATGTTTATATTTCTCCCAGTATATCCAATCTCTTAACGAAATTGAGGAGTACGTTGGGAGAACAATTTACCAGGTTCTCTGGCCTTACTGTTGTATTGCCAAATGTTGAGAATCTGGTTCTGGCCGCTGCGGGGCATGTACATAAAATGTGCTTAGCCGTTTCATCCTCCTCCATGCATAGGCGGCACTCTGCATCTTGTGCAAGTCCGATTTTATGCATGTGGTGCTTGAGTTTGCAGTGGCCAGTGAGCAAACCTACTATAACTCTGAGATGTGCTCTACTGAGTTCTAGCAGCTTGTCAGAGTCCTGTTTTTTCCTTGTGCAAGCAATAAATGCTTTGGAATGGGCTAGGCCCGGTAGACTACGCCAGTACTCGAATCTTTTGTTGTCAGCCCAGGATGTTATGACGTTCTTGGCAGTGCTATGTGCTATACCGATTACCGGTTCTGGCCCAGTGAACGTTGTTTCGGCCCCTCCTTTTGCTAGGGTGTCCGCTATTTCGTTTCCTTCTAGGCCCGTGTGACCTGGTATCCAGACTAGGTTAACGTTGTTGCGTTGTGCCAGTCGGTTTAAGGTTTCTCTGCAGTTCCATACTGCTCTGGATTTAAAGCAATTGGATTCAAGCGCTTTCAGTGCCGCTTGACTGTCTGAAAATATTTTTATTGTTTTTCGTGTGTGGCGTCGATTTTCCAGCTCCCTTGCACACATTTCAATGGCATATACCTCTGCCTGGAATAGCGTAGCTAATTTACCCATATTGAATGAGCGTTTCACTACTGGGTTTATCCCGTATATTCCGGCTCCGACACCTTCCAAAGTTTTGGAACCAACGGTAAACCAACGTTCATTTACCCTACATAGGTCAGTTTCATTCCGAACCCAGTCTCCTCTTTCGGGGAAGGCCACAGTGTAGGACGTGTGAAGGTTGATAGTTTTAGGCATTCCCAGAATGTTGTGAGCTGTTATGCCCTCCAGCATGCTGCTGCTTCTCATCACTACTGCCTGCGGTAGACTAATGGCCGCTTGGTAGAGTCTGTATGTTGCCCATCTTGCCTCTCTCTCCAAACCTATGTGAAGAGGAGGTAATCCGAGAAGGGCTTCCATTGCTGCCGTTGGCGTGGAGCGAATGGCCCCAGTAATCGCCAGATACGCTTGTCTCTGTAGTCCGTTAAGTTTAGCCTGGGCCATTTTTTGTTGGCCCTTGCTCCACCAGACTACAGAGCCATACGTGATTATTGGTCGTATGACGGTCACGTACAGCCAGTACACTTGTTTTGGTGACATGCCCCATGTTTTGCCACATATTCTGCGGCATGTCCATAATGATAGGCTAGCCTTCCGGATAGTCTTTTCCAGATGCAAGTTCCAATTTAGCTTTTTATCTAGGGTTATTCCCAGATATTTTGCTTCACTCGCAATAGGAATTGTTACACCATTGATGGAAGGAGGTATTAATTGTCCCAGCTTCCTTTTTCTGGTGAACGGCACTATGACCATTTTGTGAGGGTTAATGGACATTTCCTCCCTCTCACACTATTTATATATGGTGTCCAATATATCCTGAAGGGCGAAGGAGATCGTCTCTTCGGATTTATCGCGTATTACTAGGACCAGATCGTCAGCATATGCTTGCAGATCGACCTCCCACAGCGAGAGAATGACCAGCAGATCATCCACCAGCAGTGACCATAGCAGAGGGGAGAGAACCCCCCCCCCTGAGGGCAGCCCCTTGCTGGCTTGAAGCTGACACTTTCCCCCTGTAGAGAGGTCGTTCAAAAAGCGTTCAAAAAGCGTAAACTCTGCATCTAATTTTGCGCAAAAATCATTTAAACAAATTTAATGTTATAATAATCAAGGCTTGTTTTAGCGTAGATGCATATACTACCGTAATTATGAGTCTATCGAATATATCTTGAAATCAGCCTATATCCTGGGAATACTATACTGTATGACACAGACTCATGGTACATGCCCTTTTCTCCTTTGTTTCTGTAGCTATATTTCTGAAATTAGAAACATTGAATATGCTCACTATAGGGCACTTTTTGACATATTTGGAAAAAATCCAACTTTTGGTTTTTCCGGAAATGACATCAACTTTCGATTTTCAAATAGGACACTCTTTATATTATTACATTTTTGAAATCTGTATAATTTTCTGAATCCAATGATACCTCATTGTTGATATTTCATTCGTCAGAACACCCATTTAATTTTTCGATCTAGAGAGCTATGAACTCCATAAAATTATTCCAAATAATCAAAATAATGCTACACTATCGTAATTTCGATTTAAAAAGTATCGTGGTTTGAAATACGTGCCAAAAAGTAAACCAATACCCATTTTTACTCGAAACTCCGTTTTTTCAAATGGTACCATAATGGTACTTCTGTCATTCGAAGTACCATCGACGGGGAATCAATCTATATTAACTTTTTTCTGTATAACCAATACGAACACGATAATGGAGTTTAGACAAGTTTAAGTATCTTCTCGGTTCAATAACAATAATTTATCAAGGTGGCTATGGAACACAAAAATTAACAATTTGATGTTTCGATATTCTGTAATTATTGTCAGTTAGTCACAATACATTATTGAATTGACCGGATTAAAAATAGAAATAAGTTAAGAATGCCACCAGTTTATAACAGAAACCAAAAAGTGGATATGCCAGTAGTGTATTGGGAATGTCGGCAAAATCCAGTTGTTGCTCAACAGCTGTACTGGGAAAGATACCCCGATCGACAGTGTCCGACTCGAAATTCTTTCAAGCGTCTTGAAGAGCAGTTCAGGAGAGAGCCTGATGTTGGTACTGAGCATAATATTGTTTCTGAAGACATGGAGATAAATGTTCCGAGTTGGATACCAGTCGTGAAAGTGTCAGAAGAATTTTGAAAAAACATAAGTATCGATCGTATAAATATCAAATACATCAACATTTGTACGAAGACGATAGTATAAGAAGGATGGAATACCACGCAATAATGTACAGCAAAATAATGAGTTCCTGAAAACAATTGTATTCTCCGATGAGTCAAGATTCACCAATCTTGGTTTATTTAACAAACAAAATACTCGATATTGGACGCAAGAGAATCAGCATTTATTTAGGGAGAGGGATTTACAAGAACGTTTTGGATTTAATTTATTGCTGGGAGTAGTTGGAGATCGAATAATTGGCCCCAATTTTTGGGGGTCTACTTGGATCCAGGATTGACATGGAACGTTCATATCAATCATCTTAGCTCCAAGCTATCCAAAATAACTTTCCTAATAAGAAGTCTCTCGAAAAATGTATCCAGGGACACCCTACTTTCGGCTTACCGTGGATACTTTAATTCCAATTTCGTGACCGATTTGGGGTAAAGTGGATCAGAACACATGGTCCTGTTAGGTGGCCTGCAAGATCACCTGACTCAACCCCTTTAGATTTTTTATTTGGGGTCGCTGGAAACACATCGTTTACAAAACCTACTCAAGTACCCAACGACCCGCGATGACCTAGAATTGCGAGTTAGACAAGCCATTCAAAGTATAACGCCTCAACAATTGAACAATGCTATCGGAAATACCGCCAAACGAGCTCGAAAATGTTGGGATGTTCCTGGTGGAAATTTCGAACAGCTATTATGAGATTTCTCTTTTTTTTATTTTATTTCGTTATTAATTAAATTGTGAGGGCAAATCTAACTGTTATAACTTACTTGAACCAAGGCTTTGAGCCTTCGAGATTTAGGAGCTCTATCGGTGGGATGAATTATTGACTAGATCTCCGTGAAAGTCGAAATGTCAAATTGTTGTTTGTGTTCCATAGCCACCTTGATAAATCATTGTTATTGAACAGAGAAGACACTTAAACTTGTCTTAACTCCATTATTGTGTTCGTATTGGTTATACAGAAAAAAGTTAATATGGATGGAAGTATCCAATGACGTCAGAGTACCATTATGGTACCGTTTGAAAAAACGGAATTTCGAAAAAAAAAGATTTTGGTTTACTTTTTTGGCTCGTATTTCGAACCGCGATACTTTTTAAATCGAATTTACGATAGCGTAGCATTATTTTCATTATTTGAAATAATTTTAGGGAGTTCATGGCTCTCTAGATCGAAAAATAAAATGGGTGTTCTGACGAATGAAATATCAACTATGAGGTATCATTGGATTCAGAAAATTATGCAGATTTCAAAAATGTGATAAAATAGAGGGTGTCCGATTTAAAAATCGAAAGTTCATGTCATTTCAGGAAGAACCAGAAGTTGGATTTTTTTTTTTCAAATATGTCAAAATTTCAGAAATATAGCCACATAAATAAAGGAGAAAAGGGCGTGTACGATGAGTCTGTGTCCCACGGTATAATCTATGTCGTCCGCGTTTAGCCAAACTTCTGTAAGAAGTACGTCAATGATATTTTCTTTAAAAAATATTTGTAGTGTATTTACATTTACCTTATTCTGCATACATTGGATATTAATATAAAAACAACTCAAATACCTGGCATTTTTGGTATTACGTAGTGAACGTAAGTTAAAGGGGTATATTTTTATGCCTGTGGTTGTGTTAAAGGTGTATTCATGTTGCAGAACAGGACCACTGTAACCTGATCAGAAAGTCAGGCGAAGCTAGCGGGGGATCCTTCCAGATATACCTCCAAGAAGCGTTCACCCAGTTCGCTTGGGAAATCGTAGAACAGTGTGTTTTGGAAAAGTTCGATTCGAAAGCGGCCCGGATTTTCCGGCTGGTGAAATTGAAACCGTTCATCGAATCGGACCAGATCCAAAAACTGTCGATGATCCCCGCGAAAGATGCCAAAAGACTTACGTTTCAGTTGCTGGAAGAGAATTTTTTACAAATCCAGGACCTGAGGAAAGCAGCCGTGGGAGGAAGCATCCAGAAATCATTCATGTTGTTTCATATAAAGTTGGAACGAGTGGTACAAGTAATTGTGGAGCTGTGTTATAAGACTTTGTTCAATATCATGACAAGGCGGAATCACGAGAAAGACTTGAATAAAAGGATAATTGATAAAAAACGAAACGTCGATTTTGTTACACTGATGATGAGTACTCGCGGAGCTACCGAGGAGCAATTAGAAGAAGTAAGTTGGTTTTTATTTTTTTCCTGACCGGCAAAATTTTTGATACGATGGAACAGATTTTATCTTAAATTCCTCACAACTTAGGTTTGTTGGAACAATGTCGAGGCCTCTATACAGTTCGATTATTTTATATTTACCTGTGCGCCATCAATGTTTGCATATGAAATAAGTCGAGACGTTTTAGTCAAAATATCGTCTAAATGTAGAATGCCGTGGCTAATATCCCGATAAAATTACAACGTGTAGGTAATAAGATGGGATAATGAATTACTAAATTTACTAAATTAACATTTTCAAATTCATGGAAATGGCGAATCACCAGACAATGAGAGTTTTTTTTTCAGTTCCAACAGAATACCGTGTGACACACACTCATGGATACACCCCCATTAATGCAATTTCTGTAGATGTAACAGTTAACGAAAAAAGTTGTTCAGAAAACTAGGTTGGAGTGCAATACTTCCAAAATCTTTGCATACTTTGATATCAAAAAGTGAGTTTCGATTCAAACATGACTAAAACTCAGAAAAGGAATCTTCTAGACTTAGGTATTCAAACTTTTTCAATTACCTAATTCGTGCATGGATTCAGGGACACACTGTATAATTATAAATGAATGAATACCTAAGAAGTAAAAATACACCAGTTGAAATATATTTGGTAATGAAATACTCAATACATGATTAACAAAAAATGTATTCATACATTTATGTATTGCGAGCATGTCCAGTAATGAAAGGAAAAACAAAATTAATATATTTAATCACTTTCAGATTCAGAACTGTCACCAATGTTTATATTAATGGGTTTAATAACCATATCACAAAGGAGCTTTTCTCGTTCATACCATTTTTCAATGAGTGATTGATTCAGTGTGTGTTGATGGAATGGGTTTATTTTCGTTTCTTATTTTGATGTACACCGTTTTTCGAGATATTTTAAGTGCAACTCTCTAAAATACAGTAAAGAATAGTTATGACATTTCTTTTGTGGTTTTAATTGTTATCACTTGAACAGATGAAAGCGGCAAAAAAGGTCCACCATTCACTCTTTCCCTTCCAATACAATTTGTTGTGCTTGTGAATTAGTTACAGGCATAATCTAAAAAAGTTAAAATATATTTTGTATGTTTATACCTGTATTTATAGATTTAGGTAATGTTTTTTCTCTCATTAGGATTTTCACACTAAGAATAACTGTTATGTGAATATCCCGGAAGTACGGGATTATAGTCACGAATGTCAATTGTGAGGTTGGAAATTTTAAAGTGTATTTGTGAATAAAACACATTGTATTGTACTTCCTTTGGAAGTAATGATTCCAAGAGACGTTTATAACTTTGTAAAAAACAGTTTTTATAATATACTCGACTGCAAAACAAAGTAAAACTGGCGACAAACAATACCCCAATAACAGAAAACAATGACGCAAGATGGTACTACGACGCTAGTCAATACAATGTTTGGCAGGTTTAGTTGAAATGTAAAACACTGTCGGTTTTATGGCTATCTCTTTTCACTGTTTTGATTTGTAATTGATCATCACAATACCATAATTCTTAGCTAGAAGACAAATGTTAACGAATTTTGATTCGCTCATAGCGGTTGATAGAAAGAGATGTGCTATAGAGGGTGCGTGATTTCTTCCATCATAAATTGATGACGCATGGGTAAAGATATAATAAAAAATAATCGAACTGTAACTGCCAAGCTTTTCTGTTAAGAGGTTAGTAAAAGCTTGAAGCTTGAAAATAATTCTTGTTAGTTTCAGCTCTTTCAATACCTGCTTGGTGTCTTTTTTTGCTTCTGTAACAACCATATGGGGCGCACATTATATTCTAATAACCAGGCTTGATATTTCTTGTTTCTAAAAAATATAGCTGACTCATCCCACTAATGATTTTTTGAGACTATATTTTTTCTTTTCATTTCCATATATTTATATTCAGCCCAAGTTGGAACTGTGCTGTAGAACCTTCTTCCAATTTGTTATCTTCATGAGGAATATCCCAGAATCGAACAAGATTATTCAATTATTTGAAGTGAACTTGATATATTTATGGTTATTTAAGTAACTTGGGGTGGATATGCTTGGGATTTGTATAGTTTCGCCAAAAATTATGGTGTTATCGAGTTCTGCATGCTGAACACGAATTTGTTTTTGAAATAGGGCACAGCAAGGTTCAAAAAGGGGTGATATATACAATGAATTCATTCAATCAAAACGGATGAGTAGCTGAAAAGTTACATATATACAAGATTCAAATCATCCTGCTCAATTTCTTGATTCAAATTTATTTGAATCAATATTCCAATGATTAGAGGTTATTCTGATGCTGAAACTTTGATTATCTCTGAAATCTGAATCATGCTATTTTAAAAATATTTATTGAAATATGTCTTCAGCTGCCTATGTGTAGATTTTTACAGAGTGACTCATTTGAAATTTTAATCTTCACATCAAATAGTAATCAATATTCAATAATCAGTAATAAGATGAGAGTGCCTACACATTAACTTTCGTACTTTTCAACCAATTCCTGATTTAATCATCAATTCGATCAAAATTCGATCATTGGTTGGGGATTATATTTGTGCAAGCCTGTTTTAATCTATCACGCAGTTTCCTTTTGGTGGTTGA
Source organism: Chrysolina americana (assembly GCA_958502065.1). NCBI lineage: Eukaryota > Metazoa > Arthropoda > Insecta > Coleoptera > Chrysomelidae > Chrysolina > Chrysolina americana. Next base: position 70,928,845 of record OY293415.1, on the reverse strand, counting down.
CAGTTATTCCGAATATCTACAATCTTAGTTTCATTCAAACATGTTTGGGATGCCACATTTCAAAAATATTATTTTCATAGAAGGCTTCGAAACTTTAGTTTATTAAGGCGATAATGAAAAGAGGATGGAGTATTAGTTTATGAGCTCAAGGAGAATATCTAAATGACAGGAATATTCTGAAAAAAATGTTGTTTAGTGACGAGGCAACATTCACAACCAATAGAACAGTTAATTCTCAAAATTCAAGGTACTGGACGGAAGAAAATCCACATTGTGTAATAAATTGCAGAAGGCAGTACTCACAAAAAATAAATGTTTGGTTCGGATAATAAATAGCAGTTTAGAGAGATGACCCGCTCTCAAATAGGTCACTCTGTATATTACTCTTTATAATTCATCATTTCCCCATTTTTTAAACTTTAACCTATCTCGGAAACAAGGCAAATTGCTGCAAATACGCGAATTTGTGTTCATGGCGTTGAACACATGTTAAATTTGTTGTTTTAACCTTCTGACTACGTATAACATTCCTAAATCCGAGTTAATATTGATTTTTCATATCTGGTTTCTTCAACAAACACTCTGAAGACAAGAATTGTATAATCATTCCACAAGGAATAACTCAAACTTTTATCTGTTGTAGCTGGAAGAAATGATTACCCCTCCAGAAAAAGAAATATGGGAAAGGATCGAGAAGACTATGAAGAAGCTTAATACAGTTGAGCTCGAAGTTGACGACACCCTATTTTTGTTACAAATGTATCTAAGTTACTATTAAAGTTATTTATTGTTTATTGCTTCTATTTTCACCCTAGCTATATAGCTGAAAGCAACAAATAAAATCTTACTTTTGTGATCCGAACGTAACTTCCACTAAATAAATTAATAATCCTTGATATTCATTTTGTTTTTGATTTTGTGCTGCAGACTCTACTTAAAACTGTTTCTTTTGAATTTGCATAATAGGTAAATCATTCTATTTTAGTTGCTCGATATAATTTTAAATATTGTGTCATTGTTCTTGACTCCAATATTTATTGGCATTTTTATGAAGGTCGAGAAAACAGTAATATGTGGTGCCAACGTTCTGCCTTTCGCTCAGAGATGTCGCTAGGAGGTTCATATCTGTTTTAGGTTTCATACAGAGTAAAGCCGTTATGGTAGCTTCTGATCCTGGTGATGTGCCTGGTCAGAAGGCTTCCAAGGATATGTTGTCTGTAGAATCGATCTGCGATCTTTTCTATGTATTCTGTGATCGTTTCGACGTTGAACAGCTCATGCAATGCTGCTAACCGAATGTACCGTGACGATACGAAGTAGTTTATTCTGCATCCTCTCCAGCCGCACCATCTGGTACGCGGGGAGGCTGCAAAAATTGGACAGGCGTAGGTCATCTTCTCCAATTGTACTCCCAGGTACAGCACAATATCGTCAAAAATAGGATTTAGATGTCCTTGTGATATCATATCGTTGACTTTCCTGTGATATTACACCGCGACATCCCTTAGATATCAAAATCAATAATAGCCGATTACAGATATCTCTGCGATGTCATATTGTTGTCATTTCTGCGACACACACTGCGACATCCCTGTGATATCCAAATTAATGATAGCTGGATTTAGATGTCCCTTCGATGTCAGATTGTTACTTGCCATAGACGTCATACTGCTACATCATTTAGACATCAAAATCTATACTTAGATATCTCTGCTACTATATTTTTGTTGAGTTATCTCCAGATCAGGTGATGATACGACTTTCACACACAGTCACTTGACTGCCGACCACAAGGGCGCCATCTGTCCTCCAACACGGTCGAAAGGCGAATCCTCAATAGAGATTTCTAATGGATTTGGAAACCCAAATAAAAAGAGACGAAAGTTCTTAATTTTTCCATCCTTGTTGCCAGGGGCGCGCTCTGTGATTGGTTACCATAATGGCGGTTAGTTTGGATGACATGACAGCTACAGTTGAAAATGACATTTATACTCCCTGACCTTATAGTAACCAATCACAGAGTACATTCCCTGGCAACAAGGACGGAAAAATTAAGATCTTTCATCTCTTTTTATTTGGGTTTCCAAATCCATTAGAAATCTCTATTTGTGTTAAATGTTAATTTTGAAGTAACGCCATTTAACGCGGTAAGTTGGCAAGAAGTTGGCAACACAGATCGTATTCAATGTTGGCCAACCTGAAAGCGATAGGCGACTACGTGACCGACTGTTAAGGCTGAAACACAATGGAAGTTTTATGTTTTTAGTTTTAATTTTCATAATTTTGGATTTCGTTTTAAAGCGAAACTATCATTGACATTAATATTCTGATCACACCTCATAAATAATCTTGTTGGTAAAATTCAAGCTTTATTTTTCAATTCTTTTTTGCATCCTGTTTTATTTGTAAATTTGATATCCAAAATCCCAAAACTTAAAACTTATTACATAAAACTTCCATTGTGTCTCCGGCTTTACTGTGTTGTATAACCATATTTAGTTCTAGTTCTTTGTTCTTTGTTTCGATGCATTGATCGAAGATAGAAGCTTTGTCGCTTTGAATGCTTTCTATACTATTCATGTTCTGATATTTCCAACTGGATTGATCACATTTGCGAATTTCAGTGTCCATAAACTGTAAGTAAAAAGTAAGTATCAGCAAAGTGAGATTCCATCATTTATTTCTTTACTGTCTGGCTTTGTAGCTTTCAGTGGACTCATATTGTTGTATTGATTTCCAGATGTGGTGATTAATCTTCACGGAGAGAACGAAAAAAATGTGGAAGCAGCATGTTTCAATTGGTTCAGGCATGCCAAACAAAGGCTCGACAGAAAAAGGAAGACTTGTAGTTTTTTAAATAATTTATTTTAATTTTTTACGGTGTAGATTTTGTACTTTGTTAATGTTGTACCAGAATGTTTTCATGTTTTGAAGATTTTTTACCCATTTATATTTTTGTTATATTTATTTTTTTCATATTGAAAATATATTTTCTGTTTCTATTTGTTGCTTCTGCCTGGAATATTGCATAGACTTTGATGTCTCTTGAATATAACAATGAAGAAGTCGCTGCTATGTCGCTCTGTTACATCCCTGATACGTTATTAGGAGGCATCTTTGCGGCGTCTCAGAACTACATCGCAAAGACGTCTCGGAACTACATCGCACAGACGTCGCCAGCATGCATCATGAGTGTGACAAAAGTGAGTCGCTGGGACGTCTGTGCGACGTAACGATGCAAGTCGCAGGTCACGAGGTGATATCACAGCAATATCTTAGAGATGTATCTGTGTTGGCTGAGTGCCTTCTCGATGTGGGTTCCCAAAGCCATGAACCCCCCGTAGTCTCCACGTTACTACGTTTTCACTTCTTAGTGAAGTTTATGATCTCTTTTTTTTGCGGACTTATCACTACTTTGTTACTCGCCAGGTACCGCACGATGTGCCCATCCAGGTGCGTTGTCACCTGGGCAGCAGCGGTATTGCTCTCGCCCGACTGGGCAAAAATCGTCGTATTATCGGCGTATATCGCTGTGCTCGTGTTTTCCGACATTGAAAAGTCCAGGAATTTCCTTGGAATGTTCACGAGGAGAACTGCGTCTATTTTGTTCATAAGTGGTGTTTTGTTCCTGGGAAGTCTCTTTATCGTATCCGTCACTTCCTCGAAGCTGGTAATCAACTTCGAGTAGGTGTGCCTGTCGAAGTCGACATTCGGGGCTTGTCTAAACTCCGATATTTTCCTCTGGAGATCTTCGGTTTCGTCTGCACAGGCCCGGAAGACGCTCTGGAAATATTCTCCGAACATTTCTGCCTTCCCCTGTTCCGTCATCGCTTGCGTTCGACCATTCATTCGCCTTTTTTGTAGGCGCCTGTTCGTCCTCCACAGGGAATTGTCTCCCGCGTTGAGACCCTCGAGTTTCCTTTTCCAGGCTTCATCTTTTGAGGATCTGCGATTTCCCTAATACTAATTTGATCATTTTGAATTGATTGGCGTTTTCCTCCAGATTTTTTTTTACTCCTATCCATGGAATTCCTGACATTTTATTCCTTTTATATACCAAACAGGGTTGGGCCGAGCACTGACAGAAAATGCTTCTAGCACTCTTGAAAAGTGGTCCAAAAACTTGAGCACTGGGCACTTGTATTTATAAAATGCTTGCGAGTACTTTTGAAAAGTAATTCTAGCCAGGGTGCATTGAGCACTTCTCAAACTGTTGGACACTTGAAGTACAATTCAGATGCGTGCCCACCCTGCATTTTCAACCCTGCATAAGATATGTATGCCTGTTGACGTTCATACCTCTTCCTGGGTGACCACGTACGAAGTTAGGAAATACGTCGGCATCATTGGAAAAAACGATGAATAATTTGTAACCTCCAAAAATGTTATAAAACTGGTAAAATAGAATTCTTCTCTATCAAAATCATCGAAAACAAATGCCAGAGGATAGAAACAAAATTGGTGGCCACTTTGAAGGACTATTGGAGGGCCTACCGGGAAATTTCCTACTCTCAGTCCAGCCTACTTGCAATATATTGCTTCCATAAAAGGAAATTTTATCTTATGAGTGAAACAAAATGTCAAATAATTTTATATTTATTCGTACATCCAAAAAACATTGCTTATTACACAGATAAATAATTCAAAATCTCCTATAAGAGACGGTTACATTTTATACAACAAGTACTTAGTACCTAATCAAAATAAATTCAGTATACAAACAACACTGATTTAATAAATATCAGTTCACTTCATCATTGACTAAAAATCATTCCATATAAATTTTCAAAACTTTTCGATACAATATGACAAAATTATTATTTATCTACTAAATAACTTCACTTTACAAACCAAATAAATATGCAGACGTTACAAAATGTAATTTTCAGAAGCTTCTGTGAGAGTGATAAAAAGTAATCTCATCTGAATGAAAAGAAAACTGAGTGTCCCATTATTCTTGATTTCATTCAGCATATTTTTTGCGTATAAACAGTCAAAGCTCTGTGAGGAGCAGCGGGGCTGAAAAGGACTTTTCCGTCAACTTTGTAGTCTTCGTATTTAAGCGTGTAGTGTTTTTCGAATCCAAGTTTTCTTGCTGCACAAGCAGAGTAATGGCTGGTGCAGTCCACTGTGATGAATCCACAGCCAAGCTCTTTCGCGATGTCCCTGTAAAAAAATGGTTACTTGAAAAAATTGGCACATTCGAGCAGATAAAATCTAGGATCGTTGTTGTAAAATAAAGCTTTTTCTTTTTTAATTGTTTCATAATGATATACATGTTTTACACTATTTTTACGAATTTTTCCGATTTTGTTTTCGTGAGATTTCGTAGTGATTTTCGACGTCTGAAACCGTTGGAAATTTTTCCACGCGTTTTCTATCTAGTCACCCAGGGGGCAGGGGGGGAAATATTTTTCAAATTATTGTATTGTCGTCGGTGCTTCAGGTCTGATACTTTTCATAATATTTACGGATTTTTCCGATTTTATTTCTGCCAGTTTTTTGCCCATTTTTGGAGAAAAGGGGGGTTCTAGTCCCCCCGACCGACAAATTTTTTTCATAGTGATTTTCTACGTTGAAACCGTTTGAACTTTTTCCGAATTTTTACGCGTTATTTATCTAGTCAGCCAGGGGGTTTCAAATTGTTGTTTTGTCGTCGGTGCTTCAGGACATGGTTGTTTCGTCGTGATTTTCCAAGTGTGAAACCGTTGGACATTTTTTCGGATTACTACGCGTTCTCTATCTAGTCCTGCGGGGGGCAGGGAGTAAATGTTTTTCAAATTATTGCATTGTCGTCGGTGCTTCAGGCCTGATACTTTTCATAATTTTTACGGATTTTTCCGATTTTATTTTTGCCAGTTTTTGCCATTTTTAGGAGAAAAGGGGGGTTCTAGTCCCCCCCGACCGACAAATTTTTTTCATAGTGATATTCCACGTGAAGCCGTTGGAAATTTTTCCGAATTTTCAAGCCTTATTTATCTAGTCAGGCAGGGGGTCGGATGGGGATTTTTTTTTCAAATTGTTGTTTTGTCGTCGAATCTTCAGGACTGATACTTTACATAATTTTTACGAATTCTTCCGATTTTATTTTTGCGAGTTTTTGGGATTTTTTTGAGAAAGAGGGAGGTTCCAGCCTCCCCGACTGACATGGTTGTTTCGTCGTGATTTTCCAAGTCTGAAACCGTTGGACATTTTTCGGATTCCTACGCGTTCTCTATCTAGTCCTGCGGGGGGCAGGGAGTAAATGTTTTTCAAATTATTGTATTGTCGGTGCTTCAGGTCTGATACTTTTCATAATTTTTACGGATTTTTCTGATTTTATTTTTGCCAGTTTTTGCCAATTTTTGGAGAAAAGGGGGGTTCTAGTCCCCCCGACCGACAAATTTTTTTCATAGTGATATTCCACGTTGAAGCCGTTGGAAATATTTCCGAATTTTCACGCGTTATTTATCTAGTCAGCCAGGGAATCGGATCGGGATTTTTTTTTAAATTTTTGTTTTGTCGTCGATGCTTCAGGACTGATACTTTACATAATTTTTACGAATTCTTCCGATTTTATTTTTGCTAGTTTTTGGCATTTTTCTGAGAAAGAGGGAGGCTCCAGCTTCCCCGACTGACATGGTTGTTTCGTCGTAATTTTCCAAGTCTGAAACCGTAGACATTTTTTCGGATTCCTACGCGTTCTCTATCTAGTCCTGCGGGGGACAGGGAGTAAATGTTTTTCAAATTATTTTATTGTCGTCGGTGCTTCAGGTCTGATACTTTTCACAATTTTTACGCATAATTCGAATTTATTTTCGCGAGTTTTTGCAATTCTTTTCGAAAAGACAGTGTGTTTTTGCCATTTTTTTTTTGAGAGGAGGTGTCCGAGCATTCGACTTATTTTTACGTAATTTTCCCTATCTGTTAATAACAATATTACTCGACCTAGGGTCTCGCAATTATTTCATATCAGTTTTTCTCGTAATGTTACTGATTGGCAAAATTATTTCGTTACAAAATGAAAATCACCCCACAAATGAAAGCTCTTGTATTTTTACCGATGATAAATGTTGAAGTTAGGTATGAGGGATGCGTAACTCACTATTGAATATTCGTTTGAATGGTGTAAACAATATCAGTAGGTTCTTTCTGCAACGTGCTTTAGTGAATGAACGTATCCCTCCTGATCAACGTGTTCCAGTGAATAAAATTATCTCTCCTCAACAAAGTTCTCCAATGGATAAACGTATCCCTCCAAAGTAACGTGTTTCAATGAATACACATATCCCTCTTCAAAAATGTGCTCCAGTGGATAAACATATCCCTCCTGAGGAACGTATCCCTCTTGAACAATCTGCCCCAATGAAAAAACGCATCCTTTTTGAAAAATGTGCTCCACTGGATAAACGAATCCCTTTAGAGAAACGTGCTCCAATGTATGAACGTATCTCTCTTGAGCAATGTGCTCCTTAACATATCACGCTTGAGCAATGTACTCCAGTGGATAAACGTATCCCTCTTGAGAAACGTACTTAGGTGGATAAAATTATCCTTCGTGGGCAATGTGCTCCAGTGGATAAATGTATAATTTCCTAGCGATGTACTCCAAGGGATCAATGTATTCCTGTTTAGCAATATGCTCCAGTTGAACGTATTCCTCCTGAACCACGTGTTTCAGTGTCTAATAGTATCCCTTCTAGAGCAACGTGCTTTACTGTATAAAAGTACCCTTCCAAAGCAACGTTCTCCAGTTGATGAAACCTTTGAGTAAACGTATCCCTCCTGTGCAATGTGCTCCTGTGAATAAACGTTTCCATTCCTGGTAAAGTGCACCAGTGGAAACACGTATTCCTCTTGAGCAATATGCTCCAGTAGACGAACATAATCCTCCCTAGCAACATGCTTCAATGGATCGAATACCTATTGAGAAACGTGCTCTAGTGGATAAAATAATTTCTCCTGAGCAACGTGCTCCAATGGATTATGTATCCGTTTACTAGCAACGTGCTAATGGATAAACGTATCCCACTTCTGAGCAAACTGCGCCAAAGGATAAACGTGCAATGTGCTCTAAAGAAAAAAGTATTCTTTCTGAGCTACGTGCTACAAAAAAACGGTCCCTCCTGAGCAAAGCGCTGCTGTAGATGAATTTGCCGGCGAGGTATTCTGATTCTTTGCGGTATAGTTGGGATCGACAAACGATCGCGAACTCAGCTACGATTTGTGATTCTCACCAATTTTGAGCTTGTACAGGTAGGAACGTACGTGAATACCTCTTGCTACTCAACAGTTCCCCGCGACGAGGAGTCGGTATCTGTGGCCGAGAGTAAGACACACAGTTTAGCACCCTTAAACTCAACAGTTCCAATTGACCAGATCATTGGCAATCCGCATGGACCAATCAGAACAGTTGTTGAGTGGGTGTATTTTTCTAATTTTTGTGTGTCTATGCTGTCTACGGACATGTGATCGTTTAATTGATATTTATTAAAGTTTTGCCTTACATTCGACTTCCGGCAATGGTGGAGGACTGACGGCGTTCTCGTGTCTCAAGTCAAGTTCATGTGTGTGAATGTTATAGTGTAGTTTGTGTTGTGATGTCTGCCGTCTTTAGTACGTGCAATTACCCAATTCATAAGTGTTTGTGATGTCTGCCGTACACCACAGTTTTTTAACCGTGGTTAAACGTGCAATCATATCAAAAAAGTTTTTTGTTTAATTTTTTTTGGGTGGAGGTATTGCCTTGAGCAAGATTCCCGTCCACCCCCTGACGAAGTCCCCACTACTCACGCCAGTAACCAGGCTGGGGTAGGGCGGATCCCTACGTAGTGGGGAGAGTGCTGGCTGAATGCGCCGAAAGGAAGCAATGCCAAGAAAAACTGAAGAAGAAGTTTTGCCTTACTGTTAGTTGCAAAAAATGGTTCAGGTTAATTGGCAATTGTTATTGCGGTTTTTAATGATGAACGTTACAGTTATAAAAGTTGTTATTGAAATTCGTGCCAATAATTATCTCGTAATGATTAAAAATTCAAGCAATTGATTACCGTTTAACAACTCAATTTCATTCTGGCGACACTTCAGTTGCAATTGCCGTTATAAGTCATTACTGTGATTTATGTTAGTTAATTTTCGCATGGTTTATCAATTTTCTCGTCGTTGAGCGTGGGATACATCGTGTTAATTTGAGTTTTGCAGTTACCAAAACTCCGTCTATACTATGCATCGCCCGCAGGATATCTGGATACCAATAATGGTTATAGTTGTTTATGTAACAAGGAATGTAGAGACGTGTTATCTTTGGAGGTGAGATTTTTGCAAGCCGGTATGATTTTGAGATTCGAGAGCAGTTTGTCCATCATTTCACTAAGGACCCCTATGATTTTAACAGAATGGTTTGGGTTGAACCTGAGGAGTTATTTCATACCACATAGATACCTTGGAATTGATAAGAAATAATCTATCACATATTCAAAGTGGCGTCCATTATGTATAAAATCCAACTGCCCCCTCCCCTGTTCATAACAACCCAGTTAACACAAAATGCTCTCAGAGACAGCAGAGTGCTTCACATTCAAGTTTCAAGTGCATTGTTACTCACATTTCAATCTCATTAACTTCTCTTTGGGGCCCTCTTGACCGACAAACGTATCACATTGTGATGCCAAATGTCACTAACAATGATGTGAATGTGATATACTATTCAATCAGTAGTCGCAGTTAGCATCCTCACTTGGTAACAGTGATGTACAAATGTACCTCACTTTCTAACCGAGTCACGAACAAGAAAGCGATATCGCAGAGATGTTTGTCTTTACTGGGAACCTCAGTGCATTTTCTTCGGAGACTGACTCTATTCAACATCTGATTCTGGGATCTGACAACTTCAGATCCCAGAATACGCTACTATTATTTCAGTCCGCTGCTATGTAACGAACTTTTCCGGATCTAGCACGGTTCTGAAAAATGTTTGCTGGCCTAGACCGTTCAAGTCGCTCAACAGTCTTTTATATACATTTTAGTCAGTGAATAAATACAGGCAAACAACCAACTCACATTGAGGAGATTTATTGAATAAGTGATAACACATGAATCGTTTATTAAAACTATTTTGATCTATTTATAGTTATGTTGCAATTTTCACAATTATTATAAACATAGGCTGAACTCTACCTGAAAATCCAGCGACGTTTTTGCTGTTTTCTTTAGTGATTGTCAAGGAAACGATTTCAAAGTCAAGGAGATGGCAATCAAGAATAACTATATATTTATAAAAATTCCATAATTCATGATAATGTTGATTGCGATTTCAGAAAAATGGTATCTGTACGTCGTAGTAAAAGCACTTTCCAACATCGAAAACCTGATTCAGTCCGCGGCGGGGCAGGCACATAGTATCTGCAACCTCAACATCTCCAAGACATAGACGACATATCAGGTCTTTCGACAGTTTCACTTATGTGATGATTCAAAAGACAATGGCCTGTGAGTTAAACATCGCAGGTCATTCCTGCTGGAGTCTAACAGTGTTCTGGTCAAATTCTTCAAGGAATGTATGAATGCCTTGGAGTGAGCCAAGCATGGTAGGTTTTGCCAAATGTTTAATACAGGTGTTCAATGTATATTAGGCAAAACTTGGTGAAATGCCAATGGAAGGTCCTGGTCCAAAGATCCTAATTGAGGCACCTTCTCTTACAAGAAGGTCCACCGTTTCGTTGCCCTCTATACCGGAGTGGTCAGAAATCCAGACCAGAGAAAGACTGTTGAGTATTCCTATTGACGGGAGTCTTTTCTGTCATTTTGACACCAGCTTACACATTGATCGATACGAGCTTTCCAAGCCGCTTGGCTGTCCGAGAAAATTCTGATTGATGTTTGTGTGAGTTCAGAAAATTTACATTTGGATTTTATTATGATACTGGGACTTTTTGAACTTCATGTTATCATCGAAGTAAAATAAATGCCAGCAGATAAATACTTACTTTTTCTTACGTTTCAGAACTGTATTTTGTTCGGAAAGCCTCACCTGGTTCTAGTCATGAGGTCCTTGGCTATCCCCTTTCCCCTGTAAGATCCGTCCACGGATAGAATCTTCACCGTCATGGCTTTGTCGATCCCCGGATACTTTTCGAAGGGGTTCGACTCTACGGCGACGTGCTCTAGCAACTGGACGATTTTGCTGAACTTCTCGTCCTCGCACACAAAGTCCTCCTCGGGTTTTCCCCGCTCTATAACGCCGTTGAGGCAGACACCGATGAGTTTTTTGTCGTGAACAGCCAGGAGGTTGAGGCCGTTGTTAAGGTCCTTCAGGGTGAATTTTTCCAGATCCAGACATCTGGGCTGGTCGTCGTTGATCAGTTCCAGGAAGGAGTTGAGAGGCTCGTCTTTGTAGAAGAATTTCTGGAGGAACTCTCGAATCTGTGAATTGACGATGATGAGAAAGGGTGGGTATCGTTAATTTGATTCAAAAGTATTTTTTGGCATGGTACTAAAAGTAAGTCGAAGCAGTTGAAGATAAAATAAATAAAACAATAAATATCAGTTAACACTACTTCAAAGAAGAACAAACATAGTGCAACATAAAAATTACATAATGAACGAATTCAAAGCGGTTAAAATTGTTGGGTTGATTGAAGAATCATAACATTCAAGCATGTTTTCGGTCTATAGTTCTTTGGATCAGAAACATCTCCATTTTTGAGAATGGGCCCGGTTCGCCCCTCGACAAACCAATCTTCTGCTCCCCATCTATCCATGAACTGAAAACTCTTGCCGCGGTAGGTAATGGTAATGGTAAATATGGATGGTGACTGATGCGCTGCAACCTGATTAGATCTATTGTGCCCCATCTTCTTCTGCTATTTCAAGGTGTTCTCGTTTACAGCAGCCCCTCAAGCCCCAATTCTTTGAGGAATTTAAGGATTTTGATGGGGTCTATTTGTGGTATTTCTCCCACAGTCAGCTGGTGTGATCCCAGTATATTCAATCTTTTGTGATGTACAGCATAACATTCCATCAATATAAAGTGTGGTGTTTCTGGATGTTTCCCACAGAATCTGCAGGTGCTATCCTCCTCTAAGCCTAACTTCCTTAGGTGTTCTTTGAGTCTGCAGTGCCCCGTCAGAAATCTCGTGATTGTCTTTAGACTAGTTTTGCTGAGGTTAATCAGTGTCTTCGATCTTGCTCGGTTGAAGTTGCCGAGGAGGTATTTGGCCTGCCTTAGCCCTGGAAGTCTTTGCCAGTATGTTACTCTCATTGCTTCTTCAGTTTTATTGAAGTAAGATTTTCCAAGTCTGCAAAATGGTTCTGGCCCGATCAGTGGCGTTGATGCCCCTTTTCGTGCCAAGGTATCTGCTTGTTCATTGCCCTCCACTCCGACGTGCCCCGGCACCCAGAGGAGGATCACCTTGTTGTTCCTGCCTAGATCATTAAGTTTGTCTAGGCATTCCCAAACCATCTTTGAGTTGATGTTATATGAGCTCAGCGCTTTGATGGCTACTTGACTATCGGAGAGGATTACGATTTCCTTGTTCCGGTATTTCCCGCCGAGGTTAAATTGAATGCACGTTTCTATGGCGTGAATTTCCGCTTGAAAAATACTGGGGAACAGGCCCATGGGTTCGGAGTATTTGGTGCGAGGCCCAAAGACTCCTGCTCCAGTTCCGTCGAGAGTTTTGGACCCGTCCGTGTACCATGTTAAAGTATTCTTTCCCAGTGCTCGAATGGATTGTATGCTCCATCCACTCTTGGTATTTAATTCCGTTCGAAAGAATTTCTCGAAACGAAATTTCCTGTTAATTTCGTCATTTGGGTGATCGGCAAGGTGTGCACTTTCGGTGGGGGTTGAGCCCCTTACGATGTGTTCTGTCCCTTTGAGTCCGACTTTGGCCAACCTGAGGTTTGCTCCCCAAGTAGTTCTCCTCACCATGATATGGAGAAGAGTGAAGTCCAGAATTACCTCTATTGCTGCTGTTGGAGTCGACCTCATTGCTCCTGTTATACAAAGACATGCTAGTCTTTGCACTTTCTCCAGGCTTTTCTTTGTTATGGCGAGTTCGGTTTTGCCGTGCCACACTACTGCTCCGTAGGTGATCATAGGCCTCACTATCATGGTGTACATCCATCGCAGTATTGATGGGTTACAGCCCCACGTTTTTTCTGAAATGTTCCTGCACACCATCACTGATGATTTTGCCTTGATAACGATCTTTTCTACGTGTCTGTTCCAGAGTAGTTTTGAGTCTAGGGTAAGCCCTAGATACTTCACCTCTTGCTTCCATTCTAAATCTGCCCCTTCGAGGCGATCAGCCCTTAGGTGCTGAAACTTTGTTCTTCTAGTGAATGGTACCACTGTGGTTTTTGATGAGTTAATTCTCAACCCCACAGAAAGGCACCATCTTCTGGTAGTCTCTAGCTCCCTTTCTATAAGATCGCAGAGGGTTCCTTCGAATTTGCCTTTGACTATAATGACTATGTCGTCAGCATATCCAAGGCAAGTGACTCTACTCTGTCTTTTTTTGGTCCAAACGCTTCGCTGCAGATTTCTTAGAGTTAAGTTTCAACTTATGGGCGGAAAATATCGAAAATAGTTTGTGAATCATCATTAATATGGAGTTCTGTAGTGTCAATATTATGAAATGAAAAGGAGAAGTAAATCTGGGTGTCATCTGCGTATTGAAGTTAGTTGCATTAGGTAAGAAACTGTATTAGCTGTAGTGTCTTCAGAATCAACATGATAAACGTTAAAAAAGGAGCAGTATTAAAAATCTTCTGAGATTATGTTCTGGCATAAGTCGATTACAAACCTGTTCTTCGTCTTCATCTGTGGCAATTCTGATCTCAAAATCAATTGGACTTGTAGGGGTTGAAGGGGTGGAACAAGTGGATGTTGTAGATGCATTGCTGTCGACGGATATCTGAGTCTGCAAAGAAAGTTTCATGATGAAAAATTGTATTCCTTAATGACTGAGTAATCAAAAAAAAAATCGTTTCTCATTTCGGGTTGGTACTGATGAATCAGTTATCTTGAAAACAAAAACCTCTTTTTATGGTTTGAATCTTATTGGATTTGATTTTAGAGCTTTGTGCATGATAAATTATTTTGTTTTTGTTAATAAAATAAACTGAATTGTAATTTTTTACAAAAAAATATAATGAGATGGAGCCGGACCTGTCTATTGTAAAGAATGCGTTAGGTCACCGCTTCTCGACATATCAAGAAGCTACCACCTGGATGCCATCTAGATGCGAGACGCCGTATAATGAATCTTCGAGGCTTTTCTGAAAGATGATTCGAGAACCATCGACAGCAGTTCATTATGGACAGTTCTTTCAACCCTTTGCAACCTATTTCTTCCCTCTACCACACCAGCAACCCTCTGAAGGAAAAAAACAACGTAATCCAAGTCAAGTTAACTGTACTGCTCTGTCAAAGTTATCTGTACTAAGTACTAAGTAACTAGACTTAATTTTTTATACAAAATAGTAAAAAGTAAATTTAAAAATTAGAAGAATTCATAGCTTACTGGTAGTGGAGGTAATTTTAAGCACACCCCGCTCCATTTTTAATGTCACTGATCAGCTGTTGAGGAGTAATTATATGGGAACTCAAAATTCTTGTCTCACCCATAGTAGTTCTAGGTCCTCGTGGGTTGTTAGAAAACTTGGGTAAACATTGTAACCCCGTTGAAAGAATACAGGGGTACCATTCTCTCTAAGCGTTTCCACAAAGTGGAACAAAAAGGAAAACGTCTGTCAGAAAGCAACTACTTCCCTGGCTAATACCACGACGGACATTGAACTACAACTGACAGATATTTGTGCAACGTTCTTCAAAGAAGACCCAATTGCAAGTGCTTGTCTCGTAATTAAACAGAAAATTATCCTTCATTTGGCTGGGAATGACCACCTGCAGACCTGCATGTTTCGAGGTTTATTGCCTCTCATCAGTGACAGGGTAGGTCGGACAACATTATAATTGTCCTGTCCCTGCCAAATGAACGATAATCAACTGTTTAACTAATATTTCCCCACGGATAACACCACGATCTACAACCAAGTTGATCGAAGCGCCATCCGCACGGAACAAGACGAAACACTCCCAAGCAGCACAGTCTCCGGGGAGAGAAATCTGTAAACATTCGAACTAGTTCGAATATATTGTGCCAGAGAGGTATCAACAATGTTGAAAGAATACAGGGGTACCCTTCTCTCTAAGCGTTTCCACAAAGTGGAAAATAAAGGCAAATATGTGTCAGAAAACAACTACTTCCCTGGCTAATACCACGACGGACATTGAATTACAACCCCGAACAATTAATCGAAAGGGACTGACCATGTGTTTCAATCCACTTTGTCCCAAATCGGCCACGAAGTTAATCTGTCACCATCCTATTAGTGTGGGGAGGTACTCCAGCGTCCAAGATTCTGGCTACTTTTGGTTGCTTCGTCTGGAACTGTGGAATATTGTAAAGGACCTATCTCGTGAGTAATCTTGAAGGATATAGTTGGTGGTATTTCGACGTAATAAAAATGATATTTTTCTATTCTCTGGTAAATTTCTCGGACTGAAATTGAGCTGTGACGGTGCTGGTAATGTTCACTAATGAGTATATAAATCAATGATATCATTATCCGTGATTGCCTGTAGATTTGTCATACATGGTTTTTATAGTTCTACAATCACCTGATACAATAATTTAATCAATTATAAACAATATTTAAATATCAAATTACTTTGTGTGAATGAATAATATTTAATTTTCTTTCGCGCGTTCACTTTTATGATTTTTTTATTGGTGCTTGTCGAGTCATTGTCTTTTTACTGATTGAGCAGAATTTTCAACAAATACCTACCTTTTTAGTGCGATAAAGAAATACAGTGAGCAAGTGTTACCCCCCCCCCTATCTAACACGTTACTGCACTCTTGTTAGGAAAATCGCCAAAACACGTCAACTTTTGATTTCTACAATGAACATTTTTGTATGAATAGGTTACCCCTCATTTTATCCCTTACTGAAGGGGAGCAACCCTTTCGACAAAAGTAAATAGCATTTGGTGATGAGTGATAACTCATTTAAAAGGAATTTTATTTTCTATTCAACCATGCAAAGAAATTGAAATTTGCTCTATTAATTCACGATTTATTGTTGTTTCAAAATAACGAAAATCAACCTAGCGCACTCATCCTTAGAATTATTGGATATTGACTGCACGATTTTGAAGTTTTTGCATTGTTTTCAGGATAAATGGTTGAAACAATAAACTGATATCAAGGAGAGTGCGAGTCAGTGTATTCTAGCTGTAAGTTTTGATTGCTATTTATCTCCAAACAATGGTTGCACCACGTTAGTTAAATGAGAAGCGATTGTTATTTTTAGTGTGGCTCATCGCAATTATCATGAATTGTGATGTTTCGCAGATGACTGTATTGAGAGATGTGGAAAAATAATCTCATCCCTATAAAATAAAGATGGTTTATGAACTGTCGGATTATCATCCAGAACGCCGTCTAGAATATTGTGAAATTGTAACAAAAAATATTTTGCAAAATCCCAGCTATTTGAAACACATTTGAGGCAACTTTTTTTTTAAACGGTCACGTGCATAGACAAAATATGAGGTACTGGTCCGATGAAAATCCTCGACTTTTTCGCGAAACTCATATTAAGTTTCCACAAAAAGTTAATGTGTGGACAGAAATACTGGGTGACCACATTATACAGGGTGTTCCAAATTCAGTCGGCACCATTGCCAACTCCGTTATTATTGATGCTACGAATTCGGTTGAATGGGCAACCAAGTAGCATTTTTAATGGCCTTCTCGATGCCAAAAACAAAAAAAAATATAACAGTCGCGTTTCAGAATATTTCATAAAATTATATTTCTTTCAACGGAACACCTTATATTTTTTCATGCATTTCGATTCGTAATAACATTCTCAACAACAAAGCTCATATCACCTTTCTTCCTAACGTGGAAAATATATATTTCTCTCGCTAGTACAAAAAATTTCTTCGTTTTGGCGAATAAAACCTCATGATTGTCCAAACACCCAATTTTGATACTTATACGAATGACAATATTTTGTTACTAATAGCAAAATAAGACAGTAAAAAGAAAAAATTGCGCTGGGATGTGAACTCGTGAAACCCGTTATCATCATGTCGCACCACTCAATTGACACCACTGAGCTATTTGGTATTAGTGTACAAAACGATAATTTTCATCTTAAAGCCATTCCGCTAGCCGCATTCATTTTGTGAATCAAAATATGTCTTCTGTAATGATAACTTTGAAGCCGATTTTGTACAGAACAGAAAATACTGGAGGGTCATATGAATGTGGTTGGAAAAAATGTATTTGATTCGATAAAACATAAATATTATGAGCAATCAAGTTGCCTTGAAACTTTGTTGAAATACCATTTGTCAAATATTCTCAGGTATATCATGACAATGCC
This sequence comes from Chrysolina americana, assembly GCA_958502065.1. Taxonomy (NCBI): domain Eukaryota; kingdom Metazoa; phylum Arthropoda; class Insecta; order Coleoptera; family Chrysomelidae; genus Chrysolina; species Chrysolina americana. The sequence goes on along the minus strand of OY293415.1, from coordinate 70,911,403 downwards.
ATAAATTATTGTAACTGTCAACTGCTGTTCGAATATTTTCCGAAATGCCGTTTTCTCATCAGGAAAAATGTGATATGTTAAAATCGTACTTGGTTTGCCAGAAAAATAGCGTAAGAGCACTCTAACAGCAATTCCCCGGTAATTCCCCGATCGTGAACCACCTAATCGGCGTTTTTTTGCTGTGCTTCATGGTCGATTCAGGAACGATGAAAAAGTTTTTGAGAAGAGGAGAATTAAAAAACGTTTTGTTATATCTGAAGATACAGAAATTGACGTTTTATCCTACTTTGCGGTATATCCAAATAATTCCATCAGAGATTTATCTAGAGGAATAGCTGTTCCACTGTCTGGTGTTCAACGAATTCTGAAGAAACATAAGATTTCTCCTTATAAGTTAAGACCAGTGCAAACACTAGAACCTGGTGATCCTGAGAGACGATTGGGGTTTTGTCGGTGGTTTATGAATAAATGCAGACAAGATCCAAACTTCTATAGAAATATTATATGGAGCGACGAGGGTAATTTTTCAAATCGTGGGATGTATAATAGAAGGAATTTTCATTAATGGAGTAGACATAATCCATTTCTAGTCCATCCCCACAATCCGCAAAGACGATTTGTATTAATGTTTGGTGTGGTCTATTTAGAGGCAGAAATATCGGTCCATTTTTCTACCATGGTTCTTTGAACGGACCCTGTTACATTAATTTATTAACAAGAGTGTTGGAAGAGTTTTTCGATGATCTTGATCTCGTCAGATGATCTATTTTCAGCACCAGCACATAATGTCAGTGGCGTAAAAAGAATGTTGCGAGGCTGTTTTGGAAACAGATGGATTACTACAAATGGTCCTGTTAAGTGGCCCCCTAGTTCACCAGACATGACACCTCTACCTCTATTTACACGATATTTTATAGCGCTCTATCAAATCCATCTGTTATAAATGTTATCTATTGATAGAACTGTCTTTTTTACGAAAAAAAAGTCAAATGAGATTTGTTGTTGTGTGTCATTTTTTTTTGTTTTCGGTATCGAGAAGGCCATTAAAAATACTACTAGTTTGCCCATTTAACCGAATTCGTAGCATCAATAATAACGGAGTTGGCAATGGTGCCGACTTAATTTGGAACACCTTGTAGGTCCGTTATTTATTGAAGAAAATCTGACTGGTGCCCTCTACTCAGAAATGCGTGAAACAGTGATAGATCCACTGATAGTGGCAAGTGTCGATAAGAATATAGACGAATTTGACATGGACATTATTTTGCAACGAGATGGAGCTCCTCCTCATTTTGCAGTTGCAGTGAGGAATTATAGTTGAATACTGTTTATGGTGGACCAAAATCACCAGATCTAACCCCTTTAGAGTTCTTTCTATAGGGTTACTTAAAATATAAAGTATACGAGACTCAGTGTCACTGTATTCAGGAGTTGCAAGCAACAATTACTCGAGAAACTGAAACAGAGGGACTTAATTTTTGCCATGAGGAAAACTGGGAACATTTTGAGCATTTATTGTAAAAACAGATAAGATTAGTGTTAGTTCAGCTGCCTTCCTATTTGTGGTGTTATGTTATTTTTAAACATTGATGACTGAACACATAATGAAGCAAATTTCAAATTTTTTGAACAGTTGAATGGAGGATAACACATTCTTTCAGATGAGCTATCACTCACCACCTAATGCTATTAAACTTTTTCGAAAGAGTAACACTTATGATGTTCACTGTATATCGGGTTTATTAAGGTCTTGAAGAAAAAACGCCTGGCTAACAGAAAAGGCGAGAGATATAGCATGTAAAATAAGGTAGGTGGGGAGATGAACGGGAAGCGAAATGAATTTAGTCACTCGGGGAATTCAATTTGAGTTTTGCTAAAAATTTACTGTTGTGTGATTATTCTTTGAAAATATTAATTAGTGTTGAAGTGTATCCTACGGTTGGACTAAAAGGTAGGAGTAATATTCGTTTGTAATCGTTGAATTTACTTAAATAAATAGGGAAAAAAAAAAAGTTGCTGGAATTAGGTTAGGAGTTTTAATTAAAAGAAAAATAGGTTGTTATTCAGATTCAGAATGTTTCAATGCATCTTTTGATTGTTTTATACTTTCTCTGTGTGTTATTAAGAGCGGCTTTACATTTATGCAATGCATTTGCAATGCAAGACAGGTATTGCAAGGCAATTTAGAAATTGTGTCTTATATTTATGCAATTATTGTTGTGTTGCCAGCAGTTTATACCAACATAATATATTTCGAGAAAATCTAACCTCAATAAAATATTTTGATATTTTGTTGGTTTGTACTTTACTGAAATTCGAAAAATGACATTCCACCTATCACTAACGCTCGTGACAAATTTTCTATTTCTTTTTTAAGTTGGAGTTAAAGGTTAGGAGACATTCGAAAAACAATATCTACAGGTGCTTTAGTGTGCTATTGGCATTGAATTTCTCACCAGAAAACTCACTAAAATTGCTCACGAATTGCGTGAGTATATCAACCAGACGAAATTTTTTGGGCTTGCACGAAACTTGCATGGGCGCAAGCGCAATGTAAAATTTAGTCTTGCATTGCACAAAAATTGCATGAAAATTGCATAATGCAAAGTCGCTCTTACGAAGGAAATCGTGTGGAGGGTTCCAATCCTGCCAAACCAGCGTCGTGTTGTTAGCAAGGGGGCTACCGGGAAAGTCACGAATGGGGCCTTCCGATTGAACTTTCACTACAAGTCGCTCAGTAACTTCTTGTTGTAGAGGTGAAGGGTGACTGACGAAAAACACCCCAAGCCATAGCGCCCTATTTTCTGTCCGATTTAATGATATTATTCCCCAATGGCATAGCCCGTGCGGTTAGAGAACGGTTAATATTAATATTATTTACTGTAGGTGACCAACAAATATTATTGCTGATAATCGGCCCTGATTTTCAAAATCTTTCTTTAAAACTTTTATAGATTTTTTCCTGAGTTCACTGCTGTAAAAATAGATTCTCGTGCGAAATATATGAAAATATATTTTTCTCTTTCAATTTTTTTATGTAATAAGAAACGGTTGATATTAGAATTTGTTCATTTCAATTGTTTTATTGAAATCTGTAACATACATACATTAATAAAATACAAAATGGAAACACTGAGTTGATTGACTTCATTTGGAGAGAGGAAGGGGTCATTTTCCTTCATATATTTTCCCAGTCCTATTCGACATTTTTGACGTTGTATCCTTTTTCCAAACCTTGAATCTGAGCATGCAAAAATCACAATTTATCACAATTCATCATTTATCAAATTATAGTCTGTATCTTGTATCCATATTTTTTTTCCAGTCCTGTTCGTGACATTTTTGACTTTGTTCTCTTTTTATATGCCAAAGTTCGAATCTGAACATGAAAATATTATATATTTTTGGAATCTGCATGAAATTTTGGGTATATAGTGCGGATTGTAAGTGAATGTGCCGAATTTGTATTTATCATGATTTTTAGGGGTCTACCCCTTTGGACTTTTTTCGATTTTTTGAATAATTTTTTTTACATATCGATTGTCTGGAAGTTCCATGATTATAATAATTTGATCAAAATGAATCGATTGGTCTTTCTTTAACCGTTCCCGAGTTGGAGAGTAGGAAGGAGTCATTTCCCTCCATATTTTTTTTTCAGTCCTGTTCGTGACATTTTTGACTTTGTTCTCCTTTTATGTGCCAAACTTTGAATGTGTGCATGAAAATATTATATATTTTTGGAATCTGCATGAAATTTTGCGCATACAGGCCGTTTCTTTTATCAAGTGGTAACATTGCTATATTCTAAACCGTAATAGATACAAAGACGATTAAATGGGAAAAAAGGTAACTATTGTGGTGAGCAGTAAATTGGTCATAGAAAATTTACGGGGATTCTCTCCCTTCCCAACTTATACAAGGAAAACTGAAAATGCTGTCTTCGGTTTTTTACGAATAGAATGGATATTTCAGAAAATATAAAAAAATGAAAAAGGAAAGTTTAATTGTATTCAAAATGTACTAGAACTACGTAACGATACATTTTTAATCAAAAGTTTCGTGTCAACATCGCCATCATCAACAATTATTTTCAAATACGGACCTGTCTGTTTCATCACAAATATTGATAGAGCGATAAAATCACAATTCAGTGGTATATCACACTCGACATTTTTATAACGTTTCTTACTCCGTGCGACTTTTTTCTATGGGGGCATCTTAAAAATAGGGTGTATTCCACACAGCCTACAACTCTACATGAGCTAGAAGTAAAAATTCGTAGAGCTTTCCAAGATATCACGCCCCAAATGTTGAGAAACGTTTTACATGAAAATATCACCAGAGTCAATAAATGTATTGACGCTGAGGGAATGCATTTCGAACATTTGTTTTGAATTTATTTTATCTTTAATCTTATCAATTTGAATATTTTTTTTTTTCGATAAATCTGTTTTTTTGTTATTTGAAGAATAATAATTGGATTTTTTGGTATTTCATTTCAAAAAATTACTTTCTATTATATCATTAGAAAGGAATGGTTATGCTGAATAGTACAGGCAAGAAAAAGTTGTATGTTCCTATTTAAGTTATGGACCTACAGAGTATTGTTTTTTTCCCAATTTTTCCAATATTTCTTTTGGCGGATTTTTATAACGCCGACGAATGAAAATAAAATATCACAGTAGTAGCAACTGTTATCAAGTGACGTATGGTTTCCATAGCCAACTTTTCAATTTTTGGCTTTCATTTTGCTTCCACGGCCTACTCGGTGAATTTCAATAATAACTTTTTTCTGATCTAGTTTCTGGTTAGATACCAACTTGTGATATGTCATTAGAAATGGAATTGAATGCTGAATAAAGCGAAAAGAAAAAATAATAGGGTTTCCATTTAAAATAAGAAAGTTGATGTTACTTCCGGTCAGACCGGAAGTTAACTTCGACATGTCAATATGCTCAAATTCTAGCTCTTATGTCATTATATCGACTCTCCAAATTTCACAAACCTACTTCATACAATAACTGACATATTCCGTAGGCAATACTTCCGTAGCCACCCGGTATAGTGCGGATAGCAAGTGAATCTGCCGATTTTGTATTCTTCATGATTTTTGTCACAATAAGTCCACTTCTGGCTCTAAATCAAGTTTTTTAATGTACCTCGTGTGTTTTGCTATATTTTGTTGATGCATTTTCAGATTTATGTGATGCACAAATTCTTGCAATTATGTCGCAACTGACTGTCCATCTTTCAATATAGTTAATGTTTTTTCGAAAACGAAGAAACATGTTTTCTTCTAAACGTCTTAAAATATCTCAACTTGTACTTTAAAACAAGAAATTTTAACATTTTTAACGAACGGATGAATGGACAATACTAAAACTTCTGTCAACACCTCTCAATTCCCTCTTCATTTACAAATTAGTTTCAGCCCCACAACCCCTTCTGACATAATATTGATTTGGAAAAATTCTCTTGAAATCTAATGAGCAGTTCAGCAGAGTTTCCAAAAACATAAGAAAGTATTCATTCAGTTCAATCGCGTACAGGCAAATACTACATATAAAATCGCAATCGAGGTCGACCACATAAAATCGTAACTGTGATGATACCTCAAAAATGCTTGGTAGATCGATACAGGATACATTACTGCTTCAAACAATTCAATTGAAGGTTATATGTCGATTTATCCTAATTGAAGAGACCGCCAGTGTCAAATCCGATCGATATAGAAGTACATTTGATTTGAATGTATCCAGAGATAGTATTATATGATTCCGGCACTACACTGTTGCCTAGGCCAATACCAAAAGAGAAAAAATACCCTGCACTAGCGCGGGAAAGTAAAATATGTCAATTTAACGTTATTAAATGTACAGTTCATTCATTTCACCTGTATATTAATATTCAAACTGATATACGTTTCAATATTTAATCTAACCTATTTTTCTTGTTTTGCAATTTTTCATTTATTGAAATAAAATGAAAATTAAATTTCTTTTATGCAGGGCTATTAAAATTCCAGTCAATGCATGGTGATCTCGGTGACGGTAAAAGACAGTCTCCGAAAAATTGATATCGTAGCCATAGACAGAAAGAAAAACCTTGCCTACATATTGGACCCAACAATAAGATTTGAATGAGATGAATCTCAACAAGTTGATGTTGATTTAGAGACAAGGCATATTTATGAACCCACGATCTCTTTCTTCAAGGAAAAATATAAAATATCTGGTGAAATCAAAATAATTGGATTATTCATTGGTGCCCGAGGAACCATCACCATATTCTTCGTAGATTTTGCCAAAACATTCAATTTACCTATGAAAATTGTTAAATTTATAGCCCTTGAAGTACTAAAATTTTTCATTAGAATAATTAGGACACATATTTATTGTCAATGAAACCATTATCTTCTAAATGCTTTTCAAAACTTTTTTAATTTAACTTTTTATTGTATTCTTATACAGTTTTTATTATTTTTATAATAAATATACAGGGTGGGGCAATAGTGGATTTCATTTGAAAAAAATGCAATTGACCCTGTAGATTTTCCTTGGTTCACCCTGTATATCCGACAATAATTTCTAGATATAGACACAGTTCTCTATATATATTTGGTTTTTGAATTATCGTCCTAACTATCTTGGAACTCAAGCAATCGGACTCTGACACACTATTGCCCCACCCTGTATATATATTGTGATGTATTTTCCTCTACTAAATCACAAGAAATGTTAGAACTTTTGGAGGAAAGGCTTTATTCTCTTATTGAAACAATATATGCCGTTGTTATTATATAACTACTTCATGACAACTATTTCAACTGTATGAGGATCAAATATACAGAATGTTATTTCTATACATTACAGATAAAAGGGTGGTTAAATAGGGGCAAGTTGCGTATTTCAGAGGTCAAGTATGTGATACAAAAAAAGCCATCCTGAATAACTTTTGAAACAATGATTTGCAGTAAAAATAAAAAACAGGTCAACAATTATACAGGAGGTCACATTTTTAAATATTTGTTCTAGAGACAAATATGGAAGCAATAAATCAGAAAAAGAGATTTTTTATTATATTCTTGAATCAAAGTCTGATGACTTGACAATGAGAAGAAACAAATTTTCTACGATAAATGTTGAAAAATGTTTCCACCAACTTCCATACAATGGTACAAACAAGCTTCCATTGCCGTCCTCACATGGTTGAGAATCTCAGGAGTTATTTATCTGCAATGCCTCATGATATTCTCTCTTAAATCTTCTAATGTTGTTGATTCTATCTCATACACTTTAGACTTCAAATGACCCCATAGAAATAAATCTAAAGGAGTGAGATCCGGAGACCTAGGTGGCCATTCTGTAGGAGCTCTTCTGCCAATCCAGTGACCAGGAAAATGATCATCCAAAAATATTCGCACTGGAGCTGCATACTGAGGAGGTGCACCATCCTGCTGAAAAACTATTTCGTTTTCCAATTATTTCGTATCCTCAAGCGCCCTATTTATGCAGGGTATGATTCGATTCTCAAACATATCCAAATATTTCTCACCAGTCTAATTATCATCGATAAAAAAGGTCCTATGATGTGGTTACCTAAAATTTCTGCCCAAACATTCAGTTTTTGAGGTCGTTGGGTATGAATTTGACGGTATAAATGAGGATTCGTATCACTCCAATATCGACAATTTTGCCAATTCACCTCTCCATTCAAACCAAACGTACTTTCATCCGAAAAACAAATTTTATACGAGAAATTCTGATGCAAGTTGATCCGTTCAGTGAGACTTTTATTAAACTTGATACATCTGTTGAAATCGTCTTTGTTCAATTCAAAAACTAGTCTAACCTTATATGGATGAAATTTGTACTCACGAAGGATCCTGAAAACATGTGTATGACTGATTCCTAATTCTCGAGATTAAATCCGTTCTAGAAGCGTATAAACTATTGCTTCTCAAGAATTCACAAAAACAGAAACACCAATTGTAACTTCACCTGGTAGGTTATCGTTATTGTAGAATGAAATGAATACAAAATAAAGAGTATATCGAATTCAAACTTAATTATGCGAAATAAGACTTTTTTGAAGTATACCTCAAAAAAACACATATGGAACCTAGGTAACAGATTGTTCATTCAGGGTGGCTCGGTTTCAACTCAAATAATTTTTAGCTTCCAAACTATGAGCTTCATACCATAATGTATTCTACTTTTTTGAAATCTGTTCATCATGGAACATCTGATAATGCGAAACAATATGGGGTGATTCATTTAAAAAAATGGTGACATGCTCTCTGGGTGCGATAGGGGAAGTAACATCAAATGTGAATATGTCAAAATGTGTCCCCCTGTATAGTATTGTTGACGTGTTTTTTATTTTTCCTGAAAATCTTTGTACCAATTGTTATTCAGGGTGGCTGGTTTCAAATGGAATGCACTGTATATAGTTTCAACGTGCTTTTTGAACGTGGTCGTAAAAAAAATAATGTTCCCAATTCATGTCTTTCCCGCCCTTGACTGCTTGCTCGAACTTCGCTTCGCATCGTTCGGGTCAATGGCAGTCGCGTGCGGAAAAGTATCACTTTCCGCATTCGAAACGAACATCGGCCGAAAAGAGGAGGAAAAACTGAATAACTACTAACGATTATTTCTGCCACCAGTTGAATATCGTTTTTCAACCAATCAAACTTTTTTTAACTGTTTTACAAGACCAATCAACTTGCAACCATAAATGTGTATGTTGCTGAATAGTTACCGAATTTTTCTGTCGTGAAAAATGAAAGTTATCCAAGTCTTTTTTAAAACTTTTATCACGAGTTCTTCTATACTATAATTATGTGCAATACCGTAATAGCGTCAATGAAGAAACTTATCTGTCGTCAGCAATTCTTCACCTGTTATATTAAGGCATTTATCATCATTGAACAAACATCGTTAAAGCACTTTACACGTTTTTTGACGTAATAATTGTTGAATAGGCTTCATTATTGTTGTATATCGCCGCAAAAACGCTAATTAACAAATAGTCGTACCGCAAATTCATCAATTGCACTATAAATATTCATATATATAGTGAACTACTGAATGGAAATCGTAGACACAGCACATTCGGAAAAACCAAGTTCCATATCGTTCATTACATAATTTTTTAAGGTTGTACACTAAGATGTTATCTATAATCGCTTATCCAAGTAGCCTTTGACTTTTCCAGATCTCATCTCAAAATTTCAAGAAATTTAATTTCGTAACAGCATTCCACTGCTTTTCTTCACGACGAACCTATTCATGCATGAGAGAGAGAAAGACATATCTTTATTGTCTAAGACGTTATTCTTATTGACAAAGTACTGAAATAATATTAAATTCATTGGATAAAATAATAGCAATAAAAAAAATTCATTCTATTGGAAGACTCTGAAGTAGTTTTCTCTTACTTTTTTTATAACTTTTTCGTAAGAAGTTCGATAATAATTGAAATACTTATGAAAGGAGTCTTCATTTGTGAAATTTGAATCCTCTATTACCCATTGTCCTTTCTGTAAAGGAAAAGTTTTCTAAAGGATTTAGTGAGATAATCATAAGAGTCAAGAAATGGGTCGTTTTGGTTTGAGATATAATATCGGTCAATTTCAGAGCATAATAATAGAACCTGTCATAGTTTCCCCAAGCGAAAAATCTGCCAAATCTGTCGGGTTTTGTCTCTATCATGAGTTTATTCATTCATTTGGATAAATTCAGTGTGTGATAATATGGACATTTGATCGCATTCCTTCATGTTTTCGTTATAGACAGATTCGATTACATAACACTACAAGTATCAGTTCAATATCTTGAGTTCAACCATCAACATTTTCTTCATGACAGTTGATGGAGGTGAAGAAATATTCGTTAACTCATTAGTTTTTGTCCATATACTGAATCACAAATATAATTTGGAAGTTATTGCTGATAATGCTGTAGTACCACAGCAGGAAACAAGCTCATTTTGACTCACGGCACCCAAATATTTGTTGTGGCTCCTGGTTGTTTCAAAATGATTTTTCAGAACCAAATTATATCCACAAGTTTTAATTCGGTGTCTTGAAGAACCTTCTATTTATCTCTGTTTTGCTGCACCTGTTCGCAAGTTCAACATCTAAAATATCAATGATTTGTTTTTCTTGAGTCTTCTTGAAGTTTATCGCTACAGTTACAGCCTTCTGGTGGTAAATGGTATTTTCGTGGCTTGTAACATCCTTATCTTTCACCAGAAGTTTGGACAATGTTGTTAACGGCGAGAAAACTAAATATCCGACATCTATTTCTCTTTCGAATTCAGCTGCATTGTGATGCTAAACTAAAGTTTCATCTTCACTCCCAAAAGGTTGATTTTTCACTTGTTCATCAGTATTTGGAATTGCAGTATCATATTCTTTCTGCTCTAATGAATCAATAGATGAGTTCTGGTTTTCTTCGATATTATATTAAAAAGAAAATTGATGATACATACTTTTTCAGTAATAATTCGCAATACTCACATGCACCAAAAATGTCAATATTGACTTGCTTTCTCCCTAGTTGACGAAAGTGCCACGTGCGATAGTGTGAAAGGATTTAACTTGAAAAAACTGAAAACCGAATACTGAAATTTATATATGTTGTTGTCCTGGTAGAATCATTGTGGTCAACATTGTTGATTTGAGTGAATTTCTACGTCAAAGATTCCAATCTCAATTTCACACATTAACACGTTCGCTGTTGTACGGCACAAATACGCTCCGTATCAAGTTTTCCACAGGGTGACCAAAAAATTCGCAAAACTTTTTCACCGAACGATGTCTCTAGTTGCCGTATTTTTTAAGATAATGAAATGTAATTTATACCAATAGGAAAGTTCAGAGGAGAAATTTGAGGAGGACTCAGATGACTCATTAAAAGACAAATGCGACAGATGATAAAGATGATTGGGGAAGAGTTTTACAGTCGGACCAAACTTTAGTCGACAAAAAATGCGAAGAAGATGATGTTTTCAAATCTCCAGTATCGACTGCCACTCCACTTGATTTCTTAAACATTTTGTAACAGACAATATGGTTGACTTGATGGTGGAAGACACTGATATTTACGCAGATGATTTGATCCAGTAACAGGACTGAAAAAGCACGAACCAAATATGGCAACCAGTCGCTAAAAATAAAGTATATACATTTTTTGCTGTTGTTTTGGCAATGACTATAGTACATATAGTACAAAAGAAAAATAAACATGGATTGGTCCAGAGATACATTGTACCACAATCATTTTAAAGTGTTTGCCAAAAGATGGGTTTCTCTGCTAGCAATTCGCTGATAACTCTTTGAACTCTGGATTAAATAAACTTTTTAACCTTCGAAATCTGATATACCCAATTATACAAAACTGGACCATCGTCATTGATGATTCGATGGTACCTTGGAGAGGACGGTTACAATTCTGACAATATAGGAAAAATATAGGCATAAATATAGCGTTGGTGGTTATATCATCAATTTCAGAATTTCTTCTGGAAGAGGCGATACAGCATCAGATAAAAGTCATGCTGATGCCGTCGTAATAGAACTAATGGAGAGAAATTGACCATTTTTGTCAATAATCTTTATAAAATCATCCCACTTGCCAAAAAAATTGAAAGGGGTGGTCCGAAAAGTTTTTTTTCAAGAAAAGTGAAGGAAGGCAACATTTACGGCATGCAGAAAGTGTCAATAAAGATAATTAATAGTAATAATAAGATACAGCGAAAGTTAGAATTGGTGAACCAGTCAAAAACCCAAAGGTGTTGTGGACTGTAACGAGGCGAACATAGGAGTAGACTACAGGTCTGGTATTATTTGTTGATTGTGAATGAAAAATAATTATAGTTATTGTTGTTGCAGTGATCGAATATTTTCGTATCAAAATGTCTTACGGAGAGGCATGAAGTGGTACAGAAAAGTTGCAATGGACATTATTTTTGGAGCTGTTATGACTAACGCCTGGATTCTTCATAATACTAAGTTCACAACCAACTTTTTGTGAGGCTGAAATGTCAAGACCAAGGACCCCTAAGAGAATAAACACTCTAATAAATGGAGGTCCAGATGTAAAAAACGCACAAATGTAGAGGGTGCTATCCAATTTCACGCAGATAACAAAAAGTAAACACGTTTTGTGTAGAATGCGATGGTAATCCTGGATGTTGTCTACCATGCTTCAACCAAGCCCATTCAGCTCCAGCAAGACAAGCACTATGATCCACACATGGTAGCTTTTTCAATGTCTAGTTATTTTCTTTCAATATTGACTTCATTGAATAGTTGAATAGTGAGTTCTGTTTTTGTGTTAAACGCATTCAATTTTTGCATCTGAGTGTTTTTCTTGGGGGTAATTACCCCCTTCCCTCCCTCATAACGACGCCTTTGCATCTAAGGGAATTGTTTGAATCACTTTGTGTAATGATGTAATGAATGTGGGTGGCTGATGACAGTCCATGCATATTTAGCTGCTGGGAATTAATTCAGATATACGCCAACGACTTGAATGCAGTTGGTAATTGTACTATCGAATGTATATCTGCTGATCAACCCAATTTTGTCCTCGTGAATGTAAACCGTTTTTCAAACATTCACTGCCTGGCATACTCTCAACCTTGCCATGCTTGAAGTACTTTTGTTATTCTCGAATCTCCAACAAAGCGTGGATGATAAAGTAACCATTGCAAAAGCAATTTTTATGCCTATGAAATGTATCTGAATAAGTCATGAAAGTCGTCTAGAATAAGGTATCTTATTTCATCTTTAGATTTTCTCTGTATTTAAATAATTAACAAGCTAACGAGTGGAATGGAATTCATTTGACCGCTGCTTGAGACGATCGTCAGATAAATATTAACAGTTACTTAAATTATTATTATTTTTTGAATCATTGTAATTTTGATTCATTAAAAATTAATAGTTATATATGGCACTAGTGTGTTATGTAGAAAATAAGTCACGCGAGAAAGATTTATATCACGAGGCCGGCAGGCCCACAATTGGGCGAGAAGTCAATGAACGAGTTTCAGAAAAATCGCGTTTTCTGCCTCGTCCTGTAGTAATGTATACCATAATTAATATAATCAAAGGAAATTGATATTTTTCACATGATATTATAGTCAAAAATCAAGAAAAATCCATTTGCAGAAAATAGTTTCCATAATTGTCTAAACAATCAAACCATTTTTGTAGCTCACTCTGTAGAGCCAGAAAAAAAGTCTGATGAAGAAAGTTGCTTGTTTTGATCTGTAGAATGATATATTCAAAAATGAAAAAAATCTATGGAGCCTCAGGAATACATGTATCCAGTGCCATGTCCTTTGTATTCCTGTTTGGGGTGCAACTTTCAAAACAGCCATCAGTCCATTACAAACCGCTCAAAACATTCTATTGAGAATTATCTTCAAAAAATGAACATGTTGAATATTCACTCACTTTATTTACACTTACGATTGCTTTATAAGAATGTTCCAGACACGAACAAATTTCACACAGAAACAATCGAGAGAAACTCGGTCAAAAATGAACCTGGATGTTTTCAATAAAACAGTTAGACAAAATTCTTTTATGTTCTATGGTCCAAAAATGTTCAACATTCTACCCAAAAATTTAAAAGATTTAAAATCCCTTAAAGTATTCAATTAAGAGGTAAAAAAGTTATTGAAAAAGCACCCAGACAAATTTAAAATTTCTTGCTGAAATGTGCATTTTACATGTGTATTGTACATTAAACCCTTCATACCAATTATGTGTGAAAAGTTATAGCTCAAATGTGTTTAAAATCATTCAATCTCTTTTGAATCTTAATTTTGGTTTCTATAATTTTATTTATTTTTCTCATTCCTTTATTATTAAAGTATAACTCAATTCCGCTTGCTATACGAATGCCATTATTAAAGATATACACTTTTACAATTGCCTTGCTGATTTAGACATGATTTAGACTGTCATGTGTTCGATAAATATATAAAAAAAATTCATTTGTTATATATAAAATATTTTAAAAATCTCGTTTATAATTTTTAATGATCTAATACACTTCAGAGAATATTGATTTACATATATTTTTTTTTCAGTTTTATTTGTTATACTTTTTTATACTTCAACAACTTTGGTAATTGTCATTTTACCGTGTCATTAAAATTAATATAGTCTTAATCACACTTATTTAAAACTGGAGCAAAAATTTTGGCAGAAATTGATATTCCTGAAAATATCTTGCGGCTACTAACACTGTAAGATTACGGAAAAAGAATACTTTCATATTCTCCGTCATCTTTGTGTCCTAAATATTCTATGTTACGAGCTCGTATGGAGTTGAAGAAAAGAGTAAGAATCGAAGAATGGAGCTTTGATACGATTTATCAAGAAAAAAAAGTGACATTTAAAAAAATTACGAAATATTCACGAAAGAGCAGGTAAGTGAATTTGTTCGTACTGCCCCAGGCGAGATATTTCTAATGAAAGTAGCGTTTTAATTGGAATTGGAGGAGCTTCCAGAACCAATGAATTAACGAAACTGTCCATGGAAAATGTTGACATTGTAGAGAGTAAGCTGGTCATCTCAATTCCTGATTCAAAAACCACAAGGAAAGATTTTAAGCGGTAATATCTGACGGAGACGTTAATCCTGTGAAATTATTTAACAAATATATAGCATTACGACCAGCTCATACTCTACATCGTGTTCGTATCATTCAGAAACGGATAACCATGAAGAGGCTCCCTAGGAACAAGGCACCGGGCGTGGACAGGATCGACGCCGCTCTACTATAAAGGAACATCTCAAGGATATTCTCCACATAATTATAAGATTGTTATTATAATACAGAAGCGGAAGATGCACCGTTCAGCTCTGCGATATTCATTTCTTTTCTTGTAATGAGGATAGAGACATAGATTTACAAGAACTTGGTAGTTGGGCAATCGAGCAATGTTGCAAGAGGATAATGAAAAGAAAATTTTAGTAAGATGATTTCCATTGCGCAAAAAATTCAAGTAGAAGACGTTACTGTAAACACTGTCTCTTGTACGAAAGAGACCATCGAACTAAATAAGAATGTTGCTGGCCAAGATTCAGCGGACTGCTTACCATTTTCGACAAAAAAGTGCAGAACATTCGTATCGATTTTCTTGATTAGAGTTTAAAATAAAATTGGTATCAAGGGTAATATAAAGTGACTAACGTATTATGTTTTGTAGCTAATGTAGGTATTATGTGTTGTAATATTATGATGTTGATAATTTGTATTCAAGTTTCAACTTGAAGAAAGTTTAATTTTCAATTATACGATAAAAAAATTTCAGTATCTTATTGAAAGCGTAACTATGACGATATAATCTTTTAATATCCTGGTCAGAAATAAATGCCTTCAGTATTAAAATCCTTTGTCAAGCAATGTCAAAGCCCTTTAATTTGAAGCTTTTTTCACTGCAATAAATAATAATTTGAATGACTTCTTGCCAGGAATAACTGCGCCCCATTAAAATAAGTATGGGGGATAGGAGGTAGACCATTTGCAGAGGAAGTTGTGGAACCACATTCCTCGTGCAAGCAGGTGGATGTCATAAACCAATCCATCGATCTAGTATCGATTAAAGTCGTTATTTATAATCCGACAGCTTTTATAACTGTACTTACTATTCATTAGATACAGTTTGAATAAATTATCAGTACACAAGGAATGCATTTTTTATGTAAACATTTTTCTATGCAGCACCTTACTGTAACTAATTATCTTGTAAAGAAACGTTATGTAATATATTGCACATTCTTCATTGTACTGAATTTATAAATTTCCAAACTGGTGCATATATGAAGGAAACTCGTTTAAACTGAACTTGGAAACCTCTTAAACGTTTCGAAGGAGTTGCTCTCTGGGATGTCAACATTTTCCATGCACATTTCGTTAATTCATTGGTTCTGAAAGCTCCGGCAATTCCAATTAAAACAAAAATGTCTCGTCTGGGGCAGTACGAACAAATTCACTAACCTGCTCTTTCATGAATACTTTCGATTCTTTTGCTCTATATTCCACTTTTTTTTTCTTAATGAATCGTATTGAAGTGACATACATGTCGATTTCTACACTTTCAACTTCAACAAGTTTTAATTGAGACTATAGTAATTTTTATGACAGGAAAAATTTACAACAACGTTACGATAACCAAAGTAGTTGAATTCATTTTCACATCATCGTTGTCAATGATAAAGTGATAAAACTTTGAATGTAACTAGATTCCTATGAAATTAAAAACCTTCAAGCACTTGTTTTTTATTGTGTGTATATTAGAATTTCTTGTGAGATTCCACTAACCGTTCCTTGAAAGCTGTTTCAGTATACTGACAAAATTTCTGAAAACTTCGTATTTTAACCGTTTATCACTTTTAGGAATTGAGGATGAATTGGCCAAAACTCTTGACTTTTCTGACGTAATTGATATTTTTTCTCCAACTTGAATAATGTCTACGGATGACACATATCCTGATTTCAGTTGTTTGTAACTATAATACATAATAAATAATCTAGTGTTTTGCTAATTTTATGGGAGTTTTAACGCCAAGAAATGAATGATGAAATCTAAAATATGGCGAAAGAGCTGGTGTTTATGGATAGAAGAGAATGTATTGATAACTTCACAAAATGAAAATTGATTAACAATAATCGAGCCTTTCGCTTATTCCCCATACTATAGGATTGTCGGCAAATGTCGAACAGAAAATAATTCAACAGCTCCACACGATTGCCGAATCACTCCTGCCCAAAGCCTGGCAAAGTTTTTCTACAAGAATATTTTCTGCAATACTTCTTGTAACATAACGAAAGATAATCGAAAACAGGTGTGACTGTCTACATACTAGTTTTACGGTTCACCTGATCATCAGTGCAGTCCCAGCTACAACATGCAATTTCCAATTGGTTTTGTTTTGTAGAAAATCTTTGCCAACAACGGGTAAGAAAACCTTACTCCAGAAAATACTTTCAGAAGGACTGATTCAAGAAGGCCCTGAAACCTTTTCATTCGAAGTTTCTGGAATTTGTTTGAGTTCTATAATTGATAAACTCGACTAAAATATGAAATCCTTGATGGTGAAAAATTTGGTGAGCTTAAAAGAACTCATCCTAAATCGATGTTTGAAGAACAAAGTTTGATGAGTCTAGAAGATGAAGTTCTGGAAAATTTTAATAGTTTGAAGGAGGAACTTCTAAAAAATTTGAACATTTTGAAAGAGGAAAATCAAGAAGAACTTCATGAAAATTTTAATAGCTTGAAAAATGAACTGCAAGAAAAGCTTCAACAGAATTCGAAAAACCTAGTAGAGAAGCTCCTAAAAAACTCAGGAGGCTTGAAACGAGAACTTTGTGGTATGGCCAATCGATTGGAAAAAATAATGGAAACTATCGAGGCAGAGATGGAAAGGTTGTATTGTTCCAGCCCAAGCTTCACGATGAGAAAATTGGACGAGAAATTGCACTAGGGAAACCCTATTGCGAGTTGATAAATGTGTGCCAGTAATGAATGTCAATTATTACCCGGTGACTTTGAAGAAAAGAATAATTTTGGGGCACTGCTCATCAATTTCCTCTGTGATTATGAGTGACGCGGCACTGTTAGTCAAGTCAAAAATTTGCCAGAAAAGCTGGTTGTCAACTCTTCCGGCAATTAGCTAGAAGACTTCCTCTCGCTAAGAAGGAAGAGACTGGCAACATGGTCAGCGATATAGAAAAAGAAGGAGTTATCACCATCACCACCAAGTGAAAAACTTGGAGAAGGTATTCCAGCGACTAAGAACCTCTGGGTTGAAACTTAACCCCAAGAAATGCCATCTGTTCCAAAAAGAACTACGGTATCTCGGCCATGTTGTCTCTGGGGATGAAGTAGCAGTAGATGCACAGAAAATCTAACTGTGTTTGGCAGACTATTCAACCACCGAGTGAGAAACTTGCTGGAGGTATTCCAACGATTAGGAAACTCCGGATTGAAACCGAACCCTAGGAACTGCCATCTGTTCCAGAAGGAAGTCCGATATCTTGGCCATGTTGCCTCTGGGGAAGGAGTAGCAGTAGATGAACAGAAGATCTTTTATGTGAAAGAATGACAAATTCCAAAAGACATACGCCAGAATCGAGCAGGGAAAAAGGAGTCAACACTTTGGATTAGCATTGAGATCCAGGAAGACCAAGAGAGAGATCCAGACCTTAGTTCAGATATCGGCTGGAAGAAGAGTAACCACAGACCGTTATGGTAGGAAATAGCAAGTCATTCACCCGCTGTTAGATTCTACTGGGCCCAATGGAACTTCCTTGCCCTGGACAATGGGATCTTGAAGCGTGTGTTGTAGTCTAAGGGACCTCGGTCACGACCTAAGGCCCTTTTATTCCCCAGTGCAACCTAAGCAGCTCATTAGAAAAATCGCCATGGAGATTGCTAGTCCATTACCACAATCCGATCACAGGAATAAGTATATTCTTGTGGCAATTGATTATTTCATCAAGTGGGTCGATACCAAGAAGCCATCATCATTGCCGAAGTTTTCGCAATATGTCGATTCGGTTTTTGGTTAAAGCTTCATTCGGACCAAAGCAGAAATTGTGAGTCCAACCTGTTCCAAGAGATATGTCAAATGCTGAACATCTGGAAGACGAGAACCACGTCTTTGTATCCACAGTCCGATGAAAAAGTGGAGAGGATGAACAAGGCGATAAACTGTCAACTGTCCGAGGTAGTCCTAGGCCACCAGAAGTATTGGGACTCCATTTGTCACTAATGACCTATCATTCTACAGTACATGAATCAAACGGCCAAACCCCAGCTGAAGTTCGTGACGCCACCAGGGCAAAACCCTGAGGGAGAAGACTACGTGAGCAAATTACGGCAGAAAATGGACGAAATCCAAAGTGCCAGCGTCAGAATGAAGAAGACGTATGACATCAAGTTCGATGCTGGAAGATTTCAGACAGGTGACCTCGTTTGGCGGTACAACCCTAAACGTCGCCGTGGACTATCACCGAAGGTGTGGAGCTCGTGGAAATGTCCGAATCAGATAGTAGTGAATATTTCTTATCTTTCAAATCTTGGAGCAACCACGGGGAAAATTACGGTCAACTTCGCACCCTCAGACCACCGGAGGTAGAGATGACGTTCTAGAAGTTCATGTCCTTATATCCAAAGTTACAGAAAGTTTGAAATGGGGTAACTAAATGAGAGCCATGAGACCTTTTCACTGTGTCGCAGCAAAAGATCTCCAAATGTCAAAAGATATCGCTCCAGGAACTACTGGACAGAATTCAGAAGTTGGAGGGGTGCTACAATTGAAGAAGAGCCAGAAAAACATCTTTTACCTGGTTACCAAGAAGAGTATTCTCGAGACAAACCGACCTGGGAAGATGTCTGGAAGAGCATCATCAAACTAAGGAACACGATGGTGGACCAGAATTTTGTGTGTCTGGAAATCACAAAATTGTCCTGTGGCATTGATGGGCGGTATTAAAGAGTTATAAGAAGTATGTTGAAGATGATATTCATATCCAGCGGCGTCCAGATTTTGGTGTGCTGTTACCATCTTACACGACCCAACATGAAGACTGTAGAGTATTAATTCCATCGAACTTCAAGGTGCAGGATATGGGTTATCTTGCAAATATCGCCACACTGCACTCCAAGAATGACATTTTGGAACGAAACATCTTTTAGAAGGGGCAGTGTAACAATTCTGGAGCCAGACCTGTATAGCGGACCGGATCGCTCGTGTTTGCATGGTCGATATCATTCCCGGAACGAAAAGGACCGTCTTATACAGGATACACCATCAATACACATAATAGTGCCCACTGTTACACCACCTCTAGGTGAGTGTAAGTCTCTGCAAGAAGCTTTCGCCAACTATCACTATGGAAATTGCTAAATTCGACTCTAAACTTCGATTTTTTTCTTATAATTTCGACATTCAAGTCGAAGAAATGAAAAAGACCGACGTGGAAACCCCAACGATATCATTGAGAACATTTTCTTCTTGAATCGATGCGTTGGATCGGTGGTATCTGAGGCCACTTCGATATTGCGCAGGAATTATACTTTTTCAGTGACTCGCATAAATTCAATGAGTTGCAATAAATCTCCCGAGTGTACGTTTAATTAAAATCGTGTATATTCGTCATACATACCTCCGCAATTGCTTTTTTACCACCCGGATGCCGCGTGCAACTTTTTTTGAACCACATTCACTTCGATGGACACACCCTCTCGAGATACCATTATTATCATATTTATTTATTATCGTTGCACATGTACTCGTTGCACAAAGCCCAGTCCTATGATTCGAATCCATCGCATTATACCTTTTACTTATATAGCCGTAGAAAAAATGATATTACATAAAAGCCAGTAGCGAGTATAGTTTATCCATTGTTTATGTGCTACAATGGACAGCTATGGAATAACTCATTCCTTCATTACAATAATAATAATGATGAATGCATGTCTTCCATATCTCTATTATGTTAATACTTGGATAGATGGATGATTTTTATCAGCAAAATGATACTATTTTCTTAGCTCTACAACATGGAAATAATGGCACTTACACTTCAGTTTTTTCTGCGCGGATTTCAACTTCTTTTTTTTTAACGGCAACCAGTATATTTTATCAGGTTTCAAAATTTCTATATGAGATATAAAAGGTAACTACTTTATATAAAAAAAAAATTCGAAAATATTGACGGTTGCCGAGATTTTTTCCAACATTCGTTGCTCTATTTGAAATTATAAAGTTGTGCCAGATCCACTAAAAATTCATTCTTGGTCAAATATTGTGCGTTGGTGACTCTCTCAAACGGTATATCTAAAATCGACTTGTGATATACAGGGTGCGAAAAATAGCTTGCCACACATATTTATTTCAAATGGAACACCCTGTATATTATGGACAAGAAGCACCAAAGAAGGCTTTACACATTTTATTATAAATTCCCTTTGGTTAAAATCAATAGTTTTTCTTTTAAAAGCTTTTTTTGAGAAATGGCAGTTCTTCCTATTTCTATGGCATGAATCTCCATGAACCCCTTTTTCTAACGCGATCTTTCTGAATGCCTTCTATCTGGATACTGTTGATGATAAATTCAACTTGCCAATGAAAAATTGCTGTCTGATCTTCCTAATATGAAAATAATATCAATCAAATCAGTTTTTGAAATCAACATTCTTATTAAATTGCATCGAACCTTCTCGATACAGCAGATTTAATGAAGATTTCAATTATTATACTGGCATTCACTGATATACTCATACACACCGGCTGGCAAATATTTTGCCCTGCCAAATTAATTGATTTTCAAAGAATCAATTTATTCGCTTTTTTCTATCAAGATTGTTGTAGACCGGAAGATAATGGCACTTTCGAGATGATTAAAATTATTGTAGATAATCCAAAACATAAATTTCAATGTGAATAAAAATGATAACAGAGTGATGGTCGAATTCACAACTTGTTTATAATAATAATAAATGTCTTTATTTCCACATTATTCTACAGGCTATCAATAATACCAGCTATACAATTTATTTGGCAATCTCAAGGGGAAGTTCACTAGCAAGTGCTCTTCCACTCAACCCTTGTCATGGTCATAACATAGATTTCGAATTATTGTTATACTTATCCAAGCTTAACCTAATCTACAACCAAAATGATACGATGATACGATGATACGAACAAAAAGAGAAAAAAAAATCAAAAAAGCGAATGAAATGAGGTAACACATCAGAATATTATTTATATTTTATATATGAAGTAACAGTACGTTTAAACTCGGGCGAATCGAAATCTTTCAAGTTATACATTTTATAAATACTGAATTTGAAACCCCTTTCAAAAAACTTCGTTCTATGTGGTGGGAATGTCGGCAAACCCTTACATTTGAGCTGTTTTTTGGCGTTGAAGCGCATTCAGTAATGTTTTAAAAACTTATTTACGTCATAGAATTGAATATGCGTTAGAATATTGCATTAGGTTTAAAAGCATTTCGTCTATAACGTCATTGTTTCAATGCTAAAACGCAAAAAGTTTTTAAAACGGATCAAATCATTTTAAAAAATTGGTACGCCAAAAACAGCTCTGATGTTGATGTTGCGAACTTCACTTCGGTAATTTATTTTTGTTGCTAAGTATGAGTGCTGTTTTTTGTTATTATTTCAAGGTATAAACATGGAAATTCACCAGAAGAAGACAAATTAATGACGGAACTGTTCAAAAATATTGGAGAAACTGGGCTATAAATACTAAGTCGTCGGTCCAATGCCAAAGTCACGAATGTGCATATTTGATGTTTTGAGAAAATGCGTTTCAGAAATTCATGACGTTGCTAAAAATTAAGATATCATTTTGGGTTACTGAACCACTACTGGAAGGTTTTCTGTTGTACAACATTAAATAAATAATAATAAATAAAGCAACGTCTTGAATTTTTGAAACGCATTTTTCTCAAAACATCAAATATGCACATTCGTGACTTTGGCATTGAACCGATGAAGTATGAGAATACCTGATGACTATAGTACTTATAGTAGAAGAATCAAAAAGCGGTTTTATGAAGGGTAGAAGTACTCAAGACCATACATTTACATTGGAGATAATTGCAGAAAAAGCTCCAGCAAGAGCAAGATGCGTATATTTAGGATTCATTGACCTCCAAATAGCGTTCGACAAGGTGCCAAGGATGAAGTTATGGGAAATCTTAAAGAATAGAGGAATTGATAACACAATAATCAATATAATAAAGAATATTTATAAAAATAATAAATATTAACTGTGTGATGCGACATAACATGTCAGAAAAATTTACAAGAGAAAAATTAAGACAAGCAGGAGGACTAAGTTCATTGCTGTTCACCATGTTTGTAGCCAAGATGATTGATACAAAAAATTCACAACTACATATTGGATATAGGCATCTACAGAGAATAGAAATATCAAAGGGTGCTTTTGCAGATGATTTAATAATTATTATTACCGAGAATGAACGAGATCTACAAATTAATAATCTAGAGATATGGAATAAAACTTTCGATGGATATGAGATGATAATGAACAAAAACAAATATAAAGTGATGGTGATTTCTAAAGCAGAAAAAAAAAGCGATAAATATACAAATTGAATAATTGAATTGATAATATCGGTTAACTTCGATCAAGATTGAAGGAGTTCATTCAGGCTAAATTGATGAATGAATAGGCGTTTGGAAAATTCTCGGAATTGTTGAAAATTCCGAGCAGAACGCTTCACTTTTCATGTTTGACACCCTGTATCTCGAAAAACTAGTCAGCAATTTTTTTTTGTGCCCATGGAAAGCCATTTTTCATAAGAATGGTGCGGGGTACTTTAATGGAAGCCAAATGGATGTTTCATAAAATTTTTGAGCTTTTCTTGTGTTCCACACTGTATGAATCAGATGTTAATGAATCCGGAAATGTACTTCATAAAAGTGTCCTTCACATTCATAGACGGATCGATTGAGAGTAAAACAGTAAACAGGAAAAATTAAAGGAGCAGTTGGGCTTCATGCTTTTGTGTATACTCGTATTTTGGAGAGCAATTATCACATCGACGCTAATGCATATCCACGGTAAACCACCAAATGATAGCTCAAATATGACATGAACATAATTCGCTAATGGTGAATAAATATCGCGGGATCGAATAATCGAAACGAATCTCAAATACAGTAGATAAAACAAATTCGAAATGATGTTTATTTATACAAACAATCATTGATGAAACAGCCATGGTCAAATATTTATTTATAAATTTACGATTTTTGGGTCGGCTGCGTTAATAGTTAGTATGTTTACAGCAGATTGAAAACATAATACACATATAAATTTTCATGGAAATGTTTGGCCGGATGTCGCATTTTACGCTTCCGATTTTTGAGAAAGCTGAATTTACTCGGTTGTTTTCGTGTATTTTATGTATAAAAAACGTTATTGACGGGTGACCAACGTCTTTGGACGATTTTGAAAAGAAAAAATTATTCTCACAAGCTATAATAACATATCAATATTGGAGTTCCCCAGGGGTCAGTCTTGGCACCTATACTGGTTATAATTTACTCAACGAAGTTCCTACCTGCCACCCTGCTTTTTAGTGACAAATCTGAAGTAGAACTTCAAAATAGAATTGTTTTGTTGTTGTTATTTCCGTCAACCAGCTGCACACACACCCTTAAGAGTACAACCCTCAAAAGTCTTCGAAAGACTAATATGAATAATACCACTGAAGTTCTTCAGAGTTGACTAAGAAAACAACTTTTTCTCGATGTATCGAAAACAGGCTAAACAACAAATTTTTTTCAAACACGACAAGACTCAAATCTTCCTGCACTCCTCTGGAGCGAAGTACACATACGAAATTTTTAGGAATTTTCCTCGATATCATCAATTACGAATCAAATCCATTGAAAATATGTGCTGTGATACCCAAAGCGATTGAATGAGAAACAAGACATAAAAGTGCAAAGCGTTACTTTGTTGTGAAAGGCTTTCACTGGAAGAGTGCCGATCCATTACGGTAATGCTGAGTCCACTAAAATTAATGGAGAAGGAATGTAGAACGTTCGGAATGTAAATACTCTTGTCTTAATGGAGCAGCAATGATAGCAAACAGATAAATACTATTCCGAATTGATACTGAGAAAGCTCCTAGCTGAAATTTTGTAGAAAATATTGTGAGTCTTGAATGCTCTATGACTATTTTCTCACAGAAACCGTTGGTCAGCAGTGTCCGAAATAAACTAGATTTTAAAATAAATAAATGTAATGTTATGACAATTACTCGACAAAGAGATCCAATTTTTTTTGACTATCGGACGAACACTGAATCATTAAAGAGAGTACACGAGTTCAAGGGTCTGGGAATAATCTATGACTACAAAATATCAATTAGGAAACATATTGAAAAAGTGATCAATTCTGCAAATCGAGCCCTTCAGTTCACAATACGACAGACAAATCTCTTGTGTCTTTCAAAAGTATCGGAACGGTCTCATATTTCAGAAACGGCCCAGAGAAAATTTATTAAAATTTTGGCAAGGTGGTTTTTGATGATGCCCAATTCATTGAAGATATCGGCAATGTTGCCAAATCAACTGTTTCTCAGATATTGAGGGTAACTCAATTTTTTCAAATTTGCAATCAATTCAGCGACGCCCCATTACTTATGTCTCCATATATCAGATTTTAAATTGATGTAGTTTGAGTAACCAGCAAATTTAAAAATCTTAAAAAATAAAATATGTCAGGCAACTCTTTCAATCACGCCTAAAATGCAAACTAATACCTTGAGGGAATTTTATGACCGCTTGGGCTTACTGTTTGGCAAATGATAGCAAATATTTTGAGCACTCGGTCAGATAGTTTTCAGGTTCTGTTATTTGTTTCAAAACTCTATTGGAAAAGAATTAAATTATTAAAAAGTTGTTTTAACACAAACCATTTTGTATGAAATTTTATGATAATTTCTGGAGCCCTTTCGAAAATATTGGACCGTTCAATGAACCATGTTCTCATATTTCAAAAACCACAATAATTCACAATCTGGTATTTGGAGATATAAGTAACGACAGGGCGCTGAATTGATTGCAATGAAAATATATAGGGTTTTTCATTTGGAAAAATTGAGTTACCTTCAATATCTGAAAAAATTTTGAGTTGGCAACATTGCCGATATCACCGTTGAATCAGGCATCATCAAAAACCATCTTATATTAAATTTCACGAATTTTTCTTGAACCATATTGAAAATATTGGGACGTTCCCAGACTTTTGAACGAAAAAGCCATGTTGTCATATTTCGAAAACTGCAATTATTCAAAATCTGATATTTGGAGACATAAATAATGAGGCGTAGCTGAATTAATTGCAATGAAAAAAAATAGGTCGTTCTATTCGAAAAAATTTAATTGCCCTCAATATCTTGAAAACTGTTGATTTGGCAACATTGCCGATATCACCGTTGAATGAAGCATCATCAAAAACCACCCTGTCGAAATTTTCGTAAATTTTCTCAGGGCCGTTTCTGAAATATGAGACCGTTCCGATACTTTTGCAAGACACTGTATACTTAATCATATTGGTAGCAAGTCAGGATGTACGAAGGCGTAGAAGAGTCAACACTAAAATATTTTTGAAAATAGTTGGAATTGCCACTTTGAAGTGACAATTGCCACTTTGATCTGACAATTATCACTTTGATCTGGCAATTGTCACTTTGAAATGGCAATTGTCACTTTGAACTGGCAATTGTCACTTTGAACTGGCAATTGTCACTTTGAAGTGGCAATTGTCACTTTGAACTGGCAATTGTCACTTTGAACTGACAATTGTCACTTTTATCTGACAATTGTCACTTCTATCTGGCAATGGTCACTTTAAACTGGCACTTTTTTTGCCAACTCCATGCAAAAATATTGTTTTTCAGTCAAATTAAAAGTGGCAACTGCCAGTTCGAAGTGACAATTGTCAGATCAAAGTGGCAATTGTCAGATCGAAGTGACAATTGCCAGTTCAAGTGACAATTGCCACTTCGAATTGACAATTACCACTTCAAAGTGACAATTGCCAGTTCAAAGTGACAATTGCCAGTTCAAAGTGACAATTGTCATATCAAATTGGCAATTGTCACTTCAAAGTAGCAATTCCAACTATTTTTTTAAATATTTTGTTGTTGGCCCTTCTACGCCTTCGTGAGGATGGGCTAGTAACTTCCCAGGACATTCACAAGTGTATATAAAACACAATTTTGAAATTTGGCTAATATGAAGAGTATAAATAAAACTAATGTAGGGTATATGGTTTTCTCAACTAAATATATACCAAACAAGAGAAATCATCGATTATAGACAAATATTCTTCGATTGAATAATTTTGAATCAGATATGTCATTTCATAATAGATTCGAACTTTCGATTTCCTATAGATTTTACTTAACAATCTTATTCTGTTTTTTATTTTATATTGTTTTCTCTCCCCTGTATACTTATTACTTTGATTATGCACAAATACTATGTATGTTACTTGTTTTCATATCTGTACTTGTAATAAGGCCAGTAGGACTGTTAGAATGGAATAAATAAATAAACTACAGAAAGAGTATTGTTCCAACGAAAACACTTTGATGTAATTTTCCGATTTCACTGGCGTTATGGCATTTCTGGTAATTTTCTCGTCGGGGCGCGTGTCTCTTGCAAAACGATTTTCCCGGTGCGTGCACGGGAAAATAAAGCAATTTCGCAGAGAGGATGTCGACAACGAAAAGTGAGGAGAGCTTATCGAGATCAAGGTCGGACGACCCACTTCCCCAAAAAGCGGGTGATTAAATTGCGAATAAAATGCAAGAGGAACTCAACTCTCTTCTGTTTTGACGTGTTAATGGGGCCGACGGAGCGAAAAATGATTAAATTTTCCCATTTTCCTTTGTCGGATGGTGAAACTTGAGCTTTCTGCTGGAAGATATTCATGATTGATACTATCCTGGGTAAATTACGCTTTATTGTCTAATGTTCGACTTTTGTTTTCGGCTAGAAATTCCAACTTGGAGAGATGGAAAAACTATTACTTCTTTGATTTTTGCGAGGTCCTTCCTACCTAAGAGAAAAATTGAGAATGTAAATTTTTTCAAATTCTTAGGAGTAATGATAGACGATGAATTCTCACTGTGATTATACAAGAACAAAATATTGCAAAAAAAGTTTATTTCTTGTACAGACTCTACGGCAAAGTTTCAACTTTTTCCAAGTTAACCATTTATAAATCTATAATAGCACCCCGTATTGACTACTGTGGAACTCTTTTATTTTTTTTCAATAATGGCCACTTAAATACGATCCAAATAACACAAAATTGAGCCATGAGAGCAATACTTATGTGTAACAAACGTACTCCAATAAAAAGTATGCTAGAGACATTGTCATTAATGTCGGTGAAACAATGTGTTGGTGTTCATATTCAAATTGAAAAATGATATGTTACCAAACTATCTCTGTGATCAACTTACTTACATGGGCCGCGGTGGTGTGCGGGTTGAGTCCTCGCCTCATAAGCCAGAAAGCGTGAGTTCGAATCTCAGCATTGCCACCGGTCTCGTGCATGGCATCACACGTATTCAAAGGTAAGGGCTACGTATACGTCTTCCCCTAGCTCGCACAAGTCTCTGACTTTTGAGGGTTGCACGTAGGGGTGCAACCGGTTGACGGATATAACATTTTTTTTTACTAGAACTGTTAATGACTTTTATGTAAGAAATTGTTGTTAAAATTGTTAAAATTTTTATTTCCGTCGACGAGCTGCACACCCTTAAGGGTAAAACCCTCAAAAGTCTTCGAAAGACTTGTCCGAGCTAGGGAAGACGCAGCCCTTACCTTTTAACGTGTGATGCCATGCACGAGACCGATGACCATGCTGGGAATCGAACCCATCACCCTTAGGTTATGAGACAAGCGCTCTACCATCATGACCATCACGGCCTATAATATAATAATATACTATGTGAAACAGTGTTCAATAGGGGTTCAATACTTTTCAATAGTTTACCTTCTCACACAAAAAACGCCATGTCAACCAATTTTTATACCCGCAGACTAGATTTTATTATATTGTACGAGTTTTTAATCTGTTGAAGAGGTTTCGACCTTTTGACTTTTTAAAACATTTTATTATTTGAGGTACTTTTAATCTGCTGCCTTTTATTGGTGTGTTTTATTTATTTTTTAATATTGTTTAATTTTATTATATCTGTACTTTCTTTTGTGAAGAGCAAATTGTGTGCTAATAAAGAGTCATATATATAATTGCAAATGGGTGATGCTGGAAGTTTTTTCTAGAATTATCTATGGGTGATATAAAGCGGATACGTTACCATAAATAATAGCAAAGAAGTCGTGGCTCATGAGTTGAAGAAAATTTAATGAGTACTCTCCATCATCTTTGTGGCCTGAACATTCTATGTTACAAGCTTGTATGGAGTTGAAGGAAAGAGTAGAAATTGGCGCTTTGATACAATTCATTAAAAAAAATTTGCATATAGAGCGAAAAAATCGAAAGTATTCACGAAAGAGCATGTTGGTGAATTTGTTCGTACTGCCCCAGACGAGACATTTCTAATGAAAGTAGCTTTTTAATTGGAATTGGAGGAGCTTGCAGAACCAATTAATTTACGAAAATGTCCAATGGAAAATGTTGACCTTCTTGAGAGCAAGCTGGTAATCACAATTTCTGATTCAAAAACCCACGAGGAAAGGTTTTTTGCGGTGATATATGACAGAGACGTTAATCCTGTGACATTATTTAAAAAATATATAGCATTACGTCCAGCTCATACTCCACATAGAAGATTATTCATGTTCATATCATACAGGAACGGATAACCATGAAGAGGGTCCCCAGGAACAAGGCACCGGGCGTGGACAGGATCGACGCCGCTCTACTATAAAGAAACCTCTCAAGGAAGTCCCTCGTACAGTTGATCTAAATCAGTAACAGTATAATAAAATGGCAGCACTACTCAAAGTGCCTGAAGCATGCTGAGGTCATCCGTATCCTCAAACTCGAGGATCGAGAGCTACCGCTCAGTTAAGCTGGTGAAGGAAGGCTTCAGTCGGGGGCATAACACGGTGATGATCCTGCTGGATATCCAAAAGGCGTTCGACACCGTCTGGGTCGAGGGCCTCGTTATGAAGATGCTACGGGTAGGCATGCCTAGCCACATGGTAAGATTGATGGATTCATACCTGATCGACAGAACGTTTAAGGTTAGAGTGAATGGAACCAGCTCCACAGTGTCACAGTGACGAAAGCCGAAGTAGAAGTGCCGCAGGGCTCAAGCCTGTCAACACTGTTGTACTTGCTATTTACGCACGATTTCCGAATGCAAGGAAACACGCAAACGGCAATTTATGCTGACGACACGGCAATTTACGCACAGGCAACCGTGACGAGCGAAGCAAGTCGTGCCATATATGGCAAAGAACAAAATAGTGATAAACTCTGCGAAAACTGAGCTCATGAACTTTACCAAGAAAATAAAGCATGAATACGTGGAATTTTCGGGTGGATTCAGGGCTCTGAGCGCCGAGATTAGTCAGACCGAGTCTGTACGGTACCTGGGGGTACAGCTGGACAGAGGATTAACCTTTGGTAGACATGTCAGCTTGGGGTTACAACGCGCCGAGGTGGCGATTAAAAGAACATACCTGCTAATAGCGAGGGACTCTAAGTTGGCAATGAAGACCAAAGTGTTAATCTACAAGCAGGTCATCAGGCCAGCGATGACGTATGCATTCCCAGTGTTCTGCAGCGTTCCCAAGTCACCTATGTTGCACCACTAATAGTGACGGGTACATTCGGCTAGACACACTGAGGGAGCCAGCCGATATTCCTAAGACACTTTATCCTTGGAAGTAGATTGACCAAGGATATGACGACAATCAGAGCCCATGATAACCTTAACCCGAAACATGGGCTCATCTACCAGGCGTTGAATATTTTCCACGAAAGTCCAGAAGAGTGACAAACTCCAAAACAAAAAACAAAACAATCGAGCAATGTTACAGGAGGGTATTGTTACGAGATTGATGAAAATTCCCTAACTACGCCGCTGAGTCGACTTCGCAAGCGTTTTAATTTCGTCGATAATTAGGTCCTGGAAATGTGCAGATGTTTTTCGGTATTGAATATTCAGGACAACGGAATTATCGCGAATGGTCTAGCCTACACAACTTGAGTATATAAAGCGACACATTTCACTCGGAAGGACAGTTTAGGAAGAAGTGATAAGGAAGTTAAGAAGTTTTTGGAATATTTAGCTAGTTGAATAGATTAGATCTAAGTGTTTTATTAATCAGTGAATTAGAGTAGTTTTATGTTTATAGTGAAGGTAAATAAAAACAGTTTATTAGTGTGCTCGGCGTATTATTTAGCAAATATCGTAACAGTATTTAGAAGATAACTTGATTAAGAAGATTTCCATTGCGCTAAATATTCAAGTTGGAGACGTTCGAACTAAATAAGAATGTTGCTGGACAAGTTTCAGCGGACATGCCTATCATTTTGGACAAGAATATATCAATTTTGAAAGCTGTCAAAGCATTCATGTCAATTTTCATAAATAGATTTAAAAAAAATTGGTTTCTAGGGCATTATAAAGTAACTAATGTATTTTGTGTTGTTGTGATGTTATGATTTAATAATTTGTAAGAAAGATTTAACTTAATTTCAATGATATGATAAAAGTTAATAAATTCAAGTTGTTTCATAATATTTTTCATTTCACAACGTTTATTTCTGAAAAGAACTTCACATTCTCTTTGAAAGAAGTAGCACTCCCTTAATAGTGTGTAAATTAGGTATAAATTTAGCTCGTTGACAATATGACTCCATTGTCTTGCTCGAATGTTTTATTCACGAGCTAAGGAACAAAGAATCTAATCCGAGTATCGTGCAAACATCTTGCATACAAAACTCTTATGTACTAATAGTAATTCAGAGTTCGAATGTAACATTCACCAGTACCTCTCGTATACAGGGTACCGTTGAGAAATCTACTGAAAAAGTTCTTAATTCAGTTCGTTGGGATAGCCATGGAGTATAATCATAATAGATTATCTGGATAAGGGTAGAACAATAACTGGAAATTACTATTCGACGTTATTGTCCACTCTACTAGACAAAATTAAGGAGAAAATACCACCGGTATACCGGGTTCTGTAATAATTTTGTCAATACTGGAGCAAAATTCCAAGCAGATTTAAAAATATATGATTTGTTTATGCTCAGATTCGAAGTTTGGCTTATTAAAGGAATACAATGTCAAAAATAGATATTGAAAAAAATATGAAGGGGAATTACATTTTCTTCCCTCGAAATGAACTTTTCAACCCGGGAACGGTTAAAGATAGAGCAATTCTGCGAACGCCAATCAATTTAGATCGATCAAATTAGTATATTCTGTGAATTACAAGTCAATCGAAGTGTTCAAAATTATTCGGAAAATCGGAAAAATCCAAAACCCCTAAAAATCATGAAAAATACAAATTCGGCAGATTCACTCACAATCCGCACTATATACGCAACATTTCATGCAAAATCTGAAAAAATATGATTTTTTTATGCTCATTCAAGGTTTGGCATATAAAATGAATACAACGTCAAAAATGTCACGAATAGGATTGGAATAAATTATGGAGAGAAATTACTCCTTCCCACTCCAGATAAACTCGTCAACTCGGGAATGGTTAAAGAAAGGGCAATTTTGCGAACGCCAATCGATTCAGAATGGTGAAATCAGTATAATCAGGCAATTTCCAGTCAAAATTTTTCGGAAAATCGAAAAAATCCAAAGGGGTAGACCCCTAAAAATCATGAAAAATACATCAGCAGATTTATTTACAATTTGCACTATACACGCAAAATTTTTTGCAGATTTTTTATACTCAGATTCAAGGTTTGGTATATACAACGTCAAAAACGTCACGAGTAGAACTGAAAAAAAATATTTGGTGAACTCTTCAACTCGAGAACGGTTGAAGATAGAGCAGGTCTGCGAACGTGAAACATGCTATTCTGAATCGAATGACACCTGATTCATGTTTTTCCGAGACTGCTGAAAAAATTTGACTAAAAAGGCACTTATTGACTAGACTATACAGGGTGGGGCAATAGTGCGTCAGAGTCCGATTGCTTGAGTTCTAAGATAGTTAGGACGATAATTCAAAAACCAAATATAACTAGAGAACTGTATCTATCTAGAAATTATTGTCGAATACTCAGGGTGAACCAAGGAAAATCTACAGGGTCAATTGCATTTTTTTCAAATGAAATGCTATGTACTTCAGTCCATTTTGTCAAGCATTTTAGTGTCTTCATCCACACCTCCAACATCCTTTACTATCTCCCAACAACTTGGGAGTTATAATTTTTTTTGTCAAAATAATGCTATCTGCAGATTCATACCGACAAAACCACCGTTCTCAAGATTATGGAATGCAGGAGGTCATGATTATAATCCTATTCGTCAGACATATGAGTGATATTTCTGAATCATTATCATTCCCAAAAATTATACAGGATGACTGAAAATGATTTTTCAATTCGGAAGTTTTTGAATGAAATTTTCTCGAGTTCTTCAAATGGAACACTCCGTTTTTGTTTCACACCAAGAAATGAACATCATTCAACAATTCATAAGAAATAATTGACGATGGTTTCCCCTGAAATTTTCTTACCGAAATCCCCGTGTGCTTGAATTAATTGCCGAAAGTTTATTTTTTTTAAATTCATGTACTCGAAAAATTTCCGACAATAATTCTAGCACTTGGGAAATTATAAGTGATTATTTCCCTCATCTGTCAGAATGTATGTACCCACGATAAATGTTGTTCAATTAATAGCACACAGTAGCAAACGAAAATAATTCCAAATCAGGAATCAAACACACGAAATAAAGTTGAAGGATAAAAGAAGTTGTGATTTGTTAAAATAATTGAAACGATGTTTGCATCATCCTCATAAGAGGTGTCAGTAAAAATTAACTACTAAAAATTGTCCGAGTGGATAACTCGGAAACGGCTAGGAATATCCCCAGGGATGTAAATACAAAAAATATTCGCCTCTCAATCCTATATCACATGGTCGAAAAATATACGGAGTGTTCCATTTGAAGAACTCGAGAAAATTTAATTCAAAAACTTCCGAATTGAAAAATCATTTTCAGTCATCCTGTATAATTTTTGAGAATGATAATGATTCAGAAATATCACTCATATGTCTGACGAATAGGATTATAATCATGACCTCCTGCATTCCATAATCTTGAGAGCGGTGGTTTATTCGGTATGCATCTGCAGATAGCATTATTTTGACAAAAAAAATTATATCTCCCAAGTGGTTGGGAGATAGTAAAGGATATTGAAGGTGTGGATGGAGACCACTAAAATGCTTGAAAAAATAAGTTGAAGTACATAGCATTTCATTTGAAAATAATGCAATTGACCCTGTTTCCTTGGTTCACCCTGTATATGCGACAATAATTTCTAGATATAGACACATTTCTCTAGTTATATTTGGTTTTTGATTTATCGTCCTAACTATCTTAGAACTCAAGCAATCGGACTCTGACGCAGTATTGCCCCATCCTGTATAATAGTCTACAAATTTTTCAATAATTCCTCCTATCACCAAATCCTTCATGATATATCCGGATTCATAATTTTCATTATAATTAGTTCTCGTAAACGGTTTGTTTCAGATTTTTAAACGAATATTAATCAAGTTTGGCACCAGTGCAGAAAAATTTGTGAAAGGGGACGGACAACTCCTTAAAAATAGAACATACTTATGATTATGAGTTGATTTTACATGCAGCGTATGTCAAGGTTGATGTAATAAATTCTAAGCGAATATTATCAATTATTTATTTAGCCTTTCGAATATGACTGACATATTTATATTCGACCAAAAAAAAACTGCCAGGGAACGGTTTCATTGATTGTTTCTGTTTCAATAGGAGAGGATGTTTGGTGCTGCATTTCGGCTCGTTGAATTTTGAAAAGTTGCCATGGTTTCCATTCAACCAAACTCACAGAACGCTAATCTACTAGAAAGGGTACATTTGAAGGATAATCGAAAGAAAAGAGAGTACTTCAACCAAATACTTTGATAAATTTGAAATGAAAAGTTATGGAACGACACAAATATCGATCTTGGGGTGGATTCAATCAATAAAAAAAAAACATTGAATACACACGAAAAAAGCAATCGAGGAAAATATCTAAAAATATGACAAAACTATTGTCAGAGGGTATCATATTTTCAGTATGGAGATACTGAAGGGCAAGTTTTTGGGTGCACTTCATATAGTCTTAACAGATTGAAAAAAAAAACATTTAAATAATTATCTGCATAGGTAGCATCAATATCAATCACAAACCATTTTTGTTGTGAATTTTTTTGTCAAAATAAGGTGTTCGTCAAGGAAGTGTTTTAGGGCCGTTACTGTTTATTCTTCATGTAAACCATTTGGAGACTTTGAATTCTTCGACCTTTTTGCTGATGGTCAGTTTCAATAAACTCAAATCGAATGTATCCAAATCAAAAGAGATGATATTCACGTCTAAAAATAAATATGATGAATTGAATATAAATATGACTTCAAATGTAAATGATGATCGAATAGAAATTGTTTCAACAATAAAGTACATAGGCTTCATGTTGGATAATACCCTCTTTTTCGAAAATCGTTTTAAATTTGTCAACAAAAAATTATCTAAAATTATATTTTCTCTTCAGAATTGCACAATTTCTCTCAACTGAATTTAAAATCACCGTTTATACAATACAATTATACAGCCACATTTTG
Source organism: Chrysolina americana (assembly GCA_958502065.1). Taxonomy (NCBI): domain Eukaryota; kingdom Metazoa; phylum Arthropoda; class Insecta; order Coleoptera; family Chrysomelidae; genus Chrysolina; species Chrysolina americana. Next base: position 70,875,967 of record OY293415.1, on the reverse strand, counting down.
ATTACTGAGCTTCCATATTGTTTATGTTACATCTTAACAAGAAAAGTCAGCTACAAAAATTGCAAAATCGCGTTGAGTAAATCGATATACGTCGATCAGTTTCATGAATACAATTTTACGATGGTTTTTATATTTAAAATTTTGAATGATTTTTCTCTATCTTATTTCCAGAAGTATTTAGTATATTAGCATGATATTCACACATATGAAACTAGAAGTTGTAATGATTTTAATATATAGAGAGTAAATAGTATTACAATCAATGAATATATTTTAGAATTTGAAAAATTACCTGCTTTCTTGAGAGATACTTCCATTCTTGGTCAGTTCAAAAATAATTTGAAAAATTTAATGGAAAATATGTGAATATGTTCATTTTTTATCAATTTTTTGCATATTATCATTATCTTCCTCATTTTGTTTAAATATTTGGATTTCAGTTTCATCAGCTCATTTATTAAACTTCCTATGGAACAAAATACTTTCATGATAAAGGGAATTCAAGATGTTATCGTTCATTGCATGAATTAAAATTTTAGGTGTATCAGGTTTTTCGTTGACCCTTCATTTTACAATGTAATCATTCCCAATATAGAATAAGAAATAATATGTATTTTTTATATTTGTGAGTTGTATATTGGGTTTTTTCTAATCTCAAATACTGCAGCTTCACTCTCTCCCACCCTCTCTATTTTATTTACAATAAGTCTCTTGCAACAGGTACCTTTCCTCATTACTGGAAACTCAGCTATGTGATACCTATTCATAAATTTGGTGACTTGTCAGACATAAAAATCTCGAATGGAACAACCCTCTTATTTGCTGATGATCTCAAAATATTTTCCAAGATTGCTTGTCCTAGTGATAATAATGTCAAGATCGGCTTGAAGATTTAGGGCAATCTTCAAGCCGATCTTGACATTATTGCCAACTGGAGCCACTCAAATGGTACGGTTATAAATGCCAACAGATGCCACCTGATGAGATTCCACCGTGGCAAAAAACTAATCTAATTCGACTATCAAATAAACTATTTGTATATTTAGAAAACAGTAAAATAGTTTACAATCAATGTTTAGCCAATACCGTGAGAAAAATCATTAGTGTAGCCATTGTATCAATGCCTTGACAAAATCAATCTCATCATTCTTCAGCTTCAATCTCTTCTTAAAGTTATTTAAAGTGAGTTCTTTCAGTTCCGAGGGAAGGGTATTATACAGTTTGGCGGCATTGCATGAGAAGGACCGTGTGAGAATCGCAGAGGAGTTTGTGGAAATAAGTAGAATATGCCTATTACGGGAATAATATTTATTACGTGAGAGTGAAACCAATCTTCTACGTAGATAGGGCGGGTAGCCAGTTCTTAAGATTTTATGAACGAATGTGAGCATATGCATCTCCCTCCAAGATTTCAATTTCAACCAACCTGAATCCTGGAAAGATGAACTAATATGATCATACTTACGGATACCGTACGAAAATCTTATGCAACTGTTTTGAATTTGATCACAGTAGGCCAGTCTTGAAAGAATGAGAGATTCGCACAGTCTCAACTTCATTGTTTTTGACAGTAAGTCCCTACTTGGATACAACTGTCTTAAGATTCCAAAGGATAACCTACATAAATGGCTAGTATGTTTAATGAATCTCATATCAGTATCTAGCCACAGGCCCAAATTTTTAAATTCATTTACGAAAGGTACAATGTTTTGATCAATTACGATAGAAAGAGAGTCATGTACGATATGCTTCTTACTGTTGGGACCAAAGAGCATGACTTGGGATTTCTTAGGATTGAGTTTCAAGTTATGCACACAAGACAAATCAAACAAAAGTTCAAGGTTTTCATTGATTTCGATTTCAGCATGTATCGATTCTTCAAACGAGAAGCACATATATATTTGTGTATCATCGGCGTAATGATGTATTTTACCTGATTTGATGTGTTCATGAAAATCACTAATATACAATGCAAAAAGTAGTGGACCCAGTACGGAGCCTTGAGGTACACCCAAAGGTTTCGTAAGAGAAGTGGATTGGTTGGCTTCAAGGATAACACACTGAGAGCTATTTGATAAATAACTATGCAACAGAGCAACAGCACTATATGTAAAGCCAAAACACGTGAGTTTTTTGCACAGAACTGCTGGGTCGAGTGTGTCAAAAGCTTTGCTGAAATCCAAAAGTATGAGACAAGTGAAATTACCTGAGTCAAGAGATTTGAAAATATCATCAGTTATTAGACTCAAGGCCGACGCAGTGCTGTAATGTGGGCGAAAACCTGACTGTACATCAGTAATCAATTTTTCCTCATTCACAAAGGTCGTGATCTGTTCTTTGATAGCCATTTCGAATGCTTTCGATAAAGTAGGTAGAATACTGATGGGCCTGATATCTGAAACTTCTATCGGGTCATTACACTTTGGTAAAGGTATAACTCTAGCGTGTTTCCAAGGGGAGGGAACTTTGGAAGTTGTGATGGCAAAATTGAAGATGAAAGTGATATGAGGAAGCAACTGGGGCAGAACTAACTGTAGCATACGGATAGAAATATCATCAGAGCCTGAAGCATTACTTTTGATTTTATTAAGGTACTTGAACACAGTTTCGCATTCTACATTTCGGAAAGTGAAAATAGGTTCTAGTTTAGGAGTAGCATATAGTTCGTCCACGTCAAAATGACCTGCAGTTGTATTAGGAGACGGTATATTAGTGAAATGAACATTCAGTAACTCTAGATTTTTCAGCCCTGGAGGTATTTTAGATGTGTTTTTGTCACGCAGTACGTCGAGAGACCTAAGAGTATTCCAAGTAGCCCTAGAGTTATTTTGACGCAATACATAGTTAAAATATGCACACTTTTCTCGGCGGACGGCACCACAAAACGTATCTTATCCTGCAAGTCGCAACGTGAATATTATTTAACATTTTGGCCTTCTTTTTGAGTATTTCCCATATGTGTAAACATATTTTATACTTTTATTCTTGTTTAATTCTCTCAATTATATTATTGTACTATTTATTTATTGTACTGATCTAACAAATTCTTGTGTAAATGTATAACCCGTTATGTATTGTATTGTTCCACAACCATTGTATTGTTTGTCATCTCTTTCTGATGTCACAGCTTTTAATTGTAATTCATACCCTGTACTGGGCTAGTCCCGTTGAATAAATAAATAAAAATATATAAAAAAAAAATTCAATCAAAAAAAAATTATATTATTATAGAAGTGCCCCAAAAATGTGCTAGGGAAAAAAGCATTATAGATATTCATCAGGAATTGTCCCTAAACCCTGTAGGTGAATTCATCGAATGTTGAAGCAATCATTTAACTTGAATTTGTAATGAAAATTGGATTCAGAAATTATTTCTGTGTTTCCTTTCCGAATAATTTGTTCTAACGCCAAAACCAGCTCTCACACAGCGCTCTGCAGTATAGCTGAACTGAAAGCACATAAAATAAAACAACGTCACACGTGTTACAGCATAATTGTGGCGGCACAGAGACCGAAGCCCTGGCGCGTTCACCAATATTATTGCAGGAAAGCTTATGGTTTACAGTGCAAGAACGAATTAGAGGAAATAATTCGAATGAAACGCTTGATGAAATGTCAGGGTGTGTATATTTACATCGATTTTGATGCTACACATGCAACTCTAGGAGGAATTGTTCGGGTTATACTAGTTCGTTTGTTTTTTGTTCCCGTGTTCAACAATTTTCAATTATTTTTAATAGTAATAGTTCTGAACAGTCCTAGAAGTTTGTAGAAAATTCGCCCATTGTTAAATATGTTCAAAATAATTCCAGAAATAAGTAAAGGATCCTTAATTTGAGACTGTTGTGGAACTTTCCATAATCTTTTCATTTCTACGTCTTTTTCAAACTTCCCACGATCTTTCACATCTTCCCTTCATGCCTATGATTGTTATCTACTATCTACGTTATCAAAAGTCTGGGTTTTTTCAAAAAATTCGTGACTTTTTGTTCGAGAATTCAACAATTCGATATTTCAGCAAAGGGACCTATTGAAATAGTTGAGGATCTAACTTGAAGTTGTAGAGATAAACAACTAGAACTCAGAATTTGGTGGCAATGTGCCACAATATAGCAAATTCATGAGATTTTTCAGCTGTTTACCGATCGAGTCTGTTCAGCTATTTGCGAAGTGATAGTGCCACATAGTAAAATTCATGACAAGAGAAATACTGTGTTGAAATAATGAGCCAAAACGGAATGAGGGTTTGATAACGATAAACGAGCAAAGCACTATACCAGAGAATGCAATAGAACACGTTCGCATTCAGTGGTGAGAAATAACCCCAGATGTTCAATAATATGTCAACAGGATTCACTAGCACTCAAATTCAGATTTTGCGTGTATGTTTGAGAAAATACTCAATACTAATACAAACACTTTAGTATCTAAGGGCTTTATTGCAGTCATCAGTCATTGAGGGTGGAGTAGTTTCAAAGCAAAAAATTCTAAAAATTGGGGGATAGAGCAATTATAAGTATAGAGCTACAGTTAATGACACAAGAAATACCGAAAAATCCTCAAATCTCTAACTACAGCAAATCAGAAGATACAGAAATAATCGAAAGAACGAAATATATTCCTTGACGAAAGAAATCACCGAAAACAAATCAGAAGGACCCGGGAATCTCTAGACGTTCTCAGATATGTCTCAGTAGCGACCATATATTGTGAATGACTAGATCCCCGAGGTCTCCATAGAAGGAAAACCAGAACGCGCTGCAAATTTCATGACGTAGACAGAAAAAGACATCAAGGAAAACATGGAGGCACTGCAAATTCCACCAAATTCACAGTCAAAACTCGTACTCAGCATAGGACACTGACCTCGAATGATGTGGTCTTTGCTGTCTCCAACCAACAAAAACTTGAGGTTTTGCAAAATCCTGAAATAGCATACTGAACATCAATTAAGAGATCCCCGTATTATCCAGATCATGTTGAATAATTTCAGATTATTACTCTCCTTTATCGTAGAGCGGTTTAGATTATTCTGGAATAGTATATATAATTCTAGATCGTTTTTTCGAGATTTTACATAAAATTTCATCTCTTCCTATTTCTTTAATGAATATTCTTGATGTTCATCAACATGCACAACAAAGCTGAATCGATTGAAATGAATCGTACCAACAAAAACGAAGTCTGAAATAGCAATCTTGTAAATGGCGAGTATAGATAGATTAAAACAAAAATCATTGAGATCATATTCCTTACTTTATCCAGTTTCTTTTTTTGTTGATTGATATTTAAAGAATCATTGAGATATCATTTAACCAAAATATGAATAGATGATTAAATCTATAAAATTAAAGGGGGATATATGCTTCGCTTGACAATAATTGAACGTTTTCGTTCGTCGACGTTTACACCTGTGCCTATCGGAATGCGTGAAAAACATATTCTACTTCGAGTAATGATGATACAGTGAAAAATATGTCTTATCGCTACTACCTTGAGAAACAAATATTCGCCAACCATAATAACAAAAAACAAAAACGACAATGGTAAAAACCATTAACGAGTAGCCGTAAAACGTATTATTAGTGATAAAATTAATGAAACGAGACGTGAATTTCCATGTAGAACAATGATGAAATGTTTTGGATTCATGGAAAAAGTTTTCATGAAAATATTACATCAAAATATTATTATATTCACTGATAATGCATTCATCAGTCAGCATTGCCATCTGTCATTGCCATTGTGTGGACTGTTGAAGAATAATTTCTTTGTACTCTTTTGTTTTCATACGGAATATAATAATTATTAGTATTTATTTTTAAGTTACCATAGTATATGGAAAGACAAGTAAAGATTTGATCGATATCTGGTGGATCATTCAAACATGATCAATGGCAATGATCGTGAAATTTAGATTAAAATTCACATTGATAATAACAAATTAAGGTAAGCTCGGGTAAGTGTGAATTTGGGGCAAGTGTGAGTTTGCTCGCTATCTTCGCTAAACCGGGCGACAGCCCAATGCCATCTATTGACGAAAAGCCTACACTCATAATGAATCCATAACCATCATATAAAATACCAAAGAGATCTTGTGAAATCCAAATATTTTCCCCAATTTTCTAACCTACAATTCTTCAACCCGAACGAGTATAACGAGTTTATTTCAAGCTTTGGGTGTATTGTTAAGATCTAAGGTAAGAATCTATTTTATACACTTTTCTTCTATCTAAACAATGAATCTGACTAGATTGTCGTTTTTTCATGAAGTTGTTTTTTTTTACATTTTTCCATTGCATGTCACACTTACCCCGAAATTAAATTTTATTGGAGATAGTGTGACCTATCTGTCGGGGTAAGTGGGAACCTGGTTCATTTGGCCAATTTAAACAGTAATATTCTTTCAGCTATAGTACGAAATTATATACGGAAATCTCAAAGAGCCAAACAATATACCTGGCCAGATGTGAAAGACATTGATACACTTTCTGAGGATGAAATAACAACTGTGCTTCCATCACCACTCGTCAGAAGATGGGGATCAATGAAATTCTCATTCGATTTCTACCTGTAAATTTTTCTTTTCAACAAATGTTCACGGTCACGATTATTTTTTGTTTTTTTCCAATGGGGCATTTCAAATTCAATATTAAAAAGTTCCTAACTATGTTTTAAATAAAGAATCTCGAAAAAAATAAATTGTGGTGAAATTTCCTTTACTGTTTACTCACACCTGCCCCAAATAGAGATTTACGTGCATCAATATCTTTGAATTTGGCCAGAATCACACTTGCCCCAAATTTCCGGGGAAGTGTGACCTATGGAGATGTATATCTGAATATATAAATAAAATTCATAGAATACGTTTTTCAACAGTTTTCTGTAGCGTATTACAAAGACTGACCTTCGTAGTAAATACCTGCAAAATTTCATTGTTATATTAGTTCAGGTTCATCAGATGGACTAAATTCAATGCGAACTAATGAAAATCACGGTCACACTTACCCGAGCTTACCTTACAGAAATAATATCTTTCACTCTTATATCTTCCTTATTTTTCTCAATTGTTGCTCAATCAAACTTTAATTTGAAAAAGATATTTTTCCACGACCGTATGTTTTTACTCACTTTCCAGCACGCATTTTAGTTTTGAAAGTGTCGCTTTATATTCATATCCAAACTCATATAGGTTTTAATATTTATTCCTACCCAAACTATTTTTCATGTTTTCACATGTTTTTTTTCATTGGAATGTAATAAAAGTTTGTATACTTTTATACAACTACTCTATACATTCCTCAAAATCAATACGCATTACGGTCAAACTAAGCTGCGTCAAGTGTTTTGGTGTGGTAGCTAAAGATTTGCTATGACACCAGTTGTCATCAATTATTGATTTGTCTACCTTGGTCTTCCTATGATACCAAAGCTTTCATAGTAACTTTTCATGTAGCTGTGGGCCTTTGACATTTTATTCCTGTATTGCATGTGCCTTGAGTCTTATTATATATAGGGTGTTTCTCGTTCAAGTGATAGATTTAGATGATTTTCTAAAGAGACCCCCGGTATATTATTTCATATTCAGTTCAGGCATATCGTTCCAAAACAACAATATTAAATTTCACGGGAGTTTATTGAACATATGCAAGAATATGACACAAAAACTATCAAATGTATTGAAGTATAGATAGCATATAAAATTGTCAAACACACAATTGTTCGTCGACCACTTGTGGATGTAAGGAATTAACCATGTTTGTAAAATTAGTATCAAGTGGTCGATAGTGAAATATATAATTTCTGAAAGGGCCATTTTTACCGCACAATAATTGTTTGAAAAACCTCTTTATTTTGAATAGATAACGTTATGAATTGTGATTGAAATCATATCTAGTCCACTGTTTTGTTTTTTAAACAAATTAAATGTATAATTTTCAAGTGTTGTTGCACTTACTGTTCAAAAACATGGACTCAGTTCATTCGACAACGAAGATCTAGTAGCGATGGGAAAGGGGTCAGAAAATATCATATTCTAAATAATGAACATTACCAATACCAACCATTAGTATCGAAAATAATCGTTTTTATGGCAATGAGGAAGGTTATTATGAATGATGATTCGCTTCATTGCCCCATGAAATAAACATTATCTCGAGTTATTTCATTTGGATATAAAAGTTGTAGAAAAAACTGCTTGTGCCCATTCTAGTAGTCAGCATAGTCTTTACATTTGTAAGACTTTTAACTCAGATTCAACACATATCAGGCATTGTGACAATTTCATGACAACATATAACTGATGAAAACTTGAATATTACACGACAATTCCATATAAGCCTCCAACAAGCTAAATATGAAAGAAATAGTAACGCTGACTTTTTATATTTTTAACACCACCACTCACTGATGTTCGTAGAAGAATAATATTGAATTTGGCAAATCCTATGATATATACTTGAAAGGATATATTGAAACCCAAAGCAAGTTATTTTATAAAAAGAAACAAAAATATCACCAGAGATAGGAAATAAGGGAACTCGAAGAATCAAAGATTTCAGTCTCAATTTACCTAAGCAATTTCAAATAAATCCAATCATGTACCTTTCTCCGAAGGTATAACCAATGAAATTGATTCTGGATGTATTATGAAAGCTCATAGCGCCAATAATAATAATAGAGTGATAAAGTGTAAAATTCGTCTGTGTTAAATGTGAAAAAATAACTTGAATAGTAAACAGTTCATCCATATTTGAGTAAGTTCTCCTAGACTAGAAGTGAAAATAATGTATATACTTCATAGGATAGATGGAACGTTATAACATAGATAAAAAAGTTAATATAAAAATGCAAGAAACAGATATAAACATGAATATAGAAATGTAAACATTATACGATACTTAATACAATATGAAAATAAAAAATTTCAAGTTAGAGTTGAAGAGGAATGAAAATATATGGGAAAGTACAAAAATACAAGTACTTACACGTAAGCAAACATTTTGAGCTTATTCACTTCTTGAGTGTCATTTGTTATGTATTTTATCGTGCTTTTCGTATGTCGTAACCATCATTTCATATGAGTTTTGAATTAGTGGAATTTTTCTATCGATTTCAAGTAATTAGGTAGGATGTGGAATAACTAATAATTATTCCCAGTTATTTCCTAATTTGGTAAATTATTTGCATATGAGGTGAATGACACATATTTTAATTTATCTATATCAAGGGTAAGTTCGTTGTATCTGAACCAGTCTTCGTATTTTTTTTAAACTTCGGTGTTAAGGGTCTTCTAGTCTTTAGTTTGATAAAATATTGCGGTATCATCAGCGAAACTGAGGACACAATCTTCTGTATTCATTGATAATAAGCTATTAATATACAGTGTACATAGTAGTAGCCCAAGAGCAGTTCCTTGTGGCATACCATGTGATATTTCTCATTTCGCTGATGGCACCATCTATATATATTTGCTGTTGAAGGTTTGATAGATGACTCGTCAGTAAATTGTATGCATTTCCTCTAATCCTATATTTTTGTAGTATTCACAAACATTTTTTGTGGCTTAATGTGTCATCATAACTTTACTCGAAACATCATACTTATGTCTGAAGGGCTACAGGGGGTTTTCGGATATTCAAATTTTATGGAAAATTTTGAGAGATCATAAAAAAAAAAATTGGGAACAGAGTCAGGTCAATAATTGCCAGAGTTTGCCTGGATAAAACCGGAAGCTTCCCAAATTTTTGGAAACGTTTCAAAAAAATTATACGGGGTGATCAAAAATAGGCGCCAAGTTCGGCTATCGCGAAAATTTTGTAACTCTTTTTTCTTCAAAAAGCGACACCATTTTTTTCTCAACGCCAGTGGATTCTACTCTAAAAATAGGGGGATTTCATGCATACAACACTGTATTGAATCGTTTTAGTACAAACTTTTCTTTTCTTTGAAATTTTTGTGAAAGACTGCATCTGTCAAAAATTCCAAAACTGGATCGAAATTATTTATACAGAAATTAAAGTGAGATGATCGTTTGAATAAATAAATGATAGAATTCAATACTGACATAAAAACCACAAAAAAAAAATCATTCGTTTTAATGATGGCAGTGAACAAAAATTCACAAATATGAGAGAAAATATACTGTGCATTACTTTAGGGCCGGTTTTTCAATGTCCAGTTGAGGGTCTCAGCTAGCTGGCTCTTAATAGGTACTTGAAGAATATTTTTTCATTATTTCATCTCCATACACTAATGCATCCCTCCAGCAATGAAAAAAAAATCGTGTCCGACTCCCTTTGCTATGGTAACGTTTTTTGCTCTAAACAGAAGTTCATGTTCATACGCTAAATGTCATTTCAGTTATGCAAGTAGAAAAACATTTTTCTAGAACTTCAACATTACAACAGAGTATTTAAAATAAAGAAAGCCTCACCTTTTCTGTTTTCTGGAAAATTGTTTGAACTGGAAATTGTACAGTTTGACACTAGGCCTCTCATAATAATATATGACCGAATTGAAAAAACTGTTCGAATCCAGTTGTTTTTATAATAATGTAATCTATCCTGAAGTTGGCATCTGTCAATGAGGTGTTCGTTATTATAAATTCACGATTTTCAATAATACGAACTTTAGATGGAAGACCATTCGTAATTATATATATTGAGTAACCTCTTCTTCAATTTTTTCACATGAAAACAGCACCCCTGTATATGACTCAGTCAAAAGATATGTGTAAGCAATATATCGCAGAATGCAGAGTATATATTTCTAGGACAATTACAAAGCAAGCAGAAAATGTTTAATCCTTGTGAACGAAACTTTCAAGTTTATTAAATTTTGCCAAAATCTGTGAAGTTCTAAAATTGCTTTGCTTTGAAGGATTTATAATAAACTCTCGAAATTTTGAACGAAGACAGCTGATCAGCTCTTTCATAATTACAGAGAGACCCACTTTGGTCAAGTTTATTATTACAAATCATGAATATATCGTGAGCATTTGACAAGTTTTCGAAATTACGCAAATCAAAGTAATAATATTTGACCTTTCTTTGACGAGTTACTGAGATCTCTGTTTCTATGTAAATTCCAGTGTTTACCAAACAATCGTTCATCGAATATATTTAAAATATCAAATATCTTCTGTCATAATTGATGAATAATTTATGACGTCCATATGTTATGAAGCTGGTAAAATTAAATTCTTATATTTTATAAATATTGACGAAAGGACAAAGGGGGGAAATTGGGGGCCACTTTGAGGTCCTTTTAAATGTGAGAACCTCCCGGAATTCTCAGGTATTCAAGAAAAGCGGAAATTAAAAAAAAAACGCCTGCATTATACTGAGTGTCAGTTAGTTTTATGTATAACTGGCATAATTGTTTTTTCTGTTCCTTGCTCTGGACAAATAGTACAATTGCACTTCTACAGTTGTGTGCATTCTTTGGATATTTCAGATTATAGAAGTTGGAAACTTCAAATAAGATTTAAAAAAGATTTTTTTCACAAATATAAGTTTTCATTTCAAAAATATATTACTTTTTACTTCTGATAATGGTTGGTTTTAATGTCCTAAAGCGGGAATTATTAGTTCTCTTAAGGTCTGAACGTCTTTCTCCTCAAACATTTTCATTTTGCACCACCTCTTCCATTTTTTTCACCAATTTTCAAATATTTGTCACTGAAAACAGGGCCAAAGGACACACAACAGAAAAGAAATTCTTGAATATTTTAATAAAAGCTTCAATTAGAAAAAACTGAGCTGAAATAAGTGGTATTTACCTCGTACTGAAAATTCAATTTTTCGAACTTCTGATGAAGCTGAAACGAGGGTGGATATTGCAGGGCCATGACGGGGGGTCGCACTGGTAAAAACAACCCGAATAATCACGAAATTCCGTTCCAAAGCGCACACAGCCCGAGCGGTAGTTCTAAACTTTGTATTCTGATAACTAAACAATCTTTACTCTTTATACTCTCCTTCACGCCAATATTTTGCCGTGCCGTGATTCTACGCATACGCAGCGTTTTTGCAATTTGGCAAGCACTTTCAGCAAAACTATGATTAGCGTTGAATAATTGGCTTTCGTTCACCCATAGTGTGTTTGACGTAGGTTGCCGCTTTCGACTGAAATATTGGTCCGGAAACAGCTACGGGAAGAGGAAGACCGAAAATTCATGTAAATGAAGCTGATTGATGAAATTCCTCGAATAATTGATATTAGACCAAATTTATGGACAGAAATTACCTGTAATTAAATTATAGAGGTTGTCCCATAAATATGCGTAGATTGCGCTGGTAGTGTTTTCAATGGTGACGTTCTGATTACAAAATTCACTTGTTATTATGAATGAATGTATGGATGGAAATTGAAATATTTGTATAGTAATACATTGTAAACAAACTCTGTTTGTGACGCGATGATGGATGAATATGTAGATTACTATTGAAATGATATTTGTAATTGAGAAAAATTGTAAACGAAACTCACTTGTTATGATTGATGAACACGTACATTGACTTCAAAATGTTTCTCATTGTTGTGACAAATTATACAAGAGGTCAATTCAAAAACTTCGCACCGATAAATCTCTCTTCCAGTTGAATTCGAAGTCAATGTCAGGGTCACAGTCAGAGTCACTAACAGAGGCAGAGGCACAGGGGCATAGGCACAAGTTGAGAATTGAGGATTGATGAGGATTGGGGATTGATGATTGAAGATTGAAGATAGAAGATTGAAGATTGAAGATTGAAGATTGAAGATTGAAGATTGAAGATTGAAGATTGAAGATTGAAGATTGAGTATTGAGACTCGAAGGCGGAGGCTGAGGCGGGGGCTGAGGCATAGGGGCATAGGCCCAGGTTGAGGATTGATGAGGATGGGGGATTGAGAATTGAAGATTGAGGATTGAGACTTGAGGGCGGAGACTGAGGCGGGGGCTGAGGAAGAGGCAGAGACAGAGGAAGGGGCAGGGGCAGAGGCAGAGGCAGAGGCAGAGGCAGAGGCAGAGGCAGAGGCAGAGGCAGAGGCAGAGGCAGAGGCAGAGGCAGAGGCAGAGGCAGAGGCAGAGGCAGAGGCAGAGGCAGAGGCAGAGGCAGAGGCAGAGACAGGGGCAGAGGCAGAGGCACAGGGGCATAGGCACAGGTTGGGAATCGAGGATTGATGAGGATTGGGGATTGAGGACTGAGAATTGAGAATTTGGGACTGAGGATAGAAGATTGAGGATTGATGCGGGGGCTGAGGCAGCATAGCCGGTTGTGTTCGTTTGATAGAACTAAGGAAAATCATATGCATTCAGCGAATATAAAAGGGTTGGCCAACCTATCCTCTGCAGCACTTCTGCTTCGGCTGGGTACGTACGCGAGTTAGTGTTATCCACCCTTACTTGAAGATCCCTTTCTGATTTAGGCGTTTCAGGTAGCATTGCCATTTGATGATATCATTGATATCAGTGGTATGAGGGATGATTTCATCGAAAGATTCCTTAGGAGAATTCAATCTCATCCATTGCTGGCATTTTGTTCCTGGGCATTCTTTTCATGGTTTCTGTGACTTTTTAGTAGTAAGTCATCAGCTTAGAGAAGGTTTGACTGTTGAGCCTTTCCTTCTTCTCGACGGCCATCGTAGCCTCTTGTGTTCAGGTGTTATATCTGCGGTTGAGATATATTTTGATTATTTTCTACATTCACCATAGAGAGTAGTCGCACACGCTATAATTTTTAGCATTTTCTTCCAGACACCATCCATATCTTCATTAATAGCTAGTTAACATATTTTCAAAAATTGATAATATTTTCCTTGTGGTTTGCCACTTCTTTCTCTCTTTGATTTTCAGCTTGATGTGCTTACTGATGGTGTCCGGGAGTTCCAAATCCTCCCTCACTACCCTCTTGCTATTCGTTCTATCCCTTGCTGTTGCGATGTGTTTTGTCAGTTTCTGAGTCTCTTTCTTGACCCCTAGTTTTGCCAGGTTTGGTGTCACGTTAGTGATACCGTTCAGAACCCTCCTGTACTCTTTCCTGTAGGCGATGGCGTAGTCATATATAGTTTTCACTCGTTTCGAACTACACCCTTCACCTACAATCACTGGACCGTGTGTATGTTTTTTTAGGTCAGCTACGTTTTTATTGATGACTAGGGCAATGGTTGAGGCTGTCTGACCGCTCCATAGAAAGTGGGTGTGTCCTTCCCTGAAAAGTCCCTTGAAAAATCTGAGTTGAGGTTACTTTTCCGGAGAATCCACGCATACATATATACAAAAACATAAGTACAGTCTTCATGGCAGAAATTAATTCTGTTCAATTGTGTGGAATGTTGTTATCACACCTGACTTGCCGGTAAATATTTGCTTCACTGATGAGTGCAGATTTTCATTAAATGAATCTGTCAATAAAACATGTTATCGTTATGAGATCGACGGAAATCCTCATATTATTCCTAGAAGGTCGTACCCTATAGCTATTCTGGGCAATGGCGAAATTGGTTCATTATATTTTAAAGAAAAATTGAGTTGAGCAATAATGCTAGGAAAGCGAGGTAGGGTGATATCTAGTAAGCTGGTGCTCATCCTTGCCGGGTATTGGGAGTGATGTTATCATAGCAAGCTTCAGACAGTCTGGATATTACTGCCATTTTAGAATGGCATTGACTATGTATAGCAACTGAATAACCACTTTTGCGGTACGAGCAAAACTGCATCAATAACATCCTTGCCTGGCGCATTTCGTGTAGTAAGCGTATTCTGGTGTACGCTGCTGAAGTTTGGCCTTCTGCGGATCCATCACTGCAGCATCATTGCACTAGACCCCCCCCCCAAGAAAAAATTCCGGTAACGCCACTGGATAATCCCCCTACTTGAACTAAAACACCAGCAACCAAATTCCATCAACTGTTACTCTGGTTGTAGCGTGTATATTCGGATGTGACGAAGAACAATAATTTTGTGAGGAGTAATTTGTAGGGATGTTCTAACCAGAACGAACTAACCTTATGTAAACACTGGGATGTAAGGAAAAGAAAAGCATATATTTTGTGAGGAGTAATTTCTTAGGTTGATCTTACCAGAATGAACTAACGTCACGTAGAGACGTGGGCGCGAAGAAATAACACGTATATTTCGTGAGGAGTAATTTTTTTGGTACATGCTAACCAGAACGAACTAACCTTTTGCGAGGAGTTAGTTTTCAGTCCGTGCCTAACCGAAATGAAAAGCATACATTTGGTGAGGAGTCATTTTTCAGTTTGTGCTAACCAGAACAAACTAACTTTAACGTTACCACTTGGGGAGCGACGAAATAAAAAGGATACAATTTGTGAGGACTAATTTCTTAGGCAGTTCTAACCAGAACGAACTGACCTTTTGCGAGGAGTCGTTTTTCAGTCTGTGCTAACCAGAACGAACTATCGTTCAAATACTTGGGGGGCGAGGGAATAAGCTTAGGCAACTCTATCCAGAACGAAATGACCTTTTGCGGGGAGTCATTTTTCAGTCTGTGCTGATAAGAACGTCCTAACCTTACGTAAACACTTAAAAGCGAAGAAATAAAATGCACCCATTTTGTGGGGAGTAATTTCCTCGGCTGTGCTAACCAGAACGAACTAACCTTTGAACACTTGGGGGACGAGGGAATAAAAAGCATACATTTCGTGACGAGTAATTTCTTAGGCTGTTCCAATCAGAATGAACTAACCTTTTGTGGGGAGTTATTCTTCAGTCTGTGCTAACCAGAACAACGTAACCTAATGTGAATACTTGCGAGCGAGAAAATAATGGGCATACATTTTATGAGGAGTATCTTCTTCGAGGAAATAACACATTTATTTTGTGAGGAGTCGTTTTTTTAGTCTGTCTTATCCAGAATGAACTAACCTCACCTAAACAATAGAGCGCGACGAAATGAAAAGCTTATATTTTGTGAGGAGTAATTTCTTCTGCTGTTCCAACCATAATGAACTCAATAATCGCATACGTTTCGTGAGGACTGATTTCTTAGCATGTTCTAATCAGAACTAAGTAACCTTACGGAGATATTGGAGCTGGAGAAACTTAAACACATGCATTTTTGAATTTGATGAGGATTATTTTTTTTATTTTCTTCTAACTGAAACGAACTGACCTTTCGTACACATTTATGTGCGAGATTAAAGAACTAATGGTAATTTGGTGCAGTTTGTGTGCGGCTGAAATTGCATGGTGTTACTCATAACCTAAGACGTATTTCATTTCCGTTCAATTTACGACAAATTCACAAGGTTTACAAAGAACGTTCTTCATGAAGTTGGACGCATCACTTAACTATTTTAATAATGGGAATAATATGCCCGCATGCAAATGAAAAGCGTTACAATTGCGGTTACGAAATGATAATTCATAAAATGTACGTGGTGAAAGATGTAACAAGACGTGTTGCGGTTAAACAAATCTAAGTCCCTTATTTGAATTATCATTATTTACGAAGAGTACAAGTAATTGTTGAGATAATAGACACACAAATTTCACTTTCTTTGGATAACATCCTGAAGAATGAGGTTCGAAAGGCGAATAAATGAATATTTAATAATAATAAATCGATTATTTTCTTTCTCTATTTCTTGTGAAACTTGTCATCATGATGTCTTTATTCATTCGTGCTAGGAATCACGCGTTGAAAGGTAAGACCTCGTTAATCTTTGGCTGTCGTTCATAGGGAGGCGAAAACAATTATAACGTCGAATGTCCTGACAAGAAATAGCATCAATTCGTTCCAACACGATTTGAGGAGGGCATCAGATGAAACAGTGCAAAAACTTATTATTATTAAATATAGATAAAATATAGTACACAGTTTCACGGACTCATAGATAAATTAAGACATGAGGTTCAGGTTTCAGTCCTGCCTCTTGTATCCAGGGGGCGGGCGAAACCTACACACGTCTGTCTGATGGAGACAGATCCCACATATGTATCATACGTTAGTGGTTTGGTGTTAACTCTGCTACTTCCACGTCTTCAAGTTAGGCAAGGGTGTAACGTGGCATCAGTTCACTGGTATTACATGCATGAAATCCTCTATTCAAGTTTAGCGCCTGTTAGATGAGCCCTTGATGCCTTCTCGGGGCATTATGGTAGCTTCTGATCCTGGTGATGCCCCTGGTCAGGAGACTTCCAACGATATGTTGTCTCTAAAATCTATTTGCAACTATTTGTGACGATACGAATTACTTTATTTTGCATTCTCTCTAACCACCCCATCTGATACTAAGGGATGCTGCAAAATATTGGATAGGCCTAGGTCATCGAATTATAGAATTAATTTTTTCAACCCTTCAACCCTTATAAAAGCTACCTTTAATGACCGAAAATGTTAAACTTATTTACAAGATCGCAATTTTCACCAATAATACGCTTTAACATTTCTCGATGGTAATCATCTTTTAATGAAGTATTTGCGCTAGTTTTCATACAAAATCAGACGATTTAATCTGCGATATCTTCTTTCTTCTGCAACTTCTTTTTTTCTATTTTTCAACATTTGCCTTTTTTCCATGCACAAAAAAATCTATCTTTCCAGTAAAAAGCTTCCGTAACATTGAGCTCACTTGAAGAATCTAAATTCAATGATTCACAAGATCGTCGCAATTTTTTTTTCACAGGACTAACATTTGCTCCCCGTTCTATATCATATATAACATGAACTTGTACAGTTTTAGAAAAATCTACCTTTGCAAATAATTCTTCAAAACGTTCTATTGACGATTTTTTTTATGATTTGCAACAGAATCAACGTCATCGTTACTTGTACTGGGCTGGTCCATAACACACTATAATTATGATGCAAGAATTACCCCTAAAATAAGCGCAATGCTTAAGTATTATTGTAAAATTTATCTACAATCTACACATTTATTAACATCAGATTTTTTTGAAATTCAATTTGTTTTTTGACGGTGCATCCTTCAAAAAACTTTAAAAAAATTATTGTGTGAAGAATTTCAAGGACTTCAACGTCATATTGAATAATAATGTTTGCAACCCCTATCTTTGAAAACAGGTGAGTTCACAGGGGTTCGGTAAGCCACAATTAGTGCATAAATGCAAACTTTGAACCGCTATATCTCCTCCAATTTTAAGTATACAAAAATAAAAAACAAAATATCCAGTAGAATAAATCCTACAATCAATATTTGAAACATTTTTTCATATCATGGTTTATTTATTTATATAGTTTGTTTTATTTAAGAAAAATGTACTTTTTGTTCAAAATTGTAAAAATGTCGTTTTCAATTTATTCAATTAAGTATTTTTTCTCAACTAAGCATTCCAAACCGGTCAAATCACGTGGATCATATCAATAATACCCAAGTAAATTTAATGGCAATTGGGGAGCCATTAATTTTTATTAGGGTTGTAATACCGAGGGTTTAATCGTTGAATTAAAAAAAAACAGGGAGTGACTTTATTTCGGTCATACCAATTCTTATGCAAAAAACTTCATTAGAGAGCTCATTTGGAAGGATCTACCATATTCGAGTTATTTGAAATTAAAGGTTCTCAATTTCGGGTTCTTCGAAAATAATCATACTTTAAAGAGCAAATAACTCTACCGAACGCAACATTATCAAAAATCCAAAAAAGTCCATTGATTTGAAAGTTGACAATTTCTCATGCACTCGAATATCAACAATATCTCGACCCTTTCGTATCTTGAATACATTTTTATGGAAAATACACAATGATGCAAGTTTGTTAAAGAACGCTTCAATCTTTCATGTTTTTCAGTAGGAACCTCAAAAACTTATGAACACAATAGTTGGTGTTGTTTCAACCTGCTCAATCACTGAAATTGTATAAGTATATCTTTGAACTTAAATATATAATTATCTTCAACCCTAGAACATTTAATCATGTAAACATGAGATTAGTCTAATAATGGTCTAGGTGATCCTGGACATTCAACCAAGAATATGATATCGTTTGAAAAAAATTATTGTTTCAAGTATGTGAGACGTACGTTGGTTTTTAATACTTTTTTTTCTCTGTCTCGACTCGACTTTCCCTTGTCAAAACTGAATATAATAAACAGTATTTAACTGAAAAACTATGGTATTATTATATAAACTACTCCTAATTGAAATGAACTAACTAGAATGACGTTAATGCATGCAAAATATGTAAATCAATTATAAGGGAATACAGAGTTGCTTATGAAGAGTTGCGCAAGCGGACACTTGATTGACTCCAAGGAAGCAAGTACAAAATTATTTAATCAACTTTTGATATGAATGCTATCATTAGCCATCACGCAATTTATAAAATTTAATATCAATTGTTGGTACCGCAATATAAACGAATCCGCTGTGGTTCTGTTACGTAATTTCTAATGACGATGTTCGAAGAAAAATCAGTAAATAATTTTGTTTGATTTATCTACAATGTGAGCTTAACATAATCATATTGACAATCGATGTTTGACAAAACTCAAAATCACTAAAATTTTAGTATAATATCGGGTACATTTTTCATCCAAAGTTACTACTGCGCCAACTTTCTTATGCGATCTTTATTGTCAAACTTATGTTCATAGTATAAGATTTAGGTAATTTCACCAAAACTTTTTGTCATTGTTTATTAGTTTTAAAACATTTTTGGGGAATACGATTTTCGCTACTAGTTGTGTCTCATTTTTATTTAATTTTTTTATCACTTTTCTATTGCCATTTCCATTTCATATTTTCAAATAATTCCGACGTATTTTCCACTGTATCTTTTACAGGCATGCATTTCTCATGCAGGCTTACAAATGCAGGGTACGCACGCACGTATATATGAATCGGCCTTCAAGTATCTAACAGTTTAAGAAGTGCTTAGTGCTTACCTGAGTAGAAATACTTTTAGAAAGAACTCAGTAATCGCAAGCATTCTATAAATGAAAATACTTAGTGCTCAACATTTTCAGCACTTTTCATTTGCCATATAATAGGAATGAAATGTGAAAATTCCCACGGATAGGAGTAAAAAAAATATGGAAAAAAATGACTTCTCCCAAGTCCAGATCTATTTTTCTAACAGTACCCTTAGGTAAAGAAAAACTATCAGAAAAAGTTTAAAAGAAAGCTGATGCATTTGAAACTCAGCAAATATATTCGCTGGTCACCTACAGTAAATAATAATAATATTAACCGTCCTCTTCCCGCACAGGCTATGCTATAGAGGAAAATTATCATTAAATCGGACAGAAAATAAGGGCTCTATGGCTTAGGGTAATTTTCGTCACTCTTCAGCTTTACAACAAATATTTATTGAGCGACTCGTAGTGAAAGCCCAATTGGGAGGCCCCATTCGTAAATTTCCCGGTAGGCCCCCTCGCCAACAATTCTAGACTGCAAATAAGGAATATTTATTGGGTTTATTTAGAAACCTATAATGAAAATAACTCGACAGAGGCATTCATCAAAAAAAATACATTGAAAAAAATATCACCAGCCGGTCTGTAAAACAACATATTGCGGTAAGATTTATTTTCAATTACATGTAAATTGCTAGTAAAAGCATATCCGCTCAAACTGCCTATCATCTGTTCACATTTAATTTAATGGATGAAATCGTTTGATCTGGCACAGTCTATTACCGGCCAATAAGATTCTGGCACCTCGTTCATATCAGCTACTGTGCGACTCATTAATTTCTGATTTGAAATTACCTGACCATGACTTGATATTCAAAGTCATGATCAACTTTTTCAGTTGTTGAATGAACATAATTCGCCAATATTCCTGCATCATTTGCCATTATGTAACATAAATCGGCACAAAGCATTTTTTTAACCAGTTTGAATTTTTTAGATAGTCATGAATTCGCAGAAATCAATATTCGCTGGAGTACTGTCTCATTATCGATTACACTGCAATTATCAGAGGCGGATCTAGGACCGTTTGAGGTTGACTTTGCCATCAGGTACTCAAATGTATATTTATTTAAGTATCTAACCGTAAAAATGAAGAACTGTTATCGAAATTAATTTGTCAGTGCCTGTTTCAAGAGCGCCCTTATAAAAGATTGCTGGGGGGGCGCCTATACGTTGTAAACAAAAAATTAATCAGCTACGAGGATGTATTGATATCTAATTAGCCTAGACCAGTTCCCTGCATAAACAAAATATTGCGTTACCATAGCAACGAACAATAACTTATTAGAAGTGTCAGTGTAAAGTTAGACGTCAAAAAAGTAAACCAGAGTTACGCAATAAATTAAAAGAAAAAACATGTTGGTGATCAATGGCCTTCGTATGCGACCGTGAAAAATTGGACTGCAAGCTTCAAAAGAGTTAAATTTTCCATTGAAGATGATGACTGATCGGGAAGGCCAGTTTCTGTGTCAGTCCCCAAAAATATCGATGCAGTTCATGACATGATTTTAACAGACCGTCGAATTGGGCTAAACCGGATATCTGAAGCACTGATTATTTCATACAAACGCGTTCTTCATATAGTTCACGTCAATTTGGACATGAGAAAAATTGCTGCAAAATGGATCCCCAAATGTTTGAATGTTGACCAAAAGCGTGCAAGGGTAGTAGCATCGCGTTCGATCTGTGCTCGATTTGAAAACGATGTAGACTTCTTAAACCGAATTGTTACTATAGATGAGACTTGGGTACATTTCTACAATCCAGAAACAAAGCAACAATCGATGGAATGGCGTCACTCCGGTTCTCCAAGACCTAAGAAGTTTCGTGTCCAAGAATCTGCTGGAAATGTTCGTGCTTCAGTTTTTTGGGATTGCCATGGAGTAATCATGATTGATTTTTTGGATAAGGGTAGAAGAAATAACTGGAGATTACTATTCGACATTACTGACCACTCTACGGGAAAAAACGCCCCTGCACACAAATCTCATATTTCCATGCAAAAAATTTGTGATTTAGGGTTTGAATTACTAGAACACCCCCCTTCACCAGATTTGGCTCCATCCAACTATCATCTCCTTCCTCAACTGAAAAAAAGTTTAAAAGGTCGTACATTTTCTTCCAACGAGGAGGTAATAAAAGCTGTGGAGGTCTGGTTTGCAGAGCAAGAAGAAACATTTTTTTGAAAGGTCTATAGAGACGTTGCAGGTTCGCTGTAATAAATGTATCCAATTAAGAGGAGAATATGTTGAGTAATGAAATAGTTTGACATTGAAATTTTGTTTGGTTCCAGAGTAGGCTAAGAATTTTTCAATAAATTCTCGTAAGTAAGTCAAGTTCTGATTGAAAACTAATAACTACTTATGAAGTCATGTCCTGCACAATTCAACGAATTTTAAAATATATTTTTCGAAAATCCGCACCTTTCTACATGTGACTCCTAGATATTTTTTGTTTTTTATTTTTTTGAGCTGGTGTGGGCTAGGGAGCCCACGGCCCTCTTTGCCCAAAATATGGGCGCCCTTGCCTGCTATGAAATGGCATCACGCTGTCGCCAGGTGAAACATTTATTCACGTTTATTTTATATATTCGATTATAAATTCAAATTCTGGTTGAATATATCCGAATAGACATGATTTTCGACAAAAGTAGTTGAATAACGTTTTGAAATATCAACTATTTGGTAGTACAAAATTAGATGAAGTAACAAATATAATCCCAAACATTTTTATTTCTATGAATGCTTGATCGCCTGCATTTATATGGACACGAAAAAAAGGTATTAAGAATTTGCAAGTACCGATCTATGCTGGCCTTTTATAATTTCAGGTTTCGATTTTGTAGGTATGATTTATTTCAGTCGATTTGTAGGTTATTGTATTGTTAATTAACAATACAAGGAAGTCATTCTATCAAATGAGTCTTGAAAATAAAAATGTTAACGTAAAACAGAAAAGAGTGCGTTGAAGTAAAGTGTTGAGCTAAATGAAAATATTATTGAGAATAAATATGAAATCAGTAATGCTTTTGCCGAATTATATTCAACAAATTTGTGGTGGTCGGTAGCTCAGCGGTCTGATGCTCATGCCGTTCGCATAGCGATAGTCGGTTCGATCCCGATGTAGGTACAAGAGAATTTTTCTCAACTACTTTATATCGGATCGATAGGCGACCGCATGCTTTGTTGAAAAGCAAGTGTATTGTGAGTTGTCTAGATGCCAATCTCGTCTGGTGCTAGATTGGAGTGCACACCGACCACCCGAGGTGGTGCTGTAGGTTTTCCGGGTTTTCCTACAGCTGAAAAGTGAATACGCCACCAAAAATCAGTAAGCAGCCCCAGAGCGCCACGTCAAATAATAATAATAGCCGTCCTCTACCCGCACAGGCTATGCCTTTGGGTACACTCAAGAGCTTTCGATTCAATCAATACTAATATTACAATCAATAAATAAAGTTCATTAGGTTTCCGAGGTGAATTCTTCTTGAGGTAAGAAAAATCATAGTAAACATTGACAACCAGACATCTCTCCTATATGATGTGGATGCTGGTGTACCTCAAGGATCGATTCTTGGTCCGCTGATTTTCCTTCTATACGTGAATGATCTTCCTAAATACGTCAGCACAAAACATTTCATTTTATATGCTGATGATACCACTGATGCAGATAAGCCTGAAGAGCTCATTACAAAAATGAATGTATTGAAAATTCACTACCTGGTGTGGGAGGAATTCTCTCACAGTCATATCACACACACACTAATATCGACCATATTTGCAAAAAATTTAATAGCAGTTACTTTGCTATATTACAATTGAAAATTATTTTTATGACGAATCATTTGATCAGCTTTTACTGCGCTATCGTTTATTCCCAAATTTCATACAATATTCTTTGGGGTGGAGCAGTTGGTGCATCGTAAGTTTTCAATATTCAAAAGAGGATTAGCGATCAATGTTCAACTTGGACTATAGAAAAACATAATTTCAAAGGACATCATTCCACCAAGTACTCCAAAGATCATAACCACCGTCTCAACAGAATGGTTTGGGTAAAGCCTGCGGAATTCAAAGAGTGACTTTCCGTATTTGGTCCTATTTTCCTCCTCTTTTCGGACGATGTTCGTTTCGCCAGCCGAGAACTCTATGACAAAAATCGTCTTACTTTGATGGTCGAGGAGGACTACATCAGGTTCACTGGCTTGTATTTGCGTGAAGGTGTTTAACGGACTCAATATCCCCCAGAGCATAAGGCAATACCGGTGTCTCGTCTATACCTACGAGTACCGCAGATGGTACTAGTAAACCGCTCGTAGCGCCGCGTTATCCCTGTGAATATAGGTTGAGACCGCATAAGCTGGACAGGCTGACAGCAAATGCATTGTGGTTTCGGCTGCCCCACGACACGCTCTTCATCTTGTCAGGGACCTCACTTACCTAACACGCGACTACGGTAGAAGAGGGTGTTGAAGACATCATCCTGGTAGGCCATTATGAATCCCATAGTTTCCTACTTTAGCCCACTTGACCTGAGAAATGCCAAGGTGAATTCTCTGGAAAAGCCAGTCTTCAATGTTCTTGAAGAAGACACCATGCATTGGCTCATCCTCATGCAACTGTAGAGATTCTCACTCTCCGCAGCTTTGGCGTGGGCTTTTTGCTGGACGGGTTCGAACTCGGTGACTGGTCGCAGTGGTTGCTTCCTTGAAAAGAAATGCTCCAATCCCTGCTCTTTCACGGAGAAATTTTTTTTTACCAATAGTTACCTCTTGGATGTGGTGTTGTTTCACGTCTCTCCGGCATCCAGATGATGTAGAATGCTTCCGTCTACGAGCTGAATGTCATCGTATTCCTCGCATCGTCCTCTTTTGAGATGAACCGTGATACATTTGTCGATCCCAAACACCATTTCGATAGCATGCATGTATTCTTGCACCACCATTAAGGACTAGTAAAGATCCTTTTTTCCCGAGGCATATAGTTTAAAGTCATCCATGTAGAACAGATGAGTGACCTCATGCTTCCGGTTTCTGCGGGTGCCGCAATTGTATCCGCAGGTTTTCCGTAGTGCAACGGATAATGACAATAAGGAGATGCAGAAGAGAGGAGGGCTGGGGATAACCTGCTCTGTTTGAACTCTGACTTGACCAGACGTTATGGTGATGCGAGTCCTTCAAAGCGGCACCAGCACTGCATCTCCCTATTTGATCGGATACCGCAAGGCATCTGAGCAAATGAATGCTATGTTGTTTCAAATACCTTGCGATAATCGATCGAGGCCATTGAAAGGTTACTATACTACAGGTGTCCTGCGTGATACATCTGTCGATCAGCAGGTTCTCCTTAGACCCTTTTTGCATGTATAAGATGCGGGTAAACATCTTATAACATGCATTTAGGCATGTTATTGGTCTGTAGTTGTTGGGATCAGATAGATCTCCGTTTTTGGGGATTGGTTGCGGAAACTCATAATTCAGTGTTCTTCCAGAAGGTTTCGACAGCACGTGGAGACTCTTGGAATAATAATAATATTAATAGCAATATGCTCCTCGCCCGCCTCACTGACTTTTTACAGCCACCAGCATTCGTACCCTATCAAGATGTTTGATGGTAAACAGACGCCTTGATTTTGTGTGAGGTGAACTCGTCTTGAATTTGCTGCAATTACATACAAGTAGAATACTATACTTTCAGTTGACCAGACTATGTGTTTCTTCTGGTAGAAAAAAATTTAAATCTAATTAATTTATATTTTTAGTAAGAAATATAAATTCGTAGGATTGTCGTAGAATAAACTTTGTATGACACATTTTCGTTTCAAAAAGGTCTGTACGAATCTGTATCATAAATAACTGAGTGTATTTTCATCTTGCGTTGATGTAAGAGGAATGAATCACTTATAGAAGTCATTGAACTGATTCAGCAAGAACTTCCTTTTACTCATCGTGCTATCGAATATGTTACATTCATTCAAGAACCTGAAGTTACGTAATGGTGGCCTTCCAAAATTTGCATCACGACCTTCTTGAAGAAATTATTCATTGAGGATGGTCAAGATATTTTTAATCTGATGTAACACATTCTCACGATTTGTTGTGAATAATTTATAGCGGTAATTGGTAGTTAGAATTTGCATTTTTATTGCGACTTTTTTGAGATAACGCTTGAACAGAAATGAAAACAAATTGATGTCATTTACATGTAAACGGGAATTTCGTTGAAAGTGGCTGAGCTTGAAAGGATTGGAAGCATAATCTCGAATTGAGTTAGCTTTCCAATCAAAATATTTTCAAGAAAACGACTTTTGAAGTGAAATTAGTTGAATATTCAAAACAGTGAGAGTTGTATTCGGTCTGCGAAATTTTATCATAATCATTATTGTATCAAAAAAGTTAATAAAAAGTTAGTCAAGAGTACGAACCTAAACATTTTTTCTATTTAATATGAGTCGTTGGAAAAAAACTATGAAAAAAGTTAGGAAGTACTTGTGCTTCTTTGATAATCAACCAATTTTTGGATACGCTATTGGCTACCGAAGTTTTTTAAATGCAACTTTATTTCCTGTTCAGTAATGTTGGAAATATTTTTTTCCCTCCTGGAAAGCCGTAACAGAATCAGGAGAATATCTTATCTACCTTATCGATCCCCATCTTACTTTATTTCAACTGTAATGATATTTCTGTAGAGAATTAATTTTCCTTTCATTTAGGGAATGGAATTCCAAAAACATTTCACTTTCAATATATTTTCAGTTATAGTTTCTTCTAACGGAAAACAAATTGATTTTCATTGACGTATAACTCATTTTTTAAATATTTACAACGTTTGTCCAGTAATAGTTTCCAATAATTTTTGAGAATATTGAAGCTATATTCATTGGTTTATAGATATCCGGAGAAGATCAGAGATAGTAAAAGACTCACTATTAGATCAGATATCCGCTTGATGCATATACACCACCTTGATCAATGATATGTCAATATCTTTCGAATTAAATTTCGCGAACATTCAATCGACAGGCCTTATCTGATATTACCTCGAAGTAATCTTAGAGTATAATGACATTATCGATAAAAATTGACAGTCACTTCCTTTCGCCCTGTGAAATATTATTCAATTGTCTTACATGTCCAATTTGGTGAAGGACCTTGACTTCAATGAGACTAAACAATGATAGTAACCATTTTGATAATGGTAAATGTACATGTTACCATTGACATTTTCAAGGCGAGGAAACGAATGGGTGAAGAATATATCCGATTGATATTTATATGGAAGGATTTTTGTTAGTTGATAAATTACTCTAGATAGTCAACTGTGGAATGGTCCGTGCTTTCCTCAAGTTCGTCCAACACACCTATTTCTGCTTTCGAATGAATTGCTTGAAGGTGATTTGACAAAAGATTCGATCTGGCCGAATATATTACTTATTACGGTGGTTAGAAGCCATCCTCACTCACCAACATTACACTGTTCGTGTTGGGGAAACAAAACCAACAAAAAGGTTACTAATGGTTTCATTCAAGAATGCGTTCTCGGGCCTATTATCCGTTATATTTTGGTGACTTGGTCAAAGAAATATCATCCCTTAGCCTATTCTTCGCCAATGATCTCAAAATTTTCAATGCACCCAAAAGTAGTGTAGCCAATAACATAATACAGGCAGATATCAACCTAATTGCTCAATGGAGTACTAGATGGAAGCTACCACTCAACAGCAGGAAATGCATAGTTATGCACCTTGGATTCAACAACATCCACATCATCTACAATATCATCCCTTTACAGAACATATATCCGACCAATTATCGAATTTGCAGTTCCTGTTTGGTCGCCGTGGTTAATCTGTGACATAAAACTATTACGCTGGTGACTCACTTGGCGATTTGTGCCGTCGCGGTAAATTTGCCGTTGCCGTTCAGTTTACTCGAATTGCATGGGATTCGGGATTGCACACAAATGTAAACAATCAAAATGGACCAGCCACAAATTCTTGCTTTGTTGATATACCGCCGCATAAAGAAGAAAATAAAACCAGGAAAGAAAAGATTTTGATGTAATGAAATATGAAAAATTCAAATCACCGGGATCAGACGGGATCTACCTTGCAATTCTGCAGAAAGGTCCCGAAGAACTGCAAATCAAACTCTGTAGTGTACTCAGAGGCCGTCTGGCCCTCGGGTATATAACAAATCCACGGAGACAAGTTAGGGTTTTCTTTATACCGAAACCTGGCCAGGATTTGGCAAAGTCCCTAAGAGCAATAAGTCTTGTGTCATTTATACTCAAGACTTTGGAGAAGCTAGTGGTTAGACATATTAGGGACGGTGTGCTGGTGAAAAGAACACTACATCGTGAACAATATGCCTACAGGACTGGCAGTTCAACGGAGACAGCACACAACCAGTAACGAGGGTGGAAAACACGCTGGAAAATAAAGAGGGACTGCTAGCGGCCTTCCTAAACATAGAAGGAGCTTTTGACAATACCTCTATAAACTCAAACATTAGAGCTCTCAGACACAGAGAAATCGAGGAACCATGTGTGGCCTGGATAGACTCAATGCTGAGAAATAGCCTGAGACACATTACTGTATTAGAGGAGACCGTAGTAGCCAGGGCGACCAGAGGATTTCCAAAAGGTGGAGTTCTGTCCCCGCTTCTATGGAATTTGATCGCGGACTCGCTGCTGGAAACATTGAACGAAACAGTACATCGAGTCCTTGGCTTTGCTGACGTTATCATGGACTTGTCGCAGGAAAAACTCAATACAACGGTTAGAGATGGACGGACTTGGAGGGGCTCAACTTCAATTCTAACATGGGGAAGTCAAGTATCTATACTAGACTCCAAGCTGTCCTGGAACCAGCATATCGAAAAAAAAAAAAAACGAAAAAGAGGTGACTTCACTAGTGATAGTCAGACGCACTTTTGGAAAAAATGGGGACTAAAACAACATATTCTGCTCTGGTTGGATATCACGGTGGCCATGCCCTCCATTACATATGCTTCTTTGGTGTGGTGACCCAAGAATCAACAAAGAAGAGCCGCAACGAGACTAAGCAAGGTGCGAAGGCTTGCTTGTCTTGGAATCAAAGGGGACATCAAATCAACAACAACTGCAGCGATGGAGACACTCCTGGGACCTCTCCGTTATGTGGTTCAGCGTTTCAACGTTGGAACGGGACACATGAGAATCGTTAGAACTGTGATCGGGGACGCGCTAGGAACGAGAACGGACCACATTACGAAACAGAACTGAATGGAACGGCTCACAACTCAAGGAAATTCTACAGGAGAGGATCTGGTACACAGATGGATCCAAGGCTGAGAATGGAGCGGACTCAGGAGTGTTGTCCAGGAATCCGAGTATTGGCATCAGCTACTCACTGGGCACCCATACCTCTGTCTCTCAAGCAAAAGTGTACACCATCCTTCAATGCGCGCAGGAAAATAATAGGAGAAACGTTGAAAACGCGCATATCAACATCCTATCAGACAGTCAAGCGGCACTGAAGGCCTTGTGTAGCAAGGAAGTAACGTCCAAACTGGTATGAGACTGTAAAGAAGAACTGAAAATTTTGTCAGGCTTGTAACAGAATTTTCTCAGGGGGTGTTTCGGGGGCGAAATAATTGGAAAAAGTTGGAAATTAAGTATATTTATTTGGCCAATCACCCATCAAACCAACTCAGTTTTATTTAACTTTGGTATTTCGTGAAATCTGGAAGATGTACGCCAATAATAATACAATGGTAAGTTAGCATAATAAATGATTACATTACCTGGCACTAAGTCGATGCACAACACTTTATACATTCGAAGAAATGTTTATACATACTACAACTAAGAGCTGCCTTCATTCACAGTGAAATAACATACGTGAGAATTTATCGAATCGACAGAAAATAAATGAGCAAGTGAGTTTTTTAGTTAGTGCCATAAAAACAAGAGATAATACATTTATTTAGGATATACGGACATTCTTCCTCCATCTATGGGTAGGCCATGGAAATGCTAATAATGTGAGGGTAGGTAACTGGCAAAAACCAATATAACCGATTTAGAGTAAATACGTACACAGGGCGTTCTGCTTCAGGCTGGAATCGAGTCAAACTCGTCATCAGGTCATCAGGGAATCGCAGGCAATGAGAAAACAGACGGACTCGTACGAAGAGGATCGGAAATGCTCCCAAACCAAGGGCAGATGCTAGGGGTACCGAAATGTACAAAAAGAGCGTCTGTAACAAAAGAACGGTAGACCTGTTAACGATGAACAGGAGCCAGTTGAGAACCATTACGGGGGGACTTGACTGGACATGCACCAGTGGAGGAGCACCTCAAAAAAATGGGGCAATACGATGGAGACCTGACCTGCAGACTATGCGGTAAGGATCCAGAAACCGTGAAACACATACTGTGCTATTGCGAAGCTCTAGACCGCAAAAAACAAGCAATTTTCGGGCTGCCATCTGGCGACCCAGAACTATATAGTTTCCACCCAATACGGAACTTGTACAAACTTGTACAAGGCACAAAAGTATTGGATTGGGTACTGATGTGACTTTACAGCATAGGTAAGATACAAAGGGCCTACACAGAGATGGAGGTTTTAGTGAGTATGCCTAATGAGAGTTTCACAGTATTTATTGAGATTGGAGACTCAATATTCCTCTATAAAAGATTTCCTCCACTTCACCAAAAAAAAAAAGGATTGTTATTACGAATTGGATGTAATGAAATATGAAAAATTCATCGACGTAACTTTACCATTGTTTCTGCGACGACATAACCTTCATTCCAAACAACTATGAATTTAATGTGCCAGGGATTCCGCGAATTCTGTCAAAATGCAATTCGGAATCATGAAATGCAGTCTCGAATAGAGTTGAAGGTTTCGCAGAACCGCACAGCAAGCAACCTTGGACCCGCAGGCAAGATTCGTGTACTGAACCAAGGTCGATCGTAGCGTAACAAGTAAACTTACTACATCCTTTAAGTTTATTCGTTTAAAACCTTCATTGTCGACAACCGACACATAGGTAATATTTCTTGAAACGCTCCTTCGTTCGAGAACAGTGATGGTAAATGTATACAGTGTGGAATATGCTTTCATACGTCTAACTAGTTCAGATGGATTGACAAAAGTATACAGGGTGAGTCAGAATAAGACCGACTACAGATTCCTCACCTCATTTCGAGGAAAAAAGTTCCTATCAAGGTATGTCCTAAAATGCATGCCCTCTGAGATACAGGGTGTCGAAAGTACGAAAAAAAATTAGATTTTTTTTTTCTCCAAAATTCCCGAAGCAAAATATACCAAACTCGGTACACTAATCAAGATTTATCAACGTGATAATTGGAAGTTACAATTTTTTATTTTCGTAAACCAGTGGCGTAGTTACGTTGGTATGTGGAAATATGTTCCTCCATATTTTCTTTGGAAAAGTGAATAGACAAGTGAGCGTTTGAAATCAGTTAGGCTCATCGATACTCAACTTAAAAGTCATAACATTCCATGTACCTAAAAGTAAGGGATAATTGAGAAAAACTGAAGATATGTCCTGGAGGAGCAAAATTATTTCTGTAAGATAATATCATACCACTAACTTCTCACAACATATTGGAATATTTGTCAATCTCCTCAACATTTTTCGTAGTTGGGTGAATCGGAATCATAGTACGGGTGATTCAGAATGAGACCTAACTCAGTGATTACACGACATCAATTTCATCAAATAATATGATGAATGAATAACTCACCTGTACTGTTTCCGATTCGTTCAACATTGAAAAATGTTCAGGAGGTTGAAAAATATTCCGATATGTTGTAAGAACTTGGCATTATGCGATTTTTGCACATGAAATTATTTTGCTACTCAGGACACATCTTCAGTTTTTCTTATTTTTCTCAATTTTCTTAGAAACCTTTACTTTTAGGTATATGGAATGTTATGACTTTTAAGTTGAGTATCGATGAGCCTAACTTATGTCAAAAGCTCACTTGTCCATTCACTTGTCCAAAGAAAATATGAAGGAAAATATTTCCACATACCAACGTAACTACGCCACTGGTTTACGAAAATTAGGAATTATAACTTCAAATTATCACGTTGATAAACCTTGAGTAGTTTTACCAAGTTTGGTATTTTTTGCTTTGGGAATTTTGGAGTAAAAAAAATCAAATCTAATTTTTTTTGTACTTTTGACACCCTGTATCTCAGAGGGGATGCGTTTAAGGACATACCTTGATAGAAACTTTACACCTCGAAATGAGGTGAGGAATCTGTAGTCGGAGTTTGTCGGTCTCATTCTGACGCACCCTGTATATACTCCTGATATGGGAGAATTTTTTTTAAATGTTTTTACGATAGTTGCTACGATTACTGTTTTTTTGGGTTGTGAGGTCTTGAATCGAAGAAAACTCTATTTTTCACAGCCAACGTTTCGTCATTTATTTTCTTCTTCAGGGAACTGTAAGATACAAAAGGGGATATTTCAAATTTGTAAACAGAAGAGAAACAATCATTAAACAATTCAATTTGCTACTCTCATTTCTCCAGAAACAACCACTGAACTATGTTTCACGCAAGAGATACCTCTATTGATCAGCAGGTTCTTGTAGCCAGCGACCTCCTTCTTTGACATCCTTTGCTCATATATTCGTTCATAGACCGGATCAACTGCGGAGAGTATTCGCATGTATAGAATGCAGGTGAACATCTCATAACATGCGTGGATCAGTCCAATCTCCGTTCTTGGGGATAAGCACAGTTCGCCCCCCAACAAACCAATCTAGAATCTGCTGCCCCCATCTATCCATGAGTTTAAAACTCCTGCTAGATGGTGGTGGATATAAGGAAATGTTTTCCACCAATAGTCGTTCAGCCCATCAGGGCCTGGAGCAGCAAGGTTCTTTGATCCTTTGAGGGCCCGACGAACTTCATCCGGAGTTATTGGATTGTGCAGTTGCGGAATATTATCATTATTATTATTATTACCACTATTTCCCTATATATCCTAAAACATTGTGAGCATGAAACGGTATATTTAGATTCAAAAACAGGTTTTTTTATTTGAAAAATAGACATCACACAACACAAGATTCGTTTAGACTGATAAAATAGCTAAATTGTATCAACGACTGAAACAACAATTGAAGAAAAAAATTTATCCGTAAAAAAGTATCTGTATTCTAAAAGTGCTTTCTTCTTTGGTCCTGCAAAAAAATACTTTTTCATTGTATTTTAATTTTTGAAAGCAGTCGAGAAAAGGAGGACTTTATTGGAATGGATTTTCCTGGCATTACACTGGCCAATGTGATATCGTCCATATCATGGAATTTTACGTATAAAGCGCAAAATTCAAGTGAACCTGATGAATTTGTATTCTTCATAATTTATAGGGTTCTACCTCGTGGGATAGATCATTCACGTATGTACGAAAAGGAGTAGTCGATCCTTGGAGAACATCTTGTTGCACAGTATATCTATTTGATCTCATATCGTTGCATCTTACTATCATTTTTTGATTTTTCATAAGAGATTTCACCCATTTAACAATGTTAATAGGAATCTCAAAGGTTGACAACTTGATGCCTTATATTTCAGGACACACGGTCTAAAAAGCGTTCGATAGATCCAATATTAAACAAACTCATTGTGGCCAAGTTGTCGATGAACAATACTGAGCAAATGACGTGACGCAGTTTCAGTTCTGAACCCATGCTGATTTTTACACAAAAAATCAATCAATGCTTTTGGAAATGAGTTAAAATTGATACTTACGGGTAATTTACTTCTTTTTTGCTACTTCTTTATGGAGTAGAATAACATATAAGTACGTTTCAAACTGCTCATCCCTAATTAATTTAAATAAAACAGAGATTCAATTCGGGATCCCGAAATTAAACTGACATAGTGAGAGAAATGTATGTGTCAATCTTCCATGGCATACATTATTACTATTCCCGGTATATGCTGTATCAATTACAACTGAATAAGGATTTTGCACAAGAATTTTAGGTGAGTTATGAACCAGGAACGTACTGTGCAATTTATCATTGTCGATTACCAAGGATAACTCGGTAAAAATTGATAAGATGAATCGCAATGGAATATTCTCTTCCTCATTTCTAACTTCGTAAATGGGCAAGGTGAGTTTGGTCGATCGATAGTGAAAAAGTGAGCGTAAAGTGAAAAAGTGGAGGTATACAAACCTTTACGGAACAAACGGTGGAGAGGTCATGGCAAAATACCCGAAAGTAAGGAAAGAGTAACTGACTTTGAACGCTGATGAAAACGAAAATGATCAGTTTGAAATCATTATCAATAGATTGTCACTTGTAATGTAGTAGAAATAAACATTAAGGACCTTTTTCATCTTTTTCCTTCAAGGAAATTGTAATTTTTTGTTGAATTCATGAAGAGTGGACGACACTATTTGACGGATGACTAATTACGAAAAATGTTGGATTATGATCCAAACTTCCGAAAAAAAACATCGGCAGAGAGAAGGGGTGAATTACATTGCGATTACAAAACAAATAATTCAGATATTATTATCTTTCTATTTGTTTTTCAGAAATAAACAGCCTGTTACATGCCTAAATGTGTGGATTTTTGTATCGCTTGGTGGTTTTGGTTAGTGTTAATACATAAAAGTAAAATTTTGATTTTTTTTTGTCAGTTTTTCAACAAATTTACCAACTCTATTGTCGGACAAGTATATCGTTGTCTTATATATTCTATTTCTTTAAAAAAATAGTCAAGACAACATTGCTGGTTATCACCAACATGGTTGTCGTCAAATCGACATCTTTGGAGCGTCGGACTGCTGAAGATCCCTATTAATATTGTCGGATAATGGTTCCATTGAAAATCTTATTTAATTATTGTATGCTCCTAGAAAACTCAGATTGCTGCCTCTGTCGCCAACCTAAAAGTCGTGAAATCAACACGTTCAGAGTGGCGGACAAACTAAACTTTTTGTCGGACAATTTGTTTTAGATTACTTTTAGTAAATATCTTTCACTTTAACTTAAAAACTAAATGCTGGTCATAGCCTTACATATAAATGCGAAATTGACATGTTTTTCAGAAAGCCAACGGAAAACTTACCACTATCAAGGTTTTCTATTTGCGAAATCTTGTCGGACTCGGCATACTGAAACAGTATACAAAGTTACAACTTGCAAGTATCACTTAAGATTTTGTACGAGGACTTGCGGACTATAATATAGCTTTTAGACAATAGTCTTAAGACACTCATTCCTAGATGTCGCCACCAGTATACGAACTAAGGTTCATACAAGACGATTTATGCACCCCTACCTAAGAACTAAACCTAAACCTTAGACTGATAACTAAAGTGAAACATTGAGAATGTACTCAGTTAGTTAAAGATCCATAATGCCCGTGCTCTCAATCAGAATGTATCTCTCAAGAATAGGGATGCATCTCTCAGACTCACCCGTTATAACAAACTTCGAACATTTTTTTTACATATGTATATTCCTTATATTCGATCTGTAGTATAAAAAAACATTTGCAATCACCAACCACACGGTATCCTTGATTATCACGCATGAAATGAAGGACTGCAGATGTTTTTCTTGCTGTAAATGAGGCGAATCGAATGCCATCGGTATATCCGTGGTACCAGATATGTAATAGGTTCCCATCTAGTGGGTCATGGGGAGTCAATGCCGGAATAGACGTGTTTGATCCCTATTAAACTAGATAACTATGGGAATTGTTTTGAACAGTAGCGAATTGTGAAACAGTTATACAGGGTGTTAATTAAGTAAGTTGACAAACTTCGAGAGGTGATTCTTTGTAAGATTTTGAGACGAAAAGTTCATTTGAATATATGTCCCAAATGGCTTGGTTTTCGAGGTACAGGGTGACAAAAATATATTTTTTGAAAGATTTTTTTTAAGTTAACTTCGACAATTTTTTGACAATAATAAGTATAAATTAGGCAAATACGATCCATTCAATAGTACGCACGTTACAAAATAATTCCTTTCTCAAATAACTCGCACGGTCCTCCTTTTTTCAGAGTCAAGCCTTGTTTAACCCCTCAGAATTTTTTTTCCGCCGCCACTGAGAGACTGTCAGAAAGGAATATTCAGTATTGTTTCATTTAGCATCTATTTGTTCTCATGGTGTATTTTATTTACTCATACGGTTCAGGAGCTATAATGAAAATTTTAAGGCAAACATTTTCCAGTATCTCTCATAACGTAAAGAAATTTGAGGAACAAATATTCTCACAAAATACGAAGGGTGATTTTTTGAAAGATTTCAGTGCGAAAAGTTCATATAAACATATGTCCCAAACGGCTTAGTTTTCGAGATACAGGGTGATGAAAATACATTTTTCAACCCTTCAGATTTTTTTTCCGCCACCACTGTGAGATTGTTAGAGAGGAATAATCAGTGTTTATATGAGATTCTTGTCTTGAAATCCTTCAAAAAATCGCCCTTAAAATTCTCCCTGTACCTCGAAAACCAAGCCATTTGGGACATACATTTATATGAACTTTTCATCCTGAAGTCTTCAAAGAATCACCTCTCGAAGTTTGTCAACGTACTTAATTAACACCTTGTATGTCGGTGATACGGAGTATTTTGTGTATAATTGGAGAATGAAGATCCATATGTTTTCTTAGATGATTCTGATAATAAATTTAATGTGAGCCTTGCCATTTCGGTAACATTTGACGGTGAAACAGAAATATAAAGGAATGCAATCCCGACATCATAATTTATTTTTATTTTCGCCTCTCTGCGCTATCTCTGAGATAATAGCGCAAATCGAGATCCACTTTCTGATAGTTTTCGGTTCTATACATTTCAGTTTTACCATTTATTCTTCTGATGATTTTCGATACGTCAATTTTAGTTCTTGAGACTTCTGAATATTACGCTTTACAGACTTTTGATATTTAGTTACGATATTTTATCATTTTTACTAAGTTTTGTTTTTGTGATTCGTGGGTTTGATCGAATATCCGTCTCCACATTTTCGTTAATTCTCATTTGATGGTATGATAGATCAAACTTCTTGTTATATTCAGTTCATCGAATTTCAGATTCTGGCATGATTGGTTTTTGATGAAAATTTGTTATTTCAATGTTTTAGTTTTACAAAGTTATTTTTCGATTCTTTTCCATTTCTTAAATGTTAACTTTGTTGATTCGATACTTTTATTTCATAGACTGTTTCAGTTCTATACATAAAGAGGCAGGGTATCATTTGAAATAGAATTGAACGCCAATCAAAATGATGTTCCACTGGACCCTCCTTTCCATTTAAGATTCTAAGAGTAACATCTACTCCTCCTAGGGGTTGAACCATGAGGGCTACAAATCTTCCTAGAAAGTTTTCCCCTTGAAAATAAAATTGACCTGTTTTTCGATTCCTCATATTATTTACTAGAAGGAAAATATTAAGGGTGGGGAGTTTTCAAATTGACACCCTGTATGATTTCCTCATATGTAATGACAAAGCTAAAATATGCAAATCTCAAAGTCAAGCGACTTGTTGCAATTTCTCTCACCGTCCAAGAAGGAACTTTTTGTTTTTCCAGAACTTGTGTTCTATTATAACTGAAATAAACTAATTTGTCATATTACAGTAATTAACATAAACTGACGAGATGAATTTACAACAGCATGTAATTATGCAGATACTGAATAATAAAGTTAATTCTGACTAATTTGAATACCGAACATGACCATTAAAGATAATAAACAATACAGAAGCTGGTGCATATCATTCATTGTAGATGGTAATGTACCTGCAAAGTATCGTTTTGTCCTTGTAACTGACTAACTGTAAATGTCTCTATTCAAGAAGTCCGTGTCGACTGAATACGGAATGTCCCAATGCTACAATAATAATAATAGATAGAGGGTAGCTCCACCAACAATCGAAAGTTTTATTGAAATAATTCAAAACTTCACGTTGAAACTTGTTACCTTAGACTCAAAACTGCTCTGGAACAGACACTTAGAAAAGATCGTTAACAAGGCAAAATCATCACTGATGTTGTGCAGGAACATTGCAGGAAAAACGTGGGGCTGTAACCCATCAATACTGCGATGGATGTACACCATGGTAGTGAGGCCTACGATCACCTACGGAGCAGTAGTGAGGCACGGCGGAACCGAACTCGCCATAACGAAGAAAATTCTGTAGAAAGTGCAAAGGCAAGCATGTCTTTGTATAACAGGGAGCAATGAGGTCGACTCCAACAGCAGCAATAGAGGTAATTTTGGACCTCACACCGCTCCATATCATGGTGAGGAGAACTGCTTGTGTAGCAAACCTCAGGTTGGCTAAAGTTGGACTCAATGGGACAGCACACAACGTAAGGGGCTCCACCCCCACCGAAAGAGCACATCTTGCCGATCTCCCAACTGACGAAATTACCAGGAAATTCAGTATTGAGAATTTTTTTCGCACGAAATTGAATACCAAGAGTGGATGGAGCATAGAATCCATTCGAGCACTGGAAAAGAATACCATAACATTGGATGGATCCTAAACTCCCGACGGAACTGGAGCAGAAGTCTTTGAGCCTCGCACCAAATATTCCGAACCCATGGGCCAGTTTCCCAGTAGTTTTCAAGCGGAAATTCACGCCATAGAAAAGTGCATTCAATTCAACCTCGACAGGAAATACCGGAAAAAGGAAATCGCAATCCTCTTCGATAGTCAAGCAAACATCAAAGCGTTGAGCTCATATAACATCAACTGAAAGATGGTCTGGGAATGCCTAGACAAACTTAATGATCTAGGCAGGAACAAGGTGATCCTCCTCTGGGTGCCGGAGCACGTCGGAGTGGACGGCAATGAACAAGTAGATACCCTGGCACGAAAAGGGGCATCAATGCCACTGATCGGGCCAGCACCATATTGTGGACTTGGAAAATCTTATTTGCAGGAAGAACACAATAAAACTGAAGAAGCAATGAGAGCAACATACTGGCAAAGACTTCCAGGGCTAAGGCAGGTCAAAGACCTCCTCGGCAACTTCAACCGAGCAAGATCGAAGAGACTGATGGCGAATTCCATTGGTATAACTAGTGTTGCACTAGTTTTGCACCAGTGTTGCATCTACACTGTAGTGTTTGACTCCAAAATGTGAACTAGTTCATTTTCAATGGAATACAAAGTATGACTGAGAAATGCCAATCCTTGAGACACATCTCTCATAGATGATTTATTTCTTGCGAACATATAATGATGAAAAAGTGTTGTACAGTGGGTTTGACGCTTATACAATACGAAGTTCAATATGAAAAAGCAACAAATATATTTCCCAGACAGTAACTTGATGGAAATTCTTCAGGTTGGAATCCTTCCTCAAAAAAAAAGTTAATATTTTTCATTTACTTCATTATTCAATTCGATTAATTCTCTCCTTGTCTTTACATTACACTAATCTACTTTGACAGTTACCATCAAAATGCCAGCATATGAGATTATAAATATATTTTTTTCTTATTTCGCTTCATCATTGAATTTACAGACATTTCCTACAAAATTATTGATATTCGGATGTGGTTTCTACTCATTTATTACTTCGTATGTCTTCATCACTGCTTTAGACGACGATGTTAACAAAAATGCATTTAGGACTAGTCTGTCTTTTTAAATTTTTGAGTTTTCCGCCAATTTCACAAATGCACTGACTTCGCGCGATCTCAAAGAGCTCGTGCTAAAATTATTGCACTGATTTCAAATCTAGGTGCACCAGATTCCCAGTGGAATACAAAACCACAGATTATAGAAACTTAACAAAACTCTACAACAGTTTTACCAATGGAATACAAAAATTGCACTCGGTGTGCACTAGTTTTACCAATGGAATTCGCTATGATTGAATATACTGGGATCACACCAGCTGACTGTGGGAGAAATACCACGAATAGACCCTCAAAATCCTTAAATTTCTCAAGGAATTGGGGCTTGAGGGGCTGCTGTAAACGAGAACACCTTGAAATAGCATAAGAAGATGAGGCACAATAGATCTAATTAGATCGCAGCGCATGAGTCACCATCCATACCTACCAATACCAATTATACAGCTCTAATCTGCCTTTGAATAATATCCTATATATGTTCTACGGGACTCAAGTATGGGCTTGTTGATGGCTAGCTTATAAAGGCGTGTTCTGTATCCTGCAATTACTGACAACTGTAGCATGAATTTTTGGCCAATGAACTGGTCGAAAGAAACAAAATTAGGTTCAAAAATTGTTGTTATGTATTTGCCTGTATTGAAGTTAACATAACACTGAGGATATAGACGTCTCTAGGCGTTCTCGACATTATTAGAATTCTCAATGATTCGAATATTGTAATATAATGTTCGAGCTAGGTACTTTGAGAAGTAGAAGATTTTACAGGACGCATCTTGATTTGAATGAAAGTCAAGTTGAAAGTGAAAAGTTGAGAAGTGACGAAGATCAGTTCAAGCGAACATAGAGTTCAGTAAAGTATACAAGGTACTTCAGTTGTGTATTTGAGTTGGTTAATTATTACATTGCCAGAGTTTTTTTGTCAATTGCAAATTTGTGAATTAACAATTTATTGTTGATCCAGCATTCTTGTAGCCACCAAGACCTAATTCGCAATGATAATAATTCCTAGAACACCCTCTTGTATTGAGAAAGAGCCTGACTATGTGACTATTGTCGATTCGAACCAGAAGATAAATAATATTTCCTAATGTAGGAGTATTACGACATTGCTTTAATCATTCTAATGAAGATTTAATGCATAAATCCATAAACTGACTTACAACACGTATGAAAGTGGGTAATAACTCAGAGTTTTTATTTGTGTAAAATATGCAGGGTGATAAATATGAAGAGAACATGGAATAAATCAAGATTAACAGTACAATGATCAGATATAAAACATAATTTCGAATCACTAGACATCGAGAGATCCAAACGTATTAAGATTTTTCATATTTTCAAGGTCTTTACCCGGATTTTTCACCCGAACTTTTTACCCGGACTAGCCTGAACTTCTCATCTGAATTTTTCATTTTACAAAAAACCGAAAAAAAAAATTTCCAAGAATCCTTATCCTTATTCAAATTACAAAAAGTACTATTCTCGAAAAGAATTTGTTTTTGAAGAAAAACCAAAAAAAATTCCCCGGACTTTTTACCCGGACTTTTTGCCTGGACTTCTCACCTGAACTTTTCATTTTACAAAAAAATCGAAAAAAAAAAATTCAAGAATCCTTACGAAAATTCAAATAACTACTAAATAAGTACTATTCTCGAAAAAAACTTGTTTTTGCAGAAAATCAAAAAAAAAATCACAATAAAAAATTTAACCGGTATTTTTACCCGGACTATTTACCCGGACCTTCTTCAAAAAAATTTTTTTTACAAAAAAAATTTTTTTTCAAGGAATTTTTCTTCACAACAAGAAACAATTTTTTTTTTAATTCGAATGCAAGGTAAGTAAGTCATGGTCTAAGTCAAGGTTAATTTTCGATAAACGCCATCTGGATCCTTCTCACCTGAATTTCTTATTTTACAAAGCGAAAAAAAATGTCTCAAGAATTTTAATGAAAATTCAAATAACAAAAAGAACAATGCTCGAAAAAAAATTTGATCAATAGAAAAACAAAAAAAATTTATTTACCAAAAAATGTAACCAGACTATTTACCCGGATTTTGAACTCGGACTTTTCATCCGAACTTTTTACCCGGAACGTACTTTCTTCAAGAAAATTTCTATGAACAAAAATATGTTTCAAAAAAAATTCTTTTTCGACGAAAAACAACACCTCAGTAAAATTTTTCATTTTACAAAAAAAAAAAAAATATTTCTAAAATTTTTATGGAATTTTAATCAACGAAAAAGCAATCCCATAAAAATTTTTTGTGCAGAAAATATTTTACCGGAAAATTTACCCAGATTTTATACCCGGACTTTTCACCCGAATGTTTTAACGTACTTTCTCCAAGAAAGTAACTTCAACCAAAAATTATTATCTCAAGAAAAAAATTCTTTATCGACGAAAAACAATACCTCTCACAAAAATTTTTAATTTTCCAAAAAAAAATTTTCAAAACTTCCTATGGACTTTTAATCAACGAAAAAAGCAAGTCCCAAAAAAAAATTTTTAACTGGAAAATTTACCCGGACTTTTCACCCTGACCTTTTACCCGGATTTTTTACATGGACTTCTTTCTTACCTGGACTTTTCACCCGGATCAGTTCCCCGGAATTTTTAAACGTACTTTCTTCAAGAAAATTTCTTTGAACAAAACTATGTCTCAAAACGAAGAACAACACCTCACAAAAATTTTTCTATAGAATTTTAATCAACAAAAAATCCCATGAAAATTTTTTGTGCAGAAAAAATTTAACCGGAAAATTTACCCGGACTTTTCACCCGGACTTTTTACCCTGACTTTTTACCCAAATTTTTTGCCCGGACTTTTTACATGGACTTCTTTCTCACCTGGATTTTTCACCCGGATCTGTTACCCGGAATTTTTAAACGTACTTTCTTCAAGAATATTTCTTTGAACAAAAATATGTCTCAAAACGAAAAACAACACCTCACCAAAATTTTTCATTTCACAAAAAAAAGAAAAAATTTTCTATAGAATTCTAATCAACAAAAAAGCAATTCGTATGAAAATTTTTTGTGCAGAAAAAATTTTACCGGAAAATTTACCCGGACTTTTTACCCGGAATTTTCCAAAATTTCTATAGAATTTTAATCAACAAAAAGCAATTCCCATGAAAATTTTTTGCGCAGAAAAAATTTAACCGGTAAATTTACCCGGACTTTTCACCCGGACTTTTTACCCGGACTTTTCACCCGGACTTTTTACCCGGACTTTGTACCCGGACTTTTTACCCGGACTTTTCACTCGGACTTTTTACCCGGACTTTTTACCCGGACTTTTTACCCAGACTTTTTACCCGGACTTTTCACCCGCACTTTTTACCCGAACTTTTTACCCGGACTTTTTAGCCGGACTTTTCACCCGGACTTTTTACCCGAACTTTTTACTCAGACATTTACCCGCACTTTTTACTCGGACTTTTTACCCGGAATTTTTACCCAGTTTTTTTACCTGTAATTTTTAACCGTACTTTCTCGAAGAAAATAACTTTAACCAAAAAAATATTATCCCGAGAAAAAAACTTCTTTATCGACGAAAAACAACACCAAAATTTTTAATTAAAAAAAAAAAAATTCAAAACTTCCTATGGACTTTTAATCAACGAAAAAAGCAAGTCCAAAAAAAAATTTTTAACCAGAATAATTTACCCGGACTTTTTACCCGGACTTTTCACCCTGACTTTTTACCCAAATTTTTTGCCCGGACTTTTTACATGGACTTCTTTCTCACCTGGATTTTTCACCCGGATCTGTTACCCGGAATTTTTAAACGTACTTTCTTCAAGAAAATTTGTTTGAACAAAAATATGTCTCAAAACGAAATACAACACCTCACCAAAATTTTTCATTTCACAAAAAAAGAAAGATAAAATTTTCCAAAATTTCTATAGAATTTTAATCAACAAAAAGCAATTCCCATGAAAATTTTTTGCGCAGAAAAAATTTAACCGGAAAATTTACCCGGTCTTTTCACCCGGACTTTTTACCCGGACTTTTCACCCGGACTTTTTACCCGGACTTTGTACCCGGACTTTTTACCAGGACTTTTCACCCGGACTTTTTACCCGGACTTTTTACCCGGACTTTTTACCCAGACTTTTTACCCGGACTTTTTGCCCGGACTTTTTACTCGGACATTTACCCGCACTTTTTACCCGAACTTTTTACCCGGACTTTTTACCCGGACTTTTCACCCGGACTTTTTACCCGAACTTTTTACCCGAACTTTTTACTCAGACATTTACCCGCACTTTTTACTCGGACTTTTTACCCGGAATTTTTACCCAGTTTTTTTACCTGTAATTTTTAACCGTACTTTCTCCAAGAAAATAACATTAACCAAAAAAATATTATCCCGAAAAAAAACTTCTTTATCGACGAAAAACAACACCAAAATTTTTAATTAAAAAAAAAAAATTCAAAACTTCCTATGGACTTTCAATCAACGAAAAAAGCAAGTCCAAAAAAAAATTTTTAACCGGAAAATTTACCCGGACTTTTTACCCGGACTTTTCACCCTGACTTTTTACCCAAATTTTTTGCCCGGACTTTTTACATGGACTTCTTTCTCACCTGGATTTTTCACCCGGATCTGTTACCCGGAATTTTTAAACGTACTTTCTTCAAGAAAATTTCTTTGAACAAAAATATGTCTCAAAACGAAAAACAACACCTCACCAAAATTTTTCATTTCACAAAAAAAAGAAAAAATTTTCTATAGAATTTTAATCAACAAAAAAGCAATTCCTATGAAAATTTTTTGTGCAGAAAAAATTTTACCGGAAAATTTACCCGGACTTTTTACCCGGAATTTTCCAAAATTTCTATAGAATTTTAATCAACAAAAAGCAATTTCCATGAAAATTTTTTGCGCAGAAAAAATTTAACCGGAAAATTTACCCGGACTTTTCACCCGGACTTTTTACCCGGACTTTTTACCCGGACTTTTCACCCGGACTTTTTACCCGGACTTTGTACCCGGACTTTTTACCCGGACTTTTCACCCGGACTTTTTACCCGGACTTTTTACCCGGACTTTTTACCC
Source organism: Chrysolina americana (assembly GCA_958502065.1). Classification (NCBI taxonomy): domain Eukaryota; kingdom Metazoa; phylum Arthropoda; class Insecta; order Coleoptera; family Chrysomelidae; genus Chrysolina; species Chrysolina americana. The sequence continues at coordinate 70,831,361 of OY293415.1, read as the reverse complement.
AGACTTTTTACCCAGACTTTTTACCCGGACTTTTCACCCGGACTTTTTACTCGGACATTTACCCGCACTTTTTACCCGAACTTTTTACCCGGACTTTTTACCCGGACTTTTCACCCGGACTTTTTACCCGAACTTTTTACTCAGACATTTACCCGCACTTTTTACTCGGACTTTTTACCCGGAATTTTTACCCAGTTTTTTTACCTGTAATTTTTAACCGTACTTTCTCCAAGAAAATAACTTTAACCAAAAAAATATTATCCCGAGAAAAAAACTTCTTTATCGACGAAAAACAACACCAAAATTTTTAATTAAAAAAAAAAAAAATTCAAAACTTCCTATGGACTTTTAATCAACGAAAAAAGCAAGTCCAAAAAAAAATTTTTAACCGGAAAATTTACCCGGACTTTTTACCCGGACTTTTCACCCTGACTTTTTGCCCAAATTTTTTGCCCGGACTTTTTACATGGACTTCTTTCTCACCTGGATTTTTCACCCGGATCTGTTACCCGGAATTTTTAAACGTACTTTCTTCAAGAAAATTTCTTTGAACAAAAATATGTCTCAAAACGAAATCAACACCTCACCAAAATTTTTCATTTTACAAAAAAAGAAAGAAAATTTTTTAACCGTACTTTCTCCAAGAAAATAACCGACCAAAAAAAATTATCCCAAGAAAAAAACTTCTTTATCGACGAAAAACAACACCTCACCAACATTTTTTATTTCCAAAAAAAAAATTTTCAAAACTTCCTATGGACTTTTAATCATCGAAAAAAGCAACTCCCAAAAAAAAATTTTTAACTGGAAAATTTACTCGGACTTTTTACCTGGATTTTTTGCCCGGACTATTTACATGGACTTCTTTCTTACCTGGACTTTTCACCCGGATCTGTTCCCCGGAATTTTTAAACGTACTTTCTTCAAGAAAATTTCTTTGAACAAAACTATGTCTCAAAACGAAAAACAACACCTCACCAAAATTTTTTATTTCACAAAAAAAGAAAGAAAAAATTTTCCAATATTTCTATAGAATTTTAATCAACAAAAAATCCCATGAAAACTTTTTGTGCAGAAAAATTTAACCGGAAAATTTACACGGATTTTTTACCCGGACTTTTCAACCTGACTTTTTACCCGGATTTTTTGCACGAACTTTTTACATGGACTTCTTTCTTACCTGGACTTTTTCACCCGGATCTGTTACCCGGAATTTTTAAACGTACTTTCTTCAAGAAAATTTGTTTGAACAAAAATATGTCTCAAAACTAAAAACAACACCTCACCAAAATTTTTCATTTCACAAAAGAAGGAAGAAAAAATTTTCCAAAATTTCTATAGAATTTTAATCAACAAAAAAGCAATTCCCATGAAAATTTTTTGTGCAGAAAAAATTTAACCGGAAAATTTACCCGGACTTTTCACCCGGACTTTTTACCCGGACTTTTTACCCGTACTTTTTAAACGGACTTTTTACTCGGACATTTACCCGGACTTTTTACCCGGACTTTTCACCCGGACTTTTCACCCGAACTTTTTACCCGGAATTTTTACCCAGTTTTTTTACCTGTAATTTTTAACCATACTTTCTCCAAGAAAATAACTTTAACCAAAAAAATATTATCCCGAGAAAAAAACTTCTTTATCGACGAAAAACAACACCAAAATTTTTAATTAAAAAAAAAAAAATTCAAAACTTCCTATGGACTTTTAATCAACGAAAAAAGCAAGTCCAAAAAAAAATTTTTAACCGGAAAATTTACCCGGACTTTTTACCCGGACTTTTCACCCTGACTTTTTACCCAAATTTTTTGCCCGGACTTTTTACATGGACTTCTTTCTCACCTGGATTTTTCACCCGGATCTGTTACCCGGAATTTTTAAACGTACTTTCTTCAAGAAAATTTCTTTGAACAAAAATATGTCTCAAAACGAAAAACAACACCTCACCAAAATTTTTCATTTCACAAAAAAAAGAAAAAATTTTCCAAAATTTCTATAGAATTTTAATCAACAAAAAAGCAATTCCTATGAAAATTTTTTGTGCAGAAAAAATTTTACCGGAAAATTTACCCGGACTTTTTACCCGGACTTTTCACCCGGACTTTTTACCCGGACTTTTTACCCGTACTTTTTACACGGACTTTTTACTCGGACATTTACCCGCACTTTTTACCCGGACTTTTTACTCGGACATTTATCCGCACTTTTTACTCGGACTTTTTACTCGGACTTTTTACCCGGAATTTTTAACCGTACTTTCTCCAAGAAAATAACTTCAACCAAAAAAATTTTATCCCAAGAAAAAACTTCTTTATCGACGAAAAACACCTCTCACCAAAATTTTTAATTTTCCAAAAAAAATTTTTCAAAATTTCCTATGGACTTTTAATCAACGGAAAAAGCAAGTTCCAAAAAAAAAAATTTAAACGGAAAATTTACCCGGACTTTTTATCCTGACTTTTTACCCGGATTTTTTGCCCGGACTTTTTACATGGACTTCTTTCTCACCTGGACTTTTCACCCGGATCTGTTACCCGGAATTTTTAAACGTACTTTCTTCAAGAAAATTTCTTTGAACAAAACTATGTCTTCAAGATAACTTTAACCAAAAAAATATTATCTCAAGAAAAAATCTTCTTTATCGACGAAAAAAGCAACTCCCAAAAAAAAAATTTTAACTGGTAAATTTACCCGGACTTTTTACCCGGACTTTTCACCCTGACTTTTTACCCAAATTTTTTTACCGGACTTTTTACATGGACTTCTTTCTCACCTGGACTTTTCACCCGGATCTGTTACCCGGAATTTTTAACCGTACTTTCTCCAAGAAAATAACTTCAACCAAAATAATATTATCTCACGAAAAAAACTTCTTTATCGACGAAAAACACCTCTCACCAAAATTTTTAATTGTCCAAAAAAAATTTTCAAAACTTCCTATGGACTTTTAATCAACGAAAAAAGCAAGTTCCAAAAATAAAATTTTAAACGGAAAATTTACCCGGACTTTTTATCCTGACTTTTTACCCGGATTTTTTGCCCGGACTTTTTACATGGACTTCTTTCTCACCTGGACTTTTCACCCGGATCTGTTACCCGGAATTTTTAAACGTACTTTCTTCAAGAAAATTTCTTTGAACAAAATTATGTCTTCAAGATAACTTTAACCAAAAAAATATTATCTCAAGAAAAAATCTTCTTTATCGACGAAAAAAGCAACTCCCAAAAAAAAAATTTTAACTGGTAAATTTACCCGGACTTTTTACCCGGACTTTTCACCCTGACTTTTTACCCAAATTTTTTTACCGGACTTTTTACATGGACTTCTTTCTCACCTGGACTTTTCACCCGGATCTGTTACCCGGAATTTTTAACCGTACTTTCTCCAAGAAAATAACTTCAACCAATATAATATTATCTCAAGAAAAAAACTTCTTTATCGACGAAAAACACCTCTCACCAAAATTTTTAATTTTCAAAAAAAAAAATTTTCAAAACTTCCTATGGACTTTTAATCAACGAAAAAAGCAAGTCCCAAAAAAAAATTTTAACCGGAAAATTTACCCGGACTTTTTATCCTGACTTTTTACCCGGATTTTTTGCCCGGACTTTTTACATGGACTTCTTTCTCACCTGGACTTTTCACCCGGATCTGTTACCCGGAATTTTTAACCGTACTTTCTCCAAGAAAATAACTTCAACCAAAATAATATTATCTCAAGAAAAAAACTTCTTTATCGACGAAAAACACCTCTCACCAAAATTTTTAATTGTCCAAAAAAAAATTTTCAAAACTTCCTATGGACTTTTAATCAACGAAAAAAGCAAGTTCCAAAAAAAAAAATTTTAAACGGAAAATTTAACCGGACTTTTTATCCTGACTTTTTACCCGGATTTTTTGCCCGGACTTTTTACATGGACTTCTTTCTCACCTGGACTTTTCACCCGGATCTGTTACCCGGAATTTTTAAACGTACTTTCTTCAAGAAAATATCTTTGAACAAAATTATGTCTTCAAGATAACTTTAACCAAAAAAATATTATCTCAAGAAAAAATCTTCTTTATCGACGAAAAAAGCAACTCCCAAAAAAAAAATTTTAACTGGTAAATTTACCCGGACTTTTTACCCGGACTTTTCACCCTGACTTTTTACCCAAATTTTTTTACCGGACTTTTTACATGGACTTCTTTCTCACCTGGACTTTTCACCCGGATCTGTTACCCGGAATTTTTAACCGTACTTTCTCCAAGAAAATAACTTCAACCAAAATAATATTATCTCAAGAAAAAAACTTCTTTATCGACGAAAAACACCTCTCACCAAAATTTTTAATTTCCAAAAAAAAAAATTTTCAAAACTTCCTATGGACTTTTAATCAACGAAAAAAGCAAGTCCCAAAAAAAACATTTTAACCGGAAAATTTACCCGGACTTTTTATCCTGACTTTTTACCCGGATTTTTTGCCCGGACTTTTTACATGGACTTCTTTCTCACCTGGACTTTTCACCCGGATCTGTTACCCGGAATTTCTAAACGTACTTTCTTCAAGAAAATTTCTTTGAACAAAACTATGTCTTCAAGATAACTTTAACCAAAAAAATATTATCTCAAGAAAAAATCTTCTTTATCGACGGAAAAAGCAACTCCAAAAAAAAAAATTTTAACTGGTAAATTTACCCGGACTTTTTACCCGGACTTTTCACCCTGACTTTTTACCCAAATTTTTTTACCGGACTTTTTACATGGACTTCTTTCTCACCTGGACTTTTCACCCGGATCTGTTACCCGGAATTTTTAACCGTACTTTCTCCAAGAAAATAACTTCAACCAATATAATATTATCTCAAGAAAAAAACTTCTTTATCGACGAAAAACACCTCTCACCAAAATTTTTAATTTCCAAAAAAAAAAATTTTCAAAACTTCCTATGGACTTTTAATCAACGAAAAAAGCAAGTCCCAAAAAAAAATTTTAACCGGAAAATTTACCCGGACTTTTTATCCTGACTTTTTACCCGGATTTTTTGCCCGGACTTTTTACATGGACTTCTTTCTCACCTGGACTTTTCACCCGGATCTGTTACCCGGAATTTTTAACCGTACTTTCTCCAAGAAAATAACTTCAACCAAAATAATATTATCTCAAGAAAAAAACTTCTTTATCGACGAAAAACACCTCTCACCAAAATTTTTAATTGTCCAAAAAAAAATTTTCAAAACTTCCTATGGACTTTTAATCAACGAAAAAAGCAAGTTCCAAAAAAAAAAATTTTAAACGGAAAATTTAACCGGACTTTTTATCCTGACTTTTTACCCGGATTTTTTGCCCGGACTTTTTACATGGACTTCTTTCTCACCTGGACTTTTCACCCGGATCTGTTACCCGGAATTTTTAAACGTACTTTCTTCAAGAAAATATCTTTGAACAAAATTATGTCTTCAAGATAACTTTAACCAAAAAAATATTATCTCAAGAAAAAATCTTCTTTATCGACGAAAAAAGCAACTCCCAAAAAAAAAATTTTAACTGGTAAATTTACCCGGACTTTTTACCCGGACTTTTCACCCTGACTTTTTACCCAAATTTTTTTACCGGACTTTTTACATGGACTTCTTTCTCACCTGGACTTTTCACCCGGATCTGTTACCCGGAATTTTTAACCGTACTTTCTCCAAGAAAATAACTTCAACCAAAATAATATTATCTCAAGAAAAAAACTTCTTTATCGACGAAAAACACCTCTCACCAAAATTTTTAATTTCCAAAAAAAAAAATTTTCAAAACTTCCTATGGACTTTTAATCAACGAAAAAAGCAAGTCCCAAAAAAAACATTTTAACCGGAAAATTTACCCGGACTTTTTATCCTGACTTTTTACCCGGATTTTTTGCCCGGACTTTTTACATGGACTTCTTTCTCACCTGGACTTTTCACCCGGATCTGTTACCCGGAATTTCTAAACGTACTTTCTTCAAGAAAATTTCTTTGAACAAAACTATGTCTTCAAGATAACTTTAACCAAAAAAATATTATCTCAAGAAAAAATCTTCTTTATCGACGGAAAAAGCAACTCCAAAAAAAAAAATTTTAACTGGTTAATTTACCCGGACTTTTTACCCGGACTTTTCACCCTGACTTCTTACCCAAATTTTTTTACCGGACTTTTTACATGGACTTCTTTCTCACCTGGACTTTTCACCCGGATCTGTTACCCGGAATTTTTAAACGTACTTTCTTCAAGAAAATTTCTTTGAACAAAACTATGTCTCAAAACGAAATACAACACCTCACCAAAATTTTTCATTTCACAAAAAAAGAAAGAAAAAATTTTCCAAAATTTCTATAGAATTTTAATCAACAAAAAGCAATTCCCATGAAATTTTTTTGCGCAGAAAAAATTTAACCGGAAAATTTACCCGGACTTTTCACCCGGACTTTTTACCCGGACTCTTTACCCGGACTTTTCACCCGGACTTTTTACCCGGACTTTTCACCCGGACTTTTTACCCGGACTTTTTACCCGGACTTTTTACCCAGACTTTTTACCCGGACTTTTCACCCGGACTTTTTGCCCGGACTTTTTACTCGGACATTTACCCGCACTTTTTACCCGAACTTTTTACCCGGACTTTTTACCCGGACTTTTCACCCGGACTTTTTAACCTTACTTTCTTCAAGAAAATAGCTTTTACTTAAATCTTCTTGAAAATTCGTTTGAGGCAAAACAACCCCTCTCACCAAGCGGCGAATGAAACCAATTAGGCAGGTCACCATGAACCATCAGCAAACACCCTAGGGGTAGACCTAGACAGGAAGTTCAGCTTCCAAAGGCTAATCACCAAGAGACTATGAATAAGGCAGAACCTACGATCCATCATAGGACTAAGTTTCATGATGGGTATAAGAAGGGTCATTCTGCAGCAGAATAGCATGGTTGACATAGAGTAAATCTTGACTGGTTATAAAGGCAATGTAGAGGCCGAGTCACTAGACCAAGAAGGGGCGAGTAAGGTCTTAAATGGCCCAAAATCGTTTTGCGGTATAGCAAATTCTGCATTGGAAAACAAATTACCGAATTTTTAATACAAAAGAAATCTCGAGAATTGTGGAAAAATTCATCAGGAATGAAACGGCCAATGAAAAAACCGCTGCCCACATTCACAGACTATGTATTAAGCCAGATAAGGAGTACTACTAGAATAGTAGTGGCACTCCCCACAGGGCATTGTAGGCTCGACACACATATGAGTACAATCGGCCTGGCAGAAGAAGAGCTATGCAGGTTCTATCAGGATAAAAAGGAAACATCAGTCACATACCATGCTACTGCGAGGACTTGTCAATGCTAAAGTTTCTCACGCTGGGAAAAGAGATAGTTTCTAGGAGCTCCTGCGGATGCAGGAGAGTTCAAAAAACTAGCCTTAGAGCCTTTGGAAACTCGTAACGAAGTCAGGACTAGATAGAGAACTCTAAAAAATTCGAGGGCAGACACAATAGATCTGAAAAGGTCGCGGTATAGCGGCTTGTAGCACAGAAGCCTCAAACTAATCTAATCTGTTTTTTCCATTTTGGAATATTAAAATTTTGAATCTATGAAATATATAGATCACCGCAAGGTAGTTCTTGTAGATCGCATTCCCAATAATTTAAAAGATATAATCCTACGGCCGTAGAGGGCAGTCGACGATAATACCCTTGCCATCATTCAATGTCGTACTCCTTGATCGTTAGATTTTATCGAGGCCTCTTTCAATCTCCGTAGCACTGATTAAAGTGGTTTTCACCTATTATGTGGGATTGTAATTTAGCGACGGAAATTTGTTTCAGAGCGCACATTAGAGTGGAATCAATATTGCTAGATTTTACGATGGTTCTAAAATCGATTTATAGTCAGTAGGTCATTACGGTTTTTGTGTAAGCACTGATAAATGGTTAGTCTAGACCAGTCCATGGGGAAATGAAATAATGCGGTACTATTTCAAAAACATCAGTGTGAAATTTGGAGACAAAAGATTGAAGCAGAGTTGTTCAATGTGAGATCAGTGTATCGAACCTTCTTCAAGGATTTTGGAGATGTTAAGGATCGCCTTATTGAGTTTTGACAAACTTATCTGACAGAAGAAGCCGACAGTTATTCTATTGAATATTTATTCAAGTAGTCAATTATATAAATGATGAATTGTTATCAAAGGGGACTCATTTCTGCGTAGAGGATAGACTTTCAACCATTTCTGTTAAACAATATGGAACGTGGATGCCATTAGAGAACGGGATTCAGTTTGTGTTCTAATTTCCACTGTCCTCAGTGAGTGCATTGACCTGAATAACAAACGATGGATTATTTTCAGCCTTACTGCAACGTCTTGTAATAATATAACTCTTTCTGAAAGGCCTTATCTTCGGCTTTATACCGCAGATCTGGAGGGAGGCAGTGGTGACGTTCATACCAAAGACCGGAAGAAGCTCAATGGACGAACCAAAGTCTTACTGCCCCTTCTCACATCATTCCTCTTAGAAGCAATGGAGAAAATAATAGACTATTAGATCAGAGGCGAACTCCTCGCATTAAGACCGCTCCACGAGAAACAGTTTGCTAACCAAGCAGGTAAATCCACGATTATTGTTCTACAATGCCTGATTGGAAGCATTGAAAAGACGTACGTGGTAAAAGAAATGTCTCTTTGTGCCTTCATCGACATCAATTTAAAATATACTTCATTATCAGAAGATTTAAATCTCATAGATACAGTCATAATTAATAAAAATACAAAATTGAATAAATAGGTATATATAAAAATAAATAGTACGAAGCAGGTACTATAACATTGTCACAATTATGGTAAATACTCAGAACAACAATAACCAAAGGGAATAAACAGATAACAAATCAATTGAGCAATTAGTATAAATAAAATTTAATTTCTCATTGTTCCTATTAATTATTCCAGTCTTTCTCCAGAAACTCGTGGACACTATAAAACACCTTATCGATAAGGAAGCGTTTGACAGATTTCCTAATGAGATGGCGAAACGATGTGTTTGACGGTAGGAGGGAGATTATTGTATAGTTTAATCGCACAATATATCAGAGAATTCTTCGTTAGGAAGTCTCAAATTTTGTTTTGGCGAGTGATACCTGCATTTGCATCATATGATGCTCTGTTCTTATGTTGTAGACAAACTGTTACGAGATTATATAACGACGAAAGGGTGAGGATTCTCATTTGACCAATCAGAGGTTTACAAGATACTCTGGGTATCGAACTGCGCGCTTTTGAAGAACAAATATACCGTTGAAATTTTGTTGGCTACAAATACCCCAAAAAGGTATACCATATCTGATATGTGATTCTTTCAGATAACTACCTTCGCAGTAGCTGTTCCCAGTTCTCTCGACACTATTCGTACAACATAACAGCCAGATGCTAGTTTTCCGTTCAAAGACTTCACATGGTTCTCAAAGTTCAGGTTGCTATCTAGATGAATTCCAAGGAATTTATGTGTATATCTTTGCTCAATGACAATATCGATGCTCAAAGGGATGTTTGGTAAATTACATTCAAATGATAAGCGCTTGGTTTCATCTATATTTTTAACGAGAGCAGATTGAAGTTGAACCACCTTTTTATAGTGGCAATATCATTGGTAATACTGGAGTGTAGTCTATTTGTATCGGCCTCATGCCACAAGATGGTCGTGTCGTCTGCAAATATAGTAAAACTGCCATCAATTTTGAGATCGTTAAAATATAATAAGAAGAGAATAGTTCCCAGTACAGAGCCCTGAGGCACACCGTGATTGACCGTTCTAGTTTCTGAGTTAGTGATTGTTTTGACGAATTGAGTACGCTGACTCAGGTAGGACTCAATCCAACTGGTCTGGTCGATTGACAAAAAGTCAAAGCCACAAAAAACACAAAAGTTGTTCACTTTTATCTAGTTGTTACGTATTTCTTTTGTGAAAATGAAGTATTGAATCACTGGCGAATTTAGTAGTTTGGTGAAGATTATACCAAGTTAATTATAGTTCTGTAGCAAGGATGTGTTTTTGCAGGATACTTTCTTATGCTGAAATTTATATTGGTACAATGTTCATCCGAATGTCGAAAATAAAAAAATATCAAAATGTTGACCCATTTAGAATTGTTCTTCGCATCAATATTTTTCCCCACGAAGAAACTGACTCATTCAAAAATGGTTCACCAAGTCTGTTATTCAGAGATGAGGGAAGTAGAAATAATCTTTTACTCACTATTTCCATTTTTTGTTTTAGAACTGAATCAACTCTACCGGAATTACAATAACCGAACCGAGCAAAATCATTCGATATCAGGATTGCTCCAGTTTCTTTATGTATCTTACAAAACAAGCCTGTTATCACAATAAACTCTAAATAAAAACTAATTTGGATAATAATTCGACGTATGAAGAGCTATATAGAGCTATGTTCAATTGCATCCTGTTTCAAATATATCTCTTACATTGATTAAATTTGTGATGATACGAACAACAATCATCCTTTAACGTTATGATAAAAAAGGGGCGTATGATCGGTTGGAAGTTTTCTCCAAAAGGTCATGGTAATTTTTGTCAAAAATGAAAAAATATTCACCTAGTTAATGTGGTTTACAACGATTTTTCATCAATACAAATATCCAGAGTAATAATTGATTACTTGTTACTTTCACATAACTATTTGGTGATGAAATTTATTTAAAAAATTTAATCAGTATCACAAGCAACAGATATTTTTGAAATTTTACTTTATATTTTTCAAACAACTGATTCAAAATATTTATTTCGAGCAATGTTACTGAGTGTGATTAGTTGTGCCATCTAACTTGGTCCTTGCGAACTAATTGTGATAAAGATTTCCCTAATATGCAAAAGACAAAATCGCTATTGAAGCAAAACGCAAATGCCATCTAGCGTTTTTAGTTGATATGGAAATTGAAGAAACACTAAAAGACTGTAGGTTTCTATTTAAAAAAAACATTTCATGAAGTTCTTTGCAATTTCAACATAATTCCAAAAAAATGTAAAAAGAAATATATATGTACATTATGAACATCAAGAAAAAACTCTCGCTCTTCCAGGAAGAACAGTTCGGCTTCAGGAGATGTCATTCAACGGCCTCCTAAGTGGCCAGGATTTTCCATGAGGTGAAGGAGGGGTTCATTCGAAATCTTGGCTCAATAATGGTCCTAATGGAAGATCTAGTCATGAAGATGTTACGAGCAGGCATACCAGTCGTACCTGGTTGACAGGACTTGCAAGGTTAGGGTAAGTGACACTAGCTTCTCGATGGAGAATACCGGAGCAGGTGTACCGCAGGGATCGAGCCTGTCGCAAATGTTGTGCTCGTTGTATACATACGACTTTAAGATTTTCGCTATTACGAGCACGGCCATATATGCAGATGACACGGCAATCTACGCTCAGTCGCACTCCTACAATGCGGCCGCAGTGCGGTTAAAAACTTATTTACAGTGGTCGTGCTGTATCTGACGAGCAACAAGATTGCACTCAATTCGGCAAAAACATAGCTCAAGATGATAAAGAAACAAACCGGTAATCGGAACGGAGTCCGTGCGGTATCTGGAAGTATAGCTGGACAAAAGATTAGCACTTGGTAAACATTCAGCTTGGTAATTCAACGAGATGCGGCAGCAGTAAGAAGAACTTACCCGTTAATAGCCGTGAATTCCAAGTTGTCCATGGGAACAAGGTGTTAATCTAAAAGAAGATCATAAGACCGTCGCCGACGATGACCTACGCCCCAAAACCCATATCGGGAGACTGGAGAGGATGCAAAACCATAGGACTTCGTATCGTCACAAACAATGGCAGATACATTCGACTAGACGTGTTGAGGGAGCTGGCCGATATTCCATCCATCAAGAAATTTATGAAATGACAGTATGATAAATTCTACAGATACCATTTCCTTGGAATCCCGCTGACCAGGGATTCAACAGCGGTCGGAGCCCACCACAACAGGCCTCGAAGGCATGGAGGACTGGACATTTTCCACGAGAATCCGCGAGAAGTTTTTCCGGGGGCCCTCTAAAAACTCAATAATACATGAATCCAATAGCTCAATGTCTTACATATGAGCAAATAATACCCCCGCATAAATTTGAGGAAGCGGAGAAGTCTAACAACTTTGAGACTTAGCACCTACAGCATTTAACCGCCTACATAACACCGTAGGGCCTGCCCTAGGGCAGGTTTGAGCTGGTTTTGCCGCCCGCTGATAGAACAGCAGGGAAGGAGTAAACCTCTTGTCGCTGAATGTAATATAACTCCCTCCCAACCCCTGTGTGGCTAGTGATAGTTTAAGTATTTTATATATTCAAGTGTTGTAACGTGCTATACAATTTTACTGTAATTTAATCGAAATATATTTTTGGATTCCAGATTTTTCTTGGAACCAGCAGATGCGCTTCGGTCGGGCAAAGTTTCAACCCGACGGATTAGCTTTCACTGTTTTAGAATAGATGGCCTCACAATACATGGATCATTTGCCAATTTGATGAAATTCTTGCATTTCATTTATTCGATAATAAAATACACGTAGTTGAAAATCCAGTCAGAATTGTATTGTCATTGTGATAGAAAAAGTTAAAATCCAATTTTTAAATCGGCAATATTATCTGTCTTCCATTCGACAACTGAACTTGCGCCATCTCTTCATCACTGTCTAAACTATCAACATCTTGGTCAATTCTAGCACGATGCTAAACAGCTAAGGGGCGTATGGGCGTAATTTGTGGCGAAATGACGTTTTTTTTCGAAAATGAAAGGTTAATTCAGGCGTTTCTAAATTAATTTATATAACATCACTCGATGAGTAATTGATTCTTGAACCTAATAAGCCTAATATTTGTTTCAGGAGTGTATGTAACAGCATGACATCAGTCGTTCTCTCCGGTAGTCAGGCAGATACTTCGTCACAGGGGCAGCCATGGAAATGAGAGCACCGATGCCCTAGCAAAATTGGGCCAGAACCAGCCTCTTTGGATTTTCTTTTGGGGAACTTAAGCAAGACACCAAGAAATTGATTAGACCTGACGAAGTGGGGTTCACAAACGTTCTCTTTTCCCACTTTCATACTCACCTTTACTTGCAACTCTCCGCGTTCCATCCAGTTCGCGAATATAAAAGACGATTTCAGAAGAAAAAGGTTTATTTCAATGAGATCTACATATACAAGCCGCTTGTTTACGAACAGGTAACATCAAGACAAGATCTTTATTTCTTTTACTTCACCTAAGACTAAAATTACTTTTCGAAATAAATTAATAATAATTAATATGGCAAGAATTACGAATGCAGCGTCTGTAACCTTAACATTGAATAACTAATCCCAGATGAAGGAGGAAAGTTCAAGTCATTACGGAATATTGATATCACAACAACATTCATTAGGTTTCAAGTCTTTGAAAGTAATCTAGTCAGCTTTCTTGATTCGTTCTCAAACAGATGTGTCATCTGTAATAGTCATCAGACATTTGCAAATTTTTCAATTGAATAATTCCTGTACCAAAGGGATATTATGACCCTATTATCCTTTGTTAAAAATTCCACAAATTCAATTCATCCAATGAAGAAGAAGGTAAGTTTCCATATTATGATCATAAGGTATTTGAATGTTTCAACACATAAAGATAATGAATCTGAGAAATAGTAAGTAGATAAAAAACTGGAACATTTGTTCGCCTTTTTACTAGATAATTATATATCTGCAATATTCCAATATTGAAAGACTCCATACGTCAATTTTACTTCTAGTATTTTTCCTCGTTCGCCTGGAATTTATCACCCAACAAATCATAATACTAAAGGTACTCGACAATTTGAAACACCTAAATATTATCTAAAGAGAAATGGGCAATTTTTATCATTTCATAAAAAAATATCATCTAGTGAAAGCTCCAAGAAACTTTCTTACTGAAATAATCAATTCGGAGCATGCCAAGTGTGAAGGAAAACAGGGTGTCCGAGCAGTGGAAACAAAAGCTGAAAATAGTTCTTTCTCTGTTCTTGAAGGACAAAAAGAACACCAATTCCTAACCACTTTCCCTCGGCTATCACGATTATCTCTGAAAATCACAGGATTTGCTTTTTCATGCATCAGAATTCAACAAATACATCAATTCAAAGCAATGCGGTTGGTGATCATTTTCCATAAACTGCTCGTCTATGAGTAATCCAGAATTTCCAAATTTGACCTCGTAAAATATTTTCATGATATGAAAGTGTATTCCCATTATTTTACCCAACAGCGGAGAAAACTGGAAATATTGTAGCTAATTGGATTTGTTGGGTCTCTGTTGCTTGTTTCAGACAATTTCATTCAATAACTGGCAATGGTTTCTTGGCTTAGCCATACCATAACTGAATATTGCTTATTTTTCTGCTCCTTGCATGTTCGGAACCTTTTTCAATCCCGAGCAATCTAGCTTCAGAACAGCTCCAATTCATTATATTCTCCCAGGGACAGCCACACTAGCCCAGACATGTCAGAGGTGTTAGTTTCTCTCATATTCCGACAATTTTGTACGAAACAGATATTCATGCAGAAAAACTAACAAACCAAACCTATAGTTTGAGCTTTGTTTCTATAGTTTTTCCGTAGGAACAATTATTCCGGAAAAAATTACCAAAAATGAAATTACCACATGATTTCAATTGTTTTTTGCAAAAAATTACAATTGGCACTTCATTCAAGAGTGGGAACTCTTTGAATCTCAATTTCACTGTCAACTGACAATTACAAAAAATATATATATATACATTAAGTCTGTTTTTGTAATGAAAATTATTCAAACTGAAAAGCGAGCAGACCGATAACTGGAGTGGTACTGTAGGTTTCTCCAGGTTTTCCATAAAAAATTAAAGAGTCGCAGTTTCGAGATATACAGGATGGGACAATAGTGCGTCAGAGTCCGATTGCTTGAGTTCTAAGATAGTTAGGACGATAATTCAAAAACCAAATATAACTAGAGAACTGTGTCTATATCTAGAAATTATTGTCGGATATACAGGGTGAACCAAGGAAAATCTACAGGGTCAATTGCATTTTTTTCAAATGAAATGCTATGTACTTCAATCCATTTTTTCAAGCATTTTAGTGGTCTCCATCCACACCTCCAATATCCTTTACTATCTCCCAACCACTTGGGAGTTATAATTTTTTTTGTCGAAATAATGCTTTCTGCAGATGCATACCGAAAAAACCACCGTTCTCAAGATTATGGAATGCAGGAGGTCATGATTATAATCCTTTTCGTCAGACATATGAGTGATATTTCTGAATCATTATCATTCCCAAAAATTATACAGGATGACTGAAAATGATTTTTCAATTCGGAAGTTTTTGAATTCAATTTTCTCGAGTTCTTCAAATGGAACACTCCGTATATTTATCGACCATGTGATATAGGATTGAGAGGCGAATATTTTTTGTATGAACATCCCTGGGGATATTCCTAGCCGTTTTCGAGATATCCACTCGGACAATTTTAAGTAGCTCATTTTTACTGACACCTCCTATAAGGATGATGGAAACACATCGTTTCAATTATTTCAATGAATCCCAACTTCTTTGATCCTTCAACTTTATTTCGTGTGTTTGATTCCTGATTTGGAATTATTTTCGTTTGCTACTGTGTGCTATTAATTGAACAACATTTATCGTGGGTACATACATTCTGACACATGAGGGAAATAATCACTTATAATCTCCCAAGTGCTTGAATTATTACCGGAAATATTACATGAATTTTTAAAAAATTCATTTTCGGCAATTAATTCAAGCACGCAGGGGGTTCGGTAAGAAAATTTCACACAAAGAAATGAACATCATTCAACAATTCATAAGAAATAACTGTCGATGGTTTCACCTGAACTATTTATATGTATAAAAAGTTCAGGTGAAACCATCGTCAGTTATTTCGTATGAATTGTTGAATGATGTTCATTTCTTGGTGTGAAACAAAAACGGAGTGTTCCATTTGAAGAACTCGAGAAAATTTTATTCAAAAACTTCCGAATTGAAAAATCATTTTCAGTCATCCTGTATAATTTTTGGGAATGATAATGATTCAGAAATATCACTCATATGTCTGACGAAAAGGATTATAATCATGACCTCCTGCATTCCATAATCTTGAGAACGGTGGTTTTGTCGGTATGCATCTGCAGATAGCATTATTTTGACAAAAAAAATTATAACTCCCAAGTAGTTGGGAGATAGTAAAGGATGTTGGAGGTGTGGATGGAGACACTAAAATGCTTGACAAAATGGACTGAAGTACATAGCATTTCATTTGAAAAAAATGCAATTGACCCTGTAGATTTTCCTTGGTTCACCCTGTATATGCGACAATAATTTCTAGATATAGACACATTTCTCTAGTCATATTTGGTTTTTGATTTATCGTCCTAACTATCTTAGAACTCGAGCATTCGGACTCTGACGCACTATTGCCCCACCCTGTATAGTGATTATGAAATCTACTACCTTACCAGCACAGACTACACCTTTGATTACACTCATTTTGGTTCGAATTGAATTTCAACTGCTCATTGAAACGCTTTCTCTTCTTAGAAACGTTCCAATCGGGTTCTTTTCCCGAAACTCTGAATCAGGAATCATAGCCTTCTGCATTGGACCTGCTAGGCATGGTCGGAGAGCACCGAATTCAGTTCCTGTCAATGGCACCTGGAGCATAAGGTCTCTTGTGCATACAATAAGAGGATCTTAGATGGTAACCACATATTAAAAGGCAAGAGTCCCGCCTTCCCTAGCTCTCACAAGTTTCTTAAATACTTTTGTGGGTTACTCGTAAGGGTGCAACCGGCTAACGGAAAGAACACATTTTAGAACAAATACAACTGACAATCCTACGCTTAAAATGCATAGTAGTATCAGATACACTGCACGACTATAACACACCTTTGTAAACTATTGTGAATCCCTCGATCCTCAACTTCAGATAATTTAACTGAAGAATACAAAACGTCGGACTACGGCGTTCTTTACAGCCTCCAAATAGATCTTCTACTCATCGAGTTCCAACTCCAAAGTTCCGGTCATCGCGTTGAGTGACAAAAAAAAGGGACCATGGAAATGCATAGCTCTTTTTCACACTCACAGAAAATTCAGAGCTTCTTATATCTTGAGAGGGTACATTCAGTACCATTCTCTCATGGAATCTTCCCTGTTTGGAAAAGTATGACCGATCAGCAAACGACTGAGGATGCAAAAGCTCTTACGTCATCTAGAATCCATGTTACCACCACGAAGGATTAAAATGAGATCGGACGGCAGTTCTAATGTCCGGATCTTTCGCTGTTTACGGTAATACTTGAAGAAGAGTCTTTGGCATCAAGATGACTTAAGCTACCATCTACATGCTGGATGATTTACTTGTCCCGCGATGATTCAGAAGACTTTCGGATCAACCAAAGTCGGGACATTTCTTCTATCAACTGCGAGAGTACACCGCAAACCACGCACATGAGGCAAAGTACAAATACGAGAAGATACATGAAAACCAGGATGAAGAAACACCGGCGAAACTGCAAGTTGGAACAAACTTACAAATTCGCTATTGCTTTGAGTTATGTTATATAGAATACCACCGCTGCCTCATACGAGAGATGGAAATCCAGTAACATGTGAACAATTTTATTATGAAGGAGGAAACCCTGAAGCTTATCCAAATTTATAACTGTATCCTCAGGCGTCACAATAATACCATAATAACCAATATAATGCCAATCAACTCAGCTCCATCCCCATTATATAGTCAATAAAAATTTACGCAAAGTGGGTATGCTATCATCATAAAAGATGGAAGACTATAGTTACATGTTCTTATTTATGATGGCCTCAAAATCAAGAAAAGAGTTATTCCATGTCAAATACGCGAAAGCCCAAGTATCTTCATGAACGTAAAAATTGAGAAACTTACACTATTTCAAAAACTGGACCAGTTTTCCTTCACATTCGAGATATGGTCACTGGATCGAACACTTGTCAAAAATTAAGTAGAAGAAACCAATTAATTAGGAGTGTTACACAAAAAGAGTTATCGTTACTTCGAGTATGTTTGAAATTTAGGTTAGCTATTCATTCTGGAGCCTCTACGGCAAGACTTACAAGTAAAAAACGAAAACAAAAATATACATGATATTGCACAAGACTAATTTTTGTGTGCATCAAGACAAATGTGAGACCGTTGATTTTGTTCTCCTAGCTGGAAAAAAAATTAAATCCAATCACTAAGAAAACATTGTATCTTGCGTCAAAGTTATTATATCCTCGTTAATTGAATTCCACCAAAACCCTTCAGTGTGAAAAACATCTTCGATAACCAAAGAAACAAAATCAAAGGTCTCCAGACGTACACTCAACAAAAATATTTCACAAACCATCACTTCGCAAGACATTAGACTAGAATATTTTGAGTAAAATATATACAACACAAATATATAATTATCATTTTTGCTCAACAAAAAATCTCAGGTGTCACAAAGAAGAAGTATTATTGGAACAATTGCCTATCGGATAAATTACACAAAGACAGAAATTCTTCATGACTAAGGATAGAATTGAAGGGTATTTACGGCAAGAACATTGAAGTTTTTAAAATGGCTCACGCATAGCCAGTTTAGGGGGATACATGTCTTTTTTTAAATTGTGAGCGGGATCGATGTACTTCTTCCCTGGAGCACTGAAGAAAAATCAATTTATTGCAAGTGAAAAGTGTGCTTCAGCAGTCGAAAGCTTATCTTCACTAAAAATGTAGGTATTTTACTAAACATGGGCTTATGTCGGGCATATTACTGAAACAAAAAAACAGATATATAATATGTAATATGTGTTTGTTTCAAGGAAATTCAACCAGGTCAAAGATACTTTCGTATCTTTAGTCAGGAAAACAACGTATTTGCAAATAAAGAGGTTTTGTCGCAATTTTTTTCCTTCATGAAAAAGCTCACCCTAGTATTCGAAAAGGTAACTCTTCGAAAAAATTGTCGCATTAGCAAGTCCTTAAAAATTAGGTAACTTTCATATTTAACTTCACAGAAGACATTTCTACCGGATAGTTAACGGCCTGCTCTCCGAAATCAAGATTAACAAAAACTAAACTCTTCTAGGAACCATTACGAGTAAAACTTCATAAGATATATGAAAATTTTAAATGTTTGTTGCGAATACAATTCAAAAACAAAGGAAGAGAAAAGGAGCGGTAGATTTTCCAATTCAAAAATATTTAACTAACTAACAACGCTTGGATCACTTTCTTGATATTGTCTCATTTTTGCTGTGATCCATTTATTGTCCTCAATCATTAATCCCACTTGGTTGATTCCTTCGCGAATTTCAATTCACTCACAATGCTCACAACTATCCGAACAAGGTCTTCTGACCCTGAGGGCTCTATCATTGCTAACCAGCTTGCTCCCCGATATGCTGGCTAATTCTAGTTTTTCCTGCCAATTTGAGGAGCTGCTGGAAGACCTTGTCTTCACAAGTGATTGCGAACGTGGTGGCATTCTTACCTCGCAGTCTTTTATGAGATGACCCAATTTCTCTGGTACTTTCTGCCTCAAGAGGTTGAGGGTCGCCTCCACTTCTAGGGAACGTACCAAGGCATCGCTACTCCTCTTGAAGTGTTTTAGTCGTAGGGCACTTTGAATTTCGGCGTCTCTCAGTCCATCTAAGAATAACTACACCGCTAGCTGTTCCTTGAAATCTCCCGGTGCTTCTAGGTAAGCCAGCTGAATAAGGCGTCTCGCATCTGCTTCAAATTCTTGCAAACTCTCACCAGATTCTTAAGTGATCGTTTTCATTTAAGCCCGATACAGCTGTTCTCGATGTTGATCGCCATACCGTTACTCTAATGCAGTAATCAGGTCTCCATATTTATTTAGCTGTTCGATGGGTACCGTTGGCAACATACCCAAATCAGGCCCTCTCAAAGCTACTATGAGTGCCGTAGCTTTTTCTTCTTCGCCCCATCTATTAGCCACTGCCGCAGCTTCAAATAGCTGGCGATACATAGACCAAGAGGACTGTCCATCAAAAGTTGGTGGTTGGTTGGTTATTTAGCTGTTCGATGGGTACCGTTGGCAACATACCCAAATCTGGCCCTCTCAAAGCTACCATGAGTGCCGTAGCTTTTTCTTCTTCGCCCCATCTATTAGCCACTGCCGCAGCTTCAAATAGCTGGCGATACATAGACCAAGAGGACTGTCCATCAAAAGTTGGTGGTTTTACGGAAATTCCTGATGTGCTAACCCTGTCTTGACGATCTTGGTTCTTGAGGAGAGCTATCTGGTTCTCAAGTCCTTTCATCTCCTCTCGTACTGTATCCACTTTCTTATTAACCTCATCGTCGATTTTCTTGACGTATTCCTTTAGTTCTTCTTTCAGTTCCTCCATTTGTACTTTGGTTTGTTGGAAGAACTTGTCTTGATGTTCTAGAACCTCCTGGAAGTCTGTTTTAAGTCTGTTTTCCTTTCAAATCCAATGTTCTCCATCGTATCGTACGTTGAACTCAGCGTATTCAACATAAATAGTTCATTTATTATAAATAGTTCCTGCTTTTCACTAATATCCTACTTCCGACACCACTGTTACGATACTACTACATAATGAACTTCTTCAAGATCTCCACCTCCGAGTGAAATGTTTCGCCTTATATACTCATTTCGTCCCGACCAGACTTTTCGAGTTGTTTCCGTTCTCCAGATTACTCAGTACAGGAAAATATCTAAACAACTCTAAAAACTAAACGAGAAAATGCTAACGGCGTCGACTCATTTGTTATGCAAATGAGTTACGTTTTATGGTTCGGCACAGCGTCGTAGCTAGAGGGTTATTATCAATCTCGTAACAATATGAATATTTTCTTCACTAGTCTCATTCCAAACTAACGTACGCTACACCATGTGATTGATGTGATTGTTTCATGATTGGAAGATGCCCCAATTGTTTCTATCAAAAATCACAGATACCTTCAACCTTCCACTCAAAATGTGTATTGTAGTTAGAATAGATCAACCTCTGAATAAAAAACTACCCTACATCAAATGTTCACCCCCTTCCGCCTTACTTACCTTTCCATACTTTTAATACCTTACCTTTTAATATATAATCCGTCAATAAGGTGGGCACGGTTGGGCTATCTTCATTAATGGCTTTCAATACTGAAAAGGAGAGGTGATTGTATAAAATTGCTACAAAATTTCAACGAAAAAATGGAAGACAAGTGTCAAGAATCTTCACTGGACTTTATATTAAAATTGACAAAAATACAAAATTAAGACCGTTTCTTTCTATCTTTCTCCCGAGATATATACCCGAAGAAACAATCAAAATTAGCTTTTCATCTAGCTTTTTCATCATAGAGAACCATATATACAGTGAGTTTCAAAAAGTTTGCACCTTATGGAAAACTTTTTTATCGTCCATTTAGTAGACAATTTTATGCTTCTTAAAAATTGGTGCATTACAGAAAACTTGCATTTGAGCTATCAAAATTCAAAATTTCCAAGCGAAGAACAGAGAAGAAATTTAACCAATTCATTTCCGTTGTACTCATCTGAGTACAGAATGAAAATCAGCAAATTAGAGCCATTTGTAGGCAAGTTTCCAATATTAAACACTACCGACATTTTCTCTATACAGTTTTCTACCAAATGATATGAATGACTAACACATAGGGTCCAGATGTTGTTGGCTGAGAAATTATTTCAAAAACTGCGCGCCAGAAAGTAAACACTAACTAACTATATACCTTATGTACTTTTTGGTTGATATTATTATACGTTGTTGGTTCGTCTATGTTTGTTGGATGGGCTTAGAAGTAATTTGCGGGATATGATATTTTTACTTAGAGTTATAAACCATCTTGAACTCGAGTGTACTCATTTGAGTACACCAAGATATTTTGGATGCTTAGGGAAAATACTACAATAGTACATTTTTATTTACAGGTGAGTTTCGATTGATCATGGCTGAATCATCTACTTCCCACGAACGTATTTTTCTTGAAAGTATTTTTGAATTTGGCTACAACTGTAGATGACGTCCTCTCCTCCAGACGGAGAAATACCGTTGATGTGGTTATTATTTCCACAGCAGACGTCGACCTGCATACAGATGAAGAAAATATTGACAACGAGTGTATTCAAGACAAAGAGGCAATTTTCCCCAACGATATTCTCACCCCAACGATATTCTTGAAGAAATTGAGGTGCAGTTGGGCGATAGCGACAGTGAAGTGGAAAAAGTGATGAGGACGATATTCCTCTGTCTGTTTTACAGAATCGGTTGGACCGAGGAACTACTCTTGCGAGCACCAGCCAAGAAGACCAAAATGGACCAAGAATAATACGAATATTGACATGCCAGGAATTACGGGAGGTTTTGCACGTTTATATGTCGTGAAAACTGAACTAGAGAGTCTAAATCCTGTGGTAGTTTTCGAGAAACTGATGGACGAAGAAGTATCAGTCACATCGTCGAACATACACATTAATATGCGACACAAAAAAAATTATGCATTTTTTGTTTTATAATATACCATACTTGAGAACTGATGTCTTCAGATTTTTCCAGTGTACTCATTTGAGTACAAGTATATATCTCATTTGTTTGAGTTTTTGGACTGTTACTCTCTAATTCATTGCAAATAAAGTTTTTTAAATGATTTTGTGGAAATTTATTTGAATAAAAAAAAAATTGTCTGGGATCTAATGGAAATCACAGCCAGTCAAACAACAAAAAAATGTCCCATTGTTCATAATGATGTTTTGAGACAAATTTTGGGCCAACCCATTGTTTGTACTGGAATATCGACGTTTTTTGAAATTGATAACTCGGTGATAACTGTTCGAAAAAATTTAAAAACAGATTTCAAAAATATGTTGCTTGAGACATTTGATATACAATTTTTGAGTATTTATCAATGGTCTCAAGGATTATTTACTGCAAAACTCCATAAATTTTTCACATGTAATTTTTTAACTATAATCAATCTCCTCGTCAGTATCAACCAAATCGTGACATTCTGAAAATATTGATTATTTGAAAGTCCAGAAAATTAATCAGAATGTATCCATAGCAACGTAATAGAGTGAAAAGAGCTCATGAAATAATCATGTTTTCAGCATGATGTTCCAATTGGTTGTGTTCAATCAGAATCACCAATTTAATTAGATTTCTACACGAGCAAAAAATGTTCAGTTACTCTGTTACTCTGCCAGATCAAATAACTTATACTCACTTTTGATAAGAATTTGAAGAGTTTGATTATTCGGTGGTCCGCTATCTATATGGTACGGAATCACTGTTGTCAAATACTGAAAAAAAAGCGATCAATCTCACATTTCCGAACTCGCTAAACTACCCACCTTAGGATCCAATCCACTAGAATTCCTCAAGGACGAATTTTTTGCCGCCCGCTTTTTCTCCACGTGATACTGCCTCCTTTTGTTTTGCACGGCAAGTAGCAGCGAGATGAATGTGTTCTTCAGTTCCTTCTCGTATTCGAGCTCGTCACGCAAAGCCAGTTCTGAGATGAGCGTTTCCGAGAACTCCCGGATCAGAACCTCCAGTTCGAGGAAAAGCTCGTTCAACTGCGACAAGCTCAAGTCCCGTAATTCTGAGAAAAAAGTCAGTTATTATTTTTGCCCACTTGATTGAAGGGTCCTAATCACACAGTGAGTTGTCATAATATGCTTTAAATGATTGGACGCATTTGAGTTCTGCTCAACTATTAAGCAGAAAATTAGTACTGACGTTATTTTTTGTGTGGATTATGAAAAAGGTGATCATCTGAGGGTAAAAATTCGTTACAAAATCGTTCGTTTGTTTCTATTTGATAATTTTGTCTCTTTCATTTACATTTCTTTTTAAATTTCGATTTGGGTACTCAACTTGGTTCCACCAGGCGAGGCCACGAAATTTTCAAAATATTTGTTATGGATTATACTGCTTATGAACACTTTACTGGCAATGTTCTTGTTTTTTGCGAGTTGTCTGAAACTTGAAAAAATATATTAAAAGTGTATAAGTTCAAATGGCTTCTTTTTAGCGCCATTGTAACGTACTACTCCGAACAACCAATCCCACAGTTGACAGCGTCAATTAATTTAGAAACGTTGCCATACTTATGTTATGTCCACAAAACGTTGTGACACGATTTAGTGGTGAAGTATTCACTGTTACCAAAGTTGGTTAACCGAACGTGTAAGCAAACTGCCGATGATTGTCGTTCTGTGATTCCAATGACATAATAATGACTTTTTTCCAGGAACCGCTTCCGTAAATAACCAGGTGTCTGGTTTATAGTCATTCACTCAACTAGTACTTATAAACGGGAAAACAGTATTCAAACTCTGATATACCTTTGAGGCAAAACAAAATTAAATGACTAGCTTTCTCTCCCCAACATCATTTTTATGGACCATGATAATTCACAATATTAAAACTACTCAGTTATTTGTTTATATTCAAACATATTGTTTTATAACAGATCCAATGTTTTAACGGTCGTTTTCACACCTTTAAAATTCTCCTTCGTCGTTTGACATTGGGAATAGTGTCTTCTATCGCTTCTCTACGGTATTATGTTCTCTGGTTTATAGTTTTAGAAGCTCGGCAATGTTGCCGTTAAACGTCAGAATCAACCCGATTACGCCTATTGGCTGCTCGGGCACGTACGTCACAAAGAGCGCCAATATTAGAACCTTCAAAATTTGCTATTTTTCAGAAAGAAATAAGACCAGCTGTAATTGAAATTAGACTAAAAGAATATTTTCTGGAAACATTTATATATGTATTATGTATTTTAAAACACATTTGGAGCAAAAATAATTTTTCGTGTCCTCGCCTATTCGAGCCTGTATGAACTGACCCACATATAGGTGGGTTATGAGAATTGTCTATGTAATTTGCCCACTAAACTGTTTCACGGATGATGCCTTGGTCATAGTATGGCTTCGCTAGTTTCGCATAATAACCAAGAATAGAAATGCTTTTCTCAAATTATGTCGTTCAGGTTCAGTTGGCCAAATGAATATATCTCAATGACATATGTCTATTCTTAAATTTTTTTGGCTAAAAGTGTTAACTTGCAAGGCCACTATTGACCTAAACTGAAATGTTTGATTAGTTCATTCGATTATGACTAGGTACTGCTCATATTCGAAAAACAGCTCGATTCCTTAAAAAACAAATGAAGCTTATGTCCTCACGAAAATCTGCTATCTGCGAATGCAGTATCAACTAATTTGAATGTGTTTTTCGAGAATCGTAAGTGTTTAAAATGCTCAAAAAAAAACATGAAAATCACGTAGGTCTGACGTAACTGATTTGATTTTTCTGACCAGAGGCAGTATTTATCAACTATTCAAAATTCAAAGATAAAGCCGTTCGTTTGTCATGTTGACTTCGATCTAGAAAAACATAATGTAATTATTTAAAAAATTTGGTTTTTCAATCGGAGGCTTTGACTGTAAAGGTCTTTGAAGACAAGCTATATCCAACATATAATCGTATTTTTTTTCGAAATTTCATTTAAATATTTTATGATTTTCAATAGATTAATTTCTAATGAGGGAATAAAAAACTAATCTATACGTATAAAGTAAGGTGAAATCTTTATTCATCACATAGAATGTATGTATACAGTGACTTTCAAAAGTATTGAAACGGCCTCATATTTCAGAAACAGCCCAGAGAAAATTTATGAAAATTTCGACAGGGTAATTTATGATGATTCCCGATTGAATGAATGGTGATATCGGCAATGTTGCCAAATCAACAGTTTTTCAACTATTGAAAAATGAAATATGTTAGGCTGCTCTTTTAATCACGCCTCAAATGCTAACTCAAAGCTTGACGGAATTTTATGACCGCTTGGGCTATTGTTTAGCAAATGATGGCAAACATTTTGAGCACTTGGTCAGATAGTTTTCAGTTTCTGTTATTTGATTCAAAACTCTTTTGGAAAAGAATTCAATTTTTAAAAAGTTGTTTTAACAAAAACCATTTTGTATGAAATTTCATGATCTTTTCTCGAGCCCTTTTGAAAATATTGGACCGTTCGCAAATTCACAATCTGGTATTTGGAGACACAAGTAACGACGGGGCGCTGAACTGATTGCAATGAAAATAAATAGGGTTTTCCATTTGGAAAAATTGGGTTACCCTCAATATATGACAAACTTTTGATTTGGCAACATTGAATAGAGATTTCTAATGGATTTGGACACCCAAATAAAAAGAGACGAAAGTTCTTAATTTTTCCATCCTTGTTGCCAGGGGCGCGCTCTGTGATTGGTTACCATAATGGCGGGGAGTTTGAATGACATGACAGCTACAGTTGAAAATGACATTTATACTCCCTGACCTTATAGTAACCAATCACAGAGTACATTCCCTGGCAACAAGGACGGAAAAATTAAGAACTTTTGTCTCTTTTTATTAGGGTGTCTAGATCCATTAGAAATCTCTACTGGGCATCATCAAAAACCACCGATACCGTTCCGATACTTTTGAAAGACACTGTGTATAGGAACTCAAAAGTTTTAAAACATAAACTTAATGTGAAATAAAATGACCGAGTAATTTATTATTGGTACAAGCTTTTTTTGACAACCTGCATAACTATTAGTGAGTCCTGTAAATTACATTCAACACAGCCTACCCATAACACATAACATGATCATAGCAATTAGGCCACTATACATAACAAAAATTACAACTTTGAAAGTTAATTTGTCACGATCGAGACATCCAATTCGTGTGGCACTTACAGATTCGTCTTCTAGACATTAAAATCAATCGATTTATGATTCATTCAAGAGTGTGCCTTATGATACATAGGCCAACGAACAATTTGACATCTTTGAGTCAGTATGGCGGGATACCCAAACAGTATGGCATGGTCATAATCCATGATCTGACATCGTTTTCTATCATTGGGTAAAATATTAGTTTGACGCGTTCAATTCAGTTTGGCGGGCAGTTTGATACACCGCATTCAACGCCTTCATATTTTGACAATCTAAGGTATAAGATAAAACAAGAATCGTTTTCCCATATGATTGTCTTACTATCTTATAACTCTTTATACAACGATAATACTGGCTGACTTCTCAGAAAGTTTCAGCTTTGAGCTAATCAAACATGGATTTTCTTCTTTTGGTCTACAACCATCATATCTCCTACGAACGAATCTGACTTATGTAGATAGAGCAAACGAATGTTGGTTTACTGATGACTCCAAAACTTTAGAAGGCGTCGTAGCCCGAATATGGTTTGGGTTGGGCAAACCCAATGGTGACGCGCTCATTCAGCGTGGGAAAGTTAGCTACGATATTTGGGTGCACCTACCGACTGCGCCACCAGTTCTTAATTCAGACACCGGCGGCTCATACGCTTGATTCAGCAGCTGTAATCGAAGATGATGGTTAGTATGATGATGGTGACAACTTTCACGCATGCATACACTATATTAGTCTTCAGAATTGAGAGGGTTTGCCGCCGGTGTGTGAATTGAGGAGTGGTAGCAGAGTTGCTCAGCGAATGGAGATTGAGATTTTCAATTCCATATACATGTTTTTATTTTATTTTTCCTATTCTATATACTTACTATCCTCATAGAGCGGAGAGCTCAGCACTTCCTTGGCCTTCTCCATGACCTCGTTGTTGGCCAGTTCCCGTTCCCGCGACTCAGAACATCCATCGGTAGAGCAAGCGTCGTCTTGCATCATGTCGTCGATTTCTTGGATGACCTCGTCGGCCGTCTTGAGAGGCTCCGAGTCGTGGGTCATGCCTCCGAGGATTAGGGCGTGCATGTCCAAGTCGCTGGCGACGGCCTCGTCTTCGGAGCTGAGGTCCAGATCGTCTTCGGGAGTTTGAGGTTCCTGTAATTCATAAATAAAGGGGTTCGATCATCGTATCACAGTGAACATCATGGTGCAGCCCAGGAGAAAGGTAAATACGAATTAATCAGTTGAATAATAATATTAATAAACCATATTCATCAACAACAAAGGGGGCAGCCAAGGGGGGCAGGAGACCAGAAATCATTGAAAGTTTTGACAAACATTTTGTACAAACATTCACAACATAAAATAGCTTGAATTATTAGTCTCACTTTGTTATTATAATTTTGATTCCTAACATTCATCCTATTTTAGATAATAATTACGAGAAAGTTAACAATAAAGAAAAATAGTAAACATGCAATTTCTGAAGTATTAGAACTGACAAACGATATTGATTCATATTATAACATAATAATATCAGGAAGATTCAAAGTCTATTAGTCAACAAGAGAACGAACCGATTCAAGGTAAGTACGTAATTTCTGATACTTTTTTCCCACACTTGTCAAGAATTAAAATTCTGTTATTTTTCCTAGTCAAATTTTCATGGTCGATATTATTTAATAGTTGTTTTTGTGTATATGTTCAAGTAAGTATGCTATCAAGAAATGTTTGTCTTACATCACGTATTCTTGCTTGTGAGAATAGTAAATTGCTAGAAAAGATTTGTTCTTTTCCATACATAATTTTCAGAATTTGCTTTTAAACCGTTTCCACTTTCTTCATATGGCATATTGAATACGAGATTCCACTAGAGCGAAATAAATGATCTTCAAGTGGTGAGTGTCAAGTATTTACTTAAATATTTGAATTTGAATAGCATACTCCTCAAGGTTTTTGTAACATTCTCAGTGTGAACGTCCCATCCCATAAGCAAATGATTTGTGTAAGCTGCAAAAGTTATAAGTTTAGTTTTTTCATAATGTATTATGATTAAAAGGCATATTTGACATACGCACTTGAAAATTCAGACACCAAGAAATTCTGGAAAATACTGAAAAATAACAACATCGTAACTCAAAATAAAAGAGAAATTCCTGTGAATCTAAAAGATGTGAATTTTTCGTTTATGATCTGCCACATACGTCACCCTCACAGCCAATTATAAATCATTACACTGAAAACTACATAACTGAATGTCGATTCCAGTTCACAACAGTAGATGAAAACTTAATACTTCAAATCATCTCACAATTAAAAAAAAATGCAACTGGCCATGATGGGCTGAACACTAAAATGCTCGTTATGTGTTGTCCTCACATCCTTCCCTATTTAAGCCAAATCATCAACAACTGTTTGGAAAATCACGGCTATCCCTCCCAATGGAAAATTGCTCAAATTATTCCGGTGCCAAAAAAAAGTAATCCCTCAGAACTGAAAGATTTGCGTGCAATAAGTATACTTCCTACTTGCTCAAAAATTATAGAAAGGGTGATCGAAATGCAAATGGTACCTTATCTCATAACGCGACCATCTTGACACCTATTCAATCCGGCTTTAGGAAGGGATTCAGTTGCACTACGGCCCTACTAGAAGTAACTGATGAGAGCTTCAGATAACAACTGCTGCACCATTCTCATCTTGTTAGATTTCAGTAGAGCCTTTGATACCATCAACTACAATCTAATGCTTGCTTTGCTTCGTTACATTGGTTTGACTGAAAATGCGATATTACTCTTTCGAAACTACCTTTTAAATAGGAAGCAGAAAGTGGTAATCAATGGGGAGCATTGACAATTGCTCAGTCTTAATTCTGGTGTGCCTCAGGGGTCTATTTTGGGTCCACTACTGTTTTTAATGTACACTAGTCAACTTGTGAAATGTTTACAAAACTGTCGTGCCCACCTCTATGCAGACGACACCCAAATCTACTACTCCTTCGACCCAAATGACTTAGATGAGGCATATATTCGAATTAATCGTGATTTGAATACGTTCTCCTCACTTTCAAAAGATCATTGTCTGATAAATAATGCGAATAAATCCCTAGTAATGTTATTCGGACCAAAAAATTCCAGAAAAGCAATTAGTGATAGGATCGAAATAAGTATTAACTCAAATGAGCTGGCCAGAGCTGTAGAAGCCCGAAACCTAGGTGTCATCATTGATAGTGAACTCAGGTTCGAATCTCATATTACCAAACTGACACAAAGGGCATACTCATCTCTTAAACTTATACAGTGTGACCCATTTAAGATGGAAGCACCCTTAGAAAACTTACATTTTTCAACCGATTGGAATGATTTTTTTTTTGTTAGGTAGATATTCAAAAAGTCTATTAGGACACCAAATATCATGAATAAATCTCAATTTCCAGGGCGAACTAATCTTATTTTTCAAGGTCAAAAATCTAAAAAAATTACTAGCGATTTTTTTAGAAAAAATCTGACTACACCACTGGATTCGCGACATTTTCAAATGATTTACATGTAAATTACGTTGGAATGCGTCAATCAATAAAAAAGTTATAAAGGAATGAAATTTGAAAAATATGCCGTTTAATCAATCCACCAATTCGAATTCATGAATTTTATGAAAATTCTGAATACACCACTGGATTCAGGATGTCTTGAAATATCACTGGTCACAGTTTCATCGAAATCTGTTCAGTAATAAAAAAGTTATAAGGGAATGAAATTTGAAAAATATGTTGTAAAATGAAATTTTAACAACGTTCTTACTACACCACTGTTGATTATTGAAAAAATTATTGGGGTGATTATTGCAATGTCGTACAATTATAACATCTGAAAATTATGATGGTAAAAATAGTCTATAGGTATTTCTCGAAGTGGAGTGGATACATAAACAAGTACAATCAGGAGAAGTCCTGGTTAATCTTCATGAAAACAATTTCAACAATATAAGACAAGTCTAATGTACTCCCAATAGAAATTATAACGAAAAAAATATGCAATGGATAATAATTATTATCATTCCAGTAGGTAACATCAGCTGTGATTTTTTCCTTTTGTTGAATAGCAAAAAATGAGAGTTGCAATTTTAACTGCCTGTTATTCAGAATGCATTAATGAAATAAACAAGTTAGCTGTGACTTACAGTTTCTCATCTAGTTATTTGCGCATGAATTGTCATTTTGTTACGCACCATTAGTGAACTGAATAATTTGTGTTCCAAAATAAAAACAGATAATGGCTCAATTGTCAATTCAAGAAAAAATCGAAATTATACGTCTTTCCGGTGATGATTACCGGAGTGAAAGAGAAGTAACTAGAATATTCAATGAAAGACACCCAAATCGTCCAGCCATAAATAACAGCACGGTACATAAAATAAACCAAGTTTTCAATCGGACTGGAGCAGTAACCACATATATTTTAAAGAACAATATACGAAGAAGGAACGAAAATAACCAGACTATATTAGATTACTTCAGAAATAATCCAAATAGTAGTTTGAGGGTTGCCAGCTTAGATTTAAACTTACCTAGAGAGAATATTAGGCGGTGTCTGAAGAAAAATAAATTGAGGCCATATAAACCAAAGTTTTTACATACTCTGGAACTAGGTGATCAAGAAAAACGATTGGAATTCTGCTTATGGGCCCAGGGCGAGTATCTTAATGACAGGCAATTTTTAAAGAAAATTTTATTTAGTGATGAAGCTAGTTTCACAACAAATGGAGTGGTTTCATCACAAAATATTCGCTATTGGGCCACTGAAAATCCTAACTGGGTGATAAACTGTAAAAGGCAGTATTCAGAAAAAGTGAACGTTTGGTGTGGAATACTGAATGAAAGGATAATTGGACCATTCTTTTTCGACGGCAACATGAATGGCGCAATTTTCCTACAATTTTTAAGGAATGAATTTTCGGACGCAATAGATGAACTTCCCCTTGCAGAAACAAGAAATTTATATTTTCAGTTAGATGGTTGTTCCATACATAATGCGGGAATTGTGAAGAATTGGCTGAATCAAAATTACCCTAATCGTTGGATAGGAAGGGGGAGTACATTAATTGGATGGCCACCAAGATCGCCTGACCTTACTTCACTCGATTTTTTCCTTTGGGGTTATGTTACACAAAAGGTTTACAAATCACGACCAAGGAATCGAGTGGAACTGTGAATTCAGCAAGCTTGCGATGCAATTACTCCACAACAATTGAGGAATACTTTAAAAAATATTCGTAAGCGATATGATAAATGCATTGAATTGGATGGAAGTTTGGTGGAGGCCACCAGAATATGAATTGCACTCATTTATTTTTCAATTCGGTATCTTCTTGGTTTCTATTTTTAAATTGATTGTGAATAAAAGATTGTTTTCCGCTAGTTTGTAGCAATTAGAAAACTTACTTACAGTTAACTTACAGTTATTTTTTTGTAGATTCATTTGAAATTATTGACACTAAAGTTTGTTGTGATAAACTGATTGATTGATATGGTTCGACATACATATGAAAGGAAATTGATTCTCCCATAAACGTTTCATGAATTTTATTTGAATAATATTTTGTTGAATATTGCCCCTAATCCAGTGTTGTAGTAAGAACGTTGCTAAAATTCCATTGAACAACATATTTTTCAAATTTTATTCATTTATAACTTTTTTATTACCGAACAGATTTCGATGAAACTGTGATCAGTAATATTTCAAGACATCCTGAATCCAGTGGAGTATACAGAATTTTCATAAAATTCCTGAACATGAATTGGTGGGTTGATTAAACGGCATATTTTTCAAATTTCATTCCTTTATAACTTTTTTATTGATTGACGCATTCCAACGTAATTTACATGTAAATCATTTGAAAATGTCGCGAATCCAGTGGTGTAGTCAGATTTTTTCTAAAAAAATCGCTAGTAATTTTTTTAGATTTTTGACCTTGAAAAGTAAGATTAGTTGGCCCTGGAAATTGAAATTTATTCATGATATTTGGTGTCCTAATAGACTTTTTGAATATCTACCTAACAAAAAAAAAATCATTCCAATCGGTTGAAAAATGTAAGTTTTATAAGGGTGCTTCCATCTTAAATGGGTCACACTGTATATGGAAACAGGAAATATCTATCGAGAAAAACTAAAATCAATCTCTGCGAGAGCCTTGTATTATCAACACTGAACTTCGCAGACACTTTGTATGGTCCGAGTCAAACTCTTTTCAATAAAAAAAATAATTCAAAAAATACAAAACTCCTGTCTTCGTCTCATATATGGGATCCGCAGAAGACATCGTATTTCCCACAAGTTGATAGAGGCGGGATGGCTCGACATGGAAAATAGGAGACACCTACACTCATCGTGCCTGTACCACAAAATAATAAAAACTAAAAGTCCACCATACTTATACAACAAAATAACGTTCCGTACAGATATTCATAATATAAATGTGCGCTTCAGAAGTCTCCTAACGCCGCCCTCACACAATTACGAATTCTTCAAAAGATCTTTTTCATACCAAATTTGCTATGTCTATAACCGGCTACCGAATTTTCTCAAAAAATTAAATTTCGCTGCGTTCAAATCAAAATTGAAGAATTTATCACTCAATCAGTGAACAATCATCATATGTCGATTTTTTTTCAACATACTGTGAATTGATTCTTTCTTTTTTTTTTCTAACCACCTTTCTTTTCTTGTAAAGCTGAAAATTACTTAAATAGGTGGTTCTTTGGAGGTTAAGTGGAAGAGCAAAGCTGCAGTACTTGTATTGCAGATTTGAACTTCGCCTTTTGGTAAAAATGTATCCCATTTTTTTTCCAATAAAGACTATTATTATTATTATTATTATTAAACCAGTCAATTATCTGTTACATATCAGACTCCACTTTTTCCTTCGGGTCATTCCAATTTTCATCCTCATACAACATTACAGTGTCATCTGCGAAGCTGATTATAGTTCTGGTATTATTCAAGGTGAGTAAATGATTAAGGTGTATTGAGAATAATAGTGGTCCAAGGACGGTGCCTTGTGGCACACCAAACTGAACTACCTCTTCTGAACTCAGTTTATTTTCAATTTGTACAAATTGTTTTCTGTGGTATAATAGATAACTTTTTAGGTTATAAGGTCTTCTTCGGCCTCCAATATCTTCCAAGGTTTCGAGAAGCTGTTGTGGCTCACAGTACGGCAAGCTTTGGTGAGGTCTAGAAATATATACAAACTAGGTTTTTCGTTATCTATCGCCTTGTATAGGGCTATCAAATTCGAATCTATGCGTGGGGATCTCGGTGACGGGAAAAGATAGAAGGGTGGTTGAATGGAGGCAAAGTTGCATATTGCAGAGGTCAATTACGTGACACAAAAAAATCTGATCTAGCTTCTTCGGTTCTGGAGTTATACAGGAAAAATCGAAAATTTCGTTTTTTTTTGGCCTATATCTTTTTATTTTGTGAAGATTTTTTGAAACTGTTGGCACTTTGCCAAAGCAACTTTTTGAAGACTATTCAAATATGCAATTTAAAATTATATACACCGGACAAAAGCCCACCCTCAACTCTTTATTTTCAAAAACGGACCTGTATTTTTTATAACATTTATTCAAATGCTTAGGTCGTGTTTTATGTTGGCGTTTTTTGTTCTATCTATGCTTAATTTTGTGTTTGGATTTCACCATTTCTAGGATTGGTATGGCTCCAGTAGCAGCTGTTATGACAATTGATGTATTGATGAAAAAATTGACTTTCTAATGGAATATTTTTTGCTAATCGGAAATCTCTCGCAATTATTTCGATAGAAAAACCAACGATCAATTCTATAAAATATCTCAATATAGAGGATGTTCTTCAATATAATACATAACAGAAAATTATCGAAGCTTTCTTTCTTTCAGCACATCAATCTGCTTGAATGATTTTTGAGTATCTGGTTTCTTCCAACCCTTCGTCTGTGGTGTATCAACAACATATTAGGGTTAAAGTTAATTCTGTAAGAGCCGAAGGCCTGAAATGATCGGATGAAGGGTTGGGCATGAAATAGGATTCCAT
Organism: Chrysolina americana; assembly: GCA_958502065.1. Classification (NCBI taxonomy): domain Eukaryota; kingdom Metazoa; phylum Arthropoda; class Insecta; order Coleoptera; family Chrysomelidae; genus Chrysolina; species Chrysolina americana. The sequence continues at coordinate 70,796,484 of OY293415.1, read as the reverse complement.
ATCTCGACTGTAATAGTGTATATTATACTGGTAAGTGTTGGACATAACTTTTTCAGCGTCTGAAATGATATTTTCCTTCAAATTATCAAGGATTACAAGGCCAAACCATGTGGTCCCGATAATTGCAGATAATATTTCGATTATGTTGGATATGATTACTCAGTAATGATTGGGGATATGAATTTGGTTTGATCTATGCACAATGGCCCTTCAGTTGAAGTTGATTTTGTAATAGAGCAAAAAATTCCTATGACTCTATTTTTCTTTGAGCGTCATTGGTTTCTCGCTGTAGACCTATTCCTTAACATATCCCCAGATGATAGAAATCTAAGGGCATAAGGACTTGGGACATTGCTGCCTCTTCCTCCAAAAATGCATCATTTGCAACTTTCCTAGCAGTTATGTGAAAATTCACGTTGACGATATCATCCCTAATTTATTCTTTTTCTTCCACGTTTTGTTCACTTTTTGTGCTTCATGCTTCCTGTTTCCTAAAACCTCTTCTTCGAAAACTCCAGTATATCGAACTGCATACATTCTACTGGCTACAAGCACTTTCTGTAGCATCTACCGATTGACACCAGGCACACGTTGTATTAATAAAATGATTTTTAAACAGATGGCGCCAAAATGAATGAATAGGAAGAAATGGATCTATTCAGAATGGCCAGCAAGGTCCCCAGACCTCACGCCCGTAGATTTCTATCTCTGGGGATATGTTGAAGGCGAGATCTACCAACGATACCAGAAGACATAAAAAATCCATTTAGAGAAGATTTTGGCTGTATTACAAGATCAACTTTAACTGAAGTTCGAAGAGCCATTGTAGATAGACTCAATTTGTGCATAGGTCAAAATGAGAGATTATTTGAACATCTCCTGTGAATCAACACAACAAAAACTCTTTTATATATAGACTATTTATTCTCAACTCAGAGAATATGTTTATGTAAGCTAAATCTTGAAATCGAGTAAAAAATTCAAGCACGTAGCTTTCTCCCATTTATGTCGGGACACACAGTATAATTTAAATTTATTTACACTGCTTACTCTAGTACACCTTACAAGGCATCGGTGAGGTGCAGAGGTTGATGATGTAATACCGAGTTTCACATTTTTGGTTAGCTTGAAAGCCATTAAAGTTAATTCGTGAATACATCTTATTATCATGGCATACGAAAAATATAATAATATGTATAAAAACCAGGACGATGATGGCTGTAATCATTCAATTAGGTAGTTATCACAATTATTCAAGCTTATTCTTATGGTAATTTAGCGTGATAATTTCCATTGTGCCAGTCTACGATAATTTCTTTGTTTTTCCACGGCTCCAAATTCAAGAAAATCGTAAGAATTTGATGATATTGGTAAAATGAGACAAATGACTATCTAGAAACGACTAAAAAATAAACACCGAATCTTCAAACGAAGTCAGTGGCGTAGATACAGGGGTTGACAAACAATTTCGAAATTTTACGCAAAAGATCAATTATTATCAGGTACTTGACATTTTTCTGAAATCTAATTTTTTATGCATAATAATAGTATTCTCGTTTTTTTGTTGCCGTTTTCTGGAAAAATGGTCCGTTCTGAACAAATAGACGTGGTCAGTTAAACTTCAAAATCTGAACAAAAATTGAAAAAACCTTATATCAAATTGAAAGTCTGGTGAATTGCTAATTATTTGTTGTTTTCGTTGTTATGGGAAAATTTTTAATAATTTAGTCCTTGGCTGAAAATCGGAACTGAACAGAGCTGGGTAATTCCTAGTTGAAAAGTAATTATTGATCATAATTTTTTTTCGTGTAATTTGTAATTGTGCTCAAGTCCTTTTTTTCTTAAAACAATTTGGATTGTAATTTCAGCAAAATCTGTGAAGAAATTGCAATTTGTAGTGTACAAGTACAATTATTACCTACTTTGCTTATTTTGTTTAGAAAGGTCAGTGGGTCACATGGTCTGAAACCAAGAAATGTTTTGCTTAAACTTGTGTACAGCCCCGTCAAATGATATGAAAAAAAATATGACAGTGCGAGAAATTTTTTATTCATTGGTAAAAAAGTGTTTTTTAAGTATAACACACAGAAGGAAGTGATAAAGTTCTGCTAAATTAAATCGACAAAATCTTACCTGGTCTAAACGTAGAGCGTTGATTTGTAATTTCCTCGCATACGATTTTGACCAGTCTATTGGAAGAATGTTGCCAAAATTTCCCGTCAGAGTCCACCACATCCTAGAAAAAAATAAAAGATTTACCAACGTTGAATATCAAGAAGAGGCCTAGTATTATACACGATGTTCCCAAATGTTATGTTTATACGGAAGAAGGTAATTCTATGGCTTATTTCATAACTAAAAATTCTCATTAACATAGAGGGTGTTGAAATTTCGAGATTTTTTTGGTTTTACAAGAGAAAAAATAAATTATAAACAAAACGGAAAACTTCAACGGGAGAAAAAGGGAACATGATCCCTGAAAAACTATCTCCCTCTGTAGGTTTTCACAACGATTTGACATGCCCAGTGATATAAGCCTTGCAACTTAACCTGAATTCCAAATTTGAGATAAAAACTCAAAAATTGCAGGAGTAAATAAGAAAACCTAGAAAAGGAAAAAGGTTCAACACTGTAGATCGGTAAGGAAGAAAATGCAAATCTGTTAGTTATGAAGTAAGCCAACGAATTACCTCTTATATAAGAGATATTGATATGATTTTGAATGAGTGTAGATTGTCCAATAGTCATGATTAATTTTGGTGCAAGTAATTGTTTCCGTAATAAAATGGCACTAAAATTCAACCGTGCTAAATATAGCGGAAATTGCTTTGGATTTTAATTGTTAATGATTGAAGGAAACTGCCATTCAACTCATAGTTTCAAAACATATTGTCATATCATTTCCTCACTGTAAGGAAATTATATTTCCTTACACAGTTGTTAGTGTTCTACATGAATGATTGAGAACACATTGTTTGTAAGGAATTATTTAATATTTTGAAAACATCATCACATTGAAGAATACATTTTAAGATTAATTTGTTATATTTATAGTTATTTGACAGTTCGTATAATTATTGAACATTAGAGAAACATTATTAGAACTATGAGGAACATTTTGGACAACATGCGGTGTGGTAGGGTTATTTTATTCAATATTTAGTACTGTGAAAATTTTATTTGCCACCTCAACTTCTTTACTGTTAAGCGATTCTTCGATATATCCTCCTGCAACGTTTGATGACTTCAGTTCGCCATGCCTCTTTAACTAGTTATGTTGGTACCAGAGTCAACCAAACACGTGAAAAATGGTAAAAAAACTCCAGAACTGTCGGAAGTATTTTAATTTGGAGGTTATAAAGGTTTGTATACCAGATGGCCGTTCGGAGATGACCTGCGCCGCCAGAAAATTTTCAAATTTTTTTCCATATTATATTCGTAAATTGCAATGTTTTTTGTATAGATTCACCAAATTTCGAAGCGATCGCTGGTCGAACAAAGTTTCTGTAGACGTATAAACGAACTTCTGCATCTTCAAACGGGTCGAATTTGTTATTTGATATTTTGCAATGTCTCAAAATTGTATCGTGTTGAATCGAAGGCGTACAATACGGAAAAAATAGTAAGAAAATTCCAGAACATTCGGAAGTATTTTAATTGGACGGTTATATGGGTTAGAATACCGGATTGGCCATTCGGAGATGACCTGCGCCCGCCAGAAAATTTTCAAATTTTTTTCCATATTATATTCATAAATTACAATGTTTTTTGTATAGTTTCACCAAATTTCGAAGCGATCGCTGGTCGAACAAAGTTTCTGTAGACATATAAACGAACTTCTGCATCTTCAAACGGGTCGAATTTGTTATTTGATATTTTGCAATTTCTCAAAATTGTATCGTGTTGAATCGAAGGCGTACAACACGGAAAAAATAGTAAGAAAATTCCAGATCATTCGGAAGTATTTTAATTGGACGGTTATATGAGTTAGAATACCGGATTGGCCGTTCGGATATGACATGTGCCCGCCAGAAATACTTCTAATATTTTTCCATATCATATTCGTAAAATGCAATGGTTTCTGTATAGTTTCACCAAATTTCGAAGCGATCGCTGGTCGAACAAAGTTTCTGTAGGCGTTTAAAAGAACGTCTGCATCTTCAAACGGGGCAAATTTAAAATTTGATTTTTTGCAACTTTTCAAATGTGTATCGTGTTGGATCGATGGCGTATAACGAGGAAAAAATATTAAGAAAATTTCAGAACCTTCAGAAGTATTTTACTTGAACGGTTATATGGGTTAGTATACCGTATTGGCCGTTCGGAGATGACCTGCGCCCGCCAGAAATTTTTCTAATATTTTTCCATATCATATTCGTAAAATGCAATGTTTTCTGTATAGTTTCACCAAATTTCGAAGCGATCCCTGGTCGAACAAAGTTTCTGTAGACGTTTAAACGAACTTCTGCATCTTCAAACGGGTCGAATTTGTTATTTGATATTTTGCAATTTCTCAAAATTGTATCGTGTTGAATCGAAGGCGTACAACACGGAAAAAATAGTAAGAAAATTCCAGATCATTCGGAAGTATTTTAATTAGACGGTTATATGAGTTAGAATACCGGATTGGCCATTCGGAGATGACCTGCGCCCGCCAGAAAATTTTCTAATTTTTTTCCATATTGTATTCATAAATTGCAATGTTTTTTGTATAGTTTCACCAAATTTCGAAGCGATCGCTGGTCGAACAAAGTTTCTGTAGGCGTTTAAAAGAACGTCTGCATCTTCAAACGGGGCAAATTTAAAAATTGATTTTTTGCAATTTTTGAAATGTGTATTGTGTTGGATCGATGGCGTATAACGGGGTAAAAATAGTAAAAAAATTCCAGAACATTCGTAAGTATTTTATTTGGACGGTTATTTGAGTAAGTATACCGGATTGGCCGTTCGGAGATGACCTGCGCCCGCCAGAAATTTTTCTAATATTTTTCCATATCATATTCGTAAAATGCAATGTTTTCTGTATAGTTTCACCAAATTTCGAAGCGATCACTGGTCGAACAAAGTTTCTGCATATTCAAACGGGACGAATTTGTTATTTGATATTTTACAATTTTTCAAAGGTGTATCGTGTTGAATCGAAGGCGTACAACACGAACAAAATAGTAAAAAAATTCCAGAACATTCGGAAGTATTTTATTTGGACGGTTATATGGGTTAGAATACCGGTTTGGCCGTTCGGAGATGACCTGCGCCCGCCAGAAACTTTTCTAAAATTTTTCCATTTCATATTCGGAAAATGCAATGTTTTATGTACAGTTTCACCAAATTTCGAAGTGATCACTGGTCGAACAAAGTTTCTGTAGACGTTTAAACGAACTTCTGCATCTTCAAACGGGTCGAATTTGTTATTTGATATTTTGCAATTTTTTAAAATTGTATCGTGTTGAATCGAAGGCGTACAACACGGAAAAAATAGTAAGAAAATTCCAGAACATTCGGAAGTATTTTATTTGGACGGTTATATGGGTTAGAATACCGGATTGGTCGTTCGGAGATGACCTGCGCCCGCCAGAAAATTTTCTAATTTTTTTCCATATTATATTCGAAAATTGCAATGTTTTTTGTATAGTTTCACCAAATTTCGAAGCGATCGCTGGTCGAACAAAGTTTCTGTAGGCGTTTAAAAGAACGTCTGCATCTTCAAACGGGGCAAACTTAAAATTTGATTTTTTGCAATTTTTCATATGTGTATCGTGTTGGATCGATGGCGTATAACGAGGAAAAAATATTAAGAAAATTCCAGAACATTCGGAAGTATTTTATTTGGACGGTAATTTGGGTTAGTACACCGGATTGGACGTTCGGAGATGACCTGTGCCCGCCAGAAAATTTTCTAATATTTTTCCATATTATATTCTTAGATTGCAATGTTTTTTGTATAGTTTCACCAAATTTCGAAGCGATCGCTGGTCGAACAGAGTTTCTGTAGGCGTTTAAAAGAACGTCTGCATCTTCAAACGGGGCAAATTTAAAATTTGATTTTTTGCAATTTTTCAAATGTGTTTCGTGTTGGACCGATGGCGTATAACGAGGAAAAAATAGTAAAAAAAATCCAGAACATTCGGAAGTATTTTATTTGGACGGGTATATGGGTTAGAATACCGCATTGGCTGTTCGGAGATGACCTGCGCCCGCCAGAAATTTTTCAAATATTTTTCCATATCATATTCATAAAATGCAATGTTTTCTGTATAGTTTCACCAAATTTCGAAGCGATCACTGGTCGACCAAAGCTTCTGTAGACGTTTAAACGAACTTCTGCATCTTCAAACGGGTCAAATTTGATATTTTGCAATTTTTCAAAATTGTATCGTGTTGAATCGAAAGCGTACAACACGGAAAAATAGTAAAAAAATTCCAGAACATTCGGAAGTATTTTATTTGGACGGTTATATGGGTTAGAATACCGGATTGGCTGTTAGGTGATGACGTGCGCCCGCCAGAAAATTTTCTAATTCTTTTCCATATTATATTCGTAAATTGCTATGTTTTTTGTACAGTTTCACCAAATTTTGAAGCGATCGCTGGTCGAACAAAGTTTCTGTAGGCGATTAAAAGAACGTCTGCATCTTCAAACGGGGCATATTTAAAATTTGATTTTTTGCAATTTTTCAAACGTGTATCGTGTTGGATCGATGGCGTATAACGAGGAAAAAATATAAAAAAATTTCCAGAACCTTCGGAAGTATTTTATTTGGACGGTAATTTGGGTTAGTATACCGGATTGGCCGTTCGGAGATGACCTGCGCCCGCCAGAAATTTTTCTAATATTTTTCCATTTCATATTCGTAAAATGCAATGGTTTCTGTATAGTTTCACCAAATTTCGAAGCGATCACTAGTCGAACAAAGTTTCTGTAGACGTATAAACGAACTTCTGCATCTTCAAACGGGTCTAATTTGATATTTGATATTTTGCAATTTCTCAAAATTGCATCATGTTGAATCGAAGGCGTACAACACGGAAAAAATAGTAAGAAAATTCCAGATCATTCGGAAGTATTTTAATTGGACGGTTATATGAGTTAGAATACCGGATTGGCCATTCGTAGATGACCTGCGCCCGCCAGAAAATTTTCTAATTTTTTTCAATATTATATTCATAAATTGCAATGTTTTTTGTATAGTTTCACCAAATTTCGAAGCGATCGCTGGTCGAACAAAGTTTCTGTAAGCGTTTAAAAGAACGTCTGCATCTTCAAACGGGGCAAATTTAAAATTTGATTTTTTGCAATTTTTGAAATGTATATTGTGTTGGATCGATGGCGTATAACGAGGAAAAAATTGTAAAAAAATTCCAGAACATTCGTAAGTATTTTATTTGGACGGTTATTTGAGTAAGTATACCGGATTGGCCGTTCGGAGATGACCTGCGCCCGCCATTAATTTTTCTAATATTTTTCCATATTGTATTCGTAGATTGCAATGTTTTTTGTATAGTTTCACCAAATTTCGAAGCGATCGCTGGTCGAACAGAGCTTCTGTAGGCGTTTAAAAGAACGTCTGCATCTTCAAACGGGTCGAATTTGTTATTTGATAGTTTGCAATTTTTCAAAATTGTATCGTGTTGAATCGAAGGCGTACAACACGGAAAAAATAGTAAGAAAATTCCAGAACATTCGGAAGTATTTTATTTGGACGGTTATATGGGTTAGAATACCGGATTGGTCGTTCGGAGATGACCTGCGCCCGCCAGAAAATTTTCTAATTTTTTTCCATATTATATTCGTAAATTGCAATGTTTTTTATATAGTTTCACCAAATTTCGAAGCGATCGCTGGTCGAACAAAGTTTCTGTAGGCGTTTAAAAGAACGTCTGCATCTTCAAACGGGGCAAATTTAAAATTTGATTTTTTGCAATTTTTCAAATGTGTATCGTGTTGGATCGATGGCGTATAACGAGGAAAAAATATTAAGAAAATTCCAGAACATTCGGAAGTATTTTATTTGGACGGTAATTTGGGTTAGTATACCGGATTGGACGTTCGGAGATGACCTGCGCCCGCCAGAAAATTTTCTAATATTTTTCCATATTATATTCGTAGATTGCAATGTTTTTTGTACAGTTTCACCAAATTTCGAAGCGATCGCTGGTCGAACAGAGTTTCTGTAGGCGTTTAAAAGAACGTCTGCATCTTCAAACGGGGCAAATTTAAAATTTGATTTTTTGCAATTTTTCAAATGTGTTTCGTGTTGGATAGATGGCGTATAACGAGGAAAAAATAGTAAAAAAATTCCAGAACATTCGGAAGTATTTTATTTGGACGGTTATATGGGTTAGAATACCGCATTGGCTGTTCGGAGATGACCTACGCCCGCCAGAAATTTTTCTAATATTTTTCCATATCATATTCGTAAAATGCAATGTTTTCTGTATAGTTTCACCAAATTTCGAAGCGATCACTGGTCGAACAAAGTTTCTGTAGACGTTTAAACGAACTTCTGCATCTTCAAACGGGTCAAATTTGATATTTGATATTTTGCAATTTTTCAAAATTGTATCATGTTGAATGGAAAGCGTACAACACGGAAAAATAGTAAAAAAATTCCAGAACATTCGGAAGTATTTTATTTGAGCGGTTATATGGGTTAGTATACCGTATTGGCCGTTCGGAGATGACCTGCGCCCGCCAGAAATTTTTCTAATTTTTTTTCCATATTACATTCATAAAATGCAATGTTTTTCGTATAGTTTCACCAAATTTCGAAGTGATCGCTCGTCGAACAAAGTTTCTATAGGCGTTTAAACGAACGTCTCTTCAAACGGGTCAAATTTAAAATTTGATTTTTTGCGATTTTTCAAATTTGTACCGTGTGAAATCAATGGCGTAAAACACGGGAAAAATAGTGAAAATATTCCAGAACCTTCAGAAGTATTTTATTTGAACGGTTATATGGGTTACTATACCGTATTGGCCGTTCGGAGATGACCTGCGGCCACCAGAAATTTTTCTAAAATGCAATGTTTTTTGTATAGTTTCACCAAATTTCGAAGCGATCGCTGGTCGAACAAAGTTTCTGTAGGCGTTTAAACGAACGTCTGCATCTTCAAACAGGTCGAATTTGTTATTTGATTTTAAAAAATGTATCGTGTTGAATCGATGGCGTACAACACGGGAAAATAGTAAAAAAATTCCAAAACCTTCGGGAGTATTTCGTTTGGGCAGTTATATGTGTCAGCATACCTAGAAAAATAGTGAAAAAATTCCAGAACGGTCGAAAGGATTTTATTTGGGCGGTTATATGGGTTAGTATATCGATTGGCCGTTCGGAGATGACCTGTGCCCGCCAGAAATTTTTCTGATTTTTTTCCATATCATATTCGTAAAATGCAATATTTTTCTATAGTTTCACCGAATTTCGAAGCGACAGCAGGTCGAACAAAGTTTCTGTAGGCGTTTAAACGAAAGTCTGCATCTTCAAAAGGGTCGAAGTTTTATTCATTTTTTGCAATTTCTCAAACATGTATCGTGTTGAATCGATGACATAAAACACGGGAAAAATGGTAAAAAAAATCCAGAACTTTCAAAAGTATTTTATTTGGGCTGCTTTATGGGTTAGTATACCAGATTGGCCGTTCGGAGATGACCTGCGCCTGCCAGAAATTTTTACAATTTTTTGATGTCGAAAACTTTAAAGACTGTGGTCACAATAATATTCAATGTTGCGAACGTGGGGAAAAATCCTTTCCCGCACTAGTGCTGAAAAACCACACTTCCCCAACCAAATTGAATGCGGGTATAGGGTGAATCACGCACGCCTTTAGGAAAAATGAGTTATTATTCGAATGTTCATAGTCGGACTGTGACATTGAATGTATTAGATCAATTAGGGGCATGACGAATTGAGACTGAAATTCGTTCTAATCATTGTAATCAAAGAGACAAACTCGACTATCCTATTTTACACCAGATGTGTCAGTAATTCATCCAATTAAACCACAATTCTTCATCATAATCAGGAAGCCAAATTAGTCACTCGTTGATGCAAGAAATGGGGTCCTCGCAAATATGACGGGTGAATTTGTTTTCCTTTCCAGTCAGTCGAATAATTCGATTTGAGAAAACCCTTCGGAACGATGACACATGTTTGAAATTCAGTGTTATTTTTCGGTTGATCAAGATCTTGTTACCCGATTGAATATTGGTAGTTAGATTATGGGGTGTATCAACTTTCATTCAACAATTTAACATATTGACATAATTGATTTTGTTAAAATTGATATTTCTGTCAACCAGCCACCCCCAGAAGTCTTCGAAAGACTTGTGCGAGCTAGGGAAGACATAGCCCTTACATTTTAACGTGTGATTCCATATGCATAATATCCTGTCAAAACTTACAAGTGAGTGAATACAATTAGTCCAGTAACTAAGATCAAGTCTATCATGTTACAGTTCTTAATTCCATTTTTTTCTTTAACAAATTTTCCAGGTTTCCAGAGAGAAAGAGAGAAAGGGAAACCCCATGCTGGGATTTGAACTCACTCCCTTATGATTGAGGCCAACACGTCCCACAATCAACTTGAGCCTTCTACAAAAAAATTAAATGGTTTGAAAACTGTCAACTAGTGAATTTGATGAGTCACATTCAGTGGTGAATAATCTGAAGAGAGATTGAAGTTTCCTCAACAGGAAAAAGAAGTGTACTTGAATATACTTACTTGCCCAAATTCGAATTTTTCGAAATAATGGTAACAAAATGTGAAGTACGTGTCTATCTTAATATATATAAATTACGTGTCACGTTGTTTGTCCGCTATAGACTCCCAAACTACTTAACCGATTTCAATCAAATTTGCACACCGTGTGCAGTTCGATCTAACTTAACAGATAGCATAGCTCACATCTCAATTTTTAGCCGCAATATTATTTTATTGCAAATTATTTGTTGATGGCGAGAGAGTGAGACAGAACACATTACACGTTCTCGGTCTCCTCTTTGTGCGATGCTTCGTAGTTTCCACACTATCGTCTACTAAGCATTATTTGTTTATTATTCGACAGTCACAATTATCTGTCAGTCCCAAACGATTCTAACAGATGGCGGTATCTGCTGACTGGATTGAGTAACTATTCTAACAGATGGCGCAGTGTTAAAAGTACTAACGTTTCACATAAGTTACAATTTAATGGCATAACCACCACGTGTTGCTGAGGCTAAAGTACAACTTGAATTTATTTCGTAGTAAACGCAATACAGTGAAGTTCAATTGTTCTTAATTTTTGGTATTACCATAGCCGGCCACGTGTTATTTAGACTGAATTATAAATTGAATTCATATTATAGTAAAAGTAATACAGTTGAATCCTTCTTGCTTTTTAATTATTAGTGCTTCATTATTTAACAATCTTTAATTAAAGTATATACATGTAAGTATTACCACGTAGTTATATTATTATATATTTCCTATGCATCAAATCACGATGTACGATATATGTATTTTGATGATTATGAGGTACTCAAGGCTCTAGAATCAATATAGAAAATCAATGATGGCGGTCGCCATGTATTTTAACAAATGGCATCTGGTGTGAAAAAGCATGGTAGTCCCCATGACTGGTGTTCTCCTACCGTTTCCCTTGAATAATTTACTCCTATGTAATATAATAAAAAACTTAGCCACAGCAACGCGTGGCCGGGTCTGCTAGTTTAAATATATCGGAAGATTTTGAGTTTTCCCCGAATTATCTTATAAAATAACGAAAAATGGATTGAGCGATCCAATTTTCCACATAAAACTATTTGATAGGTATTCTCGTCAGCACGTACAACAGACAGAAACCAACGACTGCCCCTTACGACCGTTACATTGTATCTGTTCGATACTCGGCAAATGTTTCTACGAGAACTACTTTGCGATGGATAAATAATCATTTTGCAACATAAAATCGACTACCAGCAATTGTTTATGCAAGAACTAAGTCTTCTTTCAGAAATTAAGATTACAAATGTAATAGTTCGAAAGCAACCCCTTGATTGATCCTGAGGAAAGTCCATCAATTTTATATGAATCAAAGTACTAGAAACATACGATAGATAATGTTACTCTTCTTCGGGTTTGTTGGCCGTCGTGATATGGAATTGCTTCCTAACGTTTCGCCCGCACGAGTGGCTGGCTTCTTCTGAGGTTCCATCTTGAAAGATTTCCGATGACTGGTTGGTTCGGGATCTAAGCGCATATTTATATGTCCGGCTGGTACCTGTAATTATTACGTTCTTATCGTCCGTTCCTGGAATTAAATTATCTCTCAGTATTGGGGTTGCAGGTATATTCCTTTCGGCTGTTCTTTTCCTAGCTTGACTAAGTAATGGATTCCAAATTCGGTTGAGGGTCAGTGTCTCTTCTTTTCTGTTGAAATTATCCGTATGTTTATGGATTTCAATTGCTTCTCGTATAAGCCGATTGTGATATCCCTGGTCAGGAGCAAGAAGTTTAACGTCTTCAAACAGTATCTTGTGGTCCCCTTCACTCAGCGCGTGTTCTGCAACAGCTGACTTGTCCGTCTGACCTAATCTACAGTTTCTCCTGTGTTCATGTAGTCTTGTTCCCATGGATCTTTTCGTGGTTCCGATATAGACTTTCCCGCAAGTGCACGGTATACGATATACCCCAGCAGCTGACAGCGGGTCCCTCTTATCTTTTCCTGATCTAAGGCTTTGTTGTATTTTTCTGGTGGGCCTAAATACTGTTTTAATATTGTGCTTTCCAAGGAGTTTTCCTATTCTGTCCGTGACCTTAGGGATGTACGGTAGATAAGCGCGCGCGACTGTTTGAGCTTCCTCTCTATTTTGGGACGTTGACTTCTTTGGTTTCATGGCTCTGTTGATCTCGGTATCACTATATCCATTCGATCTGAAGGCCACTTGAAGGTGTTTTAATTCTTCTTGTAGATGTTCTGGCTCACATATTCTTCGAGCACGTTCTGTCAGTGTGGAGATGACGCCTCGCTTTTGACTCGGGTGGTGGTTTGATAGTGCATGAAGATATCTATCCGTATGTGTCGGTTTTCGGTATACTTTGTGGGTTAGATTTTGTGCCACATCTTTCTATGAGTACGTCTAAGAAGGCTATCTGTTGTTCTTGTTCGGTTTCCATGGTAAATTTGATGCTAGGATATTGAGAATTGAGGTGATCCAGGAAAAGATTCAGTCTCGCTCTCCCATGTCTCCAAATGACAAAGGTGTCATCTACGTATCGTAACCACATGGTCGGTTTAAACTCGAAAGATTCGATTGCCTTCTTTTCAAATTGTTCCATGAAAAAATTGGCTATTACTGGGCTAAGTGGGCTTCCCATCGCCACACCATCTAATTGCTCATAGAAGTCTCCCTTCCATTGAAAGTAACTTCCGGTGAGACACGCCTTGAAAAGTCCGACAATGTCATTTGGGAACATATTGGCTATTTCCCTCAGGGAATCTTCTAGTGGGACGTTGGTGAACAAGGATACAACGTCGAAACTGACAAGAATGTCACTTGCCTCCAAGGTTACGTTCTTGATTTTCCTCACGAAGTCTGTCGAGTCTTTGACGAAAGAGGGAGGGAGGGAGTCGTGCGGGCGAAACGTTAGGAAGCAATTCCATATCACGACGGCCAACAAACCCGAAGAAGAGTAACATTATCAAGAATCCCGGCCGCGAAAGCCTCAATCAATATATCATACGATAGATAGTTGGTCGAAATTTGTTCAAGTTGATATAGCAAATATTTTTCTTTGGTTGCTCTTTTCACACCGGAAAAATTACGCAAAATCTATTCTAATAACTCGATAATTTTTTCTTCAGAAAAAAATTGATAATTACAATAATTGTATTTTTTTTAATGAGCTTTAAGAAACTCGAAACAAAAAGTTAGGCAATGGAATCTCGTGAAACACAGACATTCGAAATAAAAAGAAAATGGTCTATTTCCCCATAGGAATAGCGTGAATAGAGAATACGCCATATGTGTCTTTCTTCCAATTATCTTGGGTAAATTATGAGCACGCAATAAAGAAATAACAAATGGTATAATTACTATAAATTGATCATTCAGAAGATAATAATTATCAATTGCACATACAAATTCAGAAATTGTTTTTCGCACGCAAATTATGGACGGTAATGGCTATTGTTACTTCTCAAATAAGTGGAACACTTTTCATCACATGACTCAGTATGATGTGTGTTTTTTCTAAATTTCAAATGATAATAGCACTTAGTTAGGGTGAAACGTGTAATGATTCAAAATAATAATATACGAATTTGTCATCTTGAGAAGCTCAAGCTTTTTAATCGTACCTTATATACCCTAATCTCACTTTTCACGGAAACATTCTGTAATTTTTATATGTAAAATGGTTCTCGGTGAAATTGTCTGAATTTTTAGTATATTGTGGTATTCGATGTAGAGACTGAACGTGTAGAATCGCAAAGTTCGTTGATGGATAGATTTTGAAATACAGGGCGTTCAAGTTAGAAGTCAGTAATTTTTGTATAATTATTTTCTCGGGATTTGAATGTGCCAACTGCATTTTTTTTTTTCGCTCTTATCATCAACGTACCTTCATATTACCAAATATTATTCATTTGGTGCAGATTATATCATTATGTACAGAGTGAAGAATAAAAACATTTTAATAATGTCTGAAAGTTCGATGCAATAAAGAAATATAAAAAAAATAATTAATTTTGGCATGCGATATACTATTCTTATTCTATCTTTAATCATAATTCATACATTTGGAAAAAGCCCTTACACTATCTTGTAAGAATAGCTCACATTACTGCAACATTCAGTTGAAAGAAGTGCACATGAATGGAAATGGATAAGAGTTTCTTCATCTTAACAAATAATACTTGCAACAACTTTTCTCCAGGTAAGTAATAATCTTCATAAAATAATTACCTATCCAATATTTGCTTATTAATGATAAATACCAAAAGAAAAAGTGGTTGTTCTTCTGATAGATACAATTTACATTACAACAAATCTAGAAGATAAATTCAATTGAATACGTTTCTGACGTTGATAATGTCCAAACAATTGTAGCTTTCATAATCTCTTCAGCATTTAGAAATTTCTATATTTTTATTCATCTGAAACAATTTTCGTGAGTTCGGCACATTCAGTAGGTATATGTACCTTCTAATAAAACATTATTTTCATTAGTCAGATTTCAAATGAAAAAAATAAAAAAACAGAGATCTTAGTCCGAAAAAATTTAAAAAATGTATTAATACTAAATATAGATAAAATACAGCACACACTTTCACGGACATATGAATAAATAAAAGACATATTGAAATACTAGTTACATGAACAGGGTGGGGGTAGGTTAGGGTTTTAACCGATTTCAGGGTGAGAGACTCTAGTCCTGCCCTCCTGTTTCCAAGGGGTAGGCAAAGTCGCCCCACATCTGTCCGGAGATAGACCGCACGTGTAATGTGGTGCTGAAGGTTTTCCGGGTTTTCCTACAGCTGAAAAGTGAATACACCAACAAAGACATCAGTAAGTCGCCCCGGAGCGCTACGGCAAATAATAATAATAGCCGTCCTCTACCCGCACAGGCTATGCCTTTGGGTACACTATATAAGTGTTAATGAGGGAGTGTTATTATTATTATTATATGCTCGTAAGTGGTTTGGTCTCAGCTTGGCAGTTTCCCTTCCTTCTCCAAGTTATGCAGGGGTATTACGTGGGCTGTTTTCCGGCATCATGGTATTACATGGATGGTATCATCTGCTCAAGTCCCGGAAAAACTCAGAAAAAACCATTTCAGACCTCATCTCCTAGACATCTTTTAGTCGCTCATGGGACAGGTCCAGTGCCTGATATATATGCCCCTGATGCTTTCTCGGGGCATGATCGTAGCTTCGTATCCTGGTGATGTCCCTGGTCAGAGGGCTTCCAAAGATGTGATGTCTATAGAATTTATCTGCGATCTTTTTTACATACCCTGTAATCGTCGCGACATTGGCCAGCTCATACAATGCGGATAACCGAATGTACTTGTCACTATCCGTGATGATACGAAATACTTTTGTATCCTCTCCAGCCGCACTATCTGGTATGCGTGGGGCTGCAAAATATTGGACAGGCGTAGGTCATCGATTGTCTGATGACCTGTTTGTAGATCAACGCTTTGTTTTCCCTCGGAAGCTTGGAACTCTTCGCAATCAACGAGTCCGTTTTACAGAACCCGCAGCTCATTGAATTGCCAAGCTGACGTGTTTGAAGAGCGTCAATCTCCTGTCCAATTTTACCTCCAGGTACTGCACAGACTCAGCCTCCTTAATCCGGGTTCCCAGACCCATAAACTCCCACGTGATCTACACGCTACTACGTTTTCTCTTCTTAGTGAAGTGTATGAGCTCTGTTTTTCCCGGATTGACCACTATTGTGTTGCCACCTAGAGTTGGATTTCATTTCAATTCAATTCAATGTAATTGCCCACTATATCAACTTCAGAACTAGATACGTATAGAGATGGAGTTCCAGAATGAGCAATGATCACTCATGAAGGATCCCATTAGGGAATCCAAAACTTTCCTTGATAGCAACCCCTGTTCAACGACACGAAAAGCAGAAGAGCGTACCCTCTCGTCAAAAAAACTGGATACCAATCAATAAAACGTGCTACAAATTTCTCAGGGGTTTTTCCATCTCATGAAAGACTAATTCCAGAAACAAAACGGACCATACGGCATATAAAAGGGCGCCATTGATCTTGGTCGCGTGGCGCATGCTCCGTTTGGGGCGACAGGTACGGACCCTATTTAGCGCGTGGAAAATCAATACCGCAACTCACTGGGGTGGTTTATTTTCCACTTCCGCCGCCCCGACTGCGTGTTGGGACCACGTGTTCGTGCTTCTTAGCGAATGTTTTGACGGGGGATGGAACTCGATAGGAAGACGGTCTTGGCGATATATTGCGGAATAGGACTAGGGGGAAGGAAACGCGATATCGTTTTGACGTAATGATTATTTGTCTCCCTCTTCGTAGGTTTGGATGAATCGGTGAATGTTCAATACTATGAAATGGTGTATTTTGTAGTTATTTTATTGCAAAGGAGAATTGCTGTGAAAGAAAAAATTACTTTTCCAATTATCTATACCAAAATAACTTCTTAGTTCAATAATCTTCGTTTACTAAAAACTCTGGCGAAAAACTAGAGTACATTACACAACAGATACTTGTAGGCAACGTATATACTGTGTCTCACGTTTTATAAATCCACCACCATAACTTCCATAATTTTTGCAGTCATTCATTGGCGAATCTAGGGAGTGTTTCAGGGGCGGTCATCAGTTACCGAAATAATGAAATTCACAGGAATATAAACTGAATCTTAAAAATACGTTTGAAATACCAAGTGGAATATAATGTGTTTGTACGGTTTTCGATAAAAAACAACTACTGATTTCCTTTGTTTCTGATTCTTGCGGCTCACCGAAGTACTATGCATTTTACTGAAGAGGAGTTCCGGAAAATAATTATTTTCTCCGATTGACAGCAAATATTAATTTTGCTGACACATATCAATCAGCAAAGTATTACTTTTCCTGCCTAGGCAGCAAAGTGATTATACTCAATGGGAATAAAACATTTGACGTAAACATTTATTAGCAATTATTACATAACACTTTTAACAAGAATTTAAAAACATGTTTAGTTGTTTTTAACATTGATGGTAAAATTACTACAATTTTGAACGAATAGGCCACCTTTTCTTTCCTCAGATATCGTTCTCTCTACATTAATTATATTACCAGTTTGATTCGTCTCATAAGTAGTTCCTATATTTTTCAAAACTTTTTCACAAATGCTGGTTCAATCTTCAATGTACCCTTCTGCTATAGTTGAGGATTTCCACCCACCATGTCGTTTCAACATTGTTATGTCACCTCCTGCATTCACAAGTAAAGTGGCAGAACTTCTGTGGAGGCAGTGTCCCGTATATTCCTTAGCATTCGGCAACTTTAAATAGACAGCTATTCTTGAGGTATTTTACCAAATTTATGGATTCCAACAAATTGCTTTATGGATTTACCTTTTGCGTATTTGAAAAAAAATCTTGTGTCTTTTAATTCAGCAGGCCGAAGAGCTATATATTTTCTAACAACATCCAAATATTCCATTATTACGAAAGACCTCGAATTCTTCGTCTTCGTGTTTAATAGGGATACCAATAGTTTATTGTTCATATCTTCAATACTTTCTAACTTTAAATTCAAAAGTTCGTCGCAGCGACATGCACCCGCAATTCCAAAAATCAATACAACCTAAAAGAATGGATTATAAGTATTTTCACTCCATGGTATAGATATCTTATTCAAAACTTACTTTTGCTAATAAATATTCATCATCTGGTGCATGTATAAAGTTAATAATATCTTGTTTTTCGAAAACTCGGAACTTCTTTGCCTTGTAGCCTTCAGATGACCGTTTTAAATATGCCCGCAACTTCAAGTATCTTCCTATATCTACGCCATTTTTAACATTCATAGTTGCCTTCAACATGGAATATACAGACCAAAGGGTAGAACTCTTCATTGTTTGAGATAATCCAGCAAAATAAGCAAGTAATACAGTCTCCGAAAAAGTATTCGCATTTTTCTCCATGCAATAATCCATAATTCGTTTATAATTTCCTTCATATCTCATCCGAGACTTCTCCGGCATCAAATTCAACTCTATATTTTTTGCCACCTCCCTTATTTCTGGAGGAGTAAGTACTTCCAGGTCGCTATCACTGTCCATTATATAATAATTTGAATATTTCGATATTTTTGCGCACAACTGTCAGAAATTTCATGAATTGTCAAACTATAATTATTATAGACATTTCCATAGCAACCAACCATTCCAACAACTGCGATTTCTATCAAATTTTATTTTAATTGAACACTACAGGAAAAATAAAGAGATTGTGGGAATTGTAATAATTTGCAAATACAATATCCTCCTATATCATTATGAACAATCGGGAAAAAAATTATATGTTCAACTCGGCAGCAAAGTAGATTGACTGCCTTAGCTGAATTCATAGCCGAGCGTCTCTACTACTTTGCTGCCTAGTTAAACAATTAACTATTTTTCCTTTATTGTAATCTGTTTTGCCGCCGTTTGATTTGGACGCACTGCATAGAAGAATATTCCTGTTTCATAGTTGCATCGGATGGTGAATGACTCCTATGAAATTCAAAAAAGTATTGATTTGGGATGTTTGAGTGACGAAACATTCCATACGAAAAATACGAATAAAACGAATAATTTTGGTTTGTATAACGTGTGTTTTATTCTTGTTGAAAATCAATCAAGGTTTAGATGCATATCTAGACTGGTTTTTTAACCAATATCGACTACTTATTCAGAACCCCCTCAGATCCGCCAGTGTTTGCAGTAGAATTCTGAATTTTGTAGCACATCCTCTCAAGAGCATTCTCAATTTTTTCAACCTTTCTTTGGCAAGTTACACTAGAAACTGTTTCTACATAAATTGCAGTACTCACTAGTAATTTTCACTTATATAGTTTACTTTGTTGAGAATATGTAGAAACTTGTAGAACATATACATATTCTTCTGGACGTTTTTTATAATACAGGATGCCGTATTGAAATAAAATCATATATTTACGGAATCTGCATGAAATTTTGAGTATATTGTGCAAATTTCAAGTAATTCCAACAAATTTGTATTTTTCATCATTTTTCGCTTTTTCTAATAATTTTGTTTTACATCGATTGGCTCGAAATCCACAGAGCATACTTATTTGATCATTCTGAATCGAATCCAGTCCTATTCGTGACATTTGCATGAAATTTTGCGTATATAGTGCGGATTGCGAGTGAATCTGCCAATTGTGTACTTTTCATGATTTTTAAGGTTCTACCATTTGGACTTTTTTCGATTTGATCATTCTGAATCGATTGGCGTTCGCAGAATTGCTCTTTCTTCAACCATTCCCAAGTTGAAGAGTTCATCTGGAAATGAGTCATTTCCCTCCACTTTATTCCAGTCCTATTTGTGACATTTATAACGTATTTTTTTTCATATGCCAAACCTTGTATCTGAGCATACACAAATCATATATTTTCGGAATCTGCATGAAATTTTGCGTATAGAGTGTGGATCGTAGGTGAATCTGCCGATTTTGTATTTTTCGATTTGTCTAATAATCTTGTTTTACTTCGATTTTTTTCTAAGTACTAAAAACATCTAAGTAAATATTTAATATTTAAACTTTTATTAATACTCCTTCACGATAAATAATTTGTAACCCCCAAAAATGTTATAATCAGTAAAATTCATTTCAAATTCATTGACAACAAAGGCCAGAGGATAGAAATTAAATTGTAGCCACTTTGAGGCCTCTTGCATGAGGGCATACCAGGAAATTTTCCGATATCCCGGTGGTAAAATTCGACACTGTGTTGAGGGTTAAAATCCCCAAAAACATGCCAGGCAATGAATTTTCTCCACGAAATCAAAATTTTTAATAATACAGGCCGTTTCATTTATCATGTGGTAACATTGCTATATTCTAAACCGTAGTAGATACAAAGACGATTAAACTTATACAGGAAAACTGAAAATGCTGTTTTCGGTTTTTTACGAATAGAATTGTTATTTCAGAAAATATAAAAAAATTCAAAAGGAAACTTTTATTGTATTCAAAATGTACTAGAACTACGTAACGATAAATTTTTATTCAAATGTTTCGTGTCAATACCGCCATCATCAACAATTCTTTTCAAATACGGACCTGTCTATTTCATCACAAATATTGATAGAGCGATAAAATCACAATTCAGTGGTATATCACACTCGACATTTTTATAACGTTTCATATAAAATAACTAGCATCATCAGTGACAACAATTTTTAATTACGGTCCTGTCGTTAGTTTGTTTATGAATTCTACAGAATATAACGCTTCGATATAAAAATTATCAGTGACGTTTTGAATGAATGTATCTATGAAAATTGTATTTATACTATAAAAATTCATAAAAGATTTCTGCAGTTTCAGAGACGAACGATAGCAATTTACCCCAGAAATAAACTTACTCAAGAGGAGAAGAAATCAAACAAACAGAAAAACAATTTATTTCATAATGAATTTGTGGAAGAAAATAAAACCAATATTCTACATCTCTCTTTGTTGAATGCATATAAGTTGTCTATCCATACAATTTCTGTGGCAATTTTCTAGCATGATGGTTGTAATGCTATTACATGCATCTCTCATTTTCTGTTTGAGATGGTCGATATCGGTACTAGGTGTCGAAAAAACTTTATCCTTTATGTATCCCCAGACAAAAAATCCAAAGGAGTAAGGTCTGGGGATCGAGCTGGGCGGGCAATTGGTCCATTGTTTCCAATCCACTTTGTGGAATATTACATCTTAATGTTCCCTTACTATTGCTGCATTATGGGGAGGGGCACCGTCTTGTTGAAAATATTGTATTTCACGGCGGGTGCTTAATGGCAATTCACCTAAGTAGCCATCAAACTCATTGGATAAAAAATTTAAATACATTTCACCATTCAAATGCTCATCGTAAAAGAAAGGACCTAGTATGTTTGTTCCCAAAATTCCCAACCAAACATTTATTCCGAACCTCTACTGGAAATTGGTTTCTCTATGTAAATGTTCATTCGTATTATTCCACCTATAATGGATGTTTCTGTTGAACCAACCATTGTTGGTGAATTTTGATTCGTCCGTCCATATTATTTTTTCACAAATATTTCGAACTTTCCTATTTCTACGTCTTAACCATTTCGCAAATCGTACTCTCCTTCCGTAATCCCTTTCATTAAGGTGATGAACTTTGCATATTCTGTAGCATTTGTATTTGTTCTCTTTCAAAATATTTCTGGTAGATTTAACAGATATCTCAAGTTCGTGGGCAATTTCTCGTAAAGAACAATCTTGATTAGAAATATTTTTGTAACTGAACAATCTTAGATTTAAAAAAAAGACGTTATTTTTCACTTTTCAGTCTTTATAAGGTAATATTTGCTTACCCAAAACATTTATTTGGTTCCTTATACTTCCAGTAACAACACATTTCCTAGTTATATTTCTGTCAAATGCACCACAGTCTCTCAAATTTCTTTCTAATCGTCTATACATTTGAATGTTTGGAATGCGACGATTCGGGTATAGCTCACCATACATATTTCTTGCCAAAAGAGGATTTCTATTTGATTTTGCATAAGTAAATAGCATATCAGTCCTTTCGTCATTCGAATACATATTTAATATGTAACCGAGTGCTTAAATGTCTAACAGTTCTTAACAGATATCAACAACTCATTTATTTTTCCTGCCATAGAAATCAAGCAAAGCCTACGTGTTAAAATATGGTAAAAGAAGTGAGATGCTATTTAATTGTACAAATTAGACAACACTGGTATTTTGATCAAAAACTGATATTTTCATTACTTCCAGGATTGAGAATTATGAAAATAATCCGTGTAAAAATTGATACAGGAGAAATCAGCCTTGAATCAAGGATTACTGTAATACAAAAATCTCCAAAAAGGAAAAATACGAATGTTCGTTGTGTTGGGGTATCTTCCTATCGAAAGTATTGGGTAATGACTGAATTATCCTAATAGTTGAATGCCTTTTGAAGAAATCAAAACAATTTACAAAAGAGCTAACGACAGTACCATAATTAAAAATTGTTGTCACTGATGATGCCAGTTATTTTATATGAAACGCTATAAAAATATCAAGTGTGATATACCACTAAATTCTGATTTAAACGCTTTATCAATATTTGTGATGAAATAGACAGGTCCGTATTTGAAAAAAATAGTTGATGGTGGCCGTGTTGACACGAAACGTTTAATTAAAAATTTATTATTACATAGTTCTAGTACATTTTGAATACAATAAAACTTTCCTCCTTCATTTTTTTATATTTTCTGAAATAACCATTCTATTGGTAAAAAACCAAAAAACAGCATTTTTTGTTTTCCCTGTATAAGTCGGGAAGGGCGAGAGTCCCCGTAGATTTTCTCTGACCAATGTACTGCTCACCACAATAGTTACATTTTTTCCCATTTAATCGTCTTTGTATCTATTACGGTTTATAATATAGCAATGTTACCACATGATAAGAGAAACGGTCTGTATAGTTCTTTCGTCAAATTAGTCAACTCTTTCTAAACCAAGGTGCAAGAAAAATTATTGACAAATTGGTCAAAACTACAATGATGAAGTTGCTATTCGCTCGAAACATTCTGGTTTCCAACCACAAAAAAGTACAGAAGACGCTGTTTTCTCCTTTCTGAAAGAGTTATATAGTAGAGTCAATCTCAAAGAGGTTCGTGCGGCAGTATTTTGTGACCAATCGAAAGCTTTTGATTGCGTAAATTATGGAATACTCCTCGGCAAGATTCAACTTTATTGTTTCAGAATTCAGAGCCTTAGTTGGATTGAGTCCTACCTAAGTGAGCGTACCCAATTCGTCAAAACAATCACTAACACAGAAACTAGAACGGTTAATTATGGTGTGCCTCAGGGCTCTGTACTGGAACCTATTCTCTTCTTATTATATTTTAACGATCTGTATATATGTGCAGACTACACGACCATCTTGTGGCATGAGGCCGATACAAACAGACTGCACTCGAGTATTAGGTACTAATGATATCTCCACTATAAAAAGGTGGTTTAACTCCAATGTGCTCTCGTTAAATAGAGATAAAACCAAGCTCTTATCATTTAAATGTAATTTACCAGACACCCCTTTGAGCATCGATATATTGTCATTGAGCAAACATATACAAGTAAATTCCTTGGAATTCATCTGGGTAGCAACCTGAACTTTGAGAACCATGTGAAGTCTTTGAACGGAAAACTAGCATCTGGCTATTATGCTGTACGAATGGTATCGAGAGAACTGGGAACAGCTACTGCGAAGATAGTGTACCACGCTCTGATAGAATCACATATCAGATATGGTATACCTTTTTGGTGTATTTGCAGCCAACGCATTCCAATGTTATATTTTGTTCTTCAAAAGCGCGCAGTTCGATACCTTTGCAAAGTTGGACCCAAAGTATCTTGTAAACCCCTGTTTGGTTAAATGAGAATCCTCACACTTCCATCGTTATATATTTTCGAAACAGTGTGTCTAGTACATAAAAACATAGCATCATATGATGCAAATGTAGGTATCACTCGCCAAAACAACAATTTGAGACTTCGTATTCCGTCCTCAAATCTATCGAATAAGTCTCTGATATATTGTGCGATCAAACTGTAGAATCTTCTCCCTCCTTCCGTCGAACACATCTTTTCGCTATCTCATTTCAGGAGATCTGCCAAACGGTTTCTTATCGATAAGGTGTTTTATAGTGTCCACGAGTTTCTGGAGAAAGACTGAAATAATTAATAGGAACAATGAGAAATTATATTTGATCCTTTATACATTTTATTCATAGTTCGATATAGTCTATAACGAATCTCGTTTCAATCAAAACGATGACCTGATTGTATATGTTACAAGGAAGACTGATTACAGTGTCTCTCTGCAACAACTGACGGAAACAAATTCATTAAATATCACCTTTGAAATAAATAAGAGAAAATTTTCATCAAGCGCTTCGTACAGACCACCATCCACGAACATTGACACATACTTAACTGATATTGATACATTTCTCTCAACTTCTGCATCTGCAGATGTGAAGATATTCATGGGGGACATCAATATAAATATTTTAGATACAGCTGACTTGAAAGCAAACACACATATCTGTCTCATGTCCACTTTAGGTTATTTTTCATGTATAAATAAGCCCACAAGGTCAACAGAATACTCATCAAGTTTAATTGATCACATATTTATCAGATTTTCGAGTGACAAACTGATGAGACAACTGAAATTCAATTCTTTCATCTTCAAAACGGATCTCACTGACCACTATACCGTAATGTTATCTATCAATATGAATGCTGAGAAAAAAAACACAACTTCAGATTTATCTTACACTTAATTGTACACAGACTAAAGAACAAAAATTGAAAAAACAAATAGTAGACTGAAACCCTGGATGACACAAGATCTCCTAAAACAAAAACTTCTCAAAAAAAATACACAAGAAAATAAAAACGCATATAGAAATCACAGAAATTATTTAGGTAATCTACTGCGTATCTGCGTATCTCTAAGCAGGATTATTACCAAAAACAACTTGCCGAATCTCACAATAATGTAAAAAAAATGTGGGAGAACATAAACGAAATTACAAATAGAGATTCGAACAAAAATCTACAAATTATGATATAGTAAATGAAAATAATGAAAAATTGAACTCTGAAAAAGATATAGCAAACCATTTCAATAATTTCTTTTCCAATATTGGTTTGAAAATGGCAAATAAAATTGAAATTCCTCCAAGACCTACCCCGGAAACCATCGTTGGGGCGAAAAATTCGTTATTCCTTCATCCCTTCACAAAAAATGAACTAATATCCAATATAAATACTTTGAAGAATAATACATCTTCGGGTCCAGACAAAATAACGGTTTACGAATTCCTTGTAGAACCATTACGCCACATTCTAAATCTAACACTCACTCAGTATTTGAGTTAACAAATAAAATATTCGACTCTTTTCAGAAGCATAATAAATGTCTCACGGTATTTTTAGACCTAGCAAAGGCATTTGATACCGTGAACCATACAATTTTATTTCATCGGTTGGAGCTGCTTGGTATCAGAGGAAATATATTGAATTTGCTAAAAGATTACTCAACTGACAGAATGCAGATTGTTAAAATAAAAGACACGTTCAGTGATCCATTACCAATACATATGGGCGTACCACAGGGAACAGTGTTGGGGCCGGTTTTATTTCTACTATACATTAACAATATTTTCTCTGTAGCAAATTTTCACGGTAAATTAGTTTCGTACGCAGATGATACGGCAGATATCTTTACTGGGAACACTTGGTCCGAAACCTACGAAAACACTGAGATTGGAATGCAAACGATATATAACTGGCTCAGCAGCAGCCGGCTGAGTGTGAATACAGAAAAAACCAAATTTATCACCTTCTCATCTACTGCCAAAGACCAACCTTGCAAAGATGAACTACAGCTTCACAAATACGATTGTCAAAATTTTAGTTAGTGCTCTTGTCTAACAATCCGTAAAACACAATCGACAAGATATCTAGGTGTGATAGTCGACCAACATTTGCGTTGGAACGAGCACATAAGCTACACAGTTAAAAGGTAGAGAAAACTCATTTACAAATTCTATTTACTCAGAAATATATTGAATACAAAAAACTTGCTGATCGTGTATAATGCACTGGCAGAATCTACATTACGTTATTGTCTAGTTATATGGGGTGGTGCTTTTAAAACGTCTTTGTACAATTTGGAAACATTACAAAATACACTGTTGAAAATCTTACTGAAAAAAAATAAAAGTTTCTCCACGATCGAGATTCATAAAAAATCGGAAGTTCTCTCTTTTTATATATATATATTATATATATATATATATATATATATATATATATATATATATATATATATATATATATATATATATGAAACAGGGATATGCTCTCGAGGGAAATTGTGAATACCAAGAAGGAACATTTTATTGGACTAAGCCCTCTAGTAAAAATGCAACCGTAGACACGTGTTTCGATCTTAGGGATCTCATCAGTACGGTGAAAGCAAGTGTAAGAATGTGCAACACTTGATTGCAATCAAGTGTTGCACATTCTTACACTTGCTTTCACCGTACTGATGAGATCCCTAAGATCGAAACACGTGTCTACGGTTGCATTTTTACTAGAGGGCTTAGTCCAATAAAATGTTCCTTCTTTATATATATATATATATATATCTGGAGTGCTCTCTAATCTGTCGTCAAGGTGGATCCTGTAAGCAATTGCAGTATTCATCTCGGCGGACGGTGACGGGCAGCGAGACCTCGCGTGTATACAATTTGTGATAACCTGGACTGCACTGATGAGGTACAACATTCCGAAACCGGTCTGTAGTTGGTTCTCCGTTTGAATCGGGTGAAGTCCTGCTGTTTGTTCAGAGAGCTCTTGCAAAGTTGTTCCTTCAAAGTAAGGATCTTTGCACATGTGTCTGACAGATATAATTCAATATCTGTCGCGGTATTAGCCAGAGAAGTAGTTGTTTTCTGTCGGACACATGCCATACATACTATACAAAGTTTTAGTCACTTCCTAAAGGATTGTTATCGACTGTTTTACAGTCACTTGGACATTATTTGCTCCTTGAAACAAGTATTTTACATATACCATTTCGTATCCGAAATGTCCTTCTGGAGTGCTCTCTAATCTGTCGTCAAGGTGGATCCTGTAAGCAATTGCAGTATTCATCTCGGCGGACGGTGACGGGCAGCGAGACCTCGCGTGTATACAATTTGTGATAACCTGGACTGCACTGATGAGGTACAACATTCCGAAACCGGTCTGTAGTTGGTTCTCCGTTTGAATCGGGTGAAGTCCTGCTGTTTGTTCAGAGAGCTCTTGCAAAGTTGTTCCTTCAAAGTAAGGATCTTTGCACATGTGTCTAACTGATATAATTCAATATCTGTCGCGGTATTAGCCAGAGAAGTAGTTGTTTTCTGTCGGACACATGCCATACATACTATACAAAGTTATAGTCACTTCCTAAAGGATTGTTATCGACATATATATATATATATATATATATATATATATATATATAATAACAAAGTATTCTCGACCGAACTCTATTAATTAAGTAGGAATTCTCGGGTAGCGGTCTGTTGAACAATGAAACTCATTCGATTTAAATCTTCAATATTTCGTCAACCTTTATTGACTTCTTCAGGAAGAGCTACAATTAAAAAGGAATATGAGTTGTTGAAGGACTACATAAAAATAACATGATAACTTACAAAATTCACAGAGTTAGTTCTAACCTATGGAACATTTGGGAGGACAATTGTTATTCTCCGCTGCAGACTAATCGCTTAATTTACCTGACTGGAGTGTTACTATGGTTTGAATAAGGATTCGTTTAAATACCATGGTGTTAATTAGTGTAGGTATTCCATTGGCACCAACTGTCAAACTACACACAACGTTGAATGGAATTTAAAATATTACAATATATACTACTAAGTTGTCCTGTATCGGTTTTGTAGTTAACTGTGTTAGGATTTTTGTTGATATGGACCATCTCAAGGAATAACCTGTTTTTTTGATTGCTGACTTTGTCTAGAATTTTTGGATTTGAATAATCAAACCGGTGGCCTGTTTTCTGGGTGTGGTCGACTGCTGCACAGGAGTTTTTTCCCAATTGGGCATCACTCTTGTGCAAAGCTAGCCGTTGTTTTAACCACTGTGAGGTCTGTCCGACATAACTACCTTCACAACCTTGGCATGGTAGTTCATAAATTACATTGCTAAGGAGTGGAGTTGGTGTTTTGTCTTTGATTTTGGAGAACAAGTTGGAAAGTTTTGTATTATTACGCTTGGCTATTTTGATTTGTGGAAAGTCTTTGAAAATTTTTATTATGCGGTTGGATACTTTGTCGATGAATGGGATTGATTTATACTTATATTGTATTGTAACGTCATCAGTTGGTCCGTCATAAAAGTTGGAGTTATAGATTAGTTTTTTTAAGATGTGTTTTGGGTAACCGTAAAAAAAAAAAAACTAATCTATAACTCCAACTTTTATGACGGACCAACTGATGACGTTACAATACAATATAAGTATAAATCAATCCCATTCATCGACAAAGTATCCAACCGCATAATAAAAATTTTCAAAGACTTTCCACAAATCAAAATAGCCAAGCGTAATAATACAAAACTTTCCAACTTGTTCTCCAAAATCAAAGACAAAACACCAACTCCACTCCTTAGCAATGTAATTTATGAACTACCATGCCAAGGTTGTGAAGGTAGTTATGTCGGACAGACCTCACAGTGGTTAAAACAACGGCTAGCTTTGCACAAGAGTGATGCCCAATTGGGAAAAAACTCCTGTGCAGCAGTCGACCACACCCAGAAAACAGGCCACCGGTTTGATTATTCAAATCCAAAAATTCTAGACAAAGTCAGCAATCAAAAAAACAGGTTATTCCTTGAGATGGTCCATATCAACAAAAATCCTAACACAGTTAACTACAAAACCGATACAGGACAACTTAGTAGTATATATTGTAATATTTTAAATTCCATTCAACGTTGTGTGTAGTTTGACAGTTGGTGCCAATGGAATACCTACACTAATTAACACCATGGTATTTAAACGAATCCTTATTCAAACCATAGTAACACTCCAGTCAGGTAAATTAAGCGATTAGTCTGCAGCGGAGAATAACAATTGTCCTCCCAAATGTTCCATAGGTTAGAACTAACTCTGTGAATTTTGTAAGTTATCATGTTATTTTTATGTAGTCCTTCAACAACTCATATTCCTTTTTAATTGTAGCTCTTCCTGAAGAAGTCAATAAAGGTTGACGAAATATTGAAGATTTAAATCGAATGAGTTTCATTGTTCAACAGACCGCTACCCGAGAATTCCTACTTAATTATATATATATATATATATATATATATATATATATATATATATATCAATCCATTTTATGGGTTATGAATGCCCCTCATGACTAAGTTTCACATCCGTATAATACTCGCAGAACAGCCTGTCAAGTGTTTAATGTCCCTCCCTGTAGGTTGACACATAACCAGAAATTCATCACCAACCACGGACCCAAATTATTTAATCGGCTTCCTTCTAACATAAAACATTTAATCGGCAAGAAGAAACAAAAAAAAAGAAATAAAACAATTCGTAATTTCTCATCAGGAATCATTGCTGAAAATAATTGATAATCAGGAAAATTGAAAACAAAGATATATTGCCTGCTTTTCTCCTCTCCTCGAAGTCATTATATTTTAATTAATCTCAAGCATGTTTGAACAAAACTCTCTATACTTCTTTTCTTTACTAAACTTTCAACTGAAGTTTGTTTGCGGGAGATAGATCCACAACACAAGCCTGGCTTAGGTGGCTTCTCCCTCATTTTAATTTCAGTATACCTACATTGATTACGAAAAAGAATTGGAGAGTAAAGTTGAGAACATCAACTTGTAACTGTAAACATAAATGTAAAGAGTATGTAATTGAAATACTACTATTGTGAATATCTGTGAACAAATTACTTACTTACTTACTTTTAATTGATTTGATATCTGTTTATTCCTTTGGTTATTGTTGTTCTGTTTTCCATGAATAAGTATTTATCATTATGTATCGTGACAATGTTACAGTAACTGCTTTATCTTATTTATTATTATATATACATATTCATTCAATTTTGTATTTGTATTTATTATGATTTTATCTATGAGATTTAAATCTTCTGATAATAAAGTATATTTTGATTTGATTTTGATCTCTTACCCCTTTGGATACGTCCCTGGGTGCAAATTTTATAACGCCCATAATATTAAAGTCGCCATAGATAAAAGAGCATCGGTACCATCTGACACCCAAGATATATAATACACCGGATGTGCCTAATCTTATCGTGTATAAAAAAACACGCAATACTCTGAGGAAAGAGATGGGCCAACTAATACGAAAAATCAAGCTTTGAACTTCGTAAAAACTCCCGGAAAATTGGATTTTGGTATGAATCTTGATATTATTGTTCTGAAAAATTCACACGGAATCGTCACAAAAACCTTCAATACTTACTGATTGAGAATATAAATTTTCCAAAAAAATGTGATTTTCTACAAAAAAGATGTGATAACTTTTTTTCACAAGAGTAATCAGTCATTTTATGCTGTGAATTGAGTTCCAGTAAAATAATTATCTTTTGGTATTAATCTTGCTAATTCCTGATATAATTTAAATCCCCCATCAGAATCTGATATATACTTTCACCGAGTAGGTGATCTTATAGAAGAACATCCAACAGTGTTGACTACGTCATATACAAAAGTTTATAATTCAAGCAGAAATAATCCAAAAGTAAGTATAGCCTAATAAAGAGCATTGCAAGTACTTAGTTCTTGTTGAAAACTTTTTCAATAATCCAACAGATATGATTCAACGGACGTAGGAGGCAGTAGTTGTTTTTTTGTTGGGGACCTGCACATAAAAATACCTATTGCTGACAATAGAAGAAACTGTTGTTATCAAAAGTAATAAATCATCAAGTATTCAAAAATATGATATGTCAGTAATTTTTCAATCAGTCAACAAATTTAGCTTATTAACTTTTTTTGTTCAAAATTTGTGCCTGCGGACTTTTTATAATTTCTTTGAAACTACAATATCAAGCAGCTTGGCAATATTCAGCTTTCCAAGAATGTTTCTGAAGTTGTGCCTTTTTTATGTCTAATTTTCCCTGACTATAGGCCGTTATTTCACAGATTGTATTTTAGAAAGTGACTTCTCCTCCGGGTGTATTTCGAAGATGGCCATTAAATATTTAAAGTCTGTTTACCTACCTGAACACACCTGTAGTTACCTGTCGATAAATACTCGACAACTTTTACCTGCCGAGTTGTAAGAGCGTATTAGATAAAAGGTGTGTGGTGATTTTAACCCCACGAGATAACGTTGAGGTTGATGCCATGATGACACTCAGTTTCTGGTATGAATACATGATCAATTGAAAGGAAAGAGTTGTATTTCGTATTTCGAAGTTTATTGCGAAGCGTCTGGAATAAAATTACATTCGTACTGCAATTTGCATATTCTTTCCGGTCCAGCAGGAAGGAGGTGCTGACAAAAATCGAAATTAGGAAAAAAAGCACCTTAAGATGTGCATTTATCGTCAGCGCATAATGCAATCGCCCCAAAACAGAAAAAGCTACGTCACACATCTAAAGAAATTATCTTTCTTTCAGCACCTTTGAATGAATTTTGTAGTAATTTTGTTTCTTAATTTAAATAATTTTTACTCGCTCGATTAATTTCCATAAACTGTCACTGGAATAATGAACAAATGTCAAATTTCAAGGCAATCGGTCGACAAGAAGTGAGTCTGTATGAATAGATAACCAAGGCAAGTTAAATAAAAGCTTGTAATAATGTCAATAATATCTACAACCGTCAAAATAGAGTTCATGTCATAATTGTGCATAAAATTATACTTTCATACACTCCTATTGAACTGAAATAGACTACGTTTCTGTTTTAAAGAAAACAACGAAATTACTGTGCAAACAATATTGAGCTGGTGATAAGATAATAACAAAGCAGTTAAATAATGTTATTTACCCAAATTGACCTATTTTCTTATATTTGTAATGAGTGGATCAATATTCTACCCTGCCCACATGGGCCGACTGCCAGGAAATTTCAGAAAAACGACGAAAGGAAAAGCAAATAAGTAGGTAACCTCGCTATACCGAAATCATCATATTCATATTCGTTGACAAGTTGGGTAAAGAATACAAACAAAACCCTAGAGGAACTGGATAGTTTTGATGAAATTATCACAAAACGAAAGTGCATTGACAAAAAAGTTCGTAAATAAATAAAATTGGGCGATAATATAGAATAAGGCCTCTGGCAGTGATATGAATAAAAGACAAGTTAGATGATTCCCGCGGTATTTGACTCAATGAATTGAAGGTTTTGTAACATATTTTCCCACGGAATATGGTATTTGACCGCATCAGAAATAACAAATGAATTATAACAAATGAAATGTATTCTTATAAGCTTTTCCAACGCAATATGATATTTGACTGAATCGGAAATAAACGCTGAATTTCAACGAATGAAAGGTATATCCGAAGCTCTTCACAAGCAATACGGCATCAGAAAAAAACATTGAAATCCATCGAATGACGGTATTTAACCGCATCGTAAATAAACATTGAATCCCAACTCTCAACGAATGAAGGATGTCACAAGATTTTCCCACGCGAGATGGTGTCTGACTGCATCAGAAATACACACTGATTTCCAACGAATAAAAAGTGATTTTACAAGGTACTGTCACAAGCTTTCCCAACGCTAAGATGCCTAAAAACCCTGGTGTGTCGACTGATTAGATTTTGTTTGGAATTTTTATATATTTTTAAATAACACCACACAAATTGTGTTATTTTTCTAAAATGATCTGAATACCGTTTGAAAGTCAAAATAGTTGTGGCAGAATGAAATATTTCGTAGTGAACTAAAATAGACCATTAATATGAATAATTTGACCATTATTCGTTTTTGTGTGGATAAAATCCTGAAAAACGAATACAATAAAATTCATTAAAGTGAGAATCTGTAACATGCTCTGAAACCAATTTGAAACTTACATTTTATTTCTAAATTCTCCACGATCAAATTAACAATACTTTATGGCAAACATTTTTTCAAGTAATTCAACTGAGTGCGTGTTGATATACCCTACTCTTTCTTTAAATCTTCCATAAGTTCAAGTTGTGAAAGTCAGTGATAAAGTAAATAAAAATCATCACTCCTACTGAAATCTGTCAATTTTGCATATATCATCAAGCTTGTTAAGGTTTTCAATATTTTACCTTTCGTTTTCATAAAATCTTTTCAGTGTTGTTAGATCATCCAAAAAATAATAATTTTCTGTCGAAAAAAACTGCACAAAAAAGAAATATCTTCACTATTAAATAACATCAACAGCTTTCAAAATAGTGCAAGAACATTGTAACACACAACTCATCACACATTTATCTTCTGAAAAGCAATTATAAACTCAGAAAAAGCGACAAAATAATACTTAACCTTTTGAAAAAAAAAATCATGTACTAAAAGCTACACCAGCATTTATGGCAAACTCCAAAAAAAAACTATTGTACAATTTTGTACACATTTATTACAAATTTGCGTCCCATCCAAAAAAATTTTTACACTCCCCGTCTTCTGGGAAATGGGCGTGGGCTAACTTTAAACTAAAACTGCACCACGCACTTAGTATTTTTTTAAAATACGTAATTATTGTTGATAGAAAGGCTGCTGAAATTTCTTACACATCAATTACAAATCATTGACGTGTTGAAAGTTCCAATATTTTGATCCCCAAAGGGTTAAATACCCCTTAATTATAAATAAATCCCCAATAAATATGGACCCAACGTGGCCAGTGCCAGCATATTTCATAATATTTTTTTAAATTGTCCTGCAAACTATCGAAGAGTTGAAAATTACAAAATGAAGGACCCCCAAGGTGTATACAGTGTGTCCATTCAAGTTGGCGACATACGGAAAACATTTTTATTATTCACTTTCGGAAAAATTTTAATTCCCTTCAAATGTTCTGAAAATTCTAGTACTTAATTTTGAATGATGAAATCGTGAAACTTGTCAGCCGTATACGAGTAGAGTCAAAAAATATGAATTCGGTAATAGAGTGAAATACTTTTATTTGCGGCAATATCGAAGACTGCTTTGATGAAAAATTGTTAAGAATTGAAACTCACGTTTTAATGTGCATTCATATCCATTCAAATTTCGTCAATGATTTGTAATTAATGTGTAAGAAATTTCAGCAGTCTTTCGATCAACAATAATTGCGTATTTTAAACAAATACTAAGTGCGTGGTGCAGTTTTAGTTTAAAGTTAGCCCACGCCCATTTCCCAGAAAACGGGGAGTGTAAAAATTTTTTTGGATGGGACGCAAATTTGTAATAAATGTGTACAAAATTGTATAATAGTTTTTTTTGGAGTGTGCCATAAATGCTGGTGTAGCTTTTAGTACATAAAAAAATCGGATACAGTTGCGCAGATACTTGCGAAATGCGCATGCTTGGGCAGATATCAGATAGGCACAAGATTGACAGGTTCTAATGGTGAATTTCCAAGCAGCTGAATTTCAATTCTTTTATGCATTTCAGCAAAACAAAAATAATATAATAAGTTGAAAATGTAACGAATTAAACTGCTTGCAGAAAGTGATTTCGTAAATTTGATTGAATATGTTGTTTTATTCATTTCATGCTCCTGCGCAATACTTGGAACATCAGTTCATGAAAATGTACCTTAACAACAAACCCGACGGTGCCGGTTCACGCAAGTATCGCGGGATATTTGGAAAACAGATCACGATTTCATTTGTTTTCTCATAATGAAGCTAGCGAATGTCGAGCGTTTTTGTCTACAGATTTACAGGTATGAGTCGGCACACCAGGGTTTTTAGGCATCTTACCCAACGCAATATGCAATATTTCAACGAATGAAACCAAACTCTTCACACGCAATAAAGTATTTGATCGCATCAGAAATAACCGTTTAATTTCAACGAATGAAACACCTATTACAAGCTTTTCTCACGCAATGTGATATTTGACCGCATTATAAATAAACATTGAATGCCAACGAACGAAATGTACTGTAACAAGCTCTTCATGGGTTCTTCATATGATAATAATAGTACTAGTGAGATGAAGTGTCCAACTGATGCAACTTTAGAGGACTCATTTCAGCCTAAGATCCGGTTATGTCAAATCCAATCAGCCCAGGTGATTTTTGGAAAGGACTTGTTTCAAGAAGAATCCCTCAGCCCTCTTATTTTCTCAATTATCCATGTTTCCTCTAGAGAAAAGGATCTATTACAGTCCCCAAGGGCTTGCTAACGGCAATATCAGCATAGCGTTCAGGATCGACAAATGTGTCACGGTTCATCTCAAAAGCGGACGATGCGAGGAATACAGTGAGGATATACAATTCATAGATTTATAGATACCAAGAGGTAACCACGGTTAAATACTTTCTCCACAGCAAATATCGGCACAAATATAGAACAAATCTGGTTATAAGAACTGCCTGTCCCACAGTTATACTTCCCCAGGAGACAGGGGGGCCATGAACTTTTGAGATTGGGGTGTCTCTATAACAGAATGGTACCAGATGGAGACTGTAAAGTCATCTGCATGCCGTGATCATAAAAAAGTAGGGATTGAAAAATTTCTTCACGAGCGCCCATACTGTGAATTCTACTGTTGGCGAAAATGTTCATTTAAAAAATTTGAAGAAGGCGTCTGTGACATTGCCTGTCCAGATCTGATTCGGGAATTCCCAAGAGAGCCTCAAGCATATCTAGACACTCCATCTTCATTTTGGCTATAAGGCTGCTTTTCTTGACGACTGTGGTCTTCCTTTCTTCCTTTTCAAATTCCACAACCACACCATTATCACCTGAATGAAACCCTGCTGACTGTGCCTTGGGGTCAAATCTTGTCTTCATCTCGTCACTGACTATTTCCACGTTGTCTGGTCAGATCATGGATAAGTCGCATTTTGTCTTTCAATTAGTCAGCGCGATTCTCAATTTCCATTGAGTATGTAATTAATGAACTCCAATCATACAGCTTGTAACTATTGCTATGAACTTGCAAGGGTTCTTTCACGTTTTCTGATTGGTTGAAATTTCAGTGTTGATAATTGGAAACTTCACATATTTCGATAATCACCCATACATTCGTGCAACATACAAAAATCACAACGAACAACTGAAATTCAGTAACTCTAATGAGAAATTTGCCAACATTTCGAATTCAAAATATGTACACTGCCTTCAACAAACATCAGTCTGTATCTGCAATCAATTGATACTGTAATAATAAACGGCAAGTTTTCTAGACAGCAAGTGTGAAATGTCTCTACCATAGCATGATTCAATTTCTGTGACGTAAAATAGTCGATCCTGAAAATAGATTATAAATATTTTGAGGAACGATCGACCAGATGTGTGAAAAGTACATTTTTTGTCGAAAACACAAGGCGATACAAGTTTAACTCTGTCTCTTGATGTCGATGAGTATGCAATGCAGATGGATATTATCGCCTTAACAGTTTCGCACATTTCCATGATGTGTACGATTTTAGCTGCCACCCTGATATTTGTTTTTGTTTGTAACCCTAACAGGCTTTCTGTACTTAAATAATTTGACATGACTAAAATAGACCCACTTCGTTATTTTTTCAAAAACGTTATGTGGCCTAGAGGCAATTTTTTTTTTTGGTAGAAACTATAATCAGAGGAA
Source organism: Chrysolina americana (assembly GCA_958502065.1). Taxonomy (NCBI): domain Eukaryota; kingdom Metazoa; phylum Arthropoda; class Insecta; order Coleoptera; family Chrysomelidae; genus Chrysolina; species Chrysolina americana. The sequence goes on along the minus strand of OY293415.1, from coordinate 70,759,392 downwards.
GCATCAAGAAGGTCTACAAGCAAGCCAAATATCTATAATATCTAATAAGACAAGGGGATTAATTTGCAATTACCGGTTTCAACCGTCTTGATTTACCGAGCTGAGGCATGCATTTCTGAAGGAGATAGTAGGCTTATTGTGTTCAAGAATTAATTCCTCATCGAATTTTACTTTTTGAAAACATCAAAGTCGTTAATTTTTCTTCTATTTTTCTAAAAATTCGAATATTCGAAATAAAGATTGCATTTTAGGTACATAGATTAATTATTTGCCAACAATATAATCAGACTTATTGAAATATAATCCGTAAGACCAAACATCCATGAACTGTTTTAAAAAAATGCTACCGCCAAAGTATACATGCTCTGTAAACGTAAACTAATTCTCCAACTCCTTGGTCCCCGTGACTATTATTATGATTACCGCCGAGAAAATCAATAGTGACGTAATGATACCGCAAATTATACAGATGCTTATATTATTCGCCTTATTTGGAACTGCTAAATAGTTCAACCAACTTTCCTGTATTTTAATACACAAGTTACTCGAACACGTAAGTGTAAGTTAAAACTGAGGTGAAAGTATGAGGGATATCCAAAACATGCGAATGCCAAATCGAATAATTACCTACACTGAGAAAAAATCTCAACGAAAGCTCATCTATGATGTACTAAACTAATAAAGCACTTATGGTGGTATTTCATATGGATATTCTAAACATAGAGAATCTGCACAAGAATCCCCTCCATCTTTATAGCATATTGAAATATCTGTACACGGTACTATAGTGGAGTTGATTAGAATAATGAGTTCTGGCCATATGAGAGACATCGCGATGAATATCATAACCCAAGTACTTGGCAAATGGAATATCAAACCGATAACAATTTTAGGGTATGAACACACAACTCCGTAGAAACGGTCAAGTATATGTATATTAACTATCTTTAATGAAACCGACTGATGCCTCATGCTCAAGGAATGTAACAGTCCATTTGCGATGGGAACGTTCCATTTCATATCCAGAAGTCCTGGTTTCGCACCCAAGCCAAAGCAAATATTATTGCAGTTTAATTATATGAATTTACTTGTGGAATTCATAGCATGTCTGTAAAGAGTTCCATATGATTCACTGTAGCATAAAAATCAACAGTATAGCCCATAAGGCGCCACATGAGGTCGAAGTCTATCAAGAACTAATTTGCCACTCGTTGATTCCCGATACTCCCATTGAAGTACCCCACTAGTTATAAGGTTTGTTTTGGTTCTGAAAAGTATCAGTCCTGGGACGTCAGGATCATGCGTAGTTGACGAGAAGTGTGCTCTCTAGGTTCATATTCGCTCACTTTTTCTCAACTGCGCATAATCCTGACGTCCCAGGACTAATAACTTTCAGAACCAGAACAAAGCTATAATGAGTATCTGAGGATATAATACGAAGGATAGTTTACGGGAGTGAAGCTAGCCACATCCACAAAATACACTGAGAAAAATATATAGCAGAATAAAATAAATCATTATCTATGTTAATACGCGTTGTAAATGTATTTTGATGGCAGGGAATTATTCTAGAGATCAAATTTAATAAGGGAGTTGTGATTTTATAGTTTGTTAGGCCGTCCAGGGGGTGGAAAAGGGGTGGATATGGAAAATAAATCATTATCTATGGTAATACGCGTTGTACACGAATTTTGAACACGGGAAATCGATCTAGGGATCAAAGTTGATATGGCAGTTGTGAAATTATAGTTTGTCAGGCCGTCCGAAGGGCTGGAAAGGGGGTGGATATAGAAAATAAATCATTATCTATGGAAATACGAGTTGTAAACGAATTTTGAACACGGGAAATCGATATAGGGATCAAAGTTGATAAGGTAGTTGTAAAATTATAGTTTGTCAGGCCGTCCGAAGGGGTGGAAAAGGGGTGGATATAGAAAATAAATCATTATCTATGGAAATACGAGTTGTAAACGAATTTTGAACACGGGAAATCGATCTAGGGATCAAAGTTGATAAGGTAGTTGCGAAATTATAGTTTGTCAGGCCGTCCGAAGGGGTGGAAAAGGGGTGGATATGGAAAATAAATCATTATCTATGGTAATACGCGTTGTACACGAATTTTGAACACGGGAAATCGATCTAGGGATCAAAGTTGATATGGTAGTTGTGAAATTATAGTTTGTCAGGCCGTCCGAAGGGGTGGAAAGGGGTTGGATATAGAAAATAAATCATTATCTATGGAAATACGAGTTGTAAACGAATTTTGAACTCGGGAAATCGATCTAGGGATCAAAGTTGATAAGGTAGTTGTGAAATTATAGTTTGTCAGGCCGTCCGAAGGGGTGGATATAGAAAATAAATCATTATCTATGGAAATACGAGTTGTAAACGAATTTTGAACACGGGAAATCGATCTAGGGATCAAAGTTGATAAGGTAGTTGCGAAATTATAGTTTGTCAGGCTGTCCGAAGGGGTGGAAAAGGGGTGGATATAGAAAATAAATCATTATCTATGGAAATACGAGTTGTAAACGAATTTTGAACACGGGAAATCAATCTAGGGTTCAAAGTTGATAAGGTGGTTGCGAAATTATAGTTTGTCAGGTCGTCCGAAGGGGTGGAAAAGGCGTGTATATAGAAAATAAATCATTATTTATGGAAATACGCGTTGTACACGAATTTTGAACAAGGGAAATCAATCTAGGGTTCAGAGTTGATGAGGTAGTTGTGAAATTATAGTTTGTCAGGCTGTCCGAAGGGGTGGAAATGGGGTGGATATAGAAAATAAATCATTATCTATGGAAATATGAGTTGTAAACGAATTTTGAACACGGAAAATCAATCTAGGGTTCAGAGTTGATAAGGCAGTTGCGAAATTATAGTTTGTCAGGCCGTCCGAAGGGGTGGAAAATGGGTGGATATAGAAAATAAATCATTATCTATGGAAATACGAGTTGTAAACGAATGTTGAACACGGAAAATCAATCTAGGGTTCAAAGTTGATATGGTAGTAGAGAAATTATAGTTTGTCAGGCCGTCCAGGTGGTGGAAATGGGGTGGATATAGAAAATAAATCATTATCTATGGTAATACGCGTTGTACACGAATTTTGAACACAGGAAATCAATGTAGGGTTCAGAGTTGATGAGGTAGTTGTGAAATTATAGTTTGTCAGGCAGTCCGAAGGAGTGGAAAAGGGGTGGATATAGAAAATAAATTATTATTTATGGAAATACGAGTCGTAAACGAATTTTAAACAAGGGAAATTAATCTAGGGTTCAAAGTTGATAAGGCAGTTGCGAAATTATAGTTTGTCAGGCCGTCCGAAGGGGTGGAAAATGGGTGGATATAGAAAATAAATCATTATCTATGGAAATACGAGTTGTAAACGAATGTTGAACACGGAAAATCAATCTAGGGTTCAAAGTTGATATGGTAGTTGAGAAATTATAGTTTGTCAGGCCGTCCAGGTGGTGTAAATGGGGTGGATATTGAAAATAAATCATTATCTATGGAAATACGAGTTGTAAACGAATTTTGAACACGGGAAATCGATCTAGGGATCAAAGTTGATAAGGTAGTTGCGAAATTATAGTTTGTCAGGCCGTCCGAAGGGGTGGAAATGGGGTGGATATAGAAAATAAATCATTATCTATGGAAATACGAGTTGTAAACGAATTTTGAACACGGGAAATCAATCTAGGGTTCAGAGTTGATGAGGTAGTTATGAAATTATAGTTTGTCAGGCCGTCCGAAGGGGTGGATATAGAAAATAAATCATTATTTATGGAAATACGAGTTGCAAACGAATTTTGAACACCGGAAATCAATCTAGGGATCAAAGTTGACAAGGTAGTTACGAAATTATAGTTTGTCAGGCCGTCCGAAGGGGTGGAATAGGGGTGGATATAGAAAATAAATTATTATTTATGGAAATACGAGTTGTAAACGAATTTTGAACACGGAAAATCAATCTAGGGTTCAGAGTTGATAAGGCAGGTGCGAAATTATAGTTTCTTAGGCCGTCCGAAGGGGTGGAAAAGGGGTGGATATAGAATATAAATCATTATCTATGGAAATACGAGTTGTAGACGAATTTTGAACACGGGAAATCAATCTAGGGTTCAGAGTTGATAAGGTAGTTGTAAAATTATAGTTTGTCAGGCCGTCTAGGGGGTGGAAATGGTGTGGGTATAGAAAATAAATCATTATATATGGTAATACGCGTTGTACACGAATTTTGTACTCCAGTACACTCGCTGCAGCAAATAAAATTTTGAGGAATAATTTTTTTATTATAATTATTTTAAGTATTTTTTCATTAGACCTAATTGCCTCAGATGATTATTTGCAGCCCCTCCCCAGCTCATTATTGCTTACTGCAGACGAGACTCCACTAAAGAATAATATGTTTTCAGCTGTGTAATGTCGAGAATGTTTTCAAGAAATTCAAATTTCGTTAAAAGACACCTTCAATATTTTGGTGACGTTTGAGATATGGTAATTCCATCTCGGACGTGAGTCAATGATATATTGTAATATGCCTTTCTTATATGTATATTAGGGTTCCTAAAGAAATAAAGATCTATCTATCTAATATTTTGTTTGATTGCCATTTCGTATATTGGTGGTGTATTGTTGTTCTCTAAATGTTAGCTCATCATAATTTGGTAAACCGTTCTTGTAGCTGCAGACTGGGAGAAAAAATGTTCGAAGTTTATGGTGAGTAATTCATACCGGAACCAATTTGTAATATGTACACAATCATTTTCAATTTTTTTTTTTCAGATCGATCCAAGAGTTAGAGTTAGAGTTTTGTACAAAAAATGGTCTACAAAACCGTCAAAACGCCATAATTTTATGTATTCCTTGATCTTTTGATTCAACACACCAGAAATAACGGTCCCAACACACCACTACCTAAATATTTCTCTCCATAAATAAAGTATTAGTTGTACGTCTGTATTTGAATTTCAATCGAAAATAATTTTATGGCATAGCAGACGGAAGATGAAAATCACAACTGAATTAAAAAAAAAAAGTGGATTTCCGGGAGTTGAACCCGTGACCTCTTGGTTTCCGGGCAATCGCGTCAGACCGCTACGCCATTGCTCCTATTTCAAAAACCAGGTATTTTCATTTTTAAACTCAGCTCTGTGTTAGTATGCGATTATGGACTATGAAATAGGATCAATGGCGTAGCGGTCTATCGTGCTTGCCTGGAAAGCAAGAGGTCCCGGGTTCAAATCCCGGTGGATACACATTTTTTTAATTCAGCTTTGTCAGTTTCGTCTTTCCGTCTGCTATGCCATAAACTTCTTTCCATAGTTTTCAAACATAACAAGATGATTTAAATCTCTTCAGCCTGGAGACGCCCCTTGACCAATACTCTGCGATTTAATTGGTTGAACCAGAACGACCTTGCCGTTTGACACACGTCAATCAAGTCCACGTTGACTAGCAGTTTCTTTGGATGTATGCTAGTAGTAAACATAACTTCTTGGTTCCCAATTTTGAATTATTCCCGTACGTTTATATTAATTATTGATCACTCCTTACTTCTCCATCACATAACTTTGTTTTGCAATTTAAGTTGGATGAACTATACCTATACAGTGCGGATTTTTTAGTTCCCCCTGTTAACTTCTCCAATTCACACGGTCTGACAATTTGAAATATTACAACCCTCCCATCAAATTTGACCTCTAGATTGATTACACGTACAATGAGTAATAACAGAGAAAATGAATAATCGTCTATATTCATCCCTTTTACCCACTCAGACGACTTGAGAAACTATAATATCACAACTTCCTTATTAAAGTTGAATAATTTCCTCTCTTCAAAATACATGTAAATTACGTATTAATGGAGATAATGATTTATGTGCTTCATCCACCCCTTCGTACGGCCTGACAAACTATAATTTCACAACTACCTTATCAACTTTGAACCCTAGATTGATTTCCCATGTTTAAAATTCGTTTACGACTCGTATTTCCATAGATAATAATTTATTTTCTATATCCACCCCATTTCCACCCCTTCGGACGGCCTGACAAACTATAATTTCGCAACTACCTTATCAACTTTGATCCCTAGATTGATTTCCCGTGTTCAAAATTCGTTTACAAGTCGTATTTCCATAAATAATGATTTATTTTCTGTATCCACCCCTTTTCCACCCCTTCGGACGGCCTGACAAACTATAATTTCACAACTCTGAACCCTAGATTGATTTCCTGTGTTCAAAATTCGTGTACAACGCGTATTACCATAGATAATGATTTATTTTCCATATCCAACCCTTTTCCACCCCCTGGACGGCCCAACAAACTATAATATCACAACTCCCTTATTAAATTTGATCTCTAGAATAATTCCCTGCCATCAAAATACATGTACAACGCGTATTAACATAGATAATGATTTATTTCATTCTTCTATATATTTTTCTCAGTGTATTTTGTGGATGTGGCTAGCTTCACTCCCGTGGATAGTTTTCCATCTCAAGATGAGGTACGAAGGTCCAAATGCTGATTTATTCATTAAATTTGGGTGTAATCGTTCAAAACCGGCATATTTCACTTCCCTAATCTCAATGATGTAACGTTTTGGTGGCCTCTTATTGAAAATGAAAGATTCATTAATATAACAAAAAAAGGACGACAGATTCTCCATAATATTATGATGGATAAGTAAACGTCTGAAGAAAACAAATTCATTCGTTGGCAGACACTATTTTTCCTTTTCAACTCCAATGAATGCTTCAAGTATTTATGGTTCCGAATGTACCTATGTAATTCATACACGAAGCAAGGAAAGATTACGGATCAACTACTTTCTTGACGGAAACTATTAGTAATGCCATCCAGAGTAGTGATGTAGCTTCGATATTTTGAAATTTTTTCTTCATTTCATTGTTTCCAATTGCTTTCATTTTCATCTTCTCAGAAGAATAAGAAACCGCAGGTGAATGATTCATATCCTTTCTATTCAAAATAGTTTAGTCAGTAACCATTCTGCTTGCGAAATTCAAGTTTATTCCAAATTTTTCCAAGTCGCTAGTAATACCCGACCCAGGTAGTATTTTTGTCCAAAAAGCAATCATTTGTGGCTCTATAGCTTGGCCTAAAGAGCCACATTGATCCCTCTAGAAAATTACTTTTCGCTAGGAAGGATTTATGACCGTCTGCAATGTGATTTGGATGAAGCCAAACTTTAGAATAATTTGGGAAACACTTGCCATTTGAGGAGCATTTTAAAAGCCCCCATATTTCCAAATTACTCTTTGAACTACATTTTTGTGCATATAGTAAGTCAATGCCGTTATTCGTATAAGTTCGTTCAAGTTTTTGCGTGCGGAAAAGGCACTTTGGCGCACGTGTTGGGAACAAAATTTTTATACAACTTTTTCATTGCACAAAATTTTTCCTACGAGCTTCATATCAGATAAAAACGATAATAAAAAAATTATAACTCAAGTATTGAATAATTTTTAGTAAAACTTGATAGAAAAATCTATACAAGAAATAATTACCTACCTACATAGCAATAATAATAATAGAAATTAAATTATTTCTTCGTAATATGAAAGAACAATTGATGACATTTTGCAAATTGATTGTAGATCCGGTAAGTTTATTTAATGGGCAGATGTTCGTGGCCAATATTTTTTATTCTACAAATCCTTTTTTAATTTGTCGAATCATAAATGTAACTTTCGTCAATTTCCATCAGCCTCCGAGTCTCTTGACCAAAATGGTAGTCCAGGAACGACGGAAACTATGTACTGTATACTGTTCTGGATTTTTCAATCGTAGATATGCAGCTTACTTAATTACTTCCTGGCACTGGTAGGCAGGTTTTTATTAATTGTGTCTGGGTTCAGCTGGACATGCCAGCTTCCCTGACGTAATTTATCAGTTACTTTAGCTGAATATTTTTGCCGTCCTGTGGGTTCAGTTTGCTTTCTCCAAAAGCTTCTTTCCTCTGGTGCACAAATTCAGTGCATTCCGTGAGGAAATGTGATGAAGTCTCGTCTTCTTCCATCATATTCAGGAGCCCTGTCACTAGCTTGAGATCTCGTATCACAAGGGAAAGGATGTACTTTTTGAGTTTTTTCGAAGGCCCCGGTATGTGGAGCTTCGATTGTGTCATGCCAGCCTTGTCAGTCATGTTCTGTCATGATTTTATGATTTTTTTTGTAACAGTTGTTCCACTGCAGTAACAGCTAAGCTGTCGGGAATTCTCAGGGTGGGTTCTGGCCCAATCAGAGATTTGCCTGATTCCTCCTTGGCTAGCCTGCCTGTTTCCTCGTTTCCGTGGACACCCGAGTGTCCTGGGACCCAATAAGGCTGACTTTCCTTCTTTCTGCCAGGTTTTCCAAGGCATATCTACACTCAGACACCACCTTGGATGTGACCTTGTGTGTTCCTAGTGCGAGTATTGCTGCTTTACTGTCAGAGCAAATTGCAATTGGTCTTCGACATCTACTGTCGAGATTTTCTTGGACGCAGATGAGTGTAGCATATTCTTCAGCATGGAACACTGGGGAGTATTCGCCTAGAGGAATAGAGATTTCTTTCCTTAGTCCTCTCTTATATATTTCTGTTCCCTGCAGCTATTATCAAAGGCATTTTACCGACTGAACTTATTTCAACACATTGAATAGAGCTCGTGGATTTTCTTAACAGGTATGACTCAAACCGCTGCAGATTATAAAGTTACGTTTTGGCTATATCTTCAATCGGTATGGACGCGTGATACGTTGATCTTTACCATAAGCCTTTAGGACTCGTAACTTTGATATCTGCAGAGGTATGAGTCGTAGCCGTTGAGAAAATCCACAATATCTACTTACTGCACACTCCTTGGCAATACTGCATGAAAAACACCTGTGCAAAGTATTTTTGCAATGTGCATATGTATGATACAGTTGTGAATAATGTCCCCTATTCGATTCATGGATACTAGGTATCAAGCGGTAGGAATATGTGCTAGAAAATGCGAGTCATCACTCAAAAACGAAATTACTTTTAAGATCATAAAAATTTGTATTTGTATTTTTTGCTCAGAAGACCAAACTATGCAAGATCTAAAACATTTCCTTGATGGCTCTTGGCTATTAGTTAACGGAATTTTACCGATCACTGGAAGAATAAATGTTGAAACTGAAATTAAAATACGTAACTAGGTAGTAAGTACCTAATTTTGGATTTCTTCTCTACTTAATAAAAGTGAATTTCGTTTCCAAGCACAAGTTTTTCAAGTGCATGATATTGTCCAGTAATTGTTTAGGCATATTTCTCTCATGTAGTTTATCATTCAAAGTTATTTTGAAATGGACAGTCCAGTTCGAAAAGGTGATTTTCTAGTGTGGCTTATTCAGAGCAGCCTTAGGCACATTGTAGCATTGTACACAGTTCCGAGCATCTACAAGAATTGTTTCTTCTTATATAACAAACACAATCTTCAATCTTCCGCTCAGAGTTAAATTTAAATAATTAGTCTCTTCTGCATGCGTCAGACGTCCATCTCCATCTGAACCACCCCTTCTGATACGCCACTGGAAATTTCAGTGCATTTGCATTATGTGAATCCGTGACCTCTGTTCATCTCTTCTTACCCAATCATATCAGTGGGACTTATTTATAACTGGGCTTTAAAAATCATCAGCGAAAATCTTATCTTTGAAGTGAGTCATAATACAATTTGAACCCGCCCACACACGATACGGCTGGGGTGAGAAATATTTCTAGAGCACTGGATCATCATTTATCAGGGTGTTATGTTGAAAACTGACATAAATTTCGAAAGAGAACGAATGCTTTCACAGAAAATGCATATACCTAGGAATCTTCAGTTGTTTTCATTCGAATACTTTTTGTAGCATTCGCTGATAATAGTCTTTTGTTAGTAATACACACGAAGTTTCAAGAGTTATTTGTTGTTGACACTGTCGTACAGGCAAAGTTAGCTTCTACAAAGACTTCTTTTTCAAAAAATACTCACTGGCATTCATTCATGATCTCCTCCTGAGTCCTCACTTGAACAGGGGCCAATTTTTCCACGGATTCCTCGTAATTACCGAAACACTTGGTGATTTTGTCATCGAAAGTATTCACCAAATCCTCCAAAGACCCAGAAAAGGTTTCCGTAAAGTTGTCCGCCACAGATGGTGTCTCTCCGTTCTTCAAAATGATGGTCTTCTGTGGGATCCCTTTCGGAATCGAGTTATTGAGGATGTCTTCATTGAAGTCGTTCAAAACGTCGTTTATGTCTTGCTTCTTTTTGTTGTAATTGATGTTGTTGATGTCGTTTTCATTTTTCATATTCGCGGTTTGGAATTCAGTGGAGCCCCATTCGTCGGATTCCTCGAATTGAGCCAAGGGAGCTTCGAATTTTAACTCAGCCATTTTTGTGGCCAAATCACGCATTGCGAACCACCAGTCTAAGCGCACAACACCGTATCACAGGTCACTGTGACCCCGCCGCAACGCACTCTGACCTGACCAAAATCGCACATCAGAAAAACGACCTACACTCCAACCCTGACAGAGTATTAATGATGTGAAATGAAATGTGATCGAAGCGCAAAATCACAGAGATACAAAACGGTGAAACCGCGAAACTGTGTGCCTTGCGACTTGCGAGTCTTGTCACTTGGGTTGTGAGAGTTGAGAGTGCGCTAGTGAAGTGAGCCAGCGAACTGTCACTGGTCCTGTGGCCACTGCGCAGCGTTGGCACCACTCAAGATGCATAGAAACCCTGGTGTGATCACTTATACCTGTGATACCGACATACAAAAGTGTTGATGTACGGCCTACTTGATTCATGTTATTTTTATTGCATTGGTACCGTTTTCACTTCTTTAGCACAGATGGCGGCAAAATTACAGATTAATGTTGTCATTGACGATTGACGGTTGGACAAGCGACAAGTGTCATGTCAACATTCAAAAACAATCAAATGACAAATCAAGGCACCGTGGAATGTTGGAAACTTGGCTATTTTCGACTTCTGCGCCATCCAACGACGAATGAGGCCAACGGTATCAATGCTATTACAGTATCAACAACTTTGGTAGAAACAAACTAAATCGAATCTGTGATCGCACCAGAGTTTCTATGTATCTTGGCACCACTTTTAAAAACGAAGTAGTATCATCAGGGCTGCTCCTGGCTATACAATTGTAAGAATTTCTATACAATCCAATAGTTTTTCGTACATGCATACCACATTGATGAAAAGCATACATTTTGACTTGACTTGATTTTGCATTACTTTATCAATTTTAACGACTGATTTTTACAAATTTCAGTAACTTCGATCGTCGAATCCTCTGTCTATCTCTCTCGTCTCATCATAAAAGGCGTATTGGTTGTCATGTGTCATAGATAGATCACGACGACAGATCACGTAGTTGACCTGCTGATCATGTCGTGTCTGAGCATGCGCAAACTGCTCCATTCCGACTTTGTTTCAATCAAAAGCTGTCACTTGTCAGTTATTCTGATGCCGTCGTTAGTGCTATACATTCCTAACTAAAAGCATACATTTTCATCTGTCATTTTCGTATAAAAAAATTTCTTTGGAGCAGCACTGAGAATCATTCATTATTCAAAAAGTCGAAGATAGTCATTCAATGCTTGTGGAATCGACATTGGGGCAACACACTAGCGTTTTTAATTGAAAACCAAGAGGAACTACGAAAATCTGTAGGAGGTTTCTACTTAATACAGAATAGTTCTAAGCAATTTTAACATATTTCACAAATTGAATAATCTTGACTCTCGAATTCCATTACCAAATACAGTTTGTATCTATGGACTATCTTGTTTTTTGCACCAGTCCAAAGAACATTTTCTGTTTCCCCCTTCCAGTAGCACAATTGAATCGCCATCTATTAGTTGGTAGTTTCATTATATCCTCAAACACTGATCTACGACCTGACTGGGAGACCAGAGCACTAACGCCATCTACATGTCGTCTTCCATCGGATCCAATGGGTATAATTGTTTACTATCTTGTTAATCTTTATACAATGGTAAAATGCACGCAATAAACGCTTCGTGATTGATCACTGTGATGTGGTCAAATGCGCCTGTTAAGGAAGCAACGACCATAAATATAGAGAGAGAGAGATCACTGTAATGGTGGGAAGTGGCGGGAAACAGTTGAAAATGCGTAAATTATTAGCCTATCCAACCTGACTAACCTAACGTAGACAGAATCACGACACAAAATCGTTAACGAGTTATCACGACCAAACATTCAGAATTGTTAATATCATTTACATGGGAGCGTTTATTGCGTGCATTTTACTTTGGTCTTTAATAGACAGGACTGACAGTGACAGGAGGTGTATAAATAACGATAATGGCAACCGGCAACACTGCCAAGTGATACTATACAAATACAAAGAAATTTTATTTTTTGTCCACAAAAAATTCCAATGAAGAAAAACCGAACATAGGAATTGCTATAAAAAGTCAAAATTAATACATGCTGAATTGCATAATTGAAGTTTAATATTCGATAAAAGGTATGTATAAATACTAATGAAATATTACTAAAAAATCTTGGGGTACTAATATGATACTTTTTACTAGCTCTTATAATCCCGGTATTTCTGATGGAGAATGGACATGTTCGAGACTTCTCAGAATTCTGCGATCAGCTCAACGACATCCGCTTGAAGTTCCACAAATTTGACAACTGTGAACGAACTGTGGGCCTCTACTATTTGATGGTAGGACTGCCGTTTGCGAATGCCAAATTCCTACAGTATGCTCTAGAGCAATGCATAAACTCGGTCAACACGCAAGAGGCCCAGCGTCTGGAGAAAAACGCCAATGATCCTATATATATCACTGGCTTTCTTCAGGATCCACCCCGAGTAGCATTATCTTCCCTTCTGAAGCATTTGCCCTTGCTGAAACCAAGTAATAAAAAAGCCGCCGAGTGTTATTTGAGAATCATTAGGCAAGTACTGAGGGAATTCATAGCTCCCCCTCTCAAAATCTATAATGAATGTGTGGAAATCATGTCGTATGTGTATATTCATCCTGCCTTCAACAACGAGGACAAGAAATCCTTCAAGCAGTTGCTGACGGAGGTTCTCACCAAGCTAAGCCCTTCCAGTTTTGTTAATTCTCCTGCCACAGAGTCCAGCGATGAGTCAGTCAGCCCAAATCCTGAATCGCAGCAAAACTTGAAACAGAAGCGGTCCCATAGTCTTACAACTGGTCAGGAAACGTATCAAGAGAATTCTGTCCCCAACCAGGACAATTGGTGCTCCACTGAGAATTTGAAAGAAGCTCCTAAGCAGCGTAGCTTTTCCTTATCAAGTGAAAAATCTCTCTTGGCTGGAATCCCTGGATTGCAGTCTAGCAGGTGAAGAAAAATATATTTATAGAAGTCTTGATTATGCTTGATAATTGTAAAATTATGTCCTATAAGTATCTTTCAAATTATTTGAATGTTATCGTTGGGCCTGTCACTGATTTGATTTTCATTTTGAACTTCTGTGTGGCCAAAATCATGCATCAGAAATATAAAAAAATCCACAGAGCTGATGGTAAACACTAACTTCAGAAATTTGTGAATTATGGAAAAAACAATTCTTTCTTTCGTCTTGTCGGTTTTGGAATCTAATGCTTGCCAAGGCAAAGTAATAATTTTTTTGAATGTGTTCATTTTATTTGGAAAATAATTTGAAACTATTATTGGCCACCAATGATTTATATGCAGCAGATTTAATGGGTACTTACTTATCCACCTTTATGGTTGAAACTTGATGGTTGAAATCACAGAAAAATTTCCTTAATGATAAAATTGTTTTATAATTTTTTTATTTCTTACATAGTTTTCGACTTGGGTTTTCTTAATTTTTCAGTTTTTTTGCCAGGTATGTGTAAGACATTTTTTAAACAATTTCAGTAAAAATGCCAACAAATTGTGTTGAGCTACTTGCTACAGGTGTTTGAATTAGATTTTTGAGTATTCTTCAGAGTATGATGGATTTTTCAAAATTTTTAAGCTTTTTTTTGCAGAGACCAGTAAGACTTACTTACTTTCCATACCCATACATATTTAAAGTTTGAGAAATAGAAATGGTTGTTCTTACTTTTTTTTATTTTTTCAATGAACATTTAGTATTGGAGTAAAATGTTGAATCTAGTTTTGTTGAGTGATTCAACGTCTACAAAACACTTTTTTGTTTTTCTATTCGTTCACTATTCTTCTTCGAACAAGTATACTATTTTTTTCAAAAAAACGATTTTTCGTCCGATTTTCTCCCAAATAAATTGGCCTGAGCACCTCTATAAGGGTTTTTGTATATAATTTTAATATCAATTAGGTCAGAGACTGGACTTCAAGACTTGAAATTGATGAACAATCATCCTTCCATGAAGTGCATTGTATCCTGGCTAAAGTCTTTGAGGTTACATAAGTACAGCTGGGTATTTAACAATTTGACGTACAATGACATGCTGAGATTGACAGAAGAGGACCTGCAGGAAATAGGTAAGTGAAGACAGCTGTCAAATAGGGAACATTTTGGGACACTATGTCTTTATTGTAAAGTTTGGATTGAACCTCCGATCAAATAACACAACCTAGATGAGTAATACTCAAATAGTACTGAAAATAACATATTTTCATAATGTTATCCCTCAAATCATGACATTGTTGCCCTGTCGCAATTTTTTAAGAATACAATAAGCATTTCAGCTAGATTTTAATATATTCATGGCAACAAAAACCCAAAAATACTGTCTTGGATGAAATATATGACAATAAGAAAGCAATTGAAAATAGTCTGGTCAGTACGGCAACGCTGCATTTAATATTTGACAGAACAACAACAAAACATTTCTGTTTGTTTTCGTACTTCTATTAAACTATCATTACTTTTTATTATCAAATGGTGAAGCATTGTGAAATGAGTTAAAGACCATTTTAAGCTGGAAATCAAAATATATCATTTCATAGGTAAGCTACCATTGTCGTAAATATCGAAAAGGGGAAACCGAATTGGAAAAGAGTAAAATTAATGAATGATGAAAAAACATGTCAATTAGAGAATCGGCTGTTCTCAAAATTATGTGGAGATTTTTCCATCATAATTTCAGGTTTCCGTTCCATATTGGGTTTCCATTATTTCTATTTTATTGAACCCCAATATTTCTGGTGAACAACGCACGACGCTGCCGGTGAGGGAAGATGTCCCTTACAAACAAATTCAAAGGCGGAGCGGCGAGTTACTCATCTAGTTTGTGTTATTTGATCGGGGATTGAACATATTTTTTGAAAAACTATCCAAACTGTTTGCTTCTACCACAGATCTTGCCCAACACCCAGTGATACGGACATAGTTTTGTTGTTGGGAGTAGTTTTTCTGTATTTGTTGATTGCATGAAAGAGGGAGAGTACAAAAGATGTTCTGATAGTTATGCTTTGGGTCTAGAGACTACTGGAGAAAAAGAATAGTTATAATAGTAGTAATAAATATAGTTTATTGTCATAGAAAATGTTTTCTTGTTGACAAAGCGTGAATACAGTAGAGAAATATTGTATATTAAACAAATTTTAAACTGATGGTGATAAAATGTTTAATAAATATTATATACACTAATATGTAAACTAAACCAATTTGGATAGCATATACCAATACAGAGCAACATACTGAGGCATCTGAGTTACATTGTGGACCAGGTCATAAATTTTTTGTAAGTTGTAATAAGGTCTAGTGTTCAACAGTATTTGATAATTTTCCTGGACCTTTTTATGTCTTTTGTACACCCTTAATATAGTTTGGCAGGCGGTTATACATTTTAATCCCTCACAAGACACATGCTGCGTAAAAACAAACGTGTAGTGGGATTATTCTTCGACATCAGTCGCGCATTTGACACAATCTAATATACCTGAAAATAAAACTGAAAGCTCTGGCATTCGAGACCCTATACAATCGAATCATACATGTCTGACAGAACCCTCAGGGTGCAGGTCAGACATGAGCAGTCAAACAACTACGACATCATATTTGGAACTCCACAGGGAGGAGTTTTAGGGCCTCTACTTTTTCTAATTTACGTAAACAATCTCCAAGGGCGGACTTTCATCTATGCAGATCACATGACAATTATTATTGTTGCCGTTGATACTGCTGCTGAACTGCAAGACAAAACTGAGTTATCATCAACTTGGAAAAAACAGTACTTATTGAATTCACCAGCCTCCTAAAATTAACTTACACTCTTACATTCAATAAATGCCACACAAGAATATCCACATCACAGATGACGAGATATCTAGGCCTAGAGATTGACGATAAATTTTCCTCCAACAATTACATTAACGCCGTCTGTAAGAACTTGAACAGACTTACTATGAGTTCAGCACTATGGAATCAAATCTCCATAGAAACCATCTTTTAACCCTTTCACTACCACTTTTTTGTTTTCTGAAATAAAAATTTCAAATTTTGCATACAATATAACTGATTTATTTAATGATTTTTGAGCAAAAAAAAATTTGTGATTGCTAATTTTTGTGTTAATTCTTGTGCTAAATTTAGGACATTATGAGCTAATGGTATATGGAGAATGATGTAAAAAAAATGTGATGGCATAAACAATACACTGACAAATAGAAATATTTTTTAATGAACATGAAGTCTTTGATTTTTTTACTTTTATTTCTTCTTGATCCCGCTGTTGATGTTGTTGCCACAGGCTCTACTGCGAACTCTTCTTTGACATCCCCTAATGAAATTGGGTCTGAGAAGTTTTCCTGTGAATCATAGTCGTTTTTTTCATGCTCGTCCTCTGAATCTACATGCAAATAAATAATTTAGCATCTCAAATTAATTTTGCATTCATACAACTTACCTCCAGAGTCTTCTAAATCAGGGCTCCAACCCAAATCATCCTCATCCCCACTCAGGTCTTCAATGTCCAATGTCCGATAAACCATTTTCTATAATTTTAAATAATTCTTCATCACTTAATGGCCTTCTGGAAGCCATTTCAATCAATAATACTGTAAAAATAACTAAATAAGTACATAACAACAAAAAGAAGTGAGGTTATATTTACCAAACCAGCAATACCACTAGTTCACAATAATCACAATGTCCTAAATTTAGCACACCTGTGCAAATGTTCGAAACTCATAAATGGCACGGAAATTGTTCAATATTTTTTATCAGAAGCGCAGAACAAACTCGTATGTACACACAATATTTTGTTAACCAAACTAAAACGACGCTGAACACTTGATAGATTCCATGAAACAAACTGCTGAATCAGATGATTGAAATCTTCCATTTCTGTCAGCGGACAATTCCAATATAATTTCTCTACTGACCAATAGATGGCTGGAAAAATCACAATTGGCAACTAAAACATCAACGAATAGAACTCTTGTTGACTAAAGGCTGAAACACAATGGATGTTTTATGTTTATAGTTTTAATTTTCATAATTTTAGATATTTTTTAACGCGAAACTATCATTGCCAGTATTATTCTAATCACGCCTCATAAACAATCTTGTTGATTAAATTCAAGCAAAATTTTTCTATTCTGTTTTGCATTTTGTTTTATTTGTAAAATTGATATCCCAAAACTTAAAACTCATTACATAAAACTTCCATTGTGTCTTCGGCTTAAAA
The DNA here is from genome assembly GCA_958502065.1 of Chrysolina americana. Classification (NCBI taxonomy): domain Eukaryota; kingdom Metazoa; phylum Arthropoda; class Insecta; order Coleoptera; family Chrysomelidae; genus Chrysolina; species Chrysolina americana. The sequence continues at coordinate 70,741,708 of OY293415.1, read as the reverse complement.
TCGCTAAAAACAGTTACTTGATCCCAAAAAAAATCGAGAAATCCGTGTCCTAAATTTAGGACACCATGAGCGAAAGGGTTAAACATGTACTAGGCCTTAGTTTACTCCACTATCAGCTGTAACATGCTACGTTTGGAAGAAGACATTAAAACAATGACACCACTGAATTATTTTCTTCAGGCGATGCTTCATTATATACAATAAACAATTTTTACTGCATGTGACGTTATTTGATCACAAAGTCAATATGGCAACGGTGCCTAGTGAATTTGCGGTTCGGGTTCGTTCGCGCACGCGTATAACATAATTAATCTTTTGACAGCTGTCAGAGTGAAGTAACACAGACACTTGCGTTTGGGTATGGTCCGTATATCGATCGCCGAAATGTTCAGCTCGGTAACTATAGCGGTTAATGAGTTTTCAGGCTACCGGCTCCACATATCGGACCCCTTGTCACTTGTCTTCGGTCAACATTATGAGTATTTTGAAATAAATTTGTTGAACATTTTTAGCTTTCATCAGAAAACAACTAGCTCTAATGCTTTCACATCCATAAACTTTTTTTAAAATAAATTTTTACTTTTCCCATTGAAAATTTCAACATTCAATCAAATAAAATGAATCAAATTGACAAATGACAAGCTAACAAATGACAAGCGGTTACCAAATCCACCAAGGAAAAAGTATGGTTGGTGTGGTGACAGATAAGTCACCGAAGTTTCAGGAAATAGTCCCCGGGTTTTCAGGAATTTGATATATACGGACCGCCAAATTACTAACCAAAGTAACCAAGTATATATACGTACCATACCCTTAGTGTCACTCGTCAGCGACCACGGAGCAAGAATTATGGTGTCAAAACTGATGGAATACATCTTTTCGGCATGCGACGTTGCCAAATGTGGTTTCACTACATATGACGTCAAAATTTGATTTTTCGCTTTTTTTAACAAAGATCATGAAATCAAATGATAAAATACAAAATACGTGTCCCCTATTTTTGGAAAAGCTATACATTAATGACGACATCGAAATTACCCATTGTCTGGGGAAGAGCTACGGAAACGTCTAGAGTGTTCATCATACAAAAAAGATTCATGAGACTCCTGTTTGTCCTGGGTTATAGAAAGTCATGCAGGAATATATTTGTTGAAAATGGTTTTCTGACAGTTACAGCCATCTACCTCTACAAACTACAATCGTATATCCATTGCTATATGAAAAAGTTAAAAAAAACAATGGATATCATAATTATAAAAAGTGTTTCATCACCTAACATAAGGTCTCTAAAAGGAATAAAGATATCAGTGACAGAATTTTCTTTTCTCTGAACAACAGCTGACACGAGTCACGAGGTTTAATTTTATAAATATATTAGTTTTTAACGAACCAATTTTCAGTTTGTGTGCTTCACCAATTGCAGTTGATTGACTCATTTTGTTATCAATGAGTCCTTGTTGCTTCTAGATTGAATAACGTAGATATCAACGTACATTTTAGTATAGAAAAGTCTGGCTCTTGTTGAATATCCATTAATAGTATTTTTTTTCCTAAGGTCCTGCTTTCAAAACTTCAGGGTTTCCCGGTATCATCAACTCAAAGACCGCTTTACTCATTTGTGGGTTGAGTGGTCGATGGGCCCGAGATTTGTGTGCTCTGAGCAGGCTGCAAATTGGCATTTCGCTGAGTTTTGCTACTGAGGACCACTAAAAACAAAACCTCTGTTTTAACACAGAGAAAAGTCTTGCTTTATTTACACAAAGACGAAAATACCATGACAAACAGTCATGCTTCGATGGCCTGGAGGAGCTCCATCAGCTCGAAGATGCTGGAAATGAGTAGTTCTGATAAATTTGGCACTTCTCATTCTCCGTGATGGACTCATTATCCTCGAAACAAAAGGCAGTACACATTATTAATAGGAGGATGGAAATAGTGAGAAGTACCTGTTCTTGTAGAACTCGTGAACTGTATGTACAAAATGTCTTGAAGTAAGTTGAAAGTAGAGAGTAAATTCTGTAGAAATTTGCTATTTCGTATGTAGTTTTTCAGTTATGGAAGACCAGAATATAACTGATGTAATAGTAAGTATAAAACAAGTGGATTTGAAATTGTTCTTTGTCAGTCACTTATCGACAATCCTTATTGTATAGGATGTTGTGGAAGGAAGGATTCCAAATCCATTTGTTCAATATTTATTCAATGATCCCCTCAAATATTGCCGATACTTCGACCTTGAAGTATTTGTGTAACTTAATAGAAATGATTTCGCTATTTGGAACTTAAAACCCACAATCCTGAATGAAATATTCTTCTCTAAATACTTAATTTTTTTTTGGAGCAAGTTATTGCGAGTACATATATGTTGCGTAAATAATACTGATATATGACTAAACTATTTGGTTCTGTTTCTCACCTTGTTATCCTGACAAATCAGAAAAGCTTGCTTTAAGGGATTTATGCACCCTGTTTTCCAGTTATCTATCAACAGACAAGTGGCAAGTGGCAAAAGAAAAAACTCTCTGAGCACTCTGTTGAAAACAATGTGGAATTCCACAGGGCTCGGTATTAGGCCTAAACCTATTTATCATTCCCAGAAGACACAGTATTAATATACACTATTAAGAACATAGAGTAAAATTATCAAGATTTGCAAAATGATGTAGCATACATGAAGAAATAGTTCAAGAACTCAGGAACAATAGCCGAATGTTTTTAATAAAAGCTAAATATATCAATTTCTTATTCAGAGGTTCCTGGATGTTTGAGAACCCACTAAAAGTGATCAAACAGTGCGAGAATATGAACTATATTTAGGCATTACAATTGAAGACAAGTCATGGAAATTTCAAAAATACTACTTCTGGTACTATCTTATGGGACTAATTGTTCTTTGATGACACTATTTTGATATTCGCATAATTTTGTTGAACATTCTATTGTGGAACCTCTCGATATAAATATTATTATTACCTTCAGTATTACTGAGAAAAATTCAGACCTGTTACATAGTAAATCAAGAGAAAGATACGTACACCAATACAACCAATTATTAAACTGATGTAAGGAAAAAGGTAAAATTCTGTTATCTAATAGCCACAAGCTATCAACAATTTTTTTTTGGAACTTGCGTAGTTTGGCCTCCTGACAAAAAATCCAGATGAAATTTTTGGCGGTCTTAAGTAATTTCATACAAAGTAAAAAAATAATTAATGGTCACATTTTGAATATATAAAAACAATGACAAAAAATGTCATAGGTACATTTTGAAAATATAATAATAATATTTCACATACAAATAATTTTCCAAAATTTCGGAATTCTCAATCAACCAGAGTTTGGTTTTACTTTTGCATCCAGAAAAACTATTATTTTCTGAAGAAACGGGTATTTAATATAAATCTTTCTACCTATATAAATGGCATGTTGTTGCATCAAAATTGTAGAAAACTTTTCAGTTGATCTCCAGCCATCCATTTAATTCTTTGTTTCATATTTATATTGTATACGATTTTCAGTTTGTATATTTTTTCTTATGTAAGCTGTCGATGCATTATAAATTAATTGTTCAACAGTTAATATTTCATAGGATAGAGATTTTCCACAGTAGTCTCTGGGCCGATTTTTATCGATATTTTATACAAATCTACAGTAATATTGTCTAATGGAATTAATATATTAGATGAGCAGGAGATTGAGAACAGAGTTTTCTTGATTTCAGGAATCACGAAAGGAGCCCGCCATAAAATTTTATTGAGCATCCAAAAACTAACGGAAAGGAGTTCAGTGCTGACAGAACTGGAAACGGAAGTTATGAACGGGGGAGATATCAACGCGGCTTTGAAAAAGTTGAAAATTGTTCTGCAGAGTCCTCTGCAGTTGACGCTAGGGGAAGATTTGGTCTCGCAGTTCGTCAAAGTTATGGGAAAAGGTGTGTGTGGCATGGCATTTCTGAATATCAGCTTCAATATTCGTTTTCAGTGTGCAGCCAAATACTGATGTTGAGACAACGTCCCGATGACTACCTCATGCTCTTCGGCTCTCTGTGCGAACGCGCTGATACGCTAGATACATTCACAGACGAGCAGAAGAGGAGGTTGAATGTGTGGAAGGAGCAGCTGCTGAGAGAAGAGCCGGTGCCAAATTTGATTCATGGGGAACAGAAAACTAACAATAGTCATAGGTGAGCGGTCAGAATATTAGTTGTGGCAAGTCCACCCTGTTGATTGAGGAATAGTTGAATATTTGATAAAGTAACGAAGGATAGTTGAGGGGCTTTGGGGGGTGGAAAGGAACAAGGCGTTGGAGGGGTGACAGGGCTGAGAAAATTACGAATAACTTCAGGCTTGCATTCTAGTAGGGTGTGCAAAATCGAAAAATTGGTCAAATTCGAAATTTCACCTGTGTCATTATATCCTAATCATACGAAACAGGTATTACACCTATTTAAATAAAATTGCAAAAGTGTCCTCCATCTATAAAACTGGCAAAATAACAGATTTAAACAACTAACGAATTCTATACTTCCAATGGCTATGAGAAAACACTGTAATTCGAAAGTATATACGCTAATATCACTTGGGGTTTTTTATTTATTTTTTCTGACCGCCAGTTTCTCTATAATTTGAAAAGAAATGGTTTTGTGACGTCACGTTCATCAAAATTAAACTGGCAACGTCTTATAAGTTGTACACCATGGAATCTCAAATTATCATTACATCTGGATTGCGTTCTATGATAGTTGTCATTTGATACCAGATGGGTTTGTTTGTCTGTTTCACGGAGCAGATCAATAACAATTGTTTTTTTTTTCTGTTTAACTCATTTGCTCACCTTATGTGAGACAAGATAGATGCTAGTTGATCAAATCTGTTTGATGGAAAGTAACAGACTCTTGAATATTTCATTTTCTGAGGTTATTGGCAACCACAACAACAAACATTAACCTCAAATCCCAAATATAACCACAAAACAAATGTATGTGGTAGGTAATAACAAGTTTTGTTCCATAAGAACTGTTATTATAATTTGCCATAGTTTTTCATCAAAAGGCAGGTTCAGAAAATTTGAAAGTTACAAATAATATAAAGAATTGCTTTTACATAAAATTTGTTGATGTGTTAATCCAGTGACAAAGTTTCAATTATTTCTCGATGGCTTATAATCAGCCAGTAGCTATATTTGATGGGAGAACGATATTCCCTATTCCGGAACGTGGATTATGGTGGGGGATGTTTCCGATGAACTTGACATCAGAGGCACACTTTGAAATGTGATATTTTTCTCAAATAAAAAAAGTAGAGTGGCACTCTTTGTCAAATAGACATTTAAGAATATTAACAAACGATTGAAACGAGTTTCGCAGTTAATTTTTTGCAAATGTAAACGTCCATTAAATTAAATTTCTAGACAAAGTCACTTTCAAGCTTTTCAATTTTCTTGAAAAAAATATCTCACTATAAAAATACGGTTTCCTCAGATCCAGAAACACTGAGGCAGCAATAATAGACGTTGGTTCAAATATTCAAATTCATATAATAATAATAATATTCTTTATTAACCATAAGACAATAACAATTGTATAGGATTCGTCAGTTTATCTATATAACATGAAAACATGTAATTATCAAATAAATAAAAACAAAACAATACAAGAATAATACGAAGACAATAGAGATAAAATGTAATTAATTAATATTAAAACTGGGAGATCTTTAAAAATCAGAAAACTCGATCAACGATTAAAAACAATGATCTAATAAAAAAAATTCTTCTGAAAAGTCTTTTGAAAATATTGAAATTGGCTGTTTCTTTCACAACACTGGGCAATTTATTGAATAATTTCGAGCCTATATAGTTTGGAGCATTAGAACACTTTCAAACGACAAAATGGAATATGAAGTTCACCAACCGGCCATGTATTATATCGATGTATATTTTCCACTGGAGTAAATAGTTTTTTATTTTTGTATATACAGGGTTATGATAAAGTAATGCACAAAATTCATAAAACGTACAACGATCACTTTTGAAAAAAATGCAAAAACACGTCAAACTGTTTTTTTTATTCCGCATCTTTTGACATAAGTTACAAAAATAACACGTCAAAGTTGTCAAAGTTATGACGTCATCAACAAATTTTTTTAATGGAAAGCTAAGAGTTTTATTACATTATGTGATAGAGCTTGTGTTTTTACACAAGGGAAAAATAGTTGCAGTAGGGCTCACAAAAGAAAAACAACGAGAAAAGGGATATAAAACGAAATAACAAAACCAATTATAAAAAGAGGTCAAACTTAAACTTATCTAGTAAGAACATGTGTTCTTATAAATTTTTTCAATTGTTTTACTAAAACAACGGTTTTTCAGTGTCAGTCGTACAATTAGTGTCACCACAGTTTTATTATTATGGCTCGTTTAACCGAAAGAGAAAGGATAGAAATTCTAATGATGGTAGGTTACGGCGATCGCCTTCGAAGTCATGAAGAAGCATGTGCTTTATTTAACGCAACACATTTTGAAAGACCTCCAATTGCTAGAAGCACAGTAAGCAGAATTGTTGCAAAATTTGATGCAACGGGAAGCGTGAGGGATGCTCCAAAATCTGGACGACCAGGAATAAGCGACGATGTGAAGTTAGATATTTTGCTGTCAGTAGAAGAACACCCTCACGCAACTACAACAGAAATTGCCTTACAAGAAAATGTTAGTCAGTCGTTTGTAGTAAAGATGTTAAAAAAAGAAAAACTACACCCATACAAAGTTCATCTTGTTCACGAACTGTCAGAAGATGATCCGGACAGACGTTTGGAATTTTGTGAAATCTTCATGCGGCATTGTGACGAAAATCCAAATTTTCTTAATAGTGTAGTATTTTCCGATGAGGCAACGTTTTGTCTAAGTGGTTCTGTAAATCGATACAATTCTCGCTACTGGGCTCGGGAAAATCCCCACTGGATGCAGACAAAACACACCCAGCGTCCCCAAAAAATTAATGTTTGGGTAGGAATCGTCCGGGGAAGATTTATTGGTCCTTATTACTTTCGCGGGAATTTAACAGCTGAACGATATTTGGAACATCTTCGTATGGCAGTGCTTCCGGACCTACTTGCGGCATTTCCGGATCCAAATAATGGGGACAACTTGGATCCCAATATTTGGTTCCAGCAAGATGGCGCACCACCACATTATGGTCATACTGTTCGAAGGTTTCTGGATAACCAGTTTGAAGGACGGTGGATTGGAAGACGTGGACCAATGGAGTGGCCACCTAGATCACTTGATTTAACCCCCCTTGATTTTTTTCTGTGGGGATATTTGAAAAGTCGGGTCTACATTAACCGGCCAGACAATTTAGAAGACTTAATGGAACGAATTAGACACGAAATGACTCGTATAACTCCGCAGATGATCGAAAACTCTATAAATGCGGTATACCATCGTCTTGGCCTATGTCAGTTAGTAAATGGGACACAGTTTGAACAATTCCTATAAGAAATAGTTTTGGTTTAATGGACTGTTTAGTTAATTGAAAAGTTATTATGAAACTTACGTTTATTTCGTTTTTTATTCATTTTCTCGTTTTTTTTCTTATGTGAGCCCTACCGCAACTATTTTTCCCTTGTGTACAAACACAAGCTCTATCACATGATGTGATGAAAATCTTAGCTTCCCTTTAAAAAAATTTGTTGATGACGCCATAACTTTGACAACTTTGACGTGTTATTTTTGTAACTTATGTCAAAAGATGCGGAATAAAAAGAACAGTTTGACGTGTTTTTGCATTTTTTTCAAAAGTGATCGTTGTACGTTTTATGAATTTTGTGCATTACTTTATCATAACCCTGTATATATACACACATTTCAAATATAAATAATGATTGGAGTGGAAAAATTCCATATTCTTTAAAGTAATTTCTGCATGATTCTCTCTGAGAAATTTTTGCTATACATCGCAGGATTTTTTTCTGTGCAGTAAAAACTTGAGAGGCGTTGGTAGAATTTTCCCATAAACATAAACCGAGAGTCAACCTGAGCAAAATAAACCATGATAAGTTGGTGAACTTCTAGTATTTTCAGTCCAGCTTTCCATCAATAGAAATTCCTAAAATGCGAATAGGTTCATGTTGAATATCAATATTGGAGTTGTCATCATTAATAGCGAAATCTTGAACTGTTCCAGGAGTTACAATTCTGTCCAAGTTCGTTTTATCAGCATTGAAAAATAAATCAAGGTTATTGAAATAGTTAGAAATACTTTTAATCAATGAAACGCTTTTAGCAGCCAAATTTTCAGAATTTTCAGATGAAACTAAAACAGAAATATCATCAGCATATGCAATATATTCCGGATGATTTATACAAACATTCATATTGTTGGTGTACAATATAAATAAAATAGGTCCCAATATGGATCCTTGAGGGACACCCATGTTTATGATCAGAAATGTACCATCTTGTCTTTGGATTTGTGTAAAGATTCAACACAGTTGATCACAATATATTACACAAAAAACCATATATATTTTATAGTATGTAAGAGGATGTCTACATAAATGATTTCAAAACTATTTATGTGTTAGAAAACATGTTTATTCAAGAAACAATCGAAGTTAAGTTATAAATTGTGGTGTACCACAAGGTTCTATTCTTGGCCCGGATTTATTTTTAATCTACACAAACCCTTCATCAAAACTGATTCTTAATGAGGTACTATCGTTGTTCGCTGAGTAATTATAATAAATGAATAATATTAAAAATGATATTTAAACTTTAAGTTTGGTTACAAAAACAGAAATTGACACTCAAATTGAGATTCAAAAACACCCTAATAATTTCAACAGAAAGGAAGAAATAAAACGTGGAGGTAGGTACTCGGAGAGATTAAAACAAAACCCTTTCCAGGTGCAAGTAAAAATAATTAAAACAAAAACAGGTATCGAAATTCAGTGAGTTAACGGGGTAAAGGCTTAATGAAGTACCCTCTATTAGGGTGAGCACAATAAAAGAGGAAATTAGCAGAGACACCGAAACGTCAGGAAAAATTACCTCGATACCACGACTTGCAAACCCAAAAACCACCGAAAGTTCTCGAACCAAACGGTTTGCTTGACCTGAAATCTATTTATAAGCTAAAAACTTGTTTAATTTTTATATATTTTGAATACTTATAATTGTATATTTACATTTACGTCCACCATATCATATATTTTGTATTTTGACCAAATGCGTTTAATTTTGATGTTGAAAAGATTTTTCTTAATCTTGACTGAACACATTTTCTGTATGCTCAGTTAGGTTAGTTTCATGATTTTAATTATTTTTTTTATCCCTTCTATGAACATGTTATGTTTCCTGAGGGAATAACGTTGGTCGAATATCATTAGCAATTTTGGCGCCCAACGTGGAGTAAATTTTTTGCAACTTAGTTTAATGATTTTGATCAAATCAATGTGGTTTTGTAAAAAATATGGAATCATGAAACACTGCATTAAACGAGGCCATATGAATAATAATATTTCGATTGATTTCAGATCGCAAATGGACAGCAGGCACCACCTACCGAAAACGAACTGTACCGCCTTGCCAAACACCAAAAAAAGTTCCTCGTTTCCCAACATGAAAAACCACGTCCCTTGGAACACCCACCGGCACTCTGTCGGAAGCCTCACCTTACAAAACCAACTGTTCTCCCCCTCCCCTCAACCCCCGACGACGATCCAGAACGTCATAGGTTACGACTGGACCAGAAAATCTCGCGACTACAACGCGAGTATGAACCACTTCAACGTCAGCCTGAAAGAGTTTAGAATTAAGCAAGAGCAAATACGATCAGCGGATATCGAGAGTAGTCTCGAATCGCTCTGCATTCAGATGATGGAACACGCTCTGGGTCCTTAGTGTGTACCGTTGTTTTTAAGTTTGCGATCTATCGGCTGAGAGGGAATGGGGGAAACTTGACATGGGTTGTTGGGTAATAGTTTGGAAGCTCTGTTGTTACAAGAGTGACAATCCACTGAATTTGGTTGAAATAGGTGAAACTGGGGCCCGACTCTCAAATGTCTATTACCCTTTGTCGCATGCGTCAAAATGTTTCCATGTTTTTTCATTGCACATTCGAGAAAGGCGAGGGACATATTTTGTCGCATACAACAAAGGGTAAAAGACATTTGAGAATCGGGCCCTGAGTCGATTGATATGCGTTGAGATTTTTTTTGTAATTTTTGTCCATCGATCAAGCAGTCCTGTGTGGAGAAATTTGGCTTTTACGGCATGTCAAAACAGTTGCAGAACGTGTAGCACCAATGAAGCTTTGTTCAATTTGGACAGTTTCATTTACATAATGCTTGTGATGTGTAGCAATTTCTTGCTCTTCCGATTGATTCTTCAACTGTTGTCCATTTTACTGATGGAAATGTTTTTTTTATGCCCCCTGTTGTTTACCGAGGGCTTGGAAAAAATTTCTTCCGGACTTTATATACAGATAACGAAAAATATGGCAATCCAGTAACATTGCTGAAAAAACACTTGAAACACCTGATAGCCACATTTCCAGAACTACATCAAATATTGACAGGACCTATTCCATTTTAGAAGAAAGCTGACAGGGGTCGACAATAGTAATGCTGGTTTCAATACTATTCGAGGCTTTGCTTTTCTAATTGTTCTGGAAACGGTGGCATCAGGGAGATATATGTTCTGCTCGATTTATTGACAAAATGGTACACAGGAATGTTGTGTTTCCATAAACTTCAACAACATTGGAAGAAATGAAAACGGAAGGAAATTGAAGTGGAAGATATCAATTTGCCGAAAATCATCGGTTGTTGCTTCCTTATGTACAACTCGCTTTTTTTTTATGCCCCGTCTGAACCTTATTTTTCTCCTCACAGCACGTTTGAATGGGATTTAAGATATCAGGTCCTTGAGATTTCTGAGTTCTAACAAATTTCACTTGAGAATCTTCATTTTCGTCCAAGATTCAGAGATTTTTTTACGAAAACGAACGATGATCAAGAAAAAAATAAAAATTCCACAATTTGGCGAAGGAAAAAACTTTTTTTCTAAGAATTTCAACACAAGATCGAGGCTTTGCTAACCTATTACTTTTTCAATTGTTATTCTTTTACTCTTTTATTTTCTCTGAGTTTTGAAAAGAGTAGTTAAAACAAGAACTCTAACCACAATCTTGAAAAGATAAAATTTTGGGCAAGATCTCGAAAAACTACTGAATTGGATTTCTGCTGGATCTTCATGGAAATCTGACTAACTTTATTCCATAAGACCAAGTGATTATTCAATTTCAACCCCGCCCATTTCAAAATCCCAGACAGTTGAGTACAGAGATCAAAAGCTCTTTTTGAATATCGTTAGCTAACGAGGTTTTACCGTTTTTTCTCGTATTCATCTACGGTGTAGACCATTATGACAAAAATCTGCCAGAAAGCAACTATCTCTCTTACCAATACCGTGACGTGTATTGAATTATATTGAAAAACATTGAACACAACTGTACATAGAGAAGTAGTTGTTTTCTGACAGATCTTTGCCATACTGGCCTACAAGATAGGTACTTCGGCGATAGATCGCAAAAAAAATTGTTGAAATTTTAGAGCAAATTTGGACAAATGAGACCCCTGTAATTTTTTTTTTAATTTGTTTTGTTTTACCACACTCTCCACCGGGTGTGAAATTTTTAAATAGTTTATGTGAAAGTTTTACTTTACTTGGCCTATATGATTATGACGAGATGTGTGCTGGAAGCGCACTTACTTTATTTCAGGAGACTTATATTTTTTACTGCTGGCAGGTATATTTTTAATAATTTTCCTTTTTTTTATGAACTTTTTTATACAGAACCGTCGCGGACTAGCCAACTTGTTTTTCGCTCGCTTCGAATTCGAGACGTCATCTTGTTGAAAATTTCCCGAGCTTTGTTTTAGTTGAAATCTGAGATTTCCAAAGTCCTGGATAGAATGTTTTCTCAACAAGATGAAGTCATTCTCAAGTTGTATGCAGAGATGATGAAACGAGTTTGTGTTGGTTCAAGGACGCATGTGAGCTGTTCATTGTGTTACAAGTTTGAGACTGTACTGCTGTTTTTATTATTTTTTAATTTGTAATTTACGGACGATTCTCCGAACGGGAACAAATACTTTTTTAAAACTCGGACTTTTCTGCTACTACGCCACAGCAGACTTGGCTTATTTGTCTAGAAGACACAGAACATACGTTTCAGTAATTTTGGAATCCAGTTCTGTTTCAAGATAAGCAATAGGATTATTGTTTTATTGTTCTGTTGAGTTATATGCAATCTATTTTCAAGTTGATATAGCGTAAATTCGTGAATAGTACGTGTACATTTTGTGATTGTCTGTGTGATAATGTTTGACACATGTTTTAAACTGATGATGCAAAAGACTGATTCCATCTAAGTAGAGATGATATAGCAATTATGAAAACTTGTTTTATTTTTCAATTTGGCCTAGATTTTTACGATGCATTTCTCTCACATTTTGCGAATATTGCGTTGTAGCAATGTTCGCACATTTTTTTCTACAATGAATAGCATTTTACAAGTGTTATTCATGACGAAGAATTTCAGGAACGAAATTTTAAAAATGAACCAGAACGTTTCCTACTTATTCACCAATCTAAAATCCCTGTTTGTGAAATTGCAGTTTTGCAAGAATTCAGCATCTTTCCCACCAATCGATTTCCTGGAGTCTTTGAAGTCTACTAGATACTACAGCTTATCTCGTCTTGTATTTCTAGATCCTTCGCTGGAAAAATCCTCACTTGTTTGTGTTGTAGTACATGTTTGAGAGGCAGTAAAAAAGTATGTGACTTTCTGGAACTTCAACTAGCATTTCCTGAAATGTCTGATAACCAGTCCGTGCAAAGCTTACTATTTCATCATCTGAAAACAGAACTTTTAACTGGTGATCAACTGTCCAATATGCGCCAATCTAACTAATAATTATAAGACAATAAGTATAGCCGAGGCACCAGTCAATCTAATAATAACACTGATGCTCTTCAAACATGACTCACCCTCTGACAGAAGCACCAAACTCATACGAAGATTCGAAATAAATGAACACCTCAATCTAGCAGACCACAATTATAATCTTTATGCGGTTATTGTTCACTGTGGTTCCGGCGTTGAATGTGGCCATTATTACGCATTGGCAAAAGATAAAACGGACTGGTTCAAGTTTGACGATAGTTGTATTACCAAATACTCGGACGATATCTTGGGTTTATTGGATCCTCTGGAGACACCCTACATTTTATTTTATGAGAGAGAGGACATTGGCAGATCAAGATCTTCAGATGATGTGGTGCTGCAGGTTTTTCCGGGTTTTCCTGCAGCTGAAAAAGCAAATGCGCCACTGGAATCAATCAAGTCGCCCCGGAGCGCCAATTAATTTTTGATGTTTTATATTTATTGATTACTTTTCTGTTACTTTACATTGTGATTTTGTCATCAACTATAAAAATTAAAGTGCATAAATTATTTATTCAGTATAGAGTGTTGATGAACAAAGTTTTCGGTTATTTTGTGTCGTCTACAGTGAAACTTCCTAACCAAAATTTCTTTGACTCGGAATATTATCTAAATATGTTTTCCAAATCATTTGTTTTTACAATCTCGCATGTAATATTTTATCCAACCCGATATTTGGCAGAAAACACAGATACAGACAAACCGGTCTGTATTCGTATGGAAACTGGAACCAAACTATATTCTATATAAATGAAAAAAAAAACTGTAAGTAAAAAAATACCTCTGTTATATTATGAAATGTTTATTTCTCTTCTCGAACATTTTCTCTAGAGGAAAATCCTAAGAAACATGAACACAAAAGCTGGTAAAATCGAACTTCTGATAGAATATCCTTTATTAACTTTTTGAGTGGTTGTTGGGATGCTTGTAGTGGTTGGTGAGGTGGGAGTGAAAGTTTCATTGATGAATTCTTTCATATGTTCCACGAGCTCATTGTTGAGCAAAATGTCGACATGTTTGGCAGATATGAAATCCAAATGATTGAACTTTTCAAAGTCTATCAGCTTTTTCTTGACCACCCTTGGCATTTCACTAGCAAGTTTGTCAACATCCTGAAAAATATACGTATCGGTCACTGATCTCGGATCATTAATAAATAAAAAATAAAGTATCCTACAAATTACTTGAATTTCTTCAGGTTATTACTTTTTTTTCAACTTGCTGTAAAGTTAACAATTTATTAAAAAAATCAATCGGCGGTGAACTATTACTTCAAATTTTGTCTACTCGGACAGCTGATGGTCAGTTCATTGATCAGTAGTTGTAACTATCGATATCAAAATCAGCCTTTTACTTTTACATTTGCAACGCCATCTCTTGAACTATGAGCGCTCTTGTAGTTATTTACACGTACGTAAGCTTGGATTCTTGTTGAAATACTCACATCCATTGCGGAAAAGAAATCGTTCTGCGAATGATACAAGGCTACTGGAGCTGTTGCTAGAGACATGTTAAAGTTTGGAGGAGTGCCATTATTGTATCTAGCTCTATTCGTGAAATATCCATAATCGTACCGCCTGAAGTAGCCTGAAAATTAAAAATATTTTGTTATGGTTCATTTGAAAAAATAGAGGTATACCATTGAAATGTTGCAATAAATATGCTTCTTGCAGAGACACACATTTTTTCCAGCATTTCTGTGAATTTCAACACTGCGAAAACGGTTGTGTTTGAAAATCAATTTGAAAAACTCCGTTGAAACTTGATTGTGAGATCTGGAATATCTTCTTTGAAAAGTCCTTTACCGTCTTATATGATGCAAATATCTGGCAAAAACCTACTGCCACCGGGTTTCTGAGATCTTGGCTGTCATAAGTGCGAGAGTAGGACATTAAAGCCAGTATTGAAGCCATTTGCGTTTGATTTCAGTCATTCACACACCTGGTATTGAAATAATTCCTCAAGTCAAAATATCAAACGATTTCATAGTGAATGAAGCAAGAAGCAGAAGTAATAACAACAATAATTCCTCCTGGGGTCTAATACTCCATATGTAAAATCTTGTAGGAATATCCTAACGGGCTTATTTGTTTTGGCCTGTTGCCAAAGCTTTCAACTCATTAATCCTCCCCATAACTGAGGAAGATTGGGGACACTGAAATTCCCAAATAATCCATTTTTGCCCAAGGCAGGTGTTTAATTTACCCATTCACTATGACTAAAAGGTTATACTGTATGAGAATTAACGAGAACGAAAAATTAATCTCACCAGAATTGATCTCCTGTCCATAATGTTTCAACATCTTCAATGAAATTCCAGCTGGCGCATTCGTAGCAAGAAGGGGGATGATATTCTGAAACATTATCGATGATAAACTCGAAATATTCTATCGGTAAGATTTTTGAAGTATTATATATATGAACATTATCCTAATCTAAAATTTATTCGCAACATTGTTTTTGAGTTACGATGCAGGCATAAAAAAAGCCCATGGTACACGGGTGCAAGTGCCTTCAAAGCGTTCGCAACGTTTAGGGACACTCCGCTTCGCGTGGTACCCTTACACTTGTTATGCATGCTCTAAAGACTCACTTATATTCTTCGTTTTGTTTTACATAATTTCTGAAATATTCCCAGCATGTTTCTTAATGTGTTTCTGATATTTTATGAAACATTTAGCAATATTTTTCATAGAAATACGTTGGAACATTTTTTCGGAAATATATATGTCTGAAACAATGATTATTTCTAAGATATGGTAAAACTCCACAAAACAATAGATAAAACTAGCAACAATGAACCCATAGAAATATCTAACCATCAAATTGTACCAACCAAGATCTTCACTACCGTGTATGTAATCTCTCAATGAAGTCTACTACAAACTCTGAATTACACAAAACCTCAAGGCCGAACAACAAAATTATCAAAGCCCCTTATCCCGTAGACACATGATCTTCGGTGTTTTTTGGTGTAGAAACAGTTACGAACTCGATAGTCTGTTGAGAGTGATCCCTCTCTTTGATCATCAGTATTCACCAGCAGAGTGTGTCCTCTCTACAAATATCGTAACGAGTTTACTGTGATGGTTGTATGTATGTACTATTCAACAAACATAATAGTTTATTGACAATACACATATACGTCATATATGGAAGTAACACGTGAAAATCACACCTGAAAATTAACTCATAAATACTACTGGATACCGTACTATACTACTATACTTTTCATTGAACTGAACTCTCCTATATACACACTCGAACTTTGTTCGTTTTGTCTAGGAAAAAAACCAGTTCCCATCCAAGATCTTCATAAACGTGTAAAGTCAAACATAAACCGGTTGCGATTACAGTTGAAAGTCCACCCAGGACATCTCGAGGACATTGCTATTCGGTGGCACTCATGCACCAGTCATATACCTGAAGGGTATTGATGATGAAGTCAAAGTAATGGGGTGAGGAGGAAAGCGGTGGGGGAGGCCCAGAACCGGCGAAATTCTCCTACCACACAATACGATACCTGATAACAAATTACAGGGTACACTTAAAGTTAAGTACTTGACCACACAACTAATGGAGGCCAGATAATAAACAAATAATCATTAAGGTGTTCTTATAGACTGAAAAGACATACAGTAAGAGGAACCAGACAGTTGAATTAAGACGTGAAGATGATAGCAACGACTGCTGTCAAAAACTTTCGCCTATAATAACTCAAGAGTGTAGGTAAAACTTTAAACACATTAAGTCCAGATAGTACGAAACTGCAATAACGTTAGTTTTATATATAAAATTGGTACTGAAATACATTGAACGTTCAATTTCTCATTTTCCATTATGCTCTCCTACCACTATTCTACCTCCATCAATTTATTTCCGAATCAGGAGAATGTTGCTTGAATAAGCAATACTATTCAGAATTAATTTGTTAATAAATGGTTTCAAATGCGGACAAAAATTCAAAAACAGTTCAGAAGCCGAAATATTCGCGCTTACCTTTTCCAATTCGTCCGGATCAAATCCGCATATCACGAACAGGAAAGCAGCACAAAAGTCTTGAAATGGGGACCCATCAGAACACGCGTATTTGCCAACCAGTGAAATCAGTTCTGAGTGTCCTAGGAGTTCATTGATTTTGAGGAAACCTGCGATGGTCTGTAAAAATAAATATATATGATCGAAGTTTGTCTGCCAACATTTGTAGATTTTTTTTTTTGCTGAAGTAAAGTTTTATAGAGAGGTGTCTGTTTTGCTAATACTTACCAAATACTGTTTTCGAGTATGTTAATGATGATTCAGATACTTTTTTTGCATTGATGCCTTGAAGGCATTCCCAAACTTGTTTTAACTTTATGTGTATTGAATTCCGCAATGTTAGGTGTTCAAATAATTCCACTTACCGATAATGGATCAATATACTTTGCAGCGATTCTCAAGAGGGGTGAAGACATTTTACCCATGTACGCCACTGGCGCCAAAGCTGACATCAACGCGATTTTGTCGTTGTATTTCGGCCTCAAAGCAGCCATTGCAAAATATTGGGTGGTTCCCTGCGAGTGCCCGACGTAGAAAATTTTCTGTTGTCCAGTTGTTTCAATGATGAAGTCTATTTTGGCCGGAAGGTCATACCGGCCACAATCTTCGAAGCTGAAAGCACCACAAATGGTTGGAATGTTATACCAATCTGTCTCAATCACTTATATTCCTGCCAGACGACAAATGTCAGTGTATTTCAACTGGCGCCATCTCTTGAATTTTTTAGTAACTACTCAAATTTCAAAAATGAATATTTGCACACATAGATTTTTCATCACAAATGCGTGAAAAAATGTACCACAGGTCGCAAAACTTTATAATTTTCTATATATTGTATAGATGGCGATACGCATTGTTACACAGTAGCATTAGATGAATATCTTGCTTCCAGTTATAGAGTAGTTATCTGTAAGTTTGAAGGGGAGGTTTTGTTCAATTTTACTTCAACACAAAACAAGAAAGTTTGAAAGTGGATCGCATTCTAGAGATTATGCTGGAATTTCAAAGCAGTGCACTTAATTTTGTCAATACTTTGGGAGGAACTCGACTGCCGTCCTATTCCGAATTGGAGAAAAAATATTGGATTATTTCAGTTACATAAAAATATGTAACTGTTTAATAACGCAACTTACCATCTTCTGAAGAAAGATATAAACTGATGTTAAATACAGAATTGACCAATTCATACTCATATGATAGCTACCAGAATTATAATTTTTCCCGAATTGAATTTACAATAATTGCGTGCCTCATTTACTTTTCAGTTATTCGTTTAACAGATTTTCAAATCGATTGAATATGCTAATTACATAATGTGGTATCAAATAACTGGTGGATAATCAGTATTAGACGATGGTATCAACAACTGATCCATCAGAATACACGATACTTGAGAACTAATTCATCGATATTTTGAAATGGTACAAATATGTAGATAAAAAAATGTCCAATGAAGATGTTTCAAAATGTACGCAGCAAAATTGTGAATTGGCTGGCAAAATGAGACACTCCTCAAATTTCTAGAACTCCCAAACTTTACTTGTTATAGAGCATGTGCTTTCAATGACTGTTCTGATCCTATTGCACAAAAACTGAAATTGGGAAGTCTTGAGGTACGTTTCGGAAGTAGAAATATTTCGTTTTAGAATGCTGATTAAGTGAGGAAATTTGATATCCAAGTTTTATGATATGATATTTTCGTACAACCCACAATGTTGATGTTGATGATTCTTCAACATATGCTAAGATATAAAAAGTAACGAATGCTCCCTCCATTCAAACAACACCAACTGAAGAATGGTTTCAAATATACAAACTCAAAAAAAAAAGTTATCAAACCACTATTAGACTCGAACCAAAAATGGTGGCGGAATCAATAGAACAAAAATGCCGAAAATGTATTATCGCAAACCTTTGAATGATGTTCACTGGAATTCACCTACAGAATTAGTAGATAGCTTCAAAGTCAGGTGGCCTTACAGGTCATGACAATGAAATAATTTGGATAATTGAAGAATTACGAGAAAAGATATAATATATTGATACAATCACATCATTTGTTTTCATTGCTTCTGTGAAATTATCGATTGATAGGATGGATGATGAAATAAGTGATGTGAAAGTGGTCAATGAATGATCATAATCAGTTATGCAGATTTATGGCAAATTGATCTCGCTGAATTACAACCCTATGCTAAAAGTAACAAAAGATATCATTATATTCTTGTGGTTCATGACTGCTACTTCAAATACCGATGGGCAATACTTATTAAAAATAAAACAGGCACCTTTGTAACCGATGCCATGTCAATTGTATTCAAAGAATCTAAATATTCTCCGAAACACCTATTAAGCGACCAAGGAAAAGAATTTTTCAATAATACTTTCTCATCGATTATGCGGAAATATAACATCAACCATTATTTCACATTCAGTTCTATGAAGTCCGCCATAGCAGAAAAAATTATTCGAACAATAAAGACGTGGCTTTACAGAAATTAACAAATGGTTGGATATTCTACCTACCTTAACAAAGAAACTTGACAACAAAATATATCGTACGGTAGGTATGGAAGCCATCGATGTGAAGCCTACAGCGAAAATCTTACCTGAAATCCCAGAATTTTTCTGCATCAACCTTTGGATCCAGCATCAAGTGATTTCTGGACCAGGTGTTACCTCTGTTGTTACCTAGCCATACGTCGAACCCAGCATCAGCAAGCATGTACGCCAGTGATCTATTAGGACCCATCAGGAGCCAATCCGCAGAACTGCTGAGCAGTCCATGCATGAGGAGAACCGCTGGCTTAGATTTGGCTGCTTTGCTCGTTTCATTCCAACCATTGGGAATCCGTTGCATTCTCAGAACATAGCCATCTTCCGTAGTGACCCAGTGGGTTTCTACTTTATATCCGTAATCGTGAAGAATTTGATACTGAAAAAGGAGTCGTCAGATGAAATCTTCACTTCAGCAGATTATGGACAAGAATAGAATGAAGAATGTTGACTGTACACAACTTTATTCGTTCTGAAGTTTCATTCATCATCAAATGTGATAGATTGTATTTTGGATAGTTAAAAAAAATTGCTTTAATGCAGTCATACATTTTTTTGATCATGTTTCACGGTTGTAGAGGCCCTGCAAGAGATCAAACGTCAGCGTTATGGGGAATAGCAGAGACATATCACGTCATCGATCAGTTGATGGCGACTCTCGTAGTTTGTAAGGAAATAACTCAGATTCTACACATGCCGGGAAAAGTTGGAAAGCCACAGGTATGCTGAGCAGAAGCAACCTATTTGCCAGACAAAAACTACCACGATGGACTTTGGCATTTTCCCCTATTAATATCCATAAGGCTGACCCTGAACTCTTGCAGTCCCTCTACTGAAATAATAAACGTTCGAGTCATAAGTTTTTGTTTGTATATTTCATTCCATTTGTTGTTTGTGAATTTATTGAAATATTACATATCTTGTTGATTTTATGAAAAATAATTTCAAATAGGAATATACAGTGACAGGAATCGCACGTTAAAAGGTATGACCTCGTTAATCTATGGCTCGCACAAGTGTCGACTTCTGAGGGCTGTCGTTCGTAGGGGGACAATATGCAACAAATGGAAAATTTACTTATTAAGGATTTCACAAAAAAAATATTCGTGGTAAAAATTGGTGCTTATCTAGAAACTTATGATGGGTGATCGAAAAGTTATGATTCAGCCTTCAGTTTGGGAAAAACATTTTTTTTTTTCAAAACTTCGTCTAGAACAATGTACCTCCTCTTTTTTAAAATAAAGAAATATTTCATTGGGAATATTTCGTTGTAATCGAATCAACTATTCAGATTTTGAATATAAAAGAGCGCTCCTTTATTGAATTGATTAAATGTCTAGTAATTTCTGTAACCACAAACCCCAATTTTATAAAAAATGTATACGAAAACGTATAGGACGGATCACAATAATAAGCTTTCTCAGCTGTAGTGCCTCAGGGTAGCGATTATACAAGGGCCTTGTAGTAGGAAAAACAGTAGGAGTGTAGATGTGCAATTGAATACAAAATGTATACTTACAATGTCTTTTCCAACATCGGGAGGGGGGGAAATATCACGTGTTGCGTTGAGGAATTCTTCTGGCAATAACTTCTCCAAATCAACTATTTCTGTTCCTAAAGAACTGAAAACGCTCACAAAAATTATCACCAGTTGTAGGATCTTCATTTCGAGATAATTGAGAGGATCACAGCAGCCCAAAGGAAGATTGAGTGGTATTATTGCCAATATTCCGCCAAGCAAATAATAAAAAAGTAAGAGTTCCTTATCATATCGTGGGTGCTCTTCAACTTGTGATATAAATTAGATATTAAGTATTAAAAAAATATTTTTCCTTATCCTATCTAGGTATTTCGACTATCTGATTTTTCTGTAACTCAAAACGAATACATTTTCACAATGCAAAATTTCATCAATCACGTTTGAAAAGCCATAAAATAGATAAACAAATCAATAAGATTATCAAAATTAATACCAAGGACGAGTTTATCATTTTATCAATTAAAAATGAGGATGGAATTGGCAGGTTTTATAATTGCAGTATGAAAAACTTGTTGAAAAATCTATTTTTAAAATTCTTGTTTGAAAATAATCGATCTATGTTTTGACATGAAGACGAAAACAGTGCATGTCAAAAAGTTCAATACGGCAATTAAATAGGAATTGTTGTTCCAAAGGCTCTAGGAAGAAGATAATACCCGGAGGCTATTTGGCTCGAGAAATTGATGTTGCCCGATAGGCATTATCATCCAGAAACGGTCGTCGTTCATACAAGATTTTAATTTTCACCAAAATGTATTGAGTACGTGATGATTTAATAATAAAAATAATAATAAATTTGCTTTATTATCATATGACAGAATCGTGCTGACAAAGCTTGAAATAAATACTTATAGAACCAAAGAACATATAACATAATAATTAATAATAAAAGTGGTATAAGTGTATGAACAGTTATAAAATAGACATTACGGTTGCCAACTCAGCTAAAAGATTTCGTTTAAATATTCCTGCAAACTATAATAGGGTCTGCCGGATAAAAATTATTTGACTGCCTTCCTGAATTGGTAGTCTTCAGATCTGCAGATCTAATATACAGGGGTAAAAGATTGCAGAATATGGAGTCTTTGGTGGCTACAAGAACTGCTGAAACGAAAGTGGGCGATATCTGCTTTCGGATCAGCACAAACAGGGGATGCCCACAAGGAGTGGTACTATCACCTCTGATGTGGAGTCTCGTAGTAGACGAACTACTCGGAACACTAGCCGGGAACGGAGTCACTTGCCTTGGATATGCTGACGACATAGTCATTATGGCCTAAGGCAAATTTGAAGGAACCATCTGCGCTCTCATAAAAAGGGAGCTAGAGACTACTAGAAGATGGTGCCTTTCTGTGGGGTTGAGAATTAACTCATCAAAAACCACACTGGTACCATTTACTAGAAGAAAAAAGTTTCAGCACCTAAGAGCTGTTCGCTTCGACGGAGCAGACTTAGAATGGAAGCAAGAGGTGAAGTACCTAGGGCTTACCCGAGACTCAAAACTACTCTGAAACATACACGTAGAAAAGATCGTTAACTAGGTAAAATCATCACTGATGGTGTGCAGGAACATTGCAGAAAAAACGTGAGGCTGTAACTCATCAATACTGCGATGGAAGTACACCATGCTAGTGAGACCTATGATCAAATACGTAGCAGAGTAGTGTGGCCAGGCAGGACCAAATTCGCCATAACAAAGAAAATCCTGGAGAAAGTGCAAAGACTAGCATGTCTTTGTATAACAGGAGCAATGAGGTCTACTCCAACAGCAGCGAAATTCTGGACCTCACTCCTCTCCATATCATGGTGAGGAGAACTGCTTGGGGAGCAAACCTCAGGTTGGCTAATGTCGGACTCAAAGGGACAGCACACAACGTGAGGGGCTCAACCCCCACCGAAAGTGCACACCTTGCCGATCTCCCAACTGACATAGTACACGGAAGAGTCCAAAACTCCCGACGGAACTGGAGCAGGAGTCTTTGAGCCTTGCACCAAATACTCCGAACCCTTGGGCCAGTTCCCCAGGATTTTTCAAGCGGAAGTTCACGCCATAGAAAGGTGCATTCAATTCAACCTCGACAGGAAATACCGGAACAAGGAAATCGCAATCCTCTCCGATAGTCAAGCAGCCATCAAAGCGTTGAGCTCATATAACATCAACTCAAAGATGGTCTGGGAATGCCTAGACAAACTTAATGATCTAGGCAGGAACAACAAGGTGATCCTCCTCTGGGTGCCGGGGCACGTCGGAGTGGAGGGCAATGAACAAGTACGAAAAGGGGCATCAACGCTACTGATCGGGCAATGAGAGCAACATACTGGCAAAGACTTCCAGGGCTAAGGCAGGCCAAAGATCTCCTCGGCAACTTCAACTGGGCACTGCCCTCTGGAGTATCACCTCCAAAAGATGGCAAGTCAGAGAGTGATAGTTGCCGCTACTGCGAGAACTTCGCGGAAACTGCAGAACATCTGCATTGCGAATGACCAGCGATCTTCTGCAACAGGCCTAATTTCCTGCAAGGGGCATTCTTAACGCCCTCCGACATCAGGAACTCCGCTCCCAGAAAACTGATAAACTTCGCACGAAGTCTCAGAATCCCGGGCCTCGAATAGATAAAGGGTCACGCGAAAAAGACCTTATAGGTCGAGGTGCTTGTGAAGCTGCAGAGCCTGCACGATCCCCCTACAATCTACAATCTACAAGCCATTTTGGCTGTGTTGAATATTCGGAATTTGAACACCTTAGAAGAAATTATTTATAAAAGTTCACGTTTATTTCGCAGTTTGTGCAATTGGTGATATTAATTCCCTGTGAAGTTACTGACGAAGTATTCAGTCCAACTGTAGAAGGTTCTTCATCGCTAACCAATGATGGTGCTACTGAAGTGGGATGATCAAATAATGCTGGTGTAGAACTAGAACTTATACCAGGAAACATTTTATCAGCAATTTTAGTTTTACTTCCAATGGGATCCTCGATGTAGCCCTCAGCTACAGTTCATGTCATTTTATTGTAGTCAAAATTGCTCCTGAAGTCACTTATAGAGATGTTGAAGATTTTTGAAAGTAATGGCTGGTAAACTGCAACGGATCAGGTATTTTCAGAAATTCAGCAGTAATGGAAGGCTTCTTTCCAAAAGTATTTGTTTCAACTGGTTGAACAGTGCATTATTTGTTGTTGGAGTAATTCAGGAAAAACTGACTGTGAGTACCAGGAGTACCATGTTTTTGCTTGATAACTTCTTCGGTAGTTGAGGATGCGACACGCGATCAAATGCTTTACTGAAGTCTACAAAGATTACATCCACCTTATTCCTACGGTCAAGGGAATCCGAAACGAATTGGGAGGTTATGCAGTGTTTCTAGCCTTGACAAAGCCATGCTGAAAGTTAAACAGAGAAGAACGGACATGATTGTATATAAGGTCAGAAAGTATTATCTCGAATATTTTTGAGAAATCAGACATAATGATTATTGGTCTATAGTTTTCAACATGGCTGATATTGCCGAATTTAAAAACAGGACATAGCTACTCTGGATAGTTTCCAAATCTTGGGATACTGATTTTTTTGTAAGGCAATATTGAGAATGATGTGTAGTGGTTCATCAGGACCACATGTGAATTTATCTTTGAGTTTTATTTCGGCATTACAGATTTGTTCCTTAGTGATGGTTGTTAGGTTCAAAAAGCGGTGACTTGGCATCATTGACTGTTCATTTATATCTACTGTATTACCATCATATTGACTATAAACACTACTGAAGTGAGCTGCAAAACCATTGACTATTGTGAGAAAAAAAAATCTTTGAATGTTGGTTTTGGTATTCGAAACATGAATTAGTGATGACTGTATTGTTTCTTCATTGTCATATACGCTCAATTTGCTAAGTCCTTCACGACAGCACGCTCCAAATAATCAAAAAATGGTTGCCACTTCAATCATGAGATATTTGGGTATCAGGAGCTTCAAAACCATGTGAAGAAATTAATGATGAAATTTTGCATTCAAAAATTCAATGGTTTTGAAAGACAAAGAATCAGATAATCAAATCAGATAGGATAGGGAAAATTTTTCTTCTAATATCTACTTACATCCAATTTATATCAGAAGTTGTCGAGCACTTGCAAGACGATAAGGAAATAATTCCATATTACCTTTTTAATTGCAAATAATATCACTCAATATTCCATAGAACTGTTAAAGTGCTCCCTATCATCTTCTCTCTGTCGATTATATAATGCAGATCATACAACTGGTGATAATTTTTGCAAGCGTTTTCAGTTCGTTTGAAAAAGAGATAGTTGATTTGGAAAAGTTATTGCCAGAAGAATTCCTCAATGCAACACGCAATATTACACCTCATCCAGATGTTGGAAAAGACATCGTAAGTACTCAGTTTTTTATTCAACTATAAATCCATACTTCAACTATTTTTTCTACCACGTCTGTCATCGCGACTCTTGAGGTAATCCAAGAAGGCTGAGTGTACTTCTTCTGATGATCATGTTTACAATCACCAACCACATCCTGAATCTCGTAAAAAAATATTTCATTCCACTCTTGAAAATATTCTGAGGAAGATGTTTAAAATAATCTGGAAGTTTATTTTGAAGGTTCAGGTCCAGAAAATTCTCCCTAGATTTATTCAACCTAATATCGTTAACATCTTAGAAGATTTCTAGATCTTGTTGGGTAATAATGGAGGTCTGAATTTCTGGTAAATGAGTTTTTGTTGCGGATTGCCAAACCGGATAATAAATGTAAACAGATGGAATAGTCATAATTTCTAGTTTTTTGAAAACATGTCGACATGAATCACGCCTGTCAGCACCTGTTAAAATCCTTATGGCTTTTTTTGTAAAATGAAGGCTTTATAGTATATAGTAAAAAGTTATTCAAAAAACACACATTTGAAAAAAAAACTCATAGTTTTTTTGAGATTTCTCAAAATCTACTCTTACGAATCGGTTCAAATTATATCCAAAATCTAAGTTTGGCTAATCTAAATAGATAGAGAAAGAGTGAGAGAGAAATAGTAACGCGGAGAGAGGACTATAGGCATTACGCAGCTGCACGCATTAGACTTTATCGACGAATTTTTGTTATTTCGGCTTGTGGAAACCGTCAGATTATATATTTTTCGTTATCCTTGAATTATTTCCTGCAAAATTTAAAAAATTTCAGCCTCGCTCGAGAATGTCGAGATGACGTTTTATTTTTACAACTTTGTAGCCCTCCCCATTCTTTACGTCACTCTCAAATTGTCAGATTAGTAGAATATACACTTTTTAGCATGTAATTAACTCACCCTTAATCTGACGCTCTCGAGAATTTCAGATGATCAATCTCTTTTACTCATCTGATTCTTTATCCTAGACGCGCCTCATTTATGAGGTCCATATTTGGTGGAGGAACTTAACCAGGTACAAGGTATATTAATCTGCCGCGCTTCAGTAAATCCCGATATCCCCGCTTGGGCTCCCCTGCTATTAGCAGAATGGGACGTTGCCACTCATAAAGTTATCGAATAGCATATATGCGATTGAAACAATGAAATATAAGCAATTTTGAGAGCTGTGAAGCTTAGTATTGGTTTCAATCTTCTGAGCATAAAAATTATACTTGATAATTTTTAACATAAATAATTGCTGGGACTGATGTCATCAATATGTACTCCTAAAAACATTTCCCTGTGTGACTCCTTTATGTGAAGAGATGGTTAAAGATCGTATCTAGCTTGATTTAGATTCAATTTATTCGCTGTGAACCATTTATTGGCATCAATTCCACTATCCATGGCTAGCTGTTCAAGTGTAATGATATTCTTGGCGGAGTTTATTATGGTAGTATCGTCAGCAAATAAAACACATTTATTCGGCAGTAAAAAATGACGGAAATAGTAAATGCAAATAATAAATAGCAGTGGTCCCATAACAGACCCTTGAGGGACACCATTTTCAATTTGACCAGGCTCAGACATAGTAGACAGATAAGAATCTAACAGTTTTAGTAAAATACCTCTTATTACATAGTGATTGAGTTTGTTAATCAGTATCCCATGAGATACACAGTCAAAGGCCTTCCTCAAGACCTTCAGCCGCGTCCGTTATAAATTGCAAGAGCGCTTTTGTTGTTGAATTACCACCTCGTAACCCAAATTGTGCATTGTCAAATAATGCATTGTTTTCGAAGTATTTGTACGTTGTTTTAAAATCATTGCAATTTTGGACGGCATAGATATAATTGAAATGGGTCGAAAATTATCCGAACAATCAGCATTTAATTTTTTGAGTAAAGGTAGATCTTTGGAAATGTTTAACGTATTAGGAAAAACGCCACAACTGAAATAATAATTTATGGTTTGGCATTTTCTTTGAATAATATATCGTTGAGTTCATATATATCTGTAGATGAATGTGATTACATCCAATACTTCATTTCCAACGACTGGTTCAAGAAAAAAGGAACAGCTGGTAAAGTTTTCATGAGAACTATGGGATTATAAGTTGAATCTGCAGAACGGATATTACGAGGATGTATTGATATCTAGTTAGCCTAGACCAGTTCCCTGCATAAACAAAATATTGCGTTACCATAGCAACGAACAATAACTTATTAGAAGTGTGAGTGTAAAGTTTGACGTCAAAAAAGTAAACCAGAGTTACGCAATAAATAAAAAGAAAAAATATGTCCACCGAAATTGTGAAAATCGAAAAATTGGAGTATCGAGCCATCATCAAGTACCTGTATTTAAAAGGGTTAAGCGGTAAGCAGATTTACGAAGATATGCTTAATACCCTTGGTGATCAATTTCCTTCGTATGCGACCGTGAAAAATTGGACAGCAAGCTTCAAAAGAGGTAAATTTTCCATTGAAGATGATGACTGATCGGGAAGCCCAGTTTCTGTGTCAGTCCCCAAAAATATCGATGCAGTTCATGACATGATTTTAACAGACCGTCGAATTGGGCTAAACCGGATATCTGAAGCACTGATTATTTCGTACAAACGCGTTCTTCATATAGTTCACGTCAATTTGGACATGAGAAAAATTGCTGCAAAATGGATCCCCAAATGTTTGAATGTTGACCAAAAGCGTGCAAGGGTAGTAGCATCGCGTTCGATCTGTGCTCGATTTGAAAACGATGTAGACTTCTTAAACCGAATTGTTACTATGGATGAGACTTGGGTACGTTTCTACGATCCAGAAACAAAGCAACAATCGATGGAATGGCGACACTCCGGTTCTCCAAGACCTAA
The DNA here is from genome assembly GCA_958502065.1 of Chrysolina americana. Classification (NCBI taxonomy): domain Eukaryota; kingdom Metazoa; phylum Arthropoda; class Insecta; order Coleoptera; family Chrysomelidae; genus Chrysolina; species Chrysolina americana. Next base: position 70,713,304 of record OY293415.1, on the reverse strand, counting down.
GAAGTTTCGTGTCCAAAAATCTGCTGGAAAAGTTCTTGCTTCAGTTTTTTGGGAATGCCATGGAGTAATCATGATTTATTTTTTGGATAAGGGTAGAACAATAACTGGAGATTACTATTCGACATTACTGACCACTCTACGGGAAAAAATTAAAGAGAAAAGACGCGGAAAGCTATCCAAAGGTGTTTTGTTTTTGCAGGACAACGCCCTTGCATACAAATCTCATGTTTCCATGCAAAAAATTCGTGATTTAGGGTTTGAGTTACTAGAACACCTCCCTTATTCACCAGATTTAGCTGCGTCCGACTATCATCTCTTTCCTCAACTGAAAAAAAGTGTAAAAGGTCGTAAATTTTCTTCCAACGAGGAGGTAATAAAAGCTGTGGAGGTCTGGTTTGCAGAGCAAGAAGAAACATTTTTTTTGAAAGGTCTAGAGACGTTGCAGGTTCGCTGTAATAAATGTAACCGATTAAGAGGAGAATATGTTGAGTAATAAAATATTTTGACATTTAAATTTTGTTTGGTTCTATAGTAGGCTAAGAATTTTTCAATATATCCTCGTTCTTCAGCAATGTTGCAGAAATATTGATTAAAAGAAGTGGGTGTCAAACTCTGGTAAATTTTTGTAGTACCAAAACATTATTTTTCTTTCGAAATGTATCAATTCCAGGAATCATTTGAAAAATTGGTTGAATTTGATGAAACTATTTCATAACATTTTGTCTTGGCCGTAGTTAATGCGGAAGAGTGTTGTTTTTTCATGGTTTTGAAGGATAATTAGTTACTGCACATACAGCTTCTACAACAGATGAGTTTTCCCTCATAGATCTCAAATTATCATTGGACCATATCACTGGTGGCTTAGACTTCACATGGAATTTTCGTATCGGAAAATTTCTGTTGAGAATGTTAGTAATTGTGTCTGTAAAGTTGTCTGCCAAATAGCTGGCATCACTCAGTTCGTTTTAAAATGACCAATTAGCCATTTGCCGGCCATTGTAAAACGACATTTTGTTCTTTCGCCCGACAAACATTCTGAGAGTAGCTTTCGAAGTGATCTTTTCCATTTTGCTAGATATTAATACTCTGTCTAAGAAACATGGTTCTGAAATCCCCACTATGAACTTATTAGTAGGAATGTTTGTGAGAATGTTGTCTATGCAAGATGCTGATGTCAGTCGCTGGACCCTCTCCAGGAGAAAAGGAATGAACCGGTCCCATAGGGAACCCAGGTTCATATACTTAACTTTGTTTTTTGCTTGTAGCCTTTTCCACAAAACATTTGATCACACAAACCATGAGCGTCCAGTATCTATATCGAATGTCACGTTAACCCACGCATATGCTTTGCAGCAGACGTAGTCTCTTTCAGCTAAGTATGGAATCTGTATTGCCGACAATAGCCTAGTTACAAACCATTTGAACAACGCGTCTTGTGAAAACAAAGGAAGCTCTGCTCAACAGGTTTCATCTAACGGCTTCTTTTTCAGTACCAAATTCTTCACGATTACGGCTATAGAGTAGAAACACACTGGGTCACAACTGAAGATGGCTATGTTTTGAGAATGCACCGGATTCCTAGCGGTTGGAATCAAACGAACAATGGCGAATCTAAACCAGCAGCCCTTCTCATGCATGGGATGCTCAGCAGTTCTGCGGATTGGCTCCTGATGGGTCCTAACAAATCTCTGGCGTACATGCTTGCTGATGCTGGGTTCGACGTGTGGCTCGGGAATAACAGGGGTAACACCTGGTCCAGAAATCACGTGATGCTTGATCCGAATGTTGATGCGGAAGAATTCTGGGATTTCAGGTAAGATGAGGCAGTTTTTTGCTATACATCTACTGTGTCAACCTGAAGGACGATATCTTTTGGTTTACCACGATTTGCTTTCGAAATCACTTGAAGACATTGGTATAAGTGGACAAAGTCTATAATAGTTATTTAGGTACTATACATATGGGATCAACGATCACTAATGTATAGTGAGTGCGTAGCACTAAATGTAAACTCACGAATATGTCAATGATGCATTATCGTGGGTAATACCACGAGTGCTCGCAATACTATCGATAGTATTTTGTCAGAAGTCAACGAGATCAAGTTGCTTGGTAACACCACGAGTCCGCTAGGAAAAGTGGTGTTACCTCAAAGCAATTTGATCGAGTTTAAGATTTCTTACAGAATTAACGATAGTATTGTGAGCACGAGTTGTACTTATTTATTGAGATGATTTCAAGAGCCAACGAAGTTAGGAAAACGTATATTCTTGTTCATTTCAGTTCAATGAATGAATCTGTCAGACTGACATTTATAATGTCATCCTTGCTAGCAGGATATATCCTTCATTGTTGTTTGCATGCGTGGTTGCCCATGACGTCGTGGTATTACCGGCTCAAAAGGAAGAAACTGTGTACTATGTTAAGCTCCGTTTTTATTGGTTCTCATATCGCAGGAGATGCGAGTTTCATATAGCGAATGAAATTATCACACATGTACATTTTATCTTCGACTGCCTCTTATGAAAAAATATGTACAGCTATATTTTAATTGGATTTTGTGAATTTTCGAGTAATTACAGCGACATTATCCCATATAAAGCAGGAGATAGATATTTGATTGCATTGCACATGCAATTCTAGGGATAATTTTAGTGAGAATCGTGGTACCACCCTTAACAATATAGGAATACTCAATAAATTGTGAGAGCACTGACAGTACCGACACATTTGACATTTGAAAGAGACAGTTTTCCCGGTGACAATTGAGACCAAAAATAACCAAACAAATCAACAATCGCCTAATAAAAGCGGTATTTTTTCGACACAAATTTTCTGAAAAAAACGCGCTATCATGATCATGATCGCGAAGTGTTTGTTCTTTCGAAATATGTTTCATCCCCACCACAGGTTATTTTTTGAACTTGATCCGTAATCCCACTGCCCTTGAGGAACATATCGGAATTTGTGATCCGGAACATACTGGCATATTCCTTCGTTTGTAGTTTGTTCTTTCGAAGAATATTGAAGGATTTTGTGATCTAGATCAGTAATTGATGAACTTGATTTCATAATCATGTTCCCAATGTTCCAGAACAGATATGTCGAAAGAATACAGCTAAAGTCTACAATTCTGAATGTTTAATGTTTACTTATATACAGGTTGGCAATAATTAGTGTCAAAAGTCATTTATGAACTTGCAGCAATGACTTGCTAACTGATGTAAAACATCTTGCAATAACTGTTGCCATGACAGCTGTTGCAGCAACTTTCATTGCATGCAAGACAAATAGAGATTTCTAATGAATTTGGACATCCAAATAAAAAGAGACAAAAGTTCTTAATTTTTCCATCCTTGTTGCCAGGGGCGCGCTCTGTGATTGGTTACCATAATGGCGGGGAGTTTGAATGACATGACTGCTACAGTTGAAAATGACATTTATACTCCCTGACCTTATAGTAACCAATCACAGAGTACATTCCCTGGCAACAAGGACGGAAAAATTAGGAACCTTCGTCTCTTTTTATTAGGGTGTCCAGATCCATTAGAAATCTCTATTGCCGACTGTAGTCCACTTGAAGTGGACTTAGGGCCAGTTCATCAATGTCGTGTTAGCGTACTTTGACTCCCGGTTAAATTTGAATCGTGGTTAGAATGAATATGACATTTGCTACATGAAGGAGTCGACTCTCATTCTAACCATGAGTTAAATTTAGCTCGACCGGCCCTTAGTGAAAAAACCACTAGGCATTTGTCACTGTGAACGTTGCAGCTAACTTTTGCCGATGTCAAAGTGACGATTGAACTGGCATATGCGTCTTTTCATACATGAGTTGAACTGTCCTGGGAAAAACACTATATACTTAATTGGACTACTAAATAAAGCGATTGGGAAATTCAGAATTCTGCCACTTGAGTTTTGAAGCATCATGACTGAACATATATTTATCTATAGATTTGGACCATTTAAAAATATCGATGAATCAATTCCCAAGTGTCGTGTATTGTTACTTTTTTTCTAGTTGATTATATCAGTTGTTTATGCGATTTTCTTATCAAACTCCATTTTTTTGCATTAGTTGGTTGGTCATGTACATAATACAATGTGTATTATGACACACATTTTAATTAATTTCGAATTAATTTAAATTTAGTTAGTTTCAAATCACAATACCTCAATTTCATACTTAATTACAATATCCAAATTCTGAGTTTCACGCTGAAATATAATTTCTATTTTTATAAACATGATAAACTAGTCTGAACCAGAAGAGAATGAAGGTTTATTTCAACGTGACATTAATACAATTAGAATGTCACAATTATCTCTATATATATATATATGAACTGTCATCTTGGTTATCATTCCAATACTCCTCCTCAACCATGATACTTCAGCCCTAGCTGGGCTCGGAATTTTTCAACTTTGAGTTTTCCCAAAGCCTTTGTAAATATATCTGCTGTCTGATTCTCGGTTTTAACGTAACCCAATTGTATTTCTCCTAGTGCCAGTATGTCTTTAACGAAATGGTAGCGAATATCGATGTGTTTGGTTTTTGGATTGAATGCACAATTATTTGCGATAGAAATTGCACTTTGGTTATCACAGTACATCATCAAATCAGATGCAATTCCTAATTCATGAGAAAAACCTTGCCACCAGATAGCCTCTTGCATGGCCGATGATAACGATATATACTCTGCTTCTCACGAAGAAATGGAGACGGTTGGTTGCTTCTTTGAACACCATGATATTGCTCCTCCTGAAGCTATGAAAACATAACCAGTAACTAATTTCCGATCATCATGCTTTGTAGCGTGATCAGCATCGGAGAATCCGTTGATGCAAATATTTTCAACCCTATGAAAAGTTAACTTCATTGAGGCCGTCCCTTTTAAGTAACGTAGCATGTGCTTGGCGGCAATCCAGTGATTCCATCCTGGATTAGAACTGTAGCGACCCCATAACCCCATAACAAATATCTGGTCTTGTGCAATTCGCTAAATACATCATGCATCCCACAAGTTCCTGGTATGGAATATTTCGCATTCTTGATTTTTCTTCTTCAGTAACCGGACAGTCTTGCTTTGAAAGATTTGCAGCAATATTGATTGGAGTAGTTACTGCATGACAATCGCTCATGCCAAATCGGTCCAGAATTTGTTTTATGTATAATTCTTGATCGAGGGTCACTTGTGCATCAGATTTGATTACTCTGATTCCCAGAACATGATTAGCATCTCCCAAATCTTTCATTCTGAATTTGTTATTCAGTTTTGTCTTCTTTGTATTCTTCGAATGGAAAATTAACAACGTCTGTTGATCTCATTGGAAGTGATTGCAATTTTGATTTACCTTCATTCATGAAAATCACATTCCGATTTGTAATGACTTTTCCAGTTGTTTTATCAAATAGTCTGTATCCCTTCATTGTAGAGTTGATTCCAACAAAGATGCACGGCTTTGAGTGGGGATCTAGTTTTTTATGCTTCTCTTTAGGAATTTGTGTTTCAGCGAGTGTTCCAAAAATGCGAATATGTCTCTCTTCTGGAGAATGACTTCGGTAGTTTTGCGTCTTCCAACATGCATTTTACTTTTTCCATAATTGAGTCTTTCGGCCATTCCATTCTGTTCGGGAGTATAAGTGCAAGTGGTTTGATGCTCGATTCCAGCTTGACGAAGAACTCTCTGCATTTCGGAATTCATATATTCTAAACCATTGTCTGTTCGTAGTTTCATGATCTTATTGCCCGTCTGAGCAATATTCGTTAGTTTATGTAAAGCTCCATAATTCAAATGTCCCATTCGTCGATGCCAAATTTCAATCGGTGCGTTAGTAGAAAAATTCGCTTGGTTTGTTTCTACTTGGAGCAGGCGATACAGATTATCTTCGAGAACTCCTGTAGCAATCAATATTCCCTTTCGACTGTAGACATAACAAGCACATTTGTCAAACTTTACATGGTATCCCATTTTTGAAATTTTGCTAATTGACAAGAGATTTGTTGAGATTTCTGGAACATATAAGACATCATGAAGTGTCACTCTTTGTCCTGTAGTCGATGGATTAATGTGAACTTTGCAAATAGCCGAAATTTGCATTGATTTATCATTGGCAGCATTGACTTTTCCATTTGTAGGTCGAGCGTCAATCAAAAGAGTCGAATCAGGGGTCATATGAGAAGTCGCACCGGAATCAAAATACCAATCTCCCGCAGTAATTTTTGAGATTGCTGAAAGAACGGTACACCAAGCATCTTCTGTGTCTGAGTCTTCCTCCAAATTCAAGTTTTAAAGTTGCAGTGGTTGAAGTAAACGACAATCTCGTTTCAAATGACCAGGATTATGACATTGATGGCATATTGGTGGTGATTGTGGAGGCTTGCGATTCTTCTTACGATTAGTATAAAGAGCTCCATTCTCATTAATAGTTGGTAGGTTCTCTTGAAGTAATTTTGTCTTGATAGTGAAACTTGAAATTTGTAACCCCAAATTTTCCAACGCCATGATCATGGGTTAGAACTCTTCTGTGAGACCAGCAAGCATGAAAGCTCCTACCATTTCCTCGTCGAAAGCGAAGCCTGCATCACGTAATTGATGTGCCGTTGAAATAATGAGACGCACATACTCGGCCATGGATTCACAGTCGGTGAGTTTGATGTTACACAATCTTCTCAAAAGGCTAACTTTGCGATTCAAGCCCTTGCCTGCAAATAGATCCTCAACACATTTCCACAAGTCATAAGCGGTGTCTCTGCCCTTGAGATGGGAATAAAGGGAAGGATCAATCGCTAATTTAATCTTCGCATGCGCTTTTCTGTCTTTCGCTCCTTCCACTTGAGATATGACTTTTCCATCACTATCAACTTTCACGTCCACAATGTCAGTCCATAGATCCTCCAGCTCCAAAACAGCCTGAATCGTCTCCAGCCATGTGTTGTAATTTTCGTGACCAAGAAGTTTTTCAATAGAAACTCCTGCCGTATTGAAAGTTGCCATTTTCAAACAGTCCTACGACTTACTTAATCGGTACTGGTTTCCTGATAAACTTTGCTTCAATACTAGCAATTCAAATCAGCAAAAGGCCCATAACCTGATAAACTAGTCTGAACCAGAAGAGAATGATGGTTTATTTCAACGTGACATTAAATACAATACAATTAGAATGTCATCTTGGTTGTCATTCCAATAAAACATAACCTTTAAATTTGTTCAAAGTTCGAAAAGGATGCCAAAGTTTCAAGAGGGTCGAAATACTCTTCCCTTCATACATTCCCACAAAGTGAAAAATATCTGTCAGAAAACAACTACTTTCCATTACGAAAATCAAATAACATCTGAAATATATTTGTGCAATATTCCTTCAGGACTATGAACTGTTCAACAACTGGAAAAGAGTCAATAAGCAAAAACCCTAACAGATAATGTATTACTTGCTTATCTGTCGGAAAGATCAAAGATTGTAAACGCAGGTACACTATGGTCTAAATTTTCACTGTTAAAAAGCACTTTAAAGTAAAAAAAATATCAGTTTTGAAAATTTTCACAAACTTCAAGCATTGTAGTTAGTTTTTTATGAAAAAACAAATATGACGGCAGTAAAGCTTCTCCCAAAGTCTTCCAAATTACAGTTTTCTGGTGCTTTCAGCTTCGAAGATTGTGGCCGATATGACGTTCCGGCCAAAATAGACTACATCATCGAAAAAACTGGACAACAGAAAATATTCTACGTCGGACACTCTCAGGGAACCACCCAATACTTTGCAATGGCTGCTTTGAGGCCGGAATACAACGACAAAATCGCGTTGATGTCAGCTTTGGCGCCAGTGGCGTACATGAGTAATATGGCTTCACCCATTACGAAAATTGCTGCAAAGTATATTGATCCATTATCGGTAAGTGAAATTATCCAAATATTACTCATCTAATAAACACAAACCAGCCTACAGTCATGAAATAGTTATTTTCCTAACAAGTGCGCAAAGTGTTACTTTTCCGCACGCAAATACAGTTAGGCGAACGACGCGAAGCGGAGTTCTTATAAGTTTCTGCGTACGGAAAAGACACTTTGCACACGTATTGAGAACAATAGTTACTTTCCTAATAAGTGCGGAAAATTATACTTTCCCGCACGCGACTGCCGTTGACCCGAACGACGCGAAGCGGAGTTCGGGCAAGCATGAATTGGGATCATTATTTTTTCTACGACTGCATAAAGATTCAAAAAGCACATTGGAAATATATTCTGTTACGAGATGGATAAAAATTCCCTAGCTACGCCGCTGAGTCGATTTGGCAAGCGTGTCGTCGATAATTGGTTCCTGGAAATTTGCCGAAGATTTTTCAGTATTGAATGTTCGGGACAACGGAAGTATTTATCGCGAATGGTCTAGTTACACTTCTTTTGAGTATATAAGGGCGAGACATTTCACTGGAACAAGTTTTATGAAGAAGTGATAAGAAGTTTTTGAAGAACTTAATAAGTGTTTGGAATATTTAGCTAGTTGAATAAATCTAAGGGTTTTATTAGTCAGTGAAGTAATTGTATGTTTATAGTGAAGTTAGAGATGAAGATTTCAGTACTTTGCCCGGCTTATTATTTAGTAATATTGTAACAACACTTTATTTCAACATACAAAACTTACAATGAAAATCCACTAATTATTATAATTATTAATGTTTAAAACACTTGTTGCATTCTGCAAATGAGTCGAAATAGCTGGTCCAGAGTAGTTAGTTGGTGGTAACTAGCTGTTAAAGAGTAAGACTCGTAGATTGCAAAGTGTATGAAGATGACGGAGACGGCATCGGTTGCAAGTTGTCTCGATATGGTTTTCAGCAATAACAGTTATTCCGCTGAAAATATTGCCGCGAATCGTCCAAAACTGTGATCTGTTTAACGTTCTGGGTTAAGTTGGCTGGGTTACCTCAACGAATTCGGCAAATACTCCTGAGAGGAAATCAGAGTAAGTCAATGCGACGCAGGAATGAATCTTTGTGAGGCTGATAAGGAGGGGGGGGGGCAGGCCCCCTGCCCTCCTCCCGTCAATACGCCACTGATTAGATTTCTTTTATCTTGAATATCGTCAAGCGTAATTTTCATAAGCTCCGCTCTGTGAAGAGCTCTGGCTAGAGCAAAAATGGTACCTACGTTAATCACTAAATATCAGGGACTAGCATTAAGTTGGATATGTCTTTTTCGGTAAAAATCTGTGCACCATTGAATTTTCAAATTGATAAATTGATTCGGTGTCTATTGTGCCATCCATCGTGAATCAGCTTGTTTATTAACAGTTCGAGAATTTATAGCCATTCATAGTGATCTATCAGTGGTCATCAGAAATATCTAACCTGTCGCCAGTGGCGTGTCCAAGGGGGGTTTTGGGGTTTGACCCCCCCAAGATCCGACCGATAGAATACTTCACGACATTTCTTAGATCTGGAAGAGTCGTTTCCTATCGGTAGTTATCGTGCTGTCGGGCGTTGTCCCCCCCCAGAAAAAATCTTGGGCACGCCACTGCCTGCCGCAGGTACAAAATTTGCCACGTCCATTCAACATTTGGCAAAATACCAAAACATACTATATGTAGTAGTAACAATCTACAAATGATGTTATGAATTCTTCATTTTTTCAGACTGTTGCAAATTTTCTCAAAATCCACGAGCTTCTAGGACACTCCGAACTGTCTGCACTGGTCGCCAAGTACGCGTGTTCCGATGGATCCCCATTTCAAGACTTTTGTGCAGCTTCTCTGTTCGTGAACTGCGGATTTGATCCTGATGAAATGGACAATGTAAGTAGAAACAATGAAAAATTTTTATGTCGTATTTTTTACCAATGATTAGATTATATAATAATAATAAATATCTTCATTTCCACATTACTTCACAAGCTTTCAATAATACCAGATAAACAATTTTTCGGAAATCTCTCTTTCGCTCGAAAGTGCTCTTCCACTCAACCCTTGTCATGGTCATTACGTAATTTTTGAATTATTGTTTTACTTATCCTAGCTTAACCTAATCTGTAACCAAAATTATACGATGAACAAAAAATTTGAAAAAGCGATTGAAAGAAGGTAGCACATCAGAATATTAGTGATTTTTCAGATATAATGTAATAGCTCGTTTAAACTTAGGTGAGTCGAAATCTTTCATGTGAGATGGCAAACCAATATACATTTTATAAATATTAAATTTGAAACCCCTTTCAAAAAACTTTGTTCTATGTGGTGGGCATTTCAGCAAACCCTTACATCTGATGTTAATGTTGTGAACCTCACTTCGATGATTTATTTTTCTTGTTTGTTAAGTATGAGTGCTCTTTTTTCTTTATTTTTTTATGGTACTTACAAACATAAAGATAAAACGTCTCGCCGATTCTTCATATTCAACCATCCCAATTCTTTGAGTTCGTGTGAAACCCTATCATACTTTCTATTCCCAGTTATGAATCTGACACAAGATTTTTGGACTCGTTGGATTCTGTTGATCGTATCCTGATCCAAGCAAGGGCCATAAACAGGTGCACAGAGTTATGAAAGTACTAAGGTGTCACACAAAATCTTTTTCATATCTTCACACAAACTGTGTCTATGGGAATAGAGTAATCTTAATGCAGTATGAGATAGTTGTACGCAGCTTGTGATATATTCTCGAAATCTTAATATTTTGACTATTAATAATCCGGGATTTTTCACAGAATCAGCAAATTTCAGAAGGGATCCGTTGCCATTGATTTGAAGCGATTGAGTCAGTTCATCAGCTTTTTTCCAAAATAAAATAACGGTTGATCTGTTTAGATTGAGTTTGAGACAGTGAATTTTTTTTGAGGTCTTCATAAATTTTGCATTCTGCTATCACCTCGTCGCTAGGAATAAATAATTAATATATCTGTGTATCATCAGCATACATGTGAATATTACAGTAGTTCAAAGATTTTGGTAGTTGGCTGGTATATATTGTGAACAACAGAGGGCCGAGTATTGATCCTTGTGGCACACCACTGCTGATTGTTCTACAGCTAGACAACTCATCTTTTATTCTGACTACTTGCGAGCGATCGGTTAAGCATGATTGAAATAATTGCAAACTTTCAAGACATATACCGCAGGATTCCAAGATTGATAGCAAAATGTCGTGCCTGATTGTATCAAAGGCCTTACTAAAATCTAGGAATACGAGCGCTGTACAAAAACCATCATCGTTTGTTTGTACAATGTTATCGATTATATTGAGTGATGCAGTATTATGGGGCTTTCGTGCTGCAATCCTCTACATCGCGACCTTTTCAGATCTATTGTGTGTGTGAGACTCCGAAGGCTTGTTTTTGAGCCCCCTTGAGTCTGGGTTTCCTTCCCCCAGCGTTAATAAACTTAGCCTTGACAAGCCATTGTAGTGGCAGAGTGTGTGTAGTGATGTTTCCTTTTCTTCCTGACAGAACCATCATAGCATTTCAACTGCCAGGCCGATTGTGCTCATAAGTTTGTTGAATCTTCAATAACCTGTGGGAACTCCTACCAATATTCTGGTAGTGCTCCTCTACTGGCTTGGTATAGATATTCTGTGAATCTTGGCTGCGGTTGTTTGATAAACTCTTTGTCCTGTCTCACTCTTGTTAAATTGTTCCAACATTCTTGAGACTAATCCAGAAAATCCACACATGATTAGGATATGGACTATACTATACTAGGTGATACTTTAATTGGACCTTTCATTGTGAATGGTGTCAAATATTCGAACTTCCTACAGAACGAATTGCTTGAATTAGTGGGGGACTTGCTTTAACAAGTTCGCCAACAAATTAGGTTTATGCACGATGAGATACAGAGTCGAGATACAGTGGTTTCCAATTGTTTGATTGATAGAGCAGTTCCAATTGCTTGGAAAGCACGGTCTCCACATTACAACCCACTGGGGACATGAGGGCCTATTTCATAGTGCAGAACCAGTGCCTTCTATCGAAGTTCTCAATGAAAGAATTATGAATGAATTTAAAAAGAAGAAGAGTTGAGTGTGGACATTTCCAGTATTTTTCATAAAACTGTCAATGTTCGTTGGGTGTATTTTTGGTAATGTTTGAGAAAACTTGTAATTCAGATCAAATGAGTGGAGTTTTTTGTTTTCATTGTGATAATAGGTACCTTCTTTCGTTAAACAATGTTAATGAAATATAGCAAGTTACAGAAAATTATAAAAAAAAAATTACAGTGACAGAAAAGTTTATAAACGAAACAAACAATTCATTTCGTCTTCCAGAATCAACAAGCGGGGAGAAGAAGGGCTTGACTCCTTGAAAAAAATCTCCCTGCAGATTCTTACAAAACGTAACGTATGTGTCAGATTTGATCTTGATATCTCTAAAATTGAAAGAGCGAGGAAAAAAATAACAAAATTTTGAAACTTTCTGTAGATCGGTAACGATGCGTTTATCAGAAAAAAACTTTTATTTTGTCCTGAATTTTGGAACAACCTGTGAATACGTACACATATGATCATCCTAGCTTCAGAAACGATGAATTCTTTGGATTCAATCAGCGGAAATGTTTCAGAATATCATCCCTCTTCTTGCTACGAATGCTCCAGCTGGAATTTCTATGAAGATGTTGGTGCATTATGGACAGGAAGTCAATTCTGGTGAGATTTATTTTTCATGAAGTAATATTGAACAAGTGTCTCAGATGTGATTCCTTTAGTTACAGTAAACTTTTTTGTCAAATATCCGCCTCACATCATTGTGAGAGAGATTCAGTGTTTTTTATTGCTATAATTGTCAGAATTACTGCTGAGTTTCATGAGTCCCCGGAAGGAACTCACTTCTGGGCCTTACTGTTTGCTGAAACTGCGATCCAGTTCATCGACAGAATACCTAATGGTCCTATGCAGAGCTATGACCCAAATTGCAATATTTTGTAAATTAGCATTGTGAAACAATCATTATTTTTCAATGGTCGGGTTTCTCACAAAAATTTTATGTAGTATTTCTTATCCTGTAAACTTTCACAGATCGGTATAAGGAGTTTGCTGAGATGGTTATGAGGAATCCTTTAAGGAATCAAAAAATTTTACAATGTACGGGGTGTTCTGTTTGAGATAAAAAAATAAGTTACTACTTTCTGGTACAAGTGGCAACAATGTATCAATGAAAATATTTTAGATGGATAGAGCATGTTTCCAGATACTTCTAATGTTCTTTCTTCCATGAAACACCCTGTAAATGACAGTTTTCGAGATGAAAATCAATTTCTACGAAAGCGTAGAAGGGCCACAGATAATTTTTTTCAATTTCATATCTTTTTCCGACTTAGATCTCGGAATTCCGACTTAGATCTCAGAATTCCGACTTGCATCTTGGATTCCGACTTACAAGTCGGAATTCTGACTTGCATCTCGGATTCCGACTTACAAGTCGGAGTTCCGACTTGTAACTCGGAATTCCGACTTGTAACTCGGAATTCCGACTTAGATCTCGGAATTCCGACTTGCATCTTGGAATTCCAACTTGCATCTCGGATTCCGACTTACAAGTCGGAGTTCCGACTTGTAACTCGGAATTCCGACTTGTAACTCAGAATTCCGACTTGCATCTTGGATTCCGACTTACAAGTCGGAATTCCGACTTGCATCTCGGATTCCGACTTACAAGTCGGAGTTCCGACTTGTAACTCGGAATTCCGACTTGTAACTCGGAATTCCGACTTGCATCTCGGAATTCCGACTTAGATCTCGGAATTCCGACTTAGATCTCGGAATTCCGACTTACAAGTCGGAATTCCGACTTGCATCTCGGATTCCGACTTACAAGTCAGAGTTCCGACTTGTAACTCTGAATTCCGACTTACATGTCGGAATTCCATTCAAAGGTACAAACATAGATGAGCGACGCGGTAAGAAGCAAGCGACGCGACTAGAATATTTCAATGCATTTTAGCCGCTTTCCAATTGCCACAGGGCTCCGAGTAACTCCGGGTAGCTACTGAAGTGATCTGACAGATGACGATAAATCATGTTCCAGTTATCAGTACCTGTACAAGACAAACAATTTTTTGATAGCCTCTTACCACATGTTGAAAAAATTACGGACTCTAAGGTACTACAATTTAGGAACGAAATACAGAATTTGGTTCATAAATATGCATATGAAATATCAGCACCCGCGAAGATGTTTCAGTGCTTTAATCATGATACAATCACTAATACCAACGACGGTGTGAACCTAAATGGAAGTAATTTGTGGTTACATGAAAATGTTACAATATTATAATACGAAATGAGATTTATTTCAAATTTCCTAAAGATGGTGTTGGTCAAGCAATTGTTGTGTTGATTTTTTTATTTAATAAAGGTTTTGTTTGAATACATACCTCAAACTAACAACAAGTTTTTCTTCTGGTTCTATACGCTGGAGTAGAAAATTTGTTCATGTTGTCACCAAAGACGGTGCAATATTTTCCACTGTGTAGCTAAAAGTGTTTATATCCATTCGTAGATGTTCATCTAGAAGTTTTTTTAATGTCAAAATTAGCGAATGATATTGTCTCAACATATTTCTTTTTAGATTTATGGGAAGTACAGCGTATTCTCTATTATAACCCTTTGCAATTAACATACGTAGTGTTGGGTTATCTGATAAAAAAATTCTTCCACTCTGTGCGAACTTAAGTCTTCACGCGACAGATTCATAACTGTCGCGTTACTATGGACCTGTTTTATCTCTCGTTGCTAGTCGCGTCGCTTGCCTCGTCGCTCCTCTATGTTTGTACCTTAAGTCGGAATTCCGACATCTAAGTCGGAATTTCGATTTGCATCTCGGAATTCCGACTTAGAAGTCGGAATTCCGAGTTCTAAGTCGGAATTCCGACATCTAAGTCGGAATTCCGAGATGCAAATCGAAATTCCGACTTGTAAGTTGGAATTCCGAGTTCTACGTCGGAATTCCGAGATATTAGTTGGAATTCCGACTTCTAAGTCGGAATTCCGACATCTAAGTCGGAATTCCGAGTTCTTAGTCGGAATTTCGAGATGCAAGAGCTCTAAGTCGGAATTCTGAGATGCAAGTCGGAATTCCGAGATATGAGTCGGAATTCCGAGATGCAAGTCGGAATTCCGAGATATAAGTCGGAATTCCGAGATCTAAGTCGGAAAAACTATGAAATAAAAAAAAATATTTGTGGTCCTTCTACGCTTTCGTAAATTTCAATGTAATTTCTGGATAGTTCAACTCCAGATAGTCTCTTAAAGAGTTTTCAATGTACAATACAGTTAGAAATAATTTTTTATCTGAAAAACTTTTACATATACGAAGATAAGAAGTGAAGTTATTGACTGGTTACATACTTGAATTATATAATTTCATACACACTTCGTCATAAACTTTCCCTCCGAGTGGAATGTGTCGCCTTATATACTCATTCCGTCCAGATGAGATTTTTCAGGATGTTTCCGAGGTTACTCAATACAGAAAAACATCTAAACAATTCTAGGAACTAGTCGAGGAAATTTAAACGGCCTCGGCTCATTTCTTATGCAACTGAGTTACGTTTTATGGTTCAACATCCGACAGCGGCGTAGCTAGGGAATTTTTAACAATCTCATAACAATAATGTACTATGATCGTACATAAAATGTGTGCAACATTTGCAAGAAATATAGTTGCACTAGTTATACAAATAATCATTTTCAACGAACGCCTTTATTTTATAACAGAATCGTAATGGGTGAAATTTCATTTTTAGGATTCTTCAGACAATACGATTATAAATCTTTGAATCCAGCTAGATATAATAAAACCGATCCACCAAACTTTGATATGTCTCTAGCAACAGCTCCAGTGGCTTTGTACCATTCGCAGAATGATTTCCTTTCCGCCATAGTGGTGAGTATATTAACAAGAATCGAAAAGTACCTACATGTGATTACCTACCGTGGCTCATGATTGGTGAACTCATTTCATACAGAGTGTTTCAAAAATTGAACATACTCTGTAATAATATACAGGGCTATTCAAATTCGAGTCTATGCATGGGGATTTCGATAACGGTAAGAGATAGAGGGTTGGTTAAATGGGGCAAAGTAGCATATTTCAGAGGTCAATTATATGGATAAAAAAAATCTGACCTAGCTTCTTTAGTTCTGGAGTTATACAGGAAAAATCGAAAATTTCGAAATTCTTCTTTTGCCTATATCTTTTTATTTTACGAAGATTTTTTTTAATTCTTGCCACTTTGCCATAGCAACTTTCTGTAGGCTATCCAAATATCTGAATAAAAATTATATACAGGGTATCGTATAAATTGGGCCACTCTCAACTTTTACTTTTCAAATACGGACCTGTATTTTTTATTGCATTTTTTTGAATGCCAAGAGTCATGTTTCATATTGAAGTAACATTTTCATCTGAATTACAGAGTGTTTTGGAAATATTGAACTATTACCAGTAAAATTTCAATTTTTTTTTTAAATTCCAGCTCTAATTTTAGTTGTTTTCTGACAGATGATCAGAAATATTGGTAGTTGTTACAGAAAGTATTGCAAAGTATATTCTTGTGGAAAAACTTTGCCAGGCCTTAGGAAGTAGTATGGGGCTGTTGAATCATTTTCTGATCAATTGTATAGGAAATAAGTGAAACAGTCGAACAAGTAAAATTATATCACTAGTCTTACTACTATTGATATGTGTGTGTCCCAGTCTCCATCGATTTCTCATTCTGTTATTATTTTTCAGGACGTTGACAAACTTGCTAGTGAAATGCCAAGGGTGGTCAAGAAAAAACTGATATACTTCGAAAAGTTCAATCATTTGGATTTCATATTGGCCAAACATATTGACGTCCTACTCAACAATGAGCTCGTAGAGCATATGAAAGAATTCATAAATGAAACCACTATCAACAGCACTCCAACAACCACTGATATCCCAACAACCACTCAAAGAGTTAACACAGGATATTCCATCAAGAGTTCCATTTTACCAGTTTTTGTGTTCATGTTCCTCAGGGTATTCCTATAGGAAGACTGTACAAGAGAAATAAAGATATTTGAAATATTATACGAAGATGTATTGGAAAATTCGTAGCCTTCTAAAGAAGAAAACAATCATTCGACATACCTCCGACCAAGCAACACAACCTAGATGAGTAACACTCAAATAGATCTGAAGGTAACATCTTTTCATAATGTTATCCCTCAAATCATGACATTATTGCCATGTCGCAATTTTTTAAGGGTACAATAAGCACGTCAGCTAGATTTTGATATCTGTCGGGTAGATTCATGGCAACGAAAACCCAAAATTACTGTCTTGGATGAAATATATGACAATAAGAAGGCAATAGAAAAAACGTTCATTGCAGCTTGTTGGGAGCATGTAAAAACGATAGTATTTCCATCGCCGAACGAAGATTCTTCGTTGTCGATATAGTCTGGTCAGTACGGCAACGCTGCATATGATATTTGACAGAACAAACAAGGTGCATCCACATGAGTACGTGATCACGGATCCGTTGTAACCACGTGACTACTACCAACCAATCAGAGTTCTGGATGGTTTTACGTGCGTCCGTGAAGGTCATCACGGAGAAAAGTTGGTTAATTTCAACTTCAGTACGTGTTTTCTGTCCGTTTGTTTACATTTTTCAAATTGATTTTGGCGGTTTTATTTTTGGGGTTTGAAACTTTTTTAGTTTGTGTTTTCTGATGTCGGCTGAACAAACGCTGTTCAAATGTGGATATTGTGGCTTTCTAATAAATAGCCATTGCGAAAATTATCCGGAACACAATTGACAATTTGACAGTATTGACAGTCACAGATACGTAACAACGGATGCTCTAATTGGATGGCATAAA
The DNA here is from genome assembly GCA_958502065.1 of Chrysolina americana. Lineage (NCBI taxonomy): Eukaryota > Metazoa > Arthropoda > Insecta > Coleoptera > Chrysomelidae > Chrysolina > Chrysolina americana. The sequence continues at coordinate 70,695,457 of OY293415.1, read as the reverse complement.
ATTCACGTATACGTTTAACGGATACGGATGTCCGTGATCACGTACTCATGTGGATCCAGTCTCATTTGAAGCTACCAGTGTCGTAACTGTCGAGAAAGGGAAACCAAATTGGAAAGGAGAAAAATGAATGAATTATGACAATTAAAGCATCGGCTGTTCTCAAAATCCTGTGGAGATTATTTCATCATAATTTCAGGTTTCGATTCCTATTGGGTTTCCATTATTTCTATTTTATTGACCCTCAATATTTCTGTTAACAACGCACAACACTGCCGTTGGGGGGAAGATGTCCCTTACACACGAATCTTAATGCGTGTGCGGCGAGTTACTCATCTAGGTTATGTTATTTGATCGGAGCGACATACTCACTCTCCTCTTAATTCAATCATTTCTTACAATAAACCTGCAAAAAAATCTTGTTCTGCAAACCAGTCCTCTAGAGCTTCTACAATCTCTTCGTTGAAAGAAAATTTACGACTTTTGTACTTATTTCCAGTTGGTGTTCAAGCAATTCGAACCCCAGATTACGGATAGATTGCATGACATGCCATTTGTGTACAGAGGCATTGTCTGCAAAACAAAACACTTTTGCTCAACTTCCTACGTCTTTTCTTCCCAGTTATTGTGTTGCCCTTATCCAGATTATCAATCGTGATTACTCCATGGTATTCCTAAAATACTGAGGAAAAATTAATTCGAGCTGATTTTTGAACACGAAACTTCTCAGAAATTGGAGAACCAGAGTGTCTCTATTCCATCGATCGCTGCTTTGTTTCTGGGCCAAGTTTTATACATAGTAACAACTCGACTTGAGAAGTAATCATCTCTTTCTATGTTAAGAGTTCATCTGGAGTGGAAAGGAGTCATTTTCCTCCATATTTTTTTTCAGTCCTCTTCGTGACATTTTTGACGTTTTATATGACAAACCTTGAATCTGAGCAGAAACAAATTATATATTTCCGGAATCTGCACGAAATTTTGCGTATATAGAGAGGATTGCAAGTGAATCTGCCGATTTTATATTTTTCATAATTTTTAGGGGTCTATCCCTTTGGACTTTTTTCGATATTTCGAATAATTTTGTTTTTTATCGATTGACTCGAAATTCACAGATCATACTAATTTGATCATTCTGAATCGATTGGCTTTCGCAGAATTGCTCTATCTTTAACCGTTCCCGAGTTCATCTGCAGTGGAAAGGAGTCATTTCCCTCCATATTTTTTTTTCAGTCATACTCGTGACATTTTTGACATTGTAATTAAGATTTCTGAAAACCCTGGTGTTTGCACTTATACCTGTAAAACTGTGGGATCAAACAGAAGACACCAGCCTACTTGATTCCCAGTAAACATTTTTCTATTTCAGAAATATTTCTGGAACATAATCTGTAAGCTTGAAATATTCCAACTTATGTTGCCTTATCGTTTCAGAAATATTTTGAAAAATAAAGATGTCCGCCCTCAGAAACATTTCAAGGAAACATTTCATTACTAATACTTCGTAATTATTTCAGGAACATTCAAGAGACATCTCAAGTTACTTAATGACGCAACAATAAACATTTCAGATATTTTATTGTTTTTTGTTTCAGGATAATTATGAAAAATAAAGATGTCCGCCCTCAGAGACGTTTCAAGGAAACGTTTCATTACTGATGTTTCTTCATTATTTCAGGAACATTCAAGAGACATCTCAAGTTACTAAATGACGCAACAATAAATATTCTAAATATTTTATTGTTTCTGAAATGTTTCAGGATCCTAATTCTATAATATTTGAAACCTACTGAATATAGCGTATTTCCGGGACATTTCTGAAAATGAATATGTCTTACCTCAGAGAGGTTTTGAAAACACTTTTTATGAGTTGATAATTATGGAACCATTCTTGATACATTTCTGATTTGTTTGCGAAACTAATTTTTGTGTTACATTTCAGAAATATTCATTTGAACATTTCAGATGTATTTGAGAAGAAAAGTACCAACGTATTTCGGTGAAGAGTTTCAGAAATGTTTCAAACATATAAATAGAAACATCTTGGGAATATTTCAGAAGGAATGTCAAGTGTTTCAGAAATGTTTCACTCACATATATATAGAAACATCCAGAAAATATTTCGGATATGTTTGGAAGGTATATATTGTTTCTCTATGGGCATTCATAGATATTTCATAAATATCTGCGATTATATGATATGAACGTTTCAGATGCAAATATAGAAACATTCTGGAATTTTTTAAGAAAGACGTGTTCAGAAATAATAAGTCATTTAAACTGTTGATAGGATATATTTTAATTACAAAAACATTTAGAACACAAAATATAAAAAATAAACATTTAATCTTACCTAATATCATATATTTTATTTCACACACATATACCTATAATAACTGTATATTCGGTTTCAAACACAAAAAAATACAATTCTTGCTTCACAAAGAACGAAAGGGTATTTTATACTTATCATGATAACTAATATTTAGGCAGGAATCCCCATTGGCTGAAGTATCTGGCAAAGACTCCTTTTCTGCAGGCAAGTCAGAAAAATCAATGTTTTGAAGTCCATCTCCTAAATCTTGATCATTTTTCTGATTTCTTAGAATGAGTGGATCTTCACATATATCTACAGTGACTGCAACTCTTTCTTTCCTGATCTTATTTTGAATTAATCTACGAATATGTCTCCTGGCATTGAGAGGTTTTGTTCCAATTTGCTTTCCACACTTCATTATATAAAGTCATAAAATATAATATCGATATCATGTATGTGCATCAAAGAGACTTTTCAATTTGTGATTATTGGAGGAAACGATTGTAAAAGTTCTTTCACAAATCATAAACATATCTGAATATATCGAGACTTTGAAATATATTATAAGACAAGTATTTTTATCCTAATATCCACCAACAACCAACCATGAAAATGTTCTTACATTCGTAGGGATAGGTATGATCAATTTGTTTTAGTTGAATAATCATCAATCACTTACCTTATTAACATTATCGTGGGTATCGATTATTCCACGTTTCTGCAAGCCAGCAAACAATAAACACTAAAAATTTCAAAAACAATACATACGAACAAGACACGACACGAGATTTTTAGAGCGAAATAAAATAAAATATGACATGGCGGGCAGATTGATAATACAAAACTCACTTGCATTATGTCAACTGTCATTTGTCAACCGTTCGCATTGTTCGCAGAGCACGAGCATGAAATGCACTCCGGACGCGCTCTGTGATTGGTTAGGGACAAATATACACCTACACTATACGATAAAATGCACGGCATAAGCACCCCCACCATAATGATGTTATCATCAATTTTGGGTGAATAGTCGTTATATCGTTATAATTATGCTTGATTTTTGACAATTACGGCATAGCACAACCGACGAAACCCGAACAATCCCATTCTCATTCTAGGTATGTGGATTAAAGTCATCAAATACGTTCTATTATTTAAAAAGTAGTCTTAATTTTTGTGAAGCTGAACGCTGAATTCTCTGCGTTTACAGAATAACATTACTTACGCATGCTTGTGCGCATATTAACGCACATGTGCGCGCGCATGTGTATACATGTTCGCGCACATGCAAAAATAGGTAGTTTTCGTGATTCTATCACGTTCTTTAAATTCTGACAGTCTGCATTCATTTGGAAACATTTTGAGTACCAACATTTTAAATGTGCAGTTAATGTTTGAAAAATTTGGTATACCTACTCATTTTTCATAAAATATCTCTTGATAGTGAATTGAATATTTCTGGAATCAAATTGGCAACGTCTCAAAATTTGCTTCGCTGTTACGAGAGAGGAGAGAGCTGTCATTTGCCATTCAAACTGATTGCATGTCTATTGAATACTATTTACTCTTTTTTTAATTTTTGTGGATTGCTTTACTCATAAATTGCTAAAACTATATATTTGAAGTATTTTCGTCTTAACACAGTGCATTTCAACCAAAAAGATCAGAAATTCAAAATGACTACGTTAATCAGACCAACATAATAAAAATGTCAAATGTATGACAGCTTCAATAGTTTTTGAAGAAACCAATAAGATAACAGAATAAAAATAAAAGTCGTGAACGCAAAACGCCGTTATGCGTAAGCTGCCTTACAGTTTTCTGTCAGCGATGTAAGCACAGCGTAGCGGAGAATCGGGAACTAGGACGTATTGCAACAGGTGGTGCCGTCCGAAAAGATCAAAACAAAATCGAATCATTGCAATCACCAGGGTTTTTAGACATTTATTTGTAATCCTCTGAAATGCCAAACCTTCCTTCAAATATTATCGGAATCTGTATGCAATTTCGTGAATGTATTTTTCATGATTTTTAGGAGTCTACCCCTTTGGACTTTTTTTCGGGAATTCGAATAATTTTGTTTCACATCGAATTATTTGACATTCACAAGGTGTTGTAATTTCATCAATCCGAATCAATTGATGTTCACAGAATTGCTTTATCCCCCAAAAATGTTATAAAACTAAAATGAAATGGAACCTTCTTTCGAAATTATTGATAACAAAGGCCAGAGAATAGAAATCAAATCGGTGACCGCTTTGGAGGCCTCTTGGGTAAGGGCTTACCGGGAAATTTTCCGGTATCCCGGTGGTACAATACTGGGCATAATGGCTTTTTTTCTCTCATTATTATTATGTTAGGTATCTCATTATGATGATGGTGCGAATACTAGCATGTCTTTGTATAACAGGAGCAATGAGGTCGACTCCAACAGCAGCGATAGAGGTCATTCTGGACCTCACTTCTCTTCATATCATGGTGAGGAAAATTGCTTGGGGAAAAGTCGGACTCAAAGGGACAGCACACAACGTAAGGGGCTCAACCCCCACCGAAAGTGCACACCTTGCCGAATCCCAACTGACGAAATTACCAGGAAATTTAGTTTAGAGAAATTTTTTCGAACGGAATTAAATACCAAGAGTGGATGGAGCATAGAATCCATTCGAGAAAAGAATACCATACCATGGTACACGGACGGGTCCAAAACTCCCGACGGAACTGGTGCAGGAGTCTTTAGGCCTCGCACCAAATACTCCGAACCCATGGGCCAGTTCCCCAGTATTTTTCAAGCGGAAATTCACGCCATAGAAAGGTGCATTCAATTCAACCTCGACAGGAAATACCGGAACAAGGAAATAGCAATCCTCTCCTATAGTCAAGCAGCCATCAAAGCGTTGAGCTCATATAACATCAACTGAAAGATGGCCTGGGAATGCCTAGACAAAGTTAATGATCTAGGCAGGAACAACAAGGTGATCCTCCTCTGGGTGTCGGGGCACGTCGGAGTGGAGGGCAATAAACAAGTAGATACCTTGGCACGAAAGGGGGCATCAACGCCACTGATCGGGCCAGAACCATTCTGCGGACTTTGAAAATTTTACTTCAAAGAAGAACTCAATAAAACTGAAGAAGCAATGACTGGCAAAGACTTCCAGAGCTAAGGCGGGCCAAAGATCTCCTCGGCAACTTCAACCGAGCAAGATCGAAGACACTGATTCACCTCAGCAAAACTAGTCTAAAGACAATCACGGGGTTTCTGACGGGGCACTGCAGACTCAAAGAACACCTGAGAAAGCTAGGCTTAGAGGGGGACAGCACCTGCAGATTCTGTGGGGATCATCCAGAAACACCACACCATATTTTGATGGAGTGTTATGCTGTACATCACAAGAAATTTAATGTACTGGGATCACACCAGCTGACTGTGGGAGAAATACCACGAATAGGACCCCCTCAAAATCCTTAAATTCCTCAAGGAATTTGAGCTTGAGGGGCTGCTGTAAACGAGAATACCTTGAAATAGCAGAAGATGGGGCACGATAGATCTATAATTAGGTCGCGCATCAGTCACCATCCATACTTACCATTACCATCTCATTATGATGGTGTATCTACGAGACAACTGCGTCATTAAAATACTTCATTATAATGAGAATAACAGTTTTCATGTAGTTTTCTGATATGTTCCATCAGTTGCTGCTTTGGTAACCGAGGTTCTTTATTTGGGGCTGTTCTATGGGCCTGTTTTTATTCAATTCATTCAATGTAATAAATAATAACAATGACATTTATTATTCCTAAGAAACAATAATATGTTTATAATAGGGAACTGTGAAAACTACTATTGGTAAATAAATACATTCATAGTAAAAAAACAGTAAAAGTAGAATATTTGTGAGGAAAAATTAATAATGTATAAGAATATTTAGGGAACGAAATAATACTTTTATGCTAATACATTTTTTCTCAATTTACTTTTGAACACTGTTAAACTTTTTGTGAGTTTAAGAAACTTGAATTATACCACTATGATAAATAGATCTTTTGCCAATTTCTGTTTTAAGCTGAATGAGGGATAAGTCATTAGCTTGCCTTTTTGAATGGCTATGATTAATTTGATTCACTGTTAATTTTGAATTGTAATGCGACGGAAAACTCAACCGTAATTCTTGGTTCACTCCGCCTTTTCAAGGCACATGATTCTCGGACCCAGTAATAACTCACCCCACGGTCATGGGAAGTGTTTACTGGGGTTCATGACACACCAGCGTGCCCTCCGGTTGTGTCGGAGCTCCGGAGATAGGGCCCGATTGCTACATTCCTTATGGAAAGAAAAAAAAATAATAATAATGTGTTTATTTAAAATGAGATGAGTTGCTACATTTGTCACTGCATTGTAAACAGCCAATTCAGTACGCATTCCTTTGATTTTTCACAGAAAACAACCCAGTCAACCAGCGAAGTCGCAGTAAGTGGCAGGGAATTCAATTCAATGTCTCTGTATGGATCAACAATGCGATTTTACAGATAAGTACCAGCAATTTCGCTTTGCCGACAATGATATGCAATAAATATTAACCTTGTGATTTCGCAAAATACCATTCAAAAGCAGTTAAAATCAATGCGATCTAGAGAAGTCCTTACGACTTTCACAATGTTACCACCATTCCACATATTTTTGACTGTTTTATATTAACGTTCATTTAGTGATATTTATTGAATTTTCAATAATATATTACTCGAGAAGTTCCATGGATTATGATCGGGCGACTTTTTTGAGAAGTGAACAGCGCCTATTTCGACACTAGTGGCAGAGGATATCAACTGGCAAACGGCCGGCCCATGGCAGACATTTTGACTTAGTTATTTGATGTTGATGAACTTGTTTGTAGCTTGTAGCGCTATTGTTTTTTTAGTTTTAGAATTGTAAGTTGCTAACAAAACTTAATTATTGTATCGGTACTTTATAAAGCTGTGTATTTTGTAGGTATTCGTGCATAGTTCAGTCCCTTGGTGTAGAAAAGTTGCAAATTTTCTAAAGGTAAGTGAAACTTTTTGACAAAATTATAAACATATTCGATGAAAAATTACGCGATTCATCTTCAAGTGGAAGGTGAGGTAGCAGCAGAGAAAATCTATACTGAAAACAACTATAAATAACTGAAAACGTTATTGATTATGATTAGGTTACATACAAAAATGTACTGATGGGCCATGGGCATCTATATGCAGATGCAAATCGAAACAATAGAGGAAATAATTATAATATCATTGGATAGACAGATTTGTGATATTTTTGATTCATTCTCATTCCCTCAAATTATACAGAGTGGCTTAAAATGATTTTAGAGAAAATGAGTAACTGAAAATTATAAAAATTCAATACCTAGTTGTTTTCTGTTGAATACTTGCAAAAGAAAAATTTGTAGGTCTATGCGGGTATACCGTCAAGTAGGGTCGTTCACTCTTCTTTGAAAAGAGTATTCGATAATTTTTCCCACCCCCACTTCATAATTTTGAAAAAGCTCCATTTTCTGATTTTTGATGCTGTGTTCTCTAAATAATTATGTTTTTCACTCATATATGTTCTATTTGAGATGGAGTAAAAATATTGAAGATAATGTAGTGGTGTAGTGGGGGTGGCTTTACAGGAAGTGCCTTTAGGATAACGCGCATTAAATGTATTCCCCAAACTACTGCCTTAAAATAGCGCAGCAACTTATCCTCAACTTTTCATTTCAGGTTTGTGGAGGCATGCAATGAAGAAAGTTTATTTTAGTTGCGTTGATTTCTGTGATTAGTCACCGTTGGAAATTTTGTTTGTTTAACATACATTATGTTATTATTTTGTTGTTTTATGTTATTTTATATCAGTTCGTGTTAATAAATATGTTGAAAATTATATCAAATTGCTTTCCATTTATTCATTACAGAGAAATTTCCAAACCTACATTTATTTCATCAATTTGGTAAATATAAAAGGAATGCTTTCAAAAGTTCAATGCAGTGATTACAAATGTGTGCATTCATTTAATTTCCGCGAGAGGTGCATTTAAATTCCATTTAAATATTTATAATCTTTCAAAAAACCGCTGCTTTGTGAATTCGATTTGATGCTGTCTATAGAAACTTCAAAATGTACGCTTCGCGACGTCTTGGCTAGTTACTGGCGATGAGCGTGTTTGCGGACATTAAGCACTCGCAAAGAATTACCAGTGCCTCTATTTTGTATCCACATTGCGAAGTCGCAGATCCCAGCAGTAACTCTTTGCAACTTCTCTGCGATGGTTTCTGGTTCACTGGGAAGTCTTGTGTAAATGATTTTTTCAACTATTTCGGTAATAATGACATAGGCCTGTAGTTTTTTACATCAGTTTCAGAACCCCTTCTGTAGATTGGAACAACTTTGGCTATGAAATTTTCTGAGAGGACTCCAATGTTATAAAGTAATGTGGCATTATAGGTATACTAAGGTGAGAAAACCATTGTCATGGACAGTAGGTACAAATAATAAACACAAAATGGAAATGACAATATATTCAATTTGAATTTGGAAACATTCCATCTTCTGTCGGAGTTGTAGAAATGTATCTCGAATTGTTGAACTTCATTAGTAGATTCAAGATGTCATTGTTGATAAGTTCACGGCAATGTTTGGCGAATACGAAGTCCAAATGATTGAACAGTCTGTATTCCATCATTTTTCTCTTGACGACGTTTGGCAATTTCCTAGCTAGTGTGTCTACATCCTGAAATCGAAAACGTGATGAAAAACTTTGGTGGTATGAAACATATATGCATGCAGGTGGTAAATGCCAAGCAAATGAAGGATAATATTCAATCAACCCAGCGTGTTGCCCGAGGAAAAGCATACGATCTCAAATAAATTCGCTTGGGTGTATGTTCTAGAATCTTCCGGAATCTCTGATCTGGTTCATTCCAAACAAAACATTTTGGACTTTTCTTTCTATATCATATAAATCTCCACATAGTTCCACGGAACGTTTCACTTGAATATCTTTTCAGTACGTCCTGAGATCTTCCTGTCCTCTGTTTCGGTTCACTCCACGATTTTATTTAATTTTTCAGTACCTTATAATTGCTTCCAGAATTTTTTAAATTTGTTTTCTTGTATTCCAAAATTTCCTAGAAAGTTCGTACTCCTCTGCTCCCTCTCTAGAATCATCTGGAGCTTCTATTGTAGTTCATAACATGGTTTCCTAGAATTTTTCCCGACCTTATAGATCTACATAATTCATCTACAACATTTCAGATTATTTTCTAAAATTCTAGATTACTCTTGATTATTGTAGAGCATTTAAGATTATTATGGAACATCATAGACATCGTTTTGAAACATTTTAGATTACTCTCGAACATTCAAGAACATTTTGCAGAGATATTCGATAAATAACGAACAAATGTTCCATCAAATATTCCTCATCGAATATACCGATTGTAGAATATGGAGAATTGATAAGAAAAATACGGTATTATAACTTTTTGAGTTTAATTCCAATGACGTTATTTACAAAATTGTCAACAGTCTTTTTTTTAACAACATAACATGAAAATTGAATTCAAATAAAAATACAGCGTGTCTAGAAATAACAGCAACTCCGCTACGACACCGCTGATCTCCAACACCGATTATCGCTATCGCTACATCTATCTCTATCGTTATTGCTATCGCTATCGCTATCACTATCACTATCGCTATCGCTATCGCTGTCGCTTTCGCTATTAGAGAAAGAAAACCCCAATGCATGATTTTAGCTCATTATTTTTTTGAATGAATTTTATACTACTGCAAAAATTACCTACTACCAATGAAACGAGAACATGAGCTCCCTCAATTTCTTGTGGATATACTCACCGCTTCTGCAGCAAAATAGTCGTTTTGTGCCTGATACAAAGCCACTGGAGCTGTAACCGCAGACAAGTTGAAATTTGGTGGAACTGTACTATTATATTTGATGAGATTTTTCCTTCTGCCATAATCGAACTGTCTGAAGTACCCTTGAAATATTTTTTTGATTAGGTGTTCATCACGTTGATAACTATGAAAATTATCTCACCGGAATTTATATCCTGCGCATAATGTGCAAGCATCTTCAAAGAGAGTCCAGCAGGAGCATTCGAAAGGACAACAGCCATACGACTCTGAAAAGTTGAAATTTTATTGATGCTAGATGCTCTTTGATTCCGTGATGAATTAAAATAATTCCGTGATTGAAGGATGACGAAATAGAGCTAGTTCTATATTCAATACATGTGAACAAATTACAAATCGACATATCGAAAAATTTATTATCCAGTAAAATGGAAAAACAACAAATTCGTGTTGTGATCTGGCCTCTGTCATCGGGAATCATTCAATAATCATTATCAACTCACCTTTTCCAATTCAGAACCGTTAAATCCAAAAATCATGTTGAACAAAGAGACACAAAGCCCTTGGAGTGGGGACCCATCGGAACAACCCAAAATTCCCACCAGTACTACTAGGTCAGAATGTCCCAAGATTTCTCGGACATTCAAGAGATTCAGTATAGCCTGCAACAATATCATCAATTACATTCGCAAGAAATTTCTGGGTGCTGGACAGAAACAACTGTTCTACGCCTTGAATAACGTTTCTTGAACCGTCATGTTCGCTTCCTCAAAACTTAAGTTATCAAAAGGAAATATATTATTTAATTTCTCCAACACCATGCCATAATCCATCTAATCTTTAATTACGGGCGAACTTAACTCAGGCGTTAGTAGTCAGTTGAATATGCTTACTTTCGAGTTGATGTATAAGGTTCGATCCAGCTGGAATATGAGGATGTGTGAATGATGGGGAAAACACAATACTGAATAAAGATTGCACCCAGTATGTAGAATATTGTTAAAGAATATGTTTTGATGACTTGAGCATAATGTTTAAGTATTATTTGCAGTATAGAAGATTATGGAAAAATAGAGATAGGTTCCTTATTTTTATAAGAATGACGTGCTAATTGTTGTTGATACAATGTCCTTTCAATTAAATAGTCTCCGCCTATGATCAGTACATCGGAACAAGTAGCAAATTTTTGTCAAAAGTCTTTAGCACTCACAGTAAGATGCCTCTAAAAACCCTGGTGTGCCGACTCATACCTGTAAAACTGTAGACAAAAACGCAGGACATTCGCTAGCTTGATTATGAGAAAACAAACGAAATCGTGGTCTGTTTTCCAAATATCCCGCGATACTTGCGTGAACCGCCACCGTCGGGTTTGTTGTTGAGGTACATTTTCATGAACTGATGTTCCAAGTATTGCGCAGGAGCATGAAATGAATAAAACAACATAATCAATCAAATTTACGGAATCACTTTCTGCAAGCAGTTTTATTCGTTACATTTTCAACTTATTACATTATTTTTGTTTTTCTGAAATGCTTAAAGAAATTGAAATTCATCTGCATGGAAATTCACCATTAGAACCTGTCGATCTTGTGCCTATCTGATATCTGCCCAAGCATGCGCATTTCGAAAATATCTGCGCAACTGTATCCGATTTTTTTTTCAAAAGGTTCTTCAAGAAATAATTTTGTCGCTTTTTCTGAGTTTATAATTGCTTTTCAGAAGATATATGTGTGATGAGTTGTGTGTTACAATGTTCTTGCACTATTTTGTAAACTGTTATTTAATAGTGAAGATATTTCTTTTTTGTTAAATTTTTTCAACAGAAAATTAATATATTTTGGATGATCTAACAAAATTGATAGATTTCAGTAGGAGTGAGTTTGTTTCAGATTCTAAGTGGCACTCACTTTAATGAATTATTGTATTCGTTTTTCAGGATTTTATCCTCACAAAAACGAATAACGGTCAAATTATTCATATTAATGGTTTATTTTAGTTCACTACGAAATATTTCATTCTGCCACAACTATTTCGACTTTGAAATGGTATTTAGATCATTTTAGAAAAATAACAAACACAATTTGTGTGATGTTATTTTTCCAAAAAATTTGGTGTTCCACTCTCTAGTATGGACACTATATTACTTTAGAATAATATTCAAAAAGTTTATTGACATTCCGTAAAATTCAATTAACAACAATCACAATCACTATATTCCTGGAATATTGCCCGAGGACCAGGTACCATCTCTGGATCCGATTACAGAAACAGGCCACGATTTCATTTGTTTTGTCTTCTGAACAAAATCTAATCAGTCGACACACCAGGGTTTTTAGGCATCTTAAGCCGTAGACACAATGGAAGTTTTATGTAATAAGTTTTAAGTTTTGGGATTTTGAATATCAATTTTACAAATAAAACAAGATGCAAAACAGAATTGAAAAATGAAGCTTGAATTTTATCAACAAGATTATTTATGAGGCGTGATCAGAATAAAAATGGCAATGATAGTTTCGCGTTAAAAAATATCCAAAATTCTGAAAATTAAAACTAAAAACATAAAACTTCCGTTGTGTTTCAGCCTTTAACTCACAGCAAAATTGAAATATTTCACTTACCCCCCCCTGGCATGGCAGCGTTGTACTACTCATAAGGGTGAGTTCCCAATCAACCTTTCTTAAACGCGATCTGATTGTCAGAATGCGTGAAGAAATTGCGACACGAGACACACGACGTAAAAAACAAAAAATCTCATTGGGTATTAACTAAGCCTAACTAACTAACCCTAAGTGTACCTTGAGGACTATAATTCAAATCAACCTAACTTCCGTATAGGCGTTCCACGTGGATCAATCATAACCAGAACAGCTGTGGAGTGGGTGTGGCTAATTTGTAAGATATACTCCATTTTGCATGGTTATTCTGTCTACGTTACGTACCTCAGGTCAGATTCACCTAAAAATTATTGTAACTTTCCTGCCAGTTTTCCAGGTGATTTTGCCCTTCTACCGCCACATCTGATCTACAACTGTTCTGAATGGTCCATGCGGATCGCCTATATGCAGTCTGGTCGATCGGAATTCTTGCCATGAGGTACTGAAGGGTTCGTTTCTATCTCAGAGCACCGTAAATAAGTAAAATTACTACTTACTTTTCAACGGTGCTCAGAGTAATACAATACATAGAGAGGCTTTTTCTATCCTTGTTTTAAACGCAACATAGTTTTGTTTATTTACAGGCACGGGCCCTCGTATCCATGTTATGTCCAGATTCAATCGGGCAGTTTCGTGTATTCCTGCTTATTTCATTCGGATCAATTCTTTGTCGACATGTTTCTTAGTTGTTGACATTGTTGTATTTAAGTATTTTATGATATGCAGAATCCCTTTTTTTCTAAGAAATAAGGCCTTAACGATAAATGTAATTAATGATATGAAAAATTGTGAGGTTTGTGGACTGAATCAGTTTCCGAGATGTGAATATTTCGTTCGTTCGGTAAGTTCGAACCATTTGTTTCAACCATAGTCGTCAACAGGATTTTTGGTATAGTTTTTTTTTTTTTCGAATCTGACTATAAATCACAAATTTACTTATGTGGTAGAAAAACGGGCACCGTTTCTGTAATGATGAATAATAAATGAGATCTCGTGTAAGAACTATTTGACAAATGCGTCTGGTGATGAGCTTTTGAGTTTCACTACTGATGGCGCCATGTAATTTCTTTCTTTGCAATGTGGCAGCTATGCTGAAATTGATTGGAAAAATGATTGATTTCCCATCATTGCGTATTTTCAAAAAGTATTAATGCAATGCGGATTAGTATTATAGGTTTCGAAAACAGATCATATTCCAAAATATTATGATGTTATCGCCATCTAGTAGTGGAACTCAAAAGCTCCTTTTTTATATATATATATATATATATAATTTCATTTCAGAGAAGAAAAAATATATGAGAACAACAATTTTTGTCACTAACGACGCCCCATAATTCACAGTTCAGTTCTATGAGTTCTATGCAAGCACAGGTAAATGACCTATCCATAGGCGTACCATGATCACGGACATAAGGGTAGAAAAATACCGAACGTAAACGCTCACCGCTATGATGTCTATATATGGCGAGACAAGTCTTGCCAAGCGTGCAGTTGAATGTTTCATGAAGGTCGAAGGAGCCAGCGCTAACATTAATGCAATTCTATTGTTGTACTGAGGCCTCAAAGATGCCATGGCGAAATATTGAGTGTTTCCTTGTGAGTGGCCGATGTAAAAAATTTTCTTTCGCCCAGTCGTTTCGACGATGTAGTCTATTTTGGCCGGAAGGTCATATCGGCCACAATCTTCAAAGCTGAAATCAATATAATAAATTTTTAGAAAGTAGTTAACTCAGAACACTGATAATCACAGCATTTTCGAAACAGCTGTTGGAGGTTCTTTCCGGAACAGCATCAATCAGTATGTGGGAATCTATAAATGGGCTAAATTTGAAAATTAGTTAGAAGTAAAAAAGAGTTGAGCTAATCCTTGAATGAAATTGATTCCAAAATGGAAAATTATCCAAACTAAGTTGTGTTTGACTTGTTTGTTATTCACGGAATGTGACAGCTAACTGTACTTGTGTTCGATTCAAAATATCCAAACTTACCAAGCACAACACGGGGAAAGTTCTCACTGTTGAATAATAATTGTATACATCTGGGAAAGTGGATAGACCCAATACGAGATTCCAAGCACTAACTGGCAATGAAGATAATTAAATTATCATGTGTTCTCGGATATATTCAAGCAAATCCTCAAGCCTCAATATCAACATCGTCTTTGGAATTGGGATTTTCATTCTCTGCAATAGTTACAATTCATTTTACACCGCCATACGCTAGATCCTTTTGAATTCAGAAGATTGCGAAAATCACAACACGGTGACTCTTCCCGTAGAGTAAACTTCTGCGAGTACTTATCACCCAAAATACAAGAGTGGGCCGGATTCTTAAAAATTATAATTTGGACTGAAGAGTCAAAGTTTTCAATAAACGAAATCGACATCATTCAGCTTCTGAAAATCCACTTAATATGGTGCTCGAAGTTAAAAATCAAGTACAAATTCGAATAAATCAGTTGTATTTGGTAATAAAGCAAGATGGTACCAGATGGATGGGGCTTCACCGCACAATACAAGAACTGTGTGAACCAAATTGATATCCTTATTCGATCATCGTTGCTGGGCAAATCGAGGACCATTTCTGTGGCCTGCAAGATTTCCAAATCTTTCCCCTTTTATACTTGGAGTACGGTAGAAGAAAGATTTAGGACCAGTTGCATTAAGCTTTCTGTCAATTTGAGGCAGAAGGAAAACTGGGGAGCCAATGCATGCGTTGTCATAGTAATAAACAAATTGAAAATTTAATCATCTCTTAAATTCTTCATGCAAGCAGCTCTTAGTCTATGCTACACCTTTACACGACATTCAGTATCGGAAAGTTTACACGGGGGGTATAGACAGAAACCTACGCGAGCAACAAGGAACGCAATGAATAATAATACCACATAAATAAGAGAGACGCGCTATTGTCCGACTCTCCTATCACCCCACCAAACGTATTCACTCAATTCACTGACCACGTGGCGATGCGATACAGCGCACAGCGACTCGACTCTGTCATCACTCTCTTCATACCGAAGCTGAATTTTCTAGTGAAGGCTTTCCTTATGTTTTTGAGAGAAAATTTCCATGTTAGCTGGTCCAGATCCGTGACTTAAGATTGTGAAAGGCTGCTGATCTCGCGAGAAAACAACGATTTTCGAGTATTTTACCCAAGGTAATAATTTGCAGATAGCTAAATGATTGAATTAGAATCGTGAAAAAAAGCTAAATGAATGAAATTAGGATTATTACCTTCAGTAAAGTACTCCGAAAATCGTTGTTTTCTTGCGAGATCTGCAGCCTGTCACAATCTCAAGTCACGGAGTCGCGTCAGCTAACATATTTTTTCTTCACTTTTAGAGGTATAAACGGATGGACATTCTCAGTAAAATCACCTATGAAAATTTGACGCTACCTCCCCTACTATCAGTCTTGGCAAGCCGTTGTTGCGAAAACAAAAGACCATGACAATATTGACAATTACCTTCAAAACATGTCGCCTATTTACACAACCGCAAAGAAAGTACAGATCATTAAGTGGTACTTTGGGGGTAATTCTGTTCAAGATTCTAGAAATGTATTCATAGTGGATTTTGCAGATAGACCTGTACCTAGGGAAGCGACTATTCTTTCAATTATTAATAAAATTCAAAATTTTGGGTGCATGGCAGAACGTTGCAAAAAATGTTGTCCCACAAACATACCACCGCATCTTAGACAAATACCTGAGGAACGGGAAATAAGAGAAACACAAGTGTGTGCATTCGCGGAATTGACACCTTATTCGGGTAGACACATCGCCGACGAAGTGAATTTGAATGAAAGGACTGTAAGAAATACTTTGAAGAGAAATGGTTATCATTGTTTCAAAGTCAGGACTGCACAAGAACTTTTGCCTGGAGACCAATTCAGACGCATGGAGTTTTGTGAAGCAATGGTCGAAAAGTGCAATAGGGCATTTCGTGTAAATGAAGACTTTCTAAAGGAGGTGTTATTTACCGATGAATCGTTCTTTTCAATTCATAGAAAACACAACCCATCCGTAGTACGTTACTGGTCTCAGAAAAATAAACATTTGAGTATTGCTGTGAGGACACAGTACCCAAGCAAAGTGAATGTGTGGACGGGACTTTTAGGCGTTCACGTCATAGGCCCATTTTTTATTGAAGGAAATTTAAAAGCATCAAAATATTTGGAACTTTTGCTAAATCAAATTATACCCGCAGTTCGCATTGATTTTAACAGCGTGTGGTTTCAGCAAGATGGCTGTCCTGCCCACACTGCAGGCACGGTGATAACATTTTTGAATCAGTTATTTCCCGATCGGTTAATTTGTACGCGAGGTACAATCAATTGGCCACGTCGATCGTCAGACGTTTCACCTCTCGATTTTTATTTCTGGGGCATGCTAAAATCGGAGGTATATCGGCATGAGTTCGAACGTGCCACCAATTTCGATGAACTGAGAAAAAAATTATGCAGATGTGTGCTCAGGTAACACCAGTTACCTTTGCGGCTACCAGAACAGAATTATACAGTAAATTTGGCTATTTTTTGGCCCAAAATGGTGGTTTGTTCAAACATTTAATAAAATAATGTCTATTTTTGTGAATATTTTTTTCTCTTTATTAAATAAAGAATTGTTTTTCTGTTCCCAATATATTTTTTGTTTTACAGAAATATCATTTGCTATTTTTGTTGCGGCCACCACGGCACCAAAGATGTTTTGATCTACCTGTCGTCCGACAGATTAATTTGAATCGATGATACACATCCATTTGTTCAAATTATCTGATGTGAAATTATCGTCAATAATTCTTCTTCATTGCAGCGCGCACATGCTCTAGTCTCCCGACTGCTGCTGGTCTGATCAGTGTTGTGCTGGGCCCCGTTGCCAGGTGTACTAAAACCGACTTCATTGGCTACTAAATTCGATTCTTCGATACTATATTCCTTCTTGATCGACAAAACGCGGAAAATTCGAATATCTGTGATGAAACAAAATCAACTCTATACCTGTCACCTGTCAGTCGTGTTACTTGTCACTTGCCAGCAATAAGACGTCAAAACGAAACGTCAATAGAGATTAAGGATATCACAGAACACGGAACACAGAGTTGAGCGCAGCGCACAAAACAGGGTTGCGTTCGGTTGAGATACTGTAGTTGTACGTTTACGCTGTGAAATCCCATTACCTCAACCTCTCATTCCACATATCTGACTGAATGAAAATAGCAGAATGACGCATATTGGCATGTTGGATGAAAATACTAAATTTCCATTGAGAATACTAGGCTACTAAATGGAGTCGAAAAGTACTAAATTCAGTAGGATTATACTGAAAATCACAACCCTGGGAATGATTACTAACGTCCTTGTCCTATGTCCTGCGCTGATCGCCCTGTCTCTCGTACCTCTGTGTCGTGACGTCGATATCCCTTCCACGAGCGAGTCGAGGAGAAATTGTAATGCTCTCTCAACATAATATCAAGCTATTCTTTACGCTCTCATGAAACCAGCATACCCCCCATGCAAACTTTCCGATACTGTAGATGATTCGTGACTAAGAATATTACAGACTTGACAGACCAACGAAATAAGAAGTAGAATAATAGAATGTTTGAATAAAAATAGTGGCCATATTGAACATTTATGTTGAAGTTTAGTCGGTATTGTATTTGTTCATTGATAATTATTGGTCTTGCATCCTTCAAAAATAAAGTAAATCTTGGCATTTCATGATTTTCATTGAATAAATTCGATAGAAGTTGAAAATAGGTATAGGGAAAGTTTGAGTGACTCACCCTAAAATTATATTTTCTTCAGAACGGTGTCAAAAAGAATAGTAGATGCCATTCAAAAGTGTACATATCAAGAGTTTTTGTGAATTTTTGATTATGACATTCCAAAATCGCTGCGCACTTTTGGTAGAAAATGGGACCAGACATCAGGTGTTAGCCACTACCAGCTGTTACACAAATTTGGTTTCCTCATTTTGAATGGTTTGCAAGCTACATATTTTTTCCTAAACTACTACGGCAGTGATTTTTTTCAGACAATGGAAGTATATCAAAAACTGTTTCGTTCAAAACAGTTAGGTTTTCTAAAGTCATAATCAGAATATCAATCGAACTATGTAAAGAAAATGAAGATTTTGGCATACCGTGTATAGCTCTAGGACTAAAATATTTGAAGTATAACGGACATAATCGATTGAGACAGCATACCAAATTTCAAGTTTCTAATCCAACTGCGAGCTGTAAATCACCCCTACAGGCCGTTTCTTTTATGATGTGGTAACATTGCTATATTCTAAACCATAATAGATACAAAGACGATTAAATGAGAAAAAAGGTAACTATTGTGGTGAGCAGTAAATTGGTCATAGAAAATTTACGGGGATTCTCGCCCTTCCCAACTTATTATCTTTGGCAGGGTTGTGCTTTCAATATCGTATTGGTTGTTTGTGGCATTCACATTGTATCCGTAGTATTTATGTTTGACGACCCCGCTCGTTCTCTACAAAAGCCCTTCACTGTAATCTAAGGGATGAATTAGACTATGGTAACCCGTATATCACGATCAACATCTTCTGAAGTTACTGTTTTCCACCAATAAGCGTTGGATATTTATATTTCGTTACCTGAAATCCCAGAAACGTTCCTTGTCAGCATCTGGATCCAGTAACACATGATTTCTAGACCAAGTGTTACCTCTGTTATTTCCAAGCCACACGTCGAAACCAGCATCAGCAAGCATATACGCCAATGAATTGTTGGGACCCAAAAGTAGCCAATCCGAAGAAGAACCCATCAATCCGTGCATGAGAAGAACGGCTGGTTTGGATTTGCCATTGCCAGTTTCTTTCGGACCCCTAGGAATCCGTTGCATCCTGAGAACGTAGCCGTCTTCAGTGGTGACCGAATGTGTTTCAACTGCATATCCGTATTTTCGCAGAACTTGGTACTGAAAATAGTTTATTACATAACGTTAAGTTCGCTTTAGACTACGCGTGTTCTCGCGATTTGATGGAAACTTCACCCAAGAGGATGTACAGTGTCGCTGTTTAAAAATTTGATCATTCAAGTCAATGGTTCCCAAAATGGCCAATTTTTTTATATTACCGAATCTGGATAAAAACTTGACTCGGGGAGTTTTCGGGGTCGCTGAACAATATCGGTTTTAATATGACGGTACCCCTTCATATACTACCAGATCAGTATGTGAATACCTGAAAGAAGGATTCCCAGATAGGTGGATTGGAAATAATGGTCATGTGAAATGGCCAGCAAAGTCGCCTGACCTTACAGTACTTGACCCTTTTTTATTTGGCACATTGAAACACTGGGTTTATGGCCAACAGGAATTCAATAGTGTTGAAGATCTTAGAAGCATAATTGAGCATTATCGGTCAATAAGAAGAAGTGAAATAGTAAGGGCTGTAGAAAACTTAGGACGGCAAGCACGTCTATGTATTCAGGAAGAAGGCAGAAAATTTCAGCAGTTGATTTTTTTTCGTCGGTGTTGTATTATATCGTTTGAATCAGAATCAAAAACTCTATTTCAATTTCTTACAATTCAATATGACGCTCTCAAGAAAAAGTAAATTTGATGATGCTGGTCAAGAGGCGACATGAAAATATCGTCGTATAACGGGGACAAAATGGCAATGTAAATGTGCTGTTTATTTTGATATCTATCATCAACTAACGCCAAAAAAAATGGTTTCTCAAAATTTCGATTTTCTCCTGATGTCTCCGGATATACTCGGAATTTTCAAACTTATAGTTTCCGAAAGAAATCCCAATGTTGGCCGTCGAATTCGAATTACCCGGTAGAGGATTGAGTGCTGTTGTCTTGCCTAGGTTTCTCCACGTGTATCCCTGCACCTATCCCATTGCTTGTCTCGGAGCCAGAATTTTTCCCTTGCTAGCTTTGGAAAGGCCATTGATGTCTTCTGCCAGTCTTATATGTATAAATATGCTTGTATTATCCCGGAATTGGAAGACTCAAATAAGTCAACTCCCTGTGGGTCTTATCCGATTGACCATTTTTTAACGACCAGTCTGCCATGAATGTTCGATTTCCAGAAATCTTAACTCTATTTCTCAACCAATTTTCAGGTGGATACCGCTCCTTGATAAATCGAAAAACGTAGGCCAGCAGATATTTTGTTCTGTCTCCACTAGCGGGTATGTTTCGGGAATTCTTGCTCAAATCGACAAAAGATACCTGTGAATGAATTCATATCTGAATATTCATCTTCTGATAGTTCTTTCCAAGTGGACCAAATGATCATTAAAGTTTCTTGCATTGCATTGTTTGGACATTTGCTGTTCAGTTGGTTACAGAAATTAATACGTGTTAAAAATAGCGGTTTGGTATTGGGATAAAACTCCAGTAAATTTATCAAAGTTTCAAAAAACGAGAACTATAACCATATACTAATTACGAAGTATATACTCACAATATTTAATCCAGCTTCAGGATGAAGGTTGATGTTGAGAGTTGCTTTGAGGATCTTCTCAGGTAATAACTTCTTCATATCGACTGTCTCCACTTGAAATGACCTGAGTATACTGATAGAAAATAACACAAGTTTCAAAATCCGCATGTTATAATAGATAGATGATTACAAATTGAAGTAAATACTTCCACTGGCAAATTGATACTTTATATCAATGCCAATTATTTACTAATTACTGAAAAAAATCCGTATTGCACTTTAAATGCTTTTTAAATGTCTTTTCGAAAAATAAATACTAGAATGATTTGTTTCTCTACACCCTCCCAAGTTATACCGGGTGACAGACATTCGAATGACCCATGTAATTTCTGTTATGGTTAACGGATTATACAGGGTGGATCAACAAAAAGTTGACAAGGAGGTTTTATTTGTTGACAACGCAGAAATGCTTAGATCGGTCAATAATAATAATTATTACAATAATAATTAATCAATAATTATTATTATTATTATTATTATTATAATTAATTATTAAATAATAATAATAATAATAATAATAATAATAATAATAATTAATTATACTTTGCAAGGGGGCACTTTTTATCACGTCAATTCTCAAGCGAGGGCCAATTGGAATAGGGGCTGAGGGTCAAGTTGTGCTTCATTGAAAAACCCTTCAAATTCTGAGAACAGTGCTATACCCATTGTTATGTGATTTACTTATTCATGTTTTCAGTGAATCGGAATATTTTATTTTGTTGTATATTTTGGTTGTCATAGGGAAAGAATAATGAAAATTTTGGTTTTCTGACTGAAAAGACTGTCAAACTATTTTTCAAAGAATATTCAATTAAATCAACAAAAACCAGCAAAATAACTCTTATGAAAGACATCCAAGAGTATAAGTAAGCAATACCCATATTCTTTGGCGTAACACTACGAGTTGCTGATCATGTCATATATTTAGATACTTAACCTGAAATATTCCACAAACACCTCAACCTGGCTGTATAGAGGGCTGGGGCTGCAATAACGCAAGTTTACCCTATTGTTACGAGATTGATCCATTCCGCGGACGCCTCATCCATAATTAGTTCCAAGAAGTGTTTATGAATAGACTAGATAACGGAGCTGCCGCGTCATCGCTCAATTCCTGGAAATGTGTAGAAGTTCTCCGTTTTGAGTATTCTCGAATCTTCGCGTTTAATCCAGTCTACGCGATGAGCACCTATATATAAACGGAGACGTTTGACTGGGGAGGAAGTTTTTATGAAGAGAATTATTTAAGAAGATTAGAAAGTGATAATAAGCAGAAGTGTTTGGAATATTTAGCTAGTTGTATTGTTGTATAGATAGATCTAAGTGTTTTATTAGTCAGTGAAGTGTTGTATGTTTGTTTATAGTGAAGTTAGAAAATAAACAGTTTAGTAGTGTGCTCGGCCTATTATTTAGCAAAACGTAACACTATCCTCCGATATCCAGAAACTCAAAATTTAGTATAAATAGCAAATGGCTAAGCTGCAAATGAATATGCTGCCAACTTCTATAAAAATTTATACAAAATAAAATACCATCGTAATTACATAGTAAATTGAAACCGCACTGATGTACACAATTCAAATATTAGGGTTGGGGGTATTTTAACTCCACTGAATTCCACTATGGAACAATTTAAACGCTCATTCAGTTATAATATTTGCCATGTCATCAATATCCTACCAAAAAATCTGAAAACTGAAAAATGTTCTTGTTGGAAAATGAGTGATACCCCAGCTTATAATTTTTCTTGTTTTATTTCCGCTGTTTCATAATATAAAATGGTTACGAGTCCCATTTGACCATTTTTGGCCGCTTCATTTATATCATGTGTAAATAGTACCTTACTGTACCCCAACTTTCTGCTATTGCTGTTGTGTGCTTGAGAGAATGTTCTAGACTAAGTGGAGGAGCAACTTAGTAGCACAGGAGCCAAATGAGTTGAACTTCGCCCTTTATTTTTAGCAAAATGCCTGTACATGTATTCACTTTTCATTTGTATTGTTAATAGTTGGAAATAATAAAGACAAGTGATTTTTTCCAGTCGGGAATTTACCAATCAGGCCCTGTAACCACTCCCTACGTCCGTGGGGTGAGTGATTACTGGGTACGAGAACCAAGAGTTACGATCTTCTGCATTCTTCCGGCTAAGATTTCTGCCGCATCACGGCAAGCCGGTAGAATTTCCAATCTCAAGAGCAGCGACTACCATCACGCGACTGTGGTAGACGAGGGTGTTGAAGACACCATCCTGGCAGGACATTATGAATTCCTTGGTTTCCGACTTCAGACCACTTGACCTGAGGGTCAAGTTTCTGGATAAGCCAAGACCTTCAATGTTCTTGAAGAAGACCCCACGCATTTGCTTATCTTATGTAGCTGTAGAAGACTCTCACTCTCCGCAGCTTTGACGTGGGCTTCTTGCTGAACGGGTTCCAACTCGGTGCCAGAGTTTGGGTTCGTCCGTTCAGTGTCGAATATGAGACCGAGTTCATCGGCTGCAAGGGTTGCAGCCTCGAGAAGATATGCTCCGATCCCAGCTTTTTCATGATTGCATACTAAGCAGAGGGAATCTGAACTCCTGATGACTTCACAGGCTCTATCCAGTACCATTCTGTTATTTATTTACATAAGTGCAGGCCCCCTAACAGGCGCAAGCCCAATGACAAGGAGGCCCATATTACAAAATAATACATATGCGTACCTAAATCTAGAACCCTAATAATAAACAAAAGGTAAATTACTATCATGGGGTAACATTTTGTAAGTTCTGTATACATTTATAATAATTGTGCAAGAAAGAGAAATTAATTGAGAAAAAATTATAGTAAAAATACACATTCAAACAAAGTGTAACATCGTGTAATTTATCAATGATATAAACAATAAATAATCCAATAGGTGAGAAAGAAGGAAAAAAAGAAAACCGTACGAACGTGTGTAAACTTGATCAATTCATCATGTTCATCTTACGTCGATACGAGAAGTTCCTTCAATTTTTTTTTTGTGGATTTTGATGCTCGAAATATATCAATAGAGGAGTCGCTTACCATGGTATTAAATGTTAAAATACAACGTGTGATGGGTGCATTGCCCGAGTAATTATTCGTGTAGTGAAAGGTTTGTTTAACACGAGTGTTATAGGGGTTACATCTAAGATAGAAGCGATCAGTTAAATGTGGACAGTCTATAAGATCATTGAACATTTTGAACACAAGGTAAATGTCAATAGAATCACGTCTCATGGTGAGATACTCTAGCCTATAAAAAGTCAAATTCCTTTGGTATGAAAAGTAATGTCTGTACCGATAAAACCTGTAATTGAGAACATTGACGAACTTTTTCTGAACGAATTCGATACGTTTAATGTATTTATCATACGCAGGATTCCATATAGTGCTACAGTATTCAAGTGCTGGCCTGACTAACGAGTTGAAAATTTTAATCACGGATCGATAGTCCTGAAACTCTGTGGTGCTTCTTAGAACGAAACCTAGGGTCCTCAATGATTTTTGCACAATATGTTCAATTTGAGCTTCAAAACAGAGTTTGCCGTCAAGTCTCACTCCTCAGATACTACATTGATGGGGACATCATTCAGTTGTAGTTGAATCGGAGTGGGGTTCAGATTCCGAGTGAAAGTAATCTGGTGACGTTTTTTTATATTCAAGAAAAGCCGATATGTGGCACAATAATAGGTGAAATTATTAATATCATATTGTAACTTTACAATATCCGAATCATCATTAATGTATTTGAAAATTTTAACGTCGTCAGCATACATGGACATTTTGCAGTGTTTGAGGCATTTTTCAGCGTCACTGAGGAATATGCTGAAAAACAGAGGACCTAGATGGGAGCCCTGTGGTACTCCCGATGTTATTCTGTAAGATTTTGATGCACGGTTATTAATAGCCACGTACTGACTTCTATTACATATGTATGAGGAAAGTAACTGAAGCAAGTTGCCCTGCACACCGAAGTTTCCAAGCCTAGTCAACAAGGTAGGGTGGTGTACCTTATCAAAGGCCTTGGAAAAGTCGGTGTACACGGCACACACTGGTGTCCCTCTTTCCATCTGTTCGTAAATATCTTGAACATAAGTTGCCAAGTTTGTAACGACTGATCTTTTTTTGAAGAAACCATGCTGATGGACAGAAATATAATTTTTTGTCAAGAAAAAGAGTTCACTTGTAATTATGGCCTCCAATATTTTACCTAACAAATTAAGTAGGGAAATGGGTCGGTAATTTTTGACATCATTCTTGTTACCTGATTTGAAAATGGGTATGACCTTAGCAAGTTTCCATTTCTCAGGAAACACACCATGTGCCAATGACCTATTGAAAATAATGTACAGAGGTTCGATTAAACTGTGTATACACGACTTTAAGAATATGGCAGGAATTCCGTCTGGTCCTGCCCCTTCATTTATATCCATTCCAGCTAAAACATTGATTATTTGTTTTTTTGTTACAACTCTGATATCAAAATTACCCTTCGGTGCTTCGACAACAAGGAGTGAAGGTGTGGAGTCAGGCTCAAATACTTGATTAAAATATGTCGAAAATAATTCGCAAATTGATCTGTTTTCACACTCCAAAGCCCACGGCTTCGCCGTTGTCTGAGGAAGTACAATCGTGGAACAGATGATTCAGGATGCAAGCTCCTATGGAGATGCATCATTTTGCGAGTTTTCACGTCGAGTTGTCGCAGCTCTTCCGGATTCCATTTCATCACTTCAAAGGAGTAAAGTAGAATCGAAAGAGTAAGCATATTAGTTGCAGCAACTTTGTTTTCCCCCGACAGATGATGACCAGATTTGTCGGAGTTTATGCTGATACTTGCCGCAGAGAAAGTTTTCAACAGTGGTAATCTCTTGGGCGTGGCATTGTTCATCATTCCGATAGCATGCTTGTACTCCCTTAGGGACTGATGAAGATTCTTTTTCCCTGAGGCATATTGTTCAAGGTCATTCATGTCCAACAGATGGGTGACCTTATGCCTCCGGTTGCTGGGGGTGCTGCAGTTGTATCCGCGGGTTTTCCATAGTGCAACGGAAAATGGCAATAGGGAGATGTAGAAGAGAAGATGGCTGAGGGACTCGTCCTGAAACTTGCCCCTTCTAGAGATAACCTGCTCTGTTTGGATTCTGAATTGACCAGATGTTATGGTGAAGCGAGTCCTCCAGAGCGGCATCAGCAATCAACAAATATTTAACGTTTTCTAAAAATCCACTGTAGAATATGTCTTGCACAAAAATTAAACGATGATGATGACGATAGTCCCTTTTTACTGCTGTTTCAGTGATGACTACTCATTCATTTTGAGTGGTACAGGTAATCGCCGTAATTGTCGATATCAGTCCAAAAATCAACCGTTTGGGCTAGAACTTTCGGTGACTGTGAAGAAGACGTAACTAATCCCACGTCTACCGGCATTATTATTAATGATCACATATATCTCTCAAAATAAATGAAAAATCAAAAATTACTTGGGTATGGAAAACAACAATTCTTACTCACACTAAAATTATCCCTAGGAAGGGATGTGCCAAGAAGCTAGCCATTGATGGTACTGACTTTCAGAATACTCAACAAGAATTAGTCTGATTCAGATACCCACGTATTTTTGAATTTTATAGTAATACACATTTCCTAGTTATTAGTTTTTTATGCTGACATTGACCAAGTCGACTATTTCGACCGAGGTAATGACGATAGACACGGAACAGAATCATAATACCTGATTACCATGAACCTGCGAATTAGTTCTTATGTCATTTCATTTAAACCAGCTATTAGCGCCAGTGGATTATGATGCAGTTGTTTTGCAAAATCATTCAACTGATTGAAAAATAGCTAGTTATGATAGTGATTATATCCCAATGAAATGGAATGGATGGAATGGAATACCGTTTAACGCAGGGGAGGCACGTGGGCCAGAATAAAAGGTATATTCATTTTTCTTTTATCGTATTGAGGGTTAATGCCGTTTCAAATACATCCGTGCCTACCCTGTATGAGAAATGCATGCCTTTCGACATTCACATCTTCGCCTGTTGGCGAGCATCGCAAAACATTTGGACATGTTCTAGTTTAAATAATAAAGGTACATTAAAAAAATACAGTGAGATTATTTGAAAAACTCAAATGGAATTACTCCAGTATTGACAAAATTATTACAGAATCATATTAAATATGGCCTTGTCATAGAAACGCATGTGATAGACACATTTTTTTCTTAATACTAATCTTTGATGCAAATAATGATTTTTGAAAGAAAAATCATCTTAATTTTTTTCATTGCTTTAAAACAAGAACGCATTTTTTTATTAATAATCATTTATTGTCAAGGAACCATTTTTTCTTCAAATCATTATTAGTTTCTCTTTACGATATAAAATCAAATTGGGTTTATTTAATTTTCATCGTTTATTCACTGAACAATTTGTTATAAATAACTTAATTTTAACCTTTTACTTTTTTCATCCTTCTGTTGTAAAAACAGCCATGAAAGTTTTCTTTAAAAAAAATTCTGATTTTTTATAAAAAATATCCGTTCTCTGTAATCATTCGATATACTCAAGACTTATTTATTCTTCATTATTTGTTGAAGAACATTTACAGCTCACAATTAAAGTTGTTATCAATTCGTTTATAAAATGTATTGCATTTGTTCGTAATAAATACTTTGGAGAAAAAAAATTCTTGCGTCTATGTTTAAATATCTTATTAACTATTAAAAATATGACTACATCATTTATTGTTCATTGATAAACATTTTGACCTTTTAGATTCAAATCTAACTTCATTATAGTAGGAAAAATTTAAGAATATCTAGATTTCAATTTTCAGGTTCTGTTTCTATGATGTTTATAATAGTTTATGAATGACAACCATTTTTTTCAATATTATTGAGAAAATAAATTCTTTAGTAAATTCTACTCAATGAGCAGAATATTTTATGTACGTTCATCTCTGTTATCATTAAAATCTTTTATAAATAATTGACACTCATGTCTAGGAGTAATTATCATCGGTCATCAATATTTTTGATGAATGAACACCTTGTAGGTAACAGAACTTCCTGATTGGGCGTTATTTCTGATAATTTCCTAGCAGATTTAACCTGTTTTTTTCTTACAAATGAGATGAGGTATTTCTGTTTTAGCCCAATACAAAGAGTTACCTGAAAAATCATTTTATAACTATTGATAAGTAGTCGAATTTTTTTTTTCGTGAAAACAGTCTGTTTAAACCGTTTT
This sequence comes from Chrysolina americana, assembly GCA_958502065.1. NCBI lineage: Eukaryota > Metazoa > Arthropoda > Insecta > Coleoptera > Chrysomelidae > Chrysolina > Chrysolina americana. Next base: position 70,666,838 of record OY293415.1, on the reverse strand, counting down.
CAGCGAAAAAAGTTCATACGAGGAGCCCCAATAATTTTTTGGGACCTCTTCAATTTCTCTGATTAATACAGAAACGCTGGTTTAATTGAATACTGGTAACTTTTATTAAACGTACTATATTTGCATTTTTGTAACGTTCATAGAAGAGTAAGTCAGTTTCTACCAGGAAGCACAGATGAATGTCAAAGTAGAGTTGACCTATTAAAAAAAACCACATGATGCAAACTTTTCGGATATTACCGTATAAAAATAGACTAAGCACTTTTGCTAGTACCTGACACATAAAACTGAAACGTAAAACTAATTGGCTTCACTAAGTATATGCACGCAATTACATATCTAACTGTAAAAAACGATTTCAACTAGGAAAAAAAGTCAACTCTGTTGAACATTGTAGTTGGTACCAAGTGGGACAAGAAAGATATTTATAGCATAACCAGGAAAAAATCCTCTTGAAATTCAAGTATTGAATTACAATAGGTAATAATTATCATCATACTTCATTGCCATCTTGAATGATTGGATGGCACACAGTGATTGATGATTTTAATTATTTTGTATGCATGTTTGCTAAAACATTTTTAATTGAACTATAAGTTCCAATTAAGAAATGCAAGCGTTATCTTCGAACATTGAAAAATGCCTAGGTGGCTTAGAACATACTTTTCATAACAGGAAATAGTGAAGGAATATTTCCGTTTCAATTTCTGCCTTCATTTCAAGATTATTCACTGCCTATACAGGGCAATTCAAATTCGACCCCCACCATTGGGATCTCCTAAACTACAGGAGATACGTCGAAGCTTAAATTAGGGCAAAGTTGCGTATTCTGGTGCTTAACAAAGTACTGTTTTGAAACTTGGAAAATTCCGAGTATTTCCGGAAATATCGGGAAAAAACTGAATTTTCGTTTTTATTATTTTCTATCGTTATTTGACAACATAGCTCAAAACCAAAAGTACATTTTCATTGATACTTTTTTTCAGCTACACGTTTTCATGTTCAGATTTACTATCCGACGTTTCGTCTTCTAGCATTCATCATCAACGTTTTTTTCTGCTATGGGCGCCATATTGTTTTTTATACAGAAAAATAGTGAGTCTCATTCTGATTTTATTGATGTATAATTTGTTATGATTTGCACTTCTGAAACCACAGATATCAAAAAAAAACAAATTCATCTGAGATGGTCATGACTCCATCGAGAAATTTTGTTTAATAAACACTAGTTGTCAGAACTCATTAAATATCATAAGTTTGCACAAATACTTCAGTCGAAATGTCCTCATTCTCAAATGAAGAAAAACGAGATATGTTGAAACTTTATTATAAAATTGATAGGAATAGTACGAAAACAGCACAAATTTATTTTGAATTATATCCGAAAAGACAACAGCCGGATAGAAAATCATTCGGAATTTTGGACAAACACTTGGCTGAGTACGGAGCGTTTCAAAAACCAAGAATGAAATATGGAAGCAGAATGGAACAAAATATTAGACGTAACTTATTAGCCGAGGTAAAATAATTGTTCATTCCATATTCGAAGAAGTATAGTTATTTTTGGTACTTTTTTAGATAAATGCAGATCCTTCCATATCAACACATCAAGTCTCGGCAGAAATGGATGTGCCACAGACGAGCGTTTGGAGGGAATTCAAAAAAAGTGGTTTGAAATGTTATAAGATACATATTTCACAAAAATTACATCGAGGTGATCCTGAGAGAAGGATGGAATTTTGTATCTGGCTCTCGAATAGGGAAGACCCTACAAACTTCTTGAAAAACATTATTTGGACCGACGAAAGTACTTTTTCGAACTGTGGTGTTTTTAATAGAATTAATGAGCACATTTGGAGTGAAAATAATCCACGACACTTCAGAGAAGTCAGACCACAAGTTCGGTTTCGTTTGAATGTGTGGGCTGGAATTTATGACGACCGAATACTTGGACCTCATTTCTTCTCTAATACTTTGAACGGGGAAATCTATCTTCGGTTCTTAAGAAACGAATTCGAAGAATATATGGATACGTTTCCCCTTGTTAATTATAACAGCTGCTGGTTTTAGCATGACGGGGCTCCTCCACACAATAAAAGAGCAGTTTGCGATTATTTACACCAAAGATTTCCTAATAGGTGGTTAGGAAATTCTGGACCAGTGAGGTGGCCGGCAAGGTCACCTGACCTGGATACTTTCTTGTGGGGCACTTTAAAGAACAGAATCTATGGAGAGCAAGAATATGATACAGTCGATGAACTTAGAGACAATATCATCACGCAATTCAGGTCTATCAGAAGGGATATTGTTAGGGCTGTTCTTAATCTGAGACGACGAGCTCGGTTATGTATTCAAGAGGAAGGCCATCATTTCGAACACATGTTGTAATACTTTTTGTGCATTTTTTACAAGCTCATGATTTCATTCTTGTTTTTTAAAATGCACCGTACTCAGCCAAGTGTTTGTCCAAAATTCCGAATAATGTTCTATCCGGCTGTTGTCTTTCCGGATATAATTCAAAATAAATTTGTGTTGTTTTCGTACTATTCCTATCAAATTTATATTAAAGTTTCAACATATCTCGTTTTTCTTCATTTGAGAATGAGGACATTTCGACTGAAGTATTTGTGCAAACTCATGATGTTAAATGAGTTCTGACAACTAGTGTTTATTAAACAAAATTTTTCGATGGAGTCATGACCATCTCAGATGAAGTTGTTTTTTTTTAATCTGTAGTTTCAGAAGTGCAAATCATAACAAATTATACATCAATGAAATCAGAATGAGAATCACTATTTTTCTGTATAAAAAACAATATGTCGCCCATAACAGAAAAAAAGTTGATGAATGCCAGAAGACGAAACGTCGGATAGTACAACTGAACATGAAAACGTGTAGCTGAAAAAAGTATCAATGAAAATGTACTTTCGGTTTTGAGCTATGTTGTCAAATAACGATAGAAAAAAATAAAAACGAAAATTCCGATTTTTAGTTTTTTCCCGATATTTCCGGAAATACTCGGAATTTTCCAAGTTTCGAAACATTATTTTGTTAAGCACCAGAATACGCAACTTTGCCCCAATTTGAACTCCGACGTATCTCCTGTAGTTTAGGAGATCCCAATGGTGGGGGTCGAATTTGAATTGCCCTGTATTCATTCTACTTTACTGCAGTTATTCCATGTTGCATCCAGAGACGCTACAGCAAAAAGGAAAATACGTCAAATTAACGTTTTAAATGTACATTTCATTGATTTCACCTTTATATTACCATTCAAATTAATGTTGGTTTTAATATTTAATCTAACCCAGACAATTTTTCTTGTTTTCGCAATTTTTCATTCATTTGGATGAAATAAAAAATACTTACTTTTATATATCAACCCTATACCTTTCTCAAAATCATTCCACATAACAATCAAACCAAGCTGAGTCAAGATTTGCTATGACAACCAAGTTGTCATCAATACTTCAAAGTTTCAAGTCGAAGCATTATTTTCAATGAAAACAATATTTCAATAAGAAGTCCCAGAGGCAATTTTAAATGCCGAAGATGAGGTGAGTTCAGACCTGTTACCTATTAAATCACTAGAAAGATAAACGAACAGCAACACAGCCAATTTTTGAACAGGTGTAAGGAAAAAGTAGTGAATAGCTTCATAGAAGAGGTTTATATGGCGTATTTTTTTAAGCTGAGTAAGGTACTGAAATCTAGTACCCTATGGTTACGTTACGCGGGATTCCGAGACTTCTTGCGAAGTTTATCAGTTGTCGCAGTAGCGGCAGCTATCACTCTCTGATTTACCCATCTTTTTGAGGTGGTTACCCAGAGGGCAGTGCCCAGTGAGAGGTCCCGTTACCATCTTCAAGTCTTTCTTGTCCAACTCGAGAAGCTGTTTAGCTTTCTTTGGCGATGGACACACTAGTCTTTTCGCTTGTCTTTGTCCTGACACTTTTTTCCAGTGAGATTTCATTCCATCAGTTTCCCAGCGTCAGAAAAATTATTTTGAGTGGGCTCTGGAGACAGCACTGACAGCATTGACGTGACAACTCTATCGACATTAAGAGCAAGGGTGCCAATAAAGAGAAATTGAATTGACCACCAATTTGTTTCTTATCGAATATGGTCCATTGCATGCGGTCGGAGATTACTCCGTCATGTTTACCCATAATGTTGTCGACTAGGTCATCGGCATAACCTTGAATCGTGAAACCAGATTCGAGTAGCTTCCACGATGGTGAAATCTTTAGTTAAAATAAACCAAAACCTGGATATGAGCAAGTTTCATAAGTTGACATCGTTCCTAAAAAAAAATTGTTTTTGGACCACATTAAGCGCAAATTTTCACCAAAGAAGGCATATCCAAGTTTATACTAGCCCCTGATCTGATATATCTCATGATTGAAGTAGTTGCCATTTTTGCTTTAGCCGGTGCTCTTCGCAGAGCAGAGCTTTTGAAAATCACGCTCGACGATATTCAAGATGAAGGAAACCTAACTATTATGAAAATTTCCGATTCGATAAACCATACTTCAAGATCCTTTGTTATACCTCAAGACATAAATAATAGAACGTTACACAGTTTTAGATCCTCGGCAAAATTTCTAGCAGATGCAAGCAAAAGGATGACCAACATAAAATGTCTTGAAGGCTAGAAGTCAACTGCTGTTGCTGTTATTTTGGGGAACAGGAGGAATCCATCTCGAATAAAATTCTTTCATGTACTGACAACTTGCAATCGATGCCGTCTGCGTCATCTTCATGCACTCTGCAATCTACGAGTGTTACCCTTAACATCCTTACCACCAATTACTCTGGACCGGCTATTCTCATTTGCAGAATGCAACAAATTGTGTTTTTAACATTAGTTTTGGTAATGATCATTGGGTTTTCATAGAAAGTTTTGTATGTTAAAAAATGAAATGAAGATGTTTTCCATGTGTAGCGTAGGACGTTTTGAATGTCACTGTTTAACAAAATGTATAAGGAACGTGAGTACATCATTTATTGAAGTTGCTGTAATGATACACAGATGTCGCTCCATTGCAGTGGGATACAAACTGTCCTGTTCATTTATCGAAATCTTTTTTTTGCCGAACTCTTCTAGGCCTCTTGATGGGATATTTTCTCATCGTAGTGCTAGAAGCACTAAGCGAATTAAACTCCTTCAAATAATCTAAGATCTCATTATTGAGCCACTCATTGACGTGTTTGGCGAATATGAAATCAAGGTGATTGAACAGTTTACAATCGACCAACCTTTTCTTCACCACGTTCGGTAGTTCACTGGCCAGTTTCTCCACATCCTGAAAGTAAAGTTTAATCAGATTAAATTATGATACCAGTGTATATTCGAGCCTTCAAAGCACGTTAAAAGGAAATATTTAATAATTATTCAGCACTCTCGATTTGCATTGAAAAAGTTAGAAACTCATATGTTGGGAACAATTTTATGGACCGCAGTGGTCATGATGGTAGAGCACTAGTCTATCAATCAGAGGGACCAGGGTTCGATTCCCAGCATGGTCACTGGTCTCTTGCTAGGAATCGCACGTTGAAAGGTAAGACCTCGTTAATCCTTAGCTCGCACGAGTTCCGACTTCTGAATGCTGTCGTTCATAGAGGGGTGACAGCTGGTTAACGTAAAAATTTTAAACCAAAACAATTTAACTAATTTGAGAATGTTTTATCCTAGCATTCATGTACTCTGCGAATTCGGTTTTACACGAATGAAGTTTGGAAAAAGTTGATGGTATGTGCTCCGTGGTACGAGATCATAATGAAAAATGAGATATAAAACTTTTATTGTTTTTGTATCACTTGTATTTGTAACACTAATGTTACTGCAGTTTCATCCTACACGGACATTCTCAAACGTTAGGAATTTCCTAAACGAGCCCTGTCTCCGGGCGCGCCGGATCATTTATTCCAATAACCACTCCCCATGCCGTGGGGTAAGTAACTATTGGGTCTGAGAAGCATGTGCCCTGAGCAGGCCGAGTGAACAAAGAATTACGGCCTTCTGCATTCGTCCGGCTAAGATTGCTGCTATATTACGGCAAGCCGGTATGATTTCCAAGTTTTAGAGCAGTATGTCCATCATTCCACCAAGGACCCCTATTTGTTATTGTTGTTGTTTAACTCACCTCCACTGCAGAAAATAAATCATTTTGCGCATAATACAGTGCTATCGGTGCTGTAGCTGCAGACAAGTTGAAGTTTGGTGGTACGGGAGTATTGTATTTTATGAGGTTCGATGCTCTTCCATAATCATACTGTCTGAAGTATCCTGAAATATTTTCCAACATTTAGCTGCAATAATGACCATGAAAATTCTGAAATCCTAACGAACATAAAGCTTCAGGAAGTTGATTCTACTACATTTACTCTGTGATTGGATACATTTTATCAGACCAATTGGGCAATAACTGTCACCCTGTCTGCCTGCCTTTTTTCGTTCCCACAAAACTCTGCATTATTTATAGTGCACAAGCTATATTTTGTATCGATACATGACAGCCGAAATACCTCAGTCTACGCAACTTTTATAGTCGATAATTGTCAAATGGGTTCCAACTTGGACATTGGGTTACCACGTTCATTATCAATAACCAGATCCAGTTCATCGGCAGCACAGGCTGTGACATCAAAAACAAAATCTCCGATCCCTGATTTTTCTTGGTGCAGACCATGCAGAAAAAGTGATCTGAACTCCTAATGATTTACAGGCTCCTTACCGCAGCAGGTACCTTTCTGTTTCGGAGATAGTCCAAACTCAAAAGTCCATGGACTCCATGTCGTCTGGGTAAGAATAAGTGAGGGAAGGGTCAGTTTAAACCACTTATATTGAATCTGCTCCCAAAGTAACATACAGGTCTTCCTGAGATCAACTCACAAAAGCAGAAGAGAGATACAGATACAGAAATGAGGTTTGAGTGGTTTTTTCTAAAACACACCTATTCTAACAAGCAACCTCACTTTAATTAATATGGAGGTCGGAGGTTGAGTACAAGAAGTCAGAGGCTGAGTCCAGGAAGTCAGCAAAAGTATCCAAGACGTCGAAAATGAACTGTCGAAGCTAGATGAACAAGAAACGCAACGCATCTTCCACACAAGCGGGTACCTTCTAAGAAAATCGTGTGCCAGTGAAAAGCTATTTTCACAAGTAAAAATTTTTAAGCCTAATTATAGTTTAATATCCACAGACAAATTTGTGCCAAAACACTATGAAACTCGGCACGTGACTTCTTGACATCATGTTTACTTGACAAAAATTTGGTTTACCAAAAATTCAGGAGTGGAACACAAAAAAATTTTTACTTCAATAAAAAATAAAAAAAATTGGAGTTTTCTCGGAAAGTAAAAAAACTATCGTAAAACGGCTTCGATAGAATAAATGAAATTATTGTGATACTTTTAGGAGGCTGGGTTAGGTTAGGTTAGGTTTACATTTATTTCTTTATAACGTTCTCTCAAACAACTCTAAAAAATTATATATTATTATTATTCATGAAAATGTATTGAAAACGTATTTATTCATATAATTGTCCTGGGACGGAAAAATCCCTATGATTTGTGTACGTACTCTCAATTCTGCGTGTACAAATTTCAAAATCCTGAAAACAGATTTGTTGGTACACAGCTAATACTTGCGTTCACTTCAGAAAATATCAGTGCATGATAAGATGTGAGATTCCATTATTTTTACTTCAAATACCCCTGGGGAGAGAATATTCCTATGATTAAGTTATCAACTCAAATAATTCCTTTAGGAAAAACATAACAAATTCAAATGGAATATCACTTTTTTGGGAGAGAGAAAATTGTGGTATATGCAATTGACAACACTCTTGTTCTTTGCCAGAATAATTCAATACCCTGATACATTTCCAGGTAAAATTCCGTTAACGCCAGGCAACCAATTTTCAAAAAAAAAAAATTGACTTACTCAGGTCGGTGACCTGAACAAAAAATCCAAATAAAATTCTCGGCGCTCTCAAGTAGTTTCGGAGATACGGCCCTTTCTTTGGATGGAAACAGGCATTTTCTAGCACACGTTTCTGCTGTGAACAAACACTCACAATGATTCCTTCTTTTTGTCAACACAATGTACACACACCCTAATTCACCTGTTTCATACATTTTTTTAAATTAAAAACTGTATTTTTATTAACAAATTCTTCCTTCTTTATAGACTGTTACAAACGACATTTTTATTGTGATTCCGATAAATGACAGCCAAAAATCTACTGTACTTTACTCATGTTGGGTTGGTAACGGTACGCTCAACCACCGTCAACTTATGAAATTCAAACGCGAAGAAACAAATTTTTCTTCAAAACTTGAACAAGAAAATTTACGAGTGTCATTTTACTTTGAACCAGAGCCGTATATTCGACTGATTTCAACATTTTTAGTTTCTTTTAATAAAATTTTTATTCGAAACGAATGTGTCAAATTTGATTTGAATTTCATAAGTTGGCGGTGGTTGAGCGTACCTTTACCAACCCAACATGAGTAAAGTACACTAGATTTTTGGCTGTCATTTATCAGAATCACAATAAAAATGTCGTTTGTAACAGTCTATAAAGAAGGAAGAATTTGTTAATAAAAATACAGTTTTTAATTTAAAAAAATTTATGAAACAGGTGAATTAGGGTGTGTACATTGTGTTGACAAAAAGAAGGAAGCATTGTGAGTGTTTGTTCACAGCAGAAACGTGTGCTAGAAAATGCCTGTTTCCATCCAAAGAAAGGGCCGTATCTCCGAAACTACTTGAGACCGCCGAGAATTTCATTTGGATTTTTTGTTCAGGCCACCGAGCTGGGTAATTTTTTTTGAAAATCGATTGCCTGGCGTTAAAGGAATTTTACCCATTTCCACCCTACTTTTTGTAAAAGATAATAATAATTTCATAGGTACCACAGCATTCAATACAACTCCAATCCACTCTGAGAATTTCTAATGTCTTGTCTTCTCTGAAATGAATTTCTACTCACTTTTAGACGGACAATTGCAGCTGGATCTATTATAATCTCAATTAGTGTCTTTTACCATGAAGTTTCTCAATAATAAACTCAATTTTTCACAGCAAGAACAAAAAACTTCGCATGACAGTACGGTTTGACATGTCTATAATAAGCCGGAAACCGGACTTGAGATATTACGGTCGCAGCTCATGATCTGAACTGACATCATACTGAGAAAACTGCTCCAAAAGTGTGACCATTGATGGCTTAGATATTATGGCTCGATGATCCTGGACTATGTTGTATATATGGAATGAACAGATGAATTCTTTTTTTTTTCGTTATCTATCATTCAAAAAGAATGAGTTTTTGGACAGCTTCTGAATTTTTAAAAAATATAACACATTTTGGAGTGGTTTTTGTGAGTTCAATAACAGAAATATGAAGTGCAAACCTCCAGCTTGAAATTGCATACTTTATTTTTCATGCAGGTTGTGTTTTATTATTATTTTCAACATTTACTGGCTAAGATGTCGGAATTTTGAGGGAGTTGAAAATGGGGCGGGAGTAAAACCCAGTTTTTGTTTTGGTGTGTGTAAGTGCGACCTGTCTGTGCTTCAGTGCAATTATTCCGGATTAACTGAAATATCTATGATTTCTGCATCCTTCGTAAAAAACGCAGTTGAATTGTGCAACGAGGTAAAAACAACCACTTAGGTACTCAGATATCCACATGTTATATTCGCATGGAAAATTAGAAGTCAAAATACACTTTAATTTAAAATTTTTTGAACGTTCGGCTTCGCCGGAACTTGCAGCGGCGGGCTAACACGAGCCTGAAATTTGATGTCGGCGTTCAATCACGTTTTCTGAGAATACGGGCTCATTTTATAGGTAACTACTGAAGATCATTTTTTTTAGAGAATTGAATGATCTTCGACCCTATTCAAACCATATTTTTTAAACCTAATTTTTTTCAAGATAAAACCAAAAAAAACAATTTTTTTTTAATTAATATTTTTTTTTGGATCCACCTCCGGAATTTTGGTAAACAATTTTTTTTCTTATTTGACATGGTATCAACTACTAGTATGCCAAATTTAGTGATGTTACAACCGATCCTCGTCTCAAAACTGAGTAGACTGTACTATGTTTCTTGGGAATAATAAAGTTATTATTATTATTATTAGAATTTGTGCTCACTCTATACAAGTGGAAATGAAAAAACCTCCTTACCAGAATTAACCTCCTGTCCATAATGAAACATCATCTTAGTGGATGCTCCAGCAGGGGCATTCGATCCGAGCACTGGGATAAGATTCTGAAAATTTAAATTTGGTCAAATATTGGAAAATTGAAATATTTCATGTACTTGGAATATGTCTTGGTAATATCGAAATATTTTCTTGAAAGACCTCAATAGAGGGACATAATAATGTAAATGAGACTTGTCAAAGCCATAAATATTATAGAATATACCAGAATGTACTAGCATCTCCCTGTTGCGTTTCTATTTTCAATTCAATAAAATAAATCTTAACGCAGTAATTTCATAAATTGACGTTTCGGCACATTTTTTTTTGGACTACCTGTTCAATCTGAAACTACAATATTTATAGATTTATATATTCATTGTATTTCTAGAAGTCTAGAAAATCTGAATAGTCTTTTAGAAATTTTTTTAGTAATTTTTTACAGTAGCTGGAAGAGGTTGTTCTGGGGTGGTGCCATTTAAAAAACCTATTATTTTGCAAAACAGTCAGCAATTATGGAAATGAATGACAGAAACCCATTTCCATGAAACTGATTTGTAGAGAACCTCAGGGAAGTATCCTTGGTCCATTCCTATTCACATTGTATATTTCAAATTTGATCAACGTTTTAAAATATTGTAGTTTTCATTTTCACTTTGATTATACCCATATTTATCTCTCATAAAATATCTTGGATTTGGCTACAGCTGTAGAATGGACCAACACTGATCTTGATTCTTTACTAAACTATTTTAATTTATCAAAAAAAAACGTGGCTTTAATATTTTGTATGCAATAAAATCAGTCTTATAGTAGAGACACACGGGTGTCCTATCTCGAGTTTGTACGCATGCGAATTCCATTTTCCTTCTCCAGAATGATCATTCGTCATAGTTATGTTGTTTGCACTACCTACGATAAGACAGAAGCATGTAATACTTACTTTCTCCAGTTCGGCAGAATTAAATCCGCAAAGCAAGAATAAGAATAGAGCACATGTCTCTTGAAGTGGTGATCCATCGGAACACCATGATATTACCAGTTGTGTGAGTAGTTTTGAATGTCCAAGAATTTCATGAATGTTCAGAATATCAGCCAGAAACTGAAACGGTAAATATATTAACGATATAAGGATGATCATGAAAGAAACGGCTGAGATGTTTTGCATTGTCACTCGTCCGGTTCGATTATTGATTTATTCATTTTGTAGAAATTCATATTCAATTATTGATTGAAGAAAACTACAACTTTACTTCATTTGTAACGATCGGTTTTGACTCTAATACCATTTCCCAGATTAGTATTATTCAGAATTCATGGCAATTTTAAATGTATATTTATTTCATTTCACGAACATATTGAAATCAAATTTTGGCTGATGCAATTTTTTTTTTCAATTTTATGAAATTGAAATCGAAGTCAAGGTCACTGACATTTCTTGTCGTGCCGTTCATTCAAAAATTGTTATACAATTTTTCAAAATATATTTTAAAATGTAAAAAACCGTTTATTCACCAAACGTTTCATCAAAATTTTTTCTCAAAAATAGAAAATTTTTACTTGAAAATATTCGCAAATGAAAAAAGTACATTTTATTTAACAAAAATTTCATTTCGAAATTTTCATAAATCTTCGAAAAATATTTCAATTGTACCGAAAACTCAACTTAGAAATTTTCATGAATTGAAAAAAAAACGAGTTATAGGGATAAAGCATCCCGTGCCTTATCAAATTTTCTTATATTCAAAAAAAATCCAGAATATATCTGGAATTTCAAACTTGAAAATATTAGAAGATGATATTCTCATTTTATCAAATAAAATTAAAACAAAAAAGTTTCCGCTTGGAAATATTTGGAGTGTTGATGAATTATTCAATTTTTTATTTTTTATTTTTGATATAAAAGTGGGAAAATTCAACATTTTCATAAAAAAATTGAAAAAATCATGGTCAGGATCCAAGCCAAGGTTAAAGTAAAGGTAGTGGTGAGTGACAAGCTGAGCCGAGTCATGCCGTGCCGTGCTGTGCCGTGTCGAAAAATTCTTTTGTTCGCCAAAAATTCAATTTCCAAAACCTTATAAAATTTTCAAAAAAAAATTTTCGAATTTAACAAAAATTTCATAACATTTTTCTAAGGATAATATTTTGAACTTGAAAATGAAAAAAATACATTTCATTCAAAAATTATATTTTGAAATTTTCACAAATTTTCAGCACGGTAATTTCAAATATTTTCAAATTGTCTATAATTTTTTTCAAATCAGAATTTTTTATGAATGAATGAATAACATTGATTGAAAAAACAAATTATTTTGGAAAATTTTCATGAAAATTTCAATATTCTTACGCTTTATTGTACGAAGATTGAGATAAAATAAAGTTGATAACTTTTCTAGTCAACAAAATAGAAATTTTATTTTTTTTTAATTTATTGCCTCTCGTCAACTACACAATTCCATTAAAAATATTCAAATTATTTTCATGATCAAATCAATCAATCAACTCAACACATTCTATGATGCTTAGAAACCCCTTCTTGATATTGGTTTCAAATCAAGGTGAATTTATACCTTCGTCTTTTATTGTTGATGCTCTTACCATTATCAAATTCATATGTCGAGAACAGAGTTTCGGTAGGGGCGAAGTCATCCCATGCATGTACACCACTGGTGCGAAAGCTAACATCAGGGCAATCCTGTCGTTGTATTCCGGTCTCAAAGTTGCCATTGCAAAATACTCAGTGGTTCCCTGTGAATGACCGATATAAAAAATCCTCTCTTGTCCAGTTCTTTCGATGATGAAATCTATTTTGGCTGGTAGATCGTATCGACCACAATCCTCAAAACTGAAATGTTCACAAACACTGTAGGTAGATAAGCGATATTTTTAAACAAAATCGGCCAATAGTTGCTAAATGATGAAATTAAATGCAACAAGAATGTTATCGTTGATGCATTTGGCCATTATTTTTCAACAATAGCAAATCGTATGGGCGATACAAATTTTGGTACGAGATCTTTCCATAACTACAGGACCATGCAGGTCATTTGGAGCTTTGTTACTTTGAATGCTTTGTATACCGTTCATGTTCTGATCTAAGTGAAAAGTGAGTATCGTTGTTGAGTATCAACAAAGTGAGATTCCATTTTTTCTATTTTGCTTGAAAATAATTATGTCCAATCGTTCCTTTTCGAGTCTTCATACCGACATAAAAGGCGTTTGATGAAGAACGCTTCTGGTATTTTGGACTGTGTTCTGGATAGATATCATCAAACAAAGGCTCGAAGGAAAAGGAACCAAAGCAATTGACTTTTAGTTTTTTTATTAATTTATTTTTATTTTTCACTTTGTTAATTTTCAATTTTGTACTTTGTTGATGTTATGCCAGAATGTTTTCGTTTACTGATTTTTTTTAAATTTTTTTTTCTGTTATATTTAATTTTTTCATATTGATAATATATTTTCTTTTTCTATTTGTTGTTTCTGTCTGGAATATCGCATAGACGTTGACATCTCTTGAATATAACAGTGAAGAAATCGCTGCTATGTCGCTCTGTTACATCCCTGATACGTTATTGAGAGGCATCTTTGCGGCGTCTCAAAACTCCATCGTAAAACGTCTCATAACTACATCGCATAGATGTCGCCAGCATGCATCATGAGTGTGACAAAAGTGAGTCGCTGGGACGTAACGATGCAAGTCGCAGGTCACGAATTGACATTGCAGCAATATCTTAGAGATGTGTCTGTGTTGGCTGGGTAAACAATAAAATATTTACCTGAAATCCCAAAACTCTTTCAGATCTACATTTGGATCAAGGCGAACGTGGTTTCTCGACCAAGTGTTTCCCCTGTTATTCCCAAGCCACACGTCGAACCCAGAATCAGCGAGCAAGTACCCCAGTGACCTATCTGGACCCAGAAGGAACCAATCCGCAGCGCTACTGAACATTCCGTGCATGAGGAGAATGGCCGGTTTAGATTTGCCATTTTCAGTCTCATTTCGACCCCTAGGAATCCGCTGCATCCTCAAAATGTAACCATCTTCCGTGATGACGGAATGCGTTTCCACAGCATACCCGTGTTTCTGTAGAATTTGGTACTGAAAATCAGTAAGTTGTTTTCAGCCTAACACAGCTATCCTTCCACTCAACCAAGTATAAACATGAATTGAAAAAGTGACATTCAAAATAAGGAATAATTTCTCTATCAGCTATGGTGGTTGTGATGATTGGGCAGTCGTTTCTTGACTATAAGGGAGCGAGCTCAAATCTCAACTGTGAATGGCCGGTCTTCGTGAACACGCGGTACACACGTTTCTACTCAGCTCGGTTTTCAACCAAGAGTTCGTCTTCAAACCCAGGAAGAAATCCTAGCGCTCTAGACCAATCTCAGTCGCCATTAACACGTTTCTCGATTCCTCCTCACTCGCTCGAAGGTTCGAGAGCAGGGACCTGAGCCTCAAGGATGGATGAGTGGTTCGAAACGTCGGAACGCGACATATAAATAGGTCTCTCCGTCGAGCGGTTGCCGGATGAGACCTAGTATGGGTTTTGCACTAAACTTTTTCTATCGCAGTTGTTAAAAAGCAGCTATCAGTTAAATCACGAACAAAAAAGGTACAAGTCATTTTTAATACTTATATATTAAGCGGAAATATACGTAGTCATACATATAAAATACATAAAACGCTCTTATAACTACCCACAGTACGGCATATATCATAATTCTGTTTATGAAACCTCATACTCTTTATATTCGAAAAGCATAATATACTTGTCATTTACCATCTGGCTGCGCAGCTAACTCTTATTTCTAAATATTCATCCAGTTCAGATAAGGGTCAAGTCACGAAGCTTGCGAAGAAATTACCTTCACATAATCCATTTCAAAAACATTCTTAACTGTACAAGCTCATAATTTCCCGGTAGGTCAATCAGACACATTTATCGAATCATCCATAAACACAGTGCATACATAAAAAACTTCCCTTCGAATAGAGTTTAAACACAAAACAAAACCTAATAAAATACATGGTTCAAAGACTGAACTAGTTAATCACCCTGTAGACACAACATTGGTCCTTTAACAAGACATAAGATTATAAAACACATCGCAAACACAGTATAAGATAAACAGCATTACAGAATGGCAATCACTTGGTCTCAGTTATCAAAATGGTTCAACATAGTAAAACTTATCGTACTAAATTTCAATACTTTATGCGCAAGAAACATTCTTTTTATTCAAGGGTCTCTGTTGACGACCGACATATCGGTTCATATAATACACCAGTTAAAATCTTGAATTCATTCATGTTTCAAATCTCACATTTGGATTTTACTTACTGCACAGAAAGTGGACGAAGTTTACGGCACATCTGTGGTTTCTTGAAGCAGCTCTCAACGTACTCGGCTTCATGTTTTCGTCAAATTTTTAGAATAAATCTGAATTGAATCTAAGCGGCACTGAATATTAAACATAAATCCGACTTCGGACAAAATAACATTCTGAATTAAAATTTGCACATGAAGAGATCGGGAATTGAACGTGAACTTGTGGGTGAATTAGTCGGAGTGAATGAATGAAAGAAAGAATCTCCCCCCGCGGTCGAGCGTCGCGGGTTTTTATAACGCAAAACGGGTATAATACTCACACGTGACATTTGATGGCCATTAATTTAGTCACGCATGACATCTTTACGATCTGCGGTCTCTTTGTAGGTGCTTTTTGTAACTCAGAGTTATTGCTTAGAATTTTTGACTTTTCAATAACTTGAATTGAGGATATCTGTTTCTGTAATACATGGTGAGTGTGAGCTCACCACACAACACTACCACCATAGCTTCATACGTTAAAATGTAAGGACCTCGCGTCTTCCCTGGCTGACACAAGTCTCCCGAATACTTCTGTGCGGGTTGCTCGTAATGGTTCAGCCGGTTGACGGAGAGAACAAATTTGAAACAACAGAACAAATTCAACTTGGATAATAAATAGAACGGTTCTCAAAGAATGCTCTGAAAACCTAACTAGTCGACGATTCTCTCATCTACCATATCTATAAACGGTCAATCCGGCCAGCCATGTTGCATGCCTGCAACCTAAACCTTACGGGGGCTCCACAGAATTCAGAATGACTCAAAGTTGGCACCTACAAATACATTCGGTTGGATTCGTTGCAACAATTTGCAAGCGTCGACTCTATTTCGACATATACAAGGCTTATCTTCTCTCACAAAGACAAATCATTAGGGATGCGATAAATAGCCCCAGAAACACCAAGGGCTGACTAAGCAAGCGCTGTAGATCTTTTCAGAACGGTGGGAAAAAAACTGAACTAAGAGAATAGCAAGATTGCGACACAAAGTCCATCTTTCGATACATGGTGCCTCTTTCAGGATAAATAAGAACACTGGGCGAATCATCAACCATCTTTGTATAATTTTTTGTATAGAATTGCATTTATAACCTCCCACCAGCAATGTATGGTCGCCCCGTTACCATCAGCGAGAGCTGTCCACCAGTGGTTTGTTCTTTGGGTTGAGAATACAGCCAACGTTAAGCTTATTACATTTTCATTTTTGAAAAGTCCACATGGTACAATTGAAACTGATAAGTTTGTGCTTCAAATACTAGAAGGAGCAATGGGACCGTATCTTGTTAAAGGAATTAAATCCTAATTTCTGACCACGGAAATCTATCCGAATATAAGTTTTGTTTGTTCGAAGGTATCATTTAGAATCATTTGAAGAAGTAATTCAATATGAGATCTTGCCTTGGGTTCTCATCAAGTACAACAGCCAATGCGTATAATACACGTATCAATTCATTGATTGCGTGAGGAATCTCGTAGATAAGAAGATGCTCTCCAGTTTTCTTTCATCGTAACGTAATTTCAAAATTCAATGATAACTATACTCCAATCCTTGTCGTCTTTTGAGAGGAAGCCGAAAGACGGTATATCAAAATTGGTTTCATCCAATTATATCTTGACAGTCTAATCACATGGTCAAACCACATTCCAAAGTGGGAAGAGGCACACAAAAACAAGATAACTTTTCCACGGAGAGGTCGTGGTGTTCGATCCTCACCGCCTGCCATTGGGCTAAAGTGCTTCGAAATCCAGTTTTACGTAAACTGAAGGTCCCCGATCTCCCTTGCTAGCACAATCTCTGGTTTTTAGGGTTTTTTTCCAAGAACCTGGGTGATTCGTAAAAACAAATGTTGAATACCTTTCTTTTTCAGTTTGGATGCCGTTGTAGATATATCGAAGGTTTTTGATCCGCTACGAAAGGAAATTTATTTGCACTCATGGTTTCATATTTGATTTGAACTAAACCTCGATATCATTATTTTTGGCGTAGCCATTAGCATTCTTTCAATCATTTCCAAAATGTCTTATATTCTCGGATCGAACAAGATACTGAGAACAACTTTTTTATAGAGACCAATGTCACCCACTTCTTTTTATGTTTTGGTAGATGACTGACTACCTTAGCTCACTTTTTTGCAAGTCCTCTGGAAGGCCTTTTGTTGACAAAACCATACTCAAGTTGAAATGAAATCTGATCATACTTACGATATTCAGTCCCGCATCTGGAGGTGGAACGATAGATTGTGTTTCATTGAGAACTTTCTCTGGAACTAAGTTCTCCTTTTCTTGAAACGAACCAAGTACGTTCACAAAGATTAATACCAGTTGTATAATCTGCATGTTATAATACAACGATATATTCAGAACGAAGTTACAGGTGCAGAGTTAATTGATAATACTCGTGATCTTTCAGGGCTTCTGAAAATGATGAATATTACAAAAATTGGTTCACCAAATTTTATTCAGAATACATAAACCGACTCATTCAGTACATTTCGATGACAATTGTCCACTTGTAATACCGCACGAGTGCAGAAAGGCACCGTCGAATCATCAGAAAATTAGTCTTGAGAAGAGGGCTGAGGAAGGGGGTCGCCGGGAACAAGGAGGACCTGCTATGCTATATTGAAAAAAAAATAGACAACATTTTGAAATGCCTGGTATACATCATCCTAATTTTAGATCGACCTATTCATAGAGTAAGCGTATTCGTCCTATGGTCTCATAATTTTTTCTCATTGAAGGGTCAAGTTTACTTCGACAAAAAGCTCTCGTGTAATTATTTTAAGTGGAAAACTATCATTCAAAATTGAACCAATTCTTTGATTTTTCGTTCCAATCAGTTTTCAAATCAGAATAATACTCATGCTACTTACTTTTGATATATCAACAATTTCGTTTTGAATTTGAGCCCACCTTCTTTTATATTTCTTTTCCCCATTCCATTTTCAGGGTGTTTGATTATTGTGCACAAAAATAACCAAAGGTTTATTCACCAACAAACGTAATGGCAATATTTTCTAAATATCCACACTATTTGGATGAAATATGAAACTATAATAATGCTGAACATTATAGGACATAACCATATTATAAATTAGGAATGAACATTCCCTCTCAAACTCTGATGAATATGATTTATAATGAATTATAGCAATGAGTGAATTATGTTATTACTGCAATAATCATTTGAACGAGAAAATGTGTTTTTAAAAACAGTTCATTTATTATCCAAGGTTGATCGACTGTCTAAGAATGAATAATAATTTTCACACAGTTTGCTCCCAGAAATCTGAGATGAGGTGATTCCTGGAATACTGCCTGGTCAGCGAGGCTTCATCAGCATCTTCCATGGGAATGGGTATTTCATGGAAACGGTAGCTACATAATTGTGCCATCCATCACTGTGTACTTCTAAAAAAAAATCCACCAAATCTCCCTTATATACATTGGGAAAAATTAACTGAATACGTATTCGCAATTTTCCGATGAACAGTAAAAACAATCAAATTGATATACGAACTCGATGATTCTTGATATACAGAGAGTACCATATTGGACACAGTTAAAGAAAAAGTCCAATTTTCAAAAATGAATTTCGAAAATTTGTTATAAATACTGTTTTCTTGTGAAAAATTCTCTGTTGTGAAGAAAACATTTCTAAATATCAATAATTTTGTGAGTTGTTGCCTTTAAGCGACGCGCAGATATATTCAAGGTCATAGCTCTACCTCTAACTTTTTTATTTCAAACCGAACTAGTATGTCTATAGATATAATAGTATGCTGCATATCTTTGGTCGTTTCTTTTCATATTGACCATAATTAATTAGTCTCGCCAAAATATTCTCGAGAGCAGGTTTTTAGGGTTTCGTTGTTTAATATAATAATAATAATAATATGTAATTCACCACTTTTGATACACAAGGTATGAATGGTATGTCCGAGCCAATTTCCGCAAATAATTATGGGAAATTATATTATTTCATTATGGAAATGATAGGTGCTGATAGTGTTTTTCTATGAAGATAGTTCAACAGCTGTTTTGAAAATTCTTATTGAATTTGAGCCTCATGATACGTTTCTGAGCCAAACCCAGCCCCACACAGTACAGCATATCAGTGGATTCACTACATTTTCAAATAGTTCATGTCGAAATTACGTTCCAATAAAAAACATATAAGAATAATATCGAAAAAATATGCCGCCTAAGAACCAATACCAAACTTTTGACTATATTCAGAGTCTAGAAATATCACTGATCAGAATTTCATAAGGAAATGTCTATTAATGAAAAATAATAAAGGAATAAAACGAAATGAAGTAAATTACTTTTTAAATTCCATTGAAATATATTTTTTTTTTCAAATTTTATAATGTTATATATCATTTATTCATAAACATATTCTGACGGAGTTATGGCCAGTGACGTTTCGTAACTTCCTGATTCCAGTGGTGTACTCAGAATTCTGATGAAGTTCTGAAATTGAAGTGGTGGGTTGATAAAACGTCATATTTTTCAAATTTCATTCCATTTTCATCCATACATAAACCATTTGAAAATCGAGATTCCAGTGGTGTAGTCAGATATTCGCTTGGATAATAATAAGAATAGTTAGGCCTGAGAATTGAGACTTATTCATGCAATTTGGTGATGTAATAAACTCTTTGAATGTCTCGTTGTGAAATAACTCATTCCAATCTGTTTAATTATATATATTATATAATGATGCTTCCATTTTGAACTGTTTATATATGAATGGGGCCAATCCTCAAAAATTGACCCCTGGCTATGGTAGGGAAGAATATATTTCACATTATTCCTTAAATTCCATATTTGTAAAAATTGCATATATTTCTGGAGTAACTGATTTAAAAAATGCCACTGTTTCATGAAAATCACATCCTATGACATCAAAAGTTTTAATTTTTTTCGTACTTTCGACACCCTAGATCTCAGAGAGGATGCATTCTAAGATATATGCATTGATAGAAACTTCACACCTCTGTATAAACATTCCCAAAACTTTGATCTCCTGAAGATGCCAACTTTGTTGGCGAAACGCGCGTCGAATGGAATTACCTTTAATGATTCAGATGGTTTCCATTCTCTGAATTACTCTCTGAAACTCATTTATTCGAATCAAATTTTAACGAGTACAATTGTCCCATAATATGATCTTAATTTCGCCAGTGCAACGATGCCTATTAATTACCTTTAATTATACACCCATGTACGTCATTTCTTAATTACTCAATTACTCATAATCATGGTTTGGAAAAATTTCCACTTATTATGGATGGTGACGATATTATTTGTTTATTCGGTAATTTCCATGGGTGTAAGATCATGATCACTGGTACTCTTTACAAATTCATGTTCTTTTGCGAGGCGCTGCTTCTTTGAGTACCTCTGTATATATCAAGCTTCTCAAATTCGCCCATGACTAAACTGTTTTTGATTATTTCCGTTGCAGCATTTCTTAATTAGTCTCGGAAATGATGGTTTTTTATTATGCACTAATGGAATACGTAACCTTCAATCAACAGAACGGCCAAGCAATTTTGTGAATATTTTTGTTTGTTCATGTGATACAAGTATACAATTATTTCAATTTAATATGGTAAAAATGACAAAGGAAAATAAGCGGTTTCTCAGGGAACTGAATTCGACCCACTCATAGTTTTCTATATGTATATTGATCTATGCAGTTACCAGAAGAAACCCCTGTATACTGTCGTGAATCAATCCCTAGTTGATATACACGATATAAAAGTTGTGTTTCTCTTAAGGCTCTTGGCCCATCAAAGCTTAGGGATATAAGATGGGCCAAGGGGTAGTATTGGATGAAAAGGCTTTACTTATTAAATGAATTTTTCTGACAATAACACCTCAACTTTTCCAAAATGAGTACTCACCACTCAAAATCTTTCTAGAAAGCTTTTGTTTCATACGTTCCAATTGAACTCCATATGTGGTGGTTGGTGGGGTGGAGGGGGTGAGAGTATTAGGGTGGCAACGACACTGACAACAGGTAAGGTAAATAACTCATAAAAAGAACCATTTGAGAAATTATCGAAGAACTAGTTTATTGTTTCGGTATCATAAAAAAATTGTGATACAATAATTGCTGGTCATACGTTGCATCTTTTGACGGGTTTTAATATGTTAAAAGACTACAGTTGAATAACAAACTTAAAATTCAATATCTTCCGCAGATTCCTCTTCCGTTAATGAACTTCCGGCATTGCTGTGATGATTCTGTTCTGCTGGAAATTCTGAAACAAACAAAATTCATTCAGAGACGACTGATGCTTTCATGGCCATTTTTTTTAAACTGGAATGACTATTCTCTGCGTTTGATGCCTTCCATTGATATTAATTGATCTTATCAACCAATCAGGTGAATTCAATTGCCGCAAATTCTTTTTTTTTTAGTTTATTCATTAGACTAACCATCCACAGCAATCCAAATGGGCACGTCCTCATTCCTGTGAAGGCTACGACCCAATCTTGGCCCAAACCACACTCCGTTGTTGGTGTCA
Source organism: Chrysolina americana (assembly GCA_958502065.1). NCBI lineage: Eukaryota > Metazoa > Arthropoda > Insecta > Coleoptera > Chrysomelidae > Chrysolina > Chrysolina americana. The sequence continues at coordinate 70,644,697 of OY293415.1, read as the reverse complement.
CTTCTCTTCCCAGTTATGTCGCTTTCGTCACTTCTTGTCCTCAAAAACCTGTCTGTCTTCGAAGGAACTGATTTAGGCCTTCTTTGCTCTGAAAAAAGGACTCTCAATATTGATGACTCGACTTACATTAATCACTCGATTATAGCTATTATTTATCTTCATACATCGACTAGGCTAATATTTATAATAAAAAGTTGTGTATTAGTCTACGAATAGTCGGTTTAAATTGCACTTGCTAAATTATTTGCACTTATGTAATTCATGTAAATGCAGAATGTAGGGTAAGAGACCCAAAATGGAGCCTTGTGGAACTCCAGAGTCCATAACTCGCCTCTTACCATAACCGCAAATAAATGTTCTGACAGATGAATGGCAGTTAATTAATGATACTGCAACTGCAGATAACCCAATTAAATCTGAAACTAGTGTTCGATTCAGTCTAACGATTTCATAATATGGTTGTACATAACTAAGACTGATCGCTTGGTTTTTCCGATGTAGCAAAACCTCCATATCCACATGGGAACTCGTGAATGCTGTTTTTGCTGGATTCTGTTTAATTTCCTGGTTTGGTCTTGGTGAGGATGCCTGATTCATAGCTACTACCGAACTGAACATCTTGATGTGATACTTGTTTTCGATAACCAGGGGTCACTGGAAGCGTCAATAGACTATGTATAAAAAGCCCTACACAAAAACGGATACTCTGAGAAACACATAGCTCGAAAGCAAAAACAATTTGAAAGGACCAAGACGATCAGTTTCTCTCCTTCCATACATCAGAGGTATATCCGATCCAGCTTTCTCACCAAGACGCAAACAAAACCTAGCAAAAATTGTATCTACGAGACAATTATCCGTAATAACAACCAAACAAAAAGTGGACCCAACTTAGGGAGACATCTGAATAAGGAATTGCTACCATGTTTGGACTGAGCACTATCGAATTCTCTACCAAAGTTAATGCCCAGTAGGCCATCAATAATAGTGGAAGATGTTGATCCCAGTTCTTTTGGTGTTCCTCTACTATTCCGGAAATATGTTATTCCATTGTCCTGTTGAATATTTCAACCAAGGGAACAGACAGTGGGTGGAGAGCAGTTGTTCTGGTCTTGCTAATTTCCATCAACTCACAAACTTCTTCGAATAAGTTCGATTCAAAATTCCTTCCTTGATCGGATTGCAGCTCCAGTGGCACTCCAAACGTTGAAAACATATCATCCATCAGAACTCATGCAACTGTGGATGCTTCTTGTTTGAGCAGGGCATAGCTTCAACTCATTTGCTGAAGTAATCAATGGCAACGAGGATGTATTTGTTGCCATCATTCGTCCTAGGAAATGGTCCAGCTACATCGATGGCGATTCGTTCGAAGGGAGCACTTACATTATACTGTTTCATCTCTCTTCTTGGTCTTGTCTTGGAGCCTTTGCTTGCTTTACACTTCGGACATCTTCGACACCATCTTTCTATATCTTCACGACATTGGACCCAGTAGAACCTCTGCCGTATTTTATCCAAGGTCTTGATTACTCCAAAATGTCCACATGCTTTGCCGCTATGAAACTCCTCCAAGACATCACTCATTCTTGACCTAGGCACAATCACTCGAGAAATCACTTTTCTGTTGTCGACTAAATCCCAAGCTCTCTTCAGTAAACCATTCTCAACAATCAGGAAATCCCATTTTGCCCATAATGCCTTGAAAGTTGGTGATCGAAAGAAAATTCTTAAAGAACAATTAAATAATTTTTGTTCTGTTCTGTGTTAGCTGTATACTATACAATAATCTTTGTTTCCCAATTTTCCATATTTCATCGACTATATTTTTGCGAGCAGTCTATATCAGTAGTTGCTATGTCGTACAGTGTTTATAGGCTGTGGTTGTGTCATAAGGAGAAATTAATAATATCATTAGTGTCTACAGAACACCTACATATGAACTTCCGGACGTTATATACTCTTAGACAATGCTGCAGAGTTGCCGACGATGAGTCGGACTTCTGTATTTCATGTACTTACTGTGATCACGTTTGCAGCGATATACTCCCTGTAAGATAGACAACAAACAAAGCACATGAATGCATTTTGAATGCGCTAGTTTAGTAGATTATACTGGGGTAAGAAATTAGGTAAACATGGGAAAAATCTATGGGGCGCCGTTAGTGTCAAAAGTAGTCGTTCTCATATATTTTATTTTTACCCAAATATATTTGTTGATGACCATATATTTATTAGTTGACATCAATATATATTGAAACTGAACAAATATTTCCATTTTAGCGTTCATTCATAAATATATCGTCAATGCATATTAGCAGTGAAGAGCAATATATTTATTACTTGTTACCAATCCATATATAAAAATGAGCTTTCAATTACCACCACTAGGTGGCGCTCACATCATGTTTTGGAATATAATTTGTTTTGCAAATCTGTTATGTTGATCTTTCGATTATTTTCAACATAGCTGACGCGTTTCGAAGAAATGGCATGAATCGGTTACATGGCGCTGTCTAGTGGTGGTACTCAAAAGCTCATTTTTGTATATGGATTGGTAACAAGTAATAAATATATTGCTCTTCACTGCCAATATGCTTGACGATATATTTATGAATGAATGAACGCTAAAATGGAAATATTTGTTAGGTTTCGATATATATTGGTGTCTGTCAACTAATAAATATATGGTCATCAACAAATATATTTGAGTAAAAATTAAATATATGAGACTTTTGACACTAATGGTGCCCCATAAAAATCAGTGATTTGATTCATTTGATTTAACTTTCGTAAGGAGATGAAATTTGTATTCATTAAGTGTTTTTGATTTGAAGGACACCGTTTAGAATGTGTGTTGAGTTTAAGAGTAGGTACATTCCTTCATTAAAACTGAATGTCTTTGAGGCCCCAAACAAATTGCCACTGTTCCATACTCTTCTGATTTGAATAATGTTTTTTCTGTTCTATTCGTCAACCGGTTGCACCCTTTTTGGAGCAACCCTCGGAAGTCTTTGAAAGAATTTTGCGAACAAGGGAAGACGAGGTACTTTTAACGTGTGAAACCATGTGCTGATGTGTTTTGAAGATCTTGATTGATGCTTTTAATACACCCATTCAAAGTAAACTGCACTTTTCTTATGTAAAGTGGCGACCGGTCAAATTTTCTGAAACTTTGGTATGTTTTTGTACACTTGACCTAGTAAGCGAACATTCATACAACTAATGTAGGAATTGTAAGCTTTCACGGCTGGCGTCAATATTTTGATAATGAAATATGGTGGATTACGTAATCCAATCTTACGCAATAAAACCTATACAATAGGTAAAGTCGTCGGCAAGTATTCAACAAAAAACAACTACTGCCCCCTACGACCATTGAATTATATTTGTTTAATACTTGGCAAAGTTTTCTACAAGAACCACTCTGCAATGCATTTCAAATATCAAAGCTGAAATTATTTTTCGATTTAATTGGGGGAACACCTCCGTACCGGTTTCATGGTTATTGCCAATCATCAGCGAAGGCTAGTTCGACCCAATTGAATCGAAAAATCCTTTCATCCTAATTGGAAATCCCTGAGACAAACACTGAGGTATGAATTCAGCGCCATCTCTGGGTTCCAGTTTAAAATGCACTCCGACTACGTGTCGACTTCAGTATGAAGCCAGAAACATCATGAAAGAGGGGCGACACCACTTGACGGAAGACCATAAAACTAATAATGAAATAATGTGGATTACGTAATCCAATCTTCCCCAATTAAATCGAAAAATAATTTCAGCTTTGATATTTGAAATGCATTGCAAAGTAGTTCTTGAAGAAAACTTTGCCAAGTATTAAACAAATATAATTTAATGGTCGTAGGGGGCAGTAGTTGTTTTTTGTTGAATACTTGCCAACGACTTTACCTATTGTATAGGTTTTATTGCGGAAGATTGGATTACGTAATCCACCATATTTCATTATTATTTTTATGGTCTTCCGTCAAGTGGTGTCGCCCCTCTTTCATGAGGTCAATATTTTGGTTGGTTTCCGGGTTTTACCATGGTCTTCTTTGGTTTAAATCTCCAAACGTTTCGACTGCAACTGCGGCAGTCATCTTCAGTGGTGTGGTCGAAGTACTCTTCTAGACGTATCAATGAAACACTCAATAATTCAACTATTGCGCCACAGAGAACTTATTTCTTGAAGTTTATAATTCAATCTGGCTCATGAGTTAAAACAGAAATTTGAAAAACTGGGTAATTTTCAGTTTCAATACTCCGTATCTAGAAAAATAGTCTTAGGATTGATTTCAGTCTATTGACACTTTTGGTTACTAGGTCAAATACAACACACCAAAGTTTCAGTGAAATTTTTCAATATTTTTCAATATTTTCCATGAAAACAAGGTTATTTCTTGTACACTTTTTGAATAAAAGTGCTCGTGTTTCAATAAGTCGATTTGAAAAAGATTTGTTATAAAAATGCGCTTTTATTCGACAAAATCCACAAAATTTCACTACTTTAAAATTTTTCCATCTACTCTTCCTTGGTTCTCACTATATTCGTTGAACAATAGAGAATATTCCTTCTCGTGCGAACCAGGAGATGTGATAAAGAAGCTACAAAAAAGTTCGTTCTCGTATGGTACAATGCAAGGAAATTATTTGAGAGAATAGCAGTACAGAAATATCAGCTCCTTGAAATATTGTATTTACTGTTAAAAGAAAAATCGCACCTGTTTGGATCTTCATGGGGTAAATATCATTTCCATATCGTTTTTCGATTTTCAGTACTCGAATTCCTCGTCTGCTGCTCAGTCCGAAGGAACCTGGAATAAAAACAATTTCTAAAGAGATAATAAACAAAATTTTGTCGTTTCATGGTTCATAATATGGATTTACTTTACACAATGTTACTTTCATTGATTCCTTGATATTCAAGGATTATGTTGTGATCATTTATTCTTTCGAATGTATCACCTGAATATACAATTTACGGTGACAGAGAAATATCGAGGGTTAAAGTGCAAAAAAGTCGATTTTTTACCATTTAACCTTTTATGCGGCAAACAATACAAATATTCATAATCTTTAGCCTGCAAAAGCTCGTAAGATCATTATTAGTTTTAGGAACCCGTGGCGCCATCTATCAAAACCTCGTAAAACCTTCTCAAATTTCTCAATGGCAGGCATGGACGATATCGCTCCCGCCAGAGAGCGCTAGTGTGAGTGGAGGTCATGAATGACGAATGACAGTAATAACAAGTAATAATATACAATAACACTTTAATTAGTTGCTGTTATGGAGAAATACGGCTTTATAAGTGTAAAAAGCCTCATTTATGAATTGAAAAAAAGAAAAGCAAAAACTTACAGCCGTAATGAACAGTTGATACGAAAATGAGTGGATAGAAAAAACATGTATGAGAGCTACACAGGTCACTGTTTCAGGATAAGCCATGTAACTCTTCTGGCCAATGCAGGGGGCAACATTAGATCCATAAAACGCCAAGGTGGCTGGAAATCTGCCTCCGTAGCTGATGATAGAAGATAGTTTGAATAAAATTGAGATTTCTAACAAAATATTGAATTGTCCATCATCTTCCAAACGAATTAAAATATCTGATAAAATTGTGGAATCAACTCTTCAAGAAATATCTAACGTTTCTGATCAGCAGCAACATGGAACATCTTCACTGTATATCAATTATTATTCTCCAATAAGTGAAATTGTTTTATGATGAATAGTCAATTAATAATTGATTTCGTTAAAAATAAATCCTTCAGATAGTAATATTTCATGTCATATTTTGGCAGTGGAAAAAAATCTTTTTCTAACGGTGAAAAAAAGTTAACCTTTACGCATCAATATATAGTGTGACCAATTTTTAATGGAAACACCTCCCTAAAATTTGAAGTTGTGAACCGATTTTAATAATTTTTTTTTTGAAATGTCAAGTACTAAAATGTGTACCTCGGGACAAAATTTGAAATGTTTATTCTAATTTTCTTGGCATACTACGATATTTTTTCTTAGTCGAAAATCGGGATTTTTTATTAGCGATTTTTTTATAGAAAAAATCACTACGCCACTGGATTCAGAGTGCCTCTAAACAGGTGTGACCAAAATTTAAACAGGTGTGACCAAAATTTCATCAAAAAATATTCATTAATAACAAAGTTATGATAACTAAAAGTTCACAAAAAAACACCCTATATCAACAGATATAGCCAAGAGAATATTTTTTTTGTGATTTCAACAATAAAGTGCCACCAGATGAAAAAAAATCAAATAGCGTACATTTTTTTAATGAAAATAACGGAATTACATTCAAGTTTTCACGCAATTTAACTAAAACTAAGACCTAGTAGATTTTTCAATTTAAATCTTAGTTGCAATGGAAATGACAAGTGTCAAACTGTAACACTTGTGAAAGATTTTAGTGTACTATTGTCAACAATATTCAGTTCTTCGAATTATTTTGTGTCATGGCTGCAAGATTGAGCGTAAGAGAGAAAATTGAAATTGTACGCCATTCCTCGTAAATAAAATAAATAAAATATTCAATGAAACTGGTGCAGTATCAAAAATTATGTTAAAAAGTAATCCTGTACAAAGACGAAACAGGAAAGACAGGAATGATCAAATCATTTTAGATTATTTCGGAAATAATCCTAATGCCAGTATAAGGAATGCCACTTTAGATTTGAATATTCCACGAGAAACTATTAGGAGATGTCTCAAGGCAAAGAATATTAAACCTTTCAAGCCAAAATTTTTACACACACTGCAAGAAGGCGACGGAGCAAGACGTCTGGATTATTGTTTATGGGCCCAAGGGGAATATTTAAACAATAGAAATTTTCTACAAACTATTTTTTATATCGACGAAGCTACTTTCACTACAAATGGAGTAGTGTCATCACAGAATTGTCGCTATTAGGCAGCGGATAATCCTAACTGGGTAATAAACTGTAAAAGCCAGTATTCCCAAAAAATCAACGTCTGGTGTGGGGTACTGAACGAACGAATTATTGATCCTTTCTTTTTTTGAGGAAAACATTAATGCGCAGAGGTTTCTAGAATTTTTAAACACAGAGTTTTGGGATACTATTCACGAGCTGCCAATCAATGTCCAGTTAGATGGGTGTTCAGTTCATTATGCCAGAGCTGTGAGGCAATGGCTTAACGAACATTTTCCAAACCGATGGATAGGCCGTGGTACTTCGTTTATAGAGTGGCTACCCGGATCTCCAGACCTCACAGTTTTGGACTTTTTTCTCTGGGGACTTCTCACACAAAAGGTTTACAAAAACCGCTCAAGAGATATAAATGAACTTTGTGCAAGCGACAGGTATGTGCAGATATTAGGTACCCCTCAAGAACTAAGGAACGTAATCAGAAACATTCGTAAGCGCTACGACAAATGTATCGAAATACATGGTGGATTAGTAGAGGCTACTGGAATATAAGTTAGAATTAATTGTTGCACTGAATCGAAACATTTCAATAATTAGTTATCATAGTTACGTTTATTGAAATTTTTTGCTTCATTATTAATTGAATTGTGTGAATGTAATTCCGTTATTTTCATTAAAAAAATTTACGCTATTTATTTTTTTCCACCTGATGCACTTCATTGTTGAAATCATAAAAAAAATATTGTCATGGCTGTACCTGTTGATATAGGGTGTTTTTTTGTGACTGTTAACTGTGTGAATTCTCGAATTTTTGAGTTGTCATAGCTTTGTTATTAATGAATATTTTTTCATGAAATTTTGGTCATACCTGTTTAGAGGCACTCTGAATCCAGTGGCGTAGTGATTTTTTCTATAAAAAAAATCGCTAATAAAAAATCCCGATTTTCGACTAAGAAAAAATATCGTAGTATGCCCTGAAAATTAGAATAAATATTTCAAATTTTGTCCCAAGGTAGACCTTTTAGTACTCGACATTTCAATAAAAAATTATTAAAATCGGTTCACAACTTCAAATTTTAGGGAGGTGTTTCCATTAAAAATGGGTCACACTGTAGATGCAGAAATGTCAAGTTTTTTTGACAGTTGTACAAAAAAAAACTTTTTTTCTGTTTTTTTCGAAAAATCCCAACAAATACCTATTGTAAAGGATCCAGCCAACACCTTTAACAAAACGAATGTTTTCGTCCAATCAATTAGTCTTCTATGATGCCACAGGTTGAATAATTAATCCTACAAAGTTGTTTTTCTGGGTATGTTTTCGTAAAGAACTGCTACTGTAAACGAATTAAGCTAATTAAGCCCATCACAGTGCCCTGAGGATACATTAAAAATTGGATTTTATGAATGAACCAACAAAACAGAATACTAATTAGGTTTTTTACACGGTTCAGGGGAAGTCACTCAATTATATCGGATGAATAAATTATATTTTGTTAATTACCCATGTATTTGATGTAGTTTGTCATGTAGAATTCATTATATTTATTGGTTTCATTTCATTTCCCCCCCCCCAAAAATATAATATATATATATATAAAATAAATTGTTTTCTGTTTGTTTGATTCCTTCTACTCTCGAGTAAGTTTCTTTGCTATCGTTCGTGTCTGAATCTACAGATATCTTTTATGAAATTTTATAGTGCAAATACAATTTTCATTTATAAATTTATTTCAAAGGTCACTGATAATTTTTATATGAAGGCGTTTTGTGGAATTCATAAACGAACTAACGACAGGAGCGTAATTAAAAATTGTTGTCACTGATCATGCTGGTTATTTTAAATAAAACGCTTCAGAAATATCAAGTATGATTTAATCGCTTTATCAATATTCCCAATAAAAGAGACTTGTACTTGAAGAAAAAAGTTTTAATGGTCAGAACTGATCCAGTCACATTCAAACCGGCCATGTCTCTTGATAATCGAAATCATTTAATTCGATTATTCAATAATGGCCCGAAATAATTATAATTTGGATGGAATTCAAGCACAGAACTCATATTTGACTTACCAAGAATCCCCGAACACAATAATATAACTGAAATAAATAGCAAACTCGAAATTTTAATGCAACCCATTTTGTTTGTCATAGCACATACAATAACATATACGAAGAGAAGAAACACTAAGGGTGGAGAAAAGCAAAGTCTTTTATACTTCATTTTCAGTTCATGCGTACTGAATTGTTAATCGAGAAGTTTATCAGGACTGATGAGTGTAATTTGTCAAAAAGAAGGCGGTTAAAAGAGTCCACACAGGAAAGTTACTTCTTCGATATTTACTCACTTTCAACTTATTCTCTCAACCAACCATTCCTTACATGACACTGGTAATCGAAAAATATTCCCAATGAGTTTTGTAAAGATACAAGTAGTGATAAAGTGGATGAAGTTGATGAGGTAGATAAAGTATGTTCTGCATGAGTGGTATGAATGAAAACTAGCAAATGCTAAACACTTATCAAGAAATCTGAGTTAAAACAATTATAATCAATTATTCAACTCTTCAAATCGGGGTCTTTGAAATTGTGAAACGAATCGGAAGTCATGAAAATTGCTACAAATTTAGTATCTGAAAAAATGTTCTGTCACGCATAAAGTTCGCAACATATAGAAGATTTTTTTACTTCGCAGTTGGGCTTTCACTACGAGTCGCTCAATAACTTTTTGTTGTAAAAAATGCCCCAAGCCCTTACTTTCTGTCCGATTTAATAAAATAACATTCCCCAATGGCTAGAGGACGGATATTATTATTATTATTATTATTTACTGTAGGTAACCAGCGAATATATTTGCTGATAGTCAGCCCTGATTTTCAAATGCAGTTCACTGTTGGAAAAATAGATTCTTTTTTAACTACTTTTTATGTAATGAGAAACGGGCAATATTTAACAAAATAATTTGTTAATTTCACATGTTTTATTGAAATTTGTAACATACATGCATTAATGAAACACGAAATGAAAATTAAATGTTGATTGACTTCATCGAGTTCATCTGGAGTGGAAAGGAGTCATTTCTCTCCATATTTTTTTTCCAGTCCTATTGTGACATTTTTAACTTTGTATTCCTTTTATATACCAAACTTTGAATCTGAGCATAAAAAAATCATTTTTTTCGGAATCTGCATGAAATTTTGCGTATATAGTGCGGATTGCAGTGAATTTGCTAAATTTGTATTTTTCATGATTTTTAGAGGTCTACCCCTTTGGACTTTAATCGATTTTTCGAATAATTCTGTTTTATGTAGATTGTCTCGAAATTCGCAGTTTATACTAATTTGATCATTCTGAATCGATTGGCGTTCGCAGAATTGCTCTATCTTCAACCGTTTCCGAGTTCCATTACCACTCGTCAGAAGATGGGGATTAATGAAATTCTCATTCGATTTTTCAGATTTCTACCTGTAAATTTTTCTTTTCAAAAAAAGTTCACTTTCACGAATATTTTTTGTTTTTTTCCAGTGGGGCATTTCAAATTCAATATTTAAAAGTTCCTAACTATGTTTTGAATAAAGATATCTCGAAAAAAATTAATTGTGGTGATTATTTTTCCGACCCAAATATCGACCAATAGAATTGCACCATTCGACGTCACGTGGTACAACCTACATGGTATTATACTGATTATTTTTCCGACCCAAATATCGACCAATAGAATTGCACCATTCGACGTCACGTGGTACAACCTACATGGTATTATACTGATAATTTTTTGAAAATTTTCTCTGGTAGTTGCTATATATAAAAAACAAAACATGATCCAGTCAAATTAACCACACGTCAAACTGACAAGTTGAATTCAATTGTGAAAATTGGAGATTTTGCATGAAAATGAGTCGATTTGGAGTTTGTTCTCTGTCCACCATCGATAAAAAAGTCAAAGGAAATGTTCCCATTAATACGGAGAAGGCAAAAAAAACAGTTTGGAACCAATTTACTACTTTTTGTACTGAGAGGGAATACACATTGAGTGCTGAAACGAGTGAAGCGCAATTGGCAAACATTATGAAAGATTACGCTTACAATATGAAGAAAATGGATGGAGAAGACTATAAAGAAGGTACAATAAAAACAATTCTTATTTGTTAACTGTACATTTCGTCTCATGGTGCAATTCTATTGGCCGACATTTGGGACGGAAAAATAATCCCCCGAATACCACACGAGCTTCAAAATTATCTGGCATTTCCCTCAAGGTTCCCTGCAAACAAATAAAGTCGTCAAGTTTTTCAGGAAAAATCACTCGCGCTTCGCGCTCGTGATTTTTTAACCTGAAAAACTTGACTCCTTCATTTGTTTGCAACGAACCTATCGGGAAATACCCGATAATTTTGAAGCTCTTGTGGTATTATAAGTGATAATTTTTTGAAAATTTTCTCTGGTAGTTGCTATATATAAAAAACAAAACATGATCCAGTCAAATTAACCACACGTCAAACTGACAAGTTGAATTCAATTGTGAAAATTGGAGATTTTGCATGAAAATGAGTCGATTTGGAGTTTGTTCTCTGTCCACCATCGATAAAAAAGTCAAAGGAAATGTTCCCATTAATACGGAGAATGCAAAAAAAACAGTTTGGAACCAATTTACTACTTTTTGTACTGAGAGGGAATACACATTGAGTGCTGAAACGAGTGAAGCGCAATTGGCAAACATTATGAAAGATTACGCTTACAATATGAAGAAAATGGATGGAGAAGACTATAAAGTAGGTACAATAAAAACAATTCTTATTTGTTAACTGTACATTTCGTCTCATGGTGCAATTCTATTGGCCGACATTTGGGACGGAAAAATAATCCCCCGAATACCACACGAGCTTCAAAATTATCTGGCATTTCCCTCAAGGTTCCCTGCAAACAAATAAAGTCGTCAAGTTTTTCAGGAAAAATCACTCGCGCTTCGCGCTCGTGATTTTTTAACCTGAAAAACTTGACTCCTTCATTTGTTTGCAACGAACCTATCGGGAAATACCCGATAATTTTGAAGCTCTTGTGGTATTATAAGTGAAAGTTCGTTTACTGTTTACTCAAACCTTCCCCAAAGAGAGATTTACGTGCATTAATATCTTTAAATTTGGCCAGAATCTCACACTTGCCCCAATTTTCCGGAGAAGTGTGACCTATGGAGATGTATATCTGAATATATAAATAAAATTCACAGAATACGTTTTCCAACAGTTTTCTGTAGCGTATTACAAAGACTGACCTTCGTAGTAAATACCTGCAAAATTTCATTGTTATATTAGTTCAGGTTCATCAGATGGACTAAATTCAATGCGAACTAATGAAAATCACGGTCACACTTACCCAAGCTCACTAAAGTGAAAATTTTAAGGATACTTAAATATAAAATTGGAAGCTGAGTAACTTTTTCTATGCATTTTTCTAAATTTACAAAAAAATATTTTTTTTTAGTATTTTCGAAAAAAATGGTTGCTCATGACAAAAGGTAAGAGACTGTTTTTTACTAATTTTTCGAGTACAAACTGCGAAGTCAAATTTTTATTATATCTATTAAAAAAAAAACTTCCATATGTTGCGAACTTTATGTGCGACACTGTATATATATATATACACACACTTCAAGAGATTCGTATCGTTTCAGGTATCTGATCAAACAAAGATAAACTTGTTTAATATTCCAGTGATACACCAAAAGAAAGGCTGCTTTATGAAACAGAATTAAATGAAAATTATTATGTGAGAAACACTATGATGAAAAATACAGGCTGGAAATCAAACAGAGCCTTTCTGGAAATACAATATGCATCAGTATTTTCGATTTGTTCTGGAAAATTGGTAGTATATTTTCAGACCATTATAGATGAAATAATTCTTAACAAGTGTTGACGAAATTGGCAGTCGAGATGATGATATTTGCTCTGTTAGATTTATCAGCCTTACTGTAGTGTTTCAGACTAATGAGAGAAACATTTTCTTTCAGTGTACATTTGTTTATTGGTCCATTTTTTTTGTTATCAGAAATGTTATCTTTCACGGCCTTTTTCCGTCTCAGTTAACAATAATTGACGGTGAATATGTGATTTAGTAATATTTTTAATTAGGAGTTCATGTGTTTTTCTTGGACCTACCACTCCAGAATGTTACACTTACCTTGTGAGTACTCCGGATTTTCTAATTTACTCCATGGGATGCCTCATAAGATTTTTCAGTAAAATACCTGCAGAGCATTGAGTCTTGGTGTGCCTGAGGCCTTTTTCCATGAGAATGAGTGATAATTTATAACCTATTTTTTGTTGGCTGTTTGACGTCGTCAAACAAAATTCTGCAGGATAGTTCCCTTACCTTTCTAGGGCTTCCACCCTCTCATTCTCCTAGATACCTTTCTAAAAAGGCAAGTTTTACCCTGTTCTGATCTTAACACTTGCAATAGTGTCATAGTGTCCTCCTGAAGGGAATTTGTACAAATATACGTCAGATGTAATTCAATGTTCGTAGAAACAAGTAGTTGTTTTCCGGTAGATATTTTCCTCAAATTTTCTACTTTGTGGGATAGTGTAGAGAAAAGAGATTTTCGACTATGTTTCATTTATTTGAAATTCTCCGATATACTTTTCGAACTTTCCTTGAATTCATAAATGAAATAATAGCCAAATAGGGCTACACGATTTATGCAGGTTACCCTTGTATCGAAGTGATTTAATATTTTCCAGTAAGTACCGCTCTACATTCTGCAGTTAACTCTTTGACGAGATATTGTTCTGAACGTAACTCAAATAATGAAAATTTTCATCTTTATTTCTTTATTCACTCAAAAACACAACAATTTTTTATACTGCCATACTCAACTATTGGCTTCTCAGGATTATTCTTGTGCAGAATAAACAGGTCACACTATCGTCTGACTATCCTCGTCTCCATCATTTCCAGTGATATCATCAACTGCAGAACTCTCTGAAAATCCTAGAATTAATTGTAAAAAAAAACAGCAGCAATATGAGGTTATTACTGCCTCAAACCGTGACTAAGTGACAAAAGGTGTCAATTTTTAGCGCGCTCTAGCGACAGTTTGAAACTTCATAGGAATTTAGCCGATTCATGGGAATTGTGGGAAATATAATCAACTTTTTTTTTCTATAGAATAATCGTTATCAAAAAAATCATCGTGCGTGAGTTATAGAAGGAAACCTCGAAAAACCGATGTTTTTAACGATCACTGAAATCAGCTAACCTCTGACGAGGTGGTAAAGTTGAGAGTAGCATTCAGCGGCCACGAATATATACAGTTAGTATCATAAGTGTTACCCCACCCCCTATCGAACTCGTTACTGCACTCTTGTTAGGAAAATCAATGTACAATGTACATTTCTGTATGAATAGTTTAACCCTAATTTTATTCCTTACTAGACGGGGGCAACCCTTTCGAAAAATTCAAATAGTGTGGGGTGGTGAGTGCTCATTTTAAAGGGGGTTCATTCTCTATTCAACCGTGCTCCAATATTTCTAGAGTCGTTTCTGTTTCGGAATAACGAAAATTAGCTTAGCGCACTAATCCTCAGGAACAACAAGATGGAGCTTCTCCTCGTTTGGCAGTTGTTGTAAAGAATTATCTGAATAATTTCCATGCAGGAAATATACGAGAACTTTGCAAAGCGTCAGAGCTAAAACTGAATTATTTTTTGCCAGGAGGTCAACGGGGAACATTTTAAACATTCATTGTAATAACAGATATGGTAAGTGTTAGTTCAGTTGCTTTTTTGTTTGTGTTGTTTTGTTTGTGTTGTTTTGTTAATTTTGAAGATGAATAATTCATTTTTTCCGCAGTTTAATGTATGATAACACATGCTTTCAGACGAGCTATCATTCACCACCCATACTATTTACATTTTTTGAAAGAGTTGCTCCCCTCCAGTAAGTAAGTAAGTAAGTATGATGCTCACTGTATAAAATCCTGTCAATATAAATAAAAAATTGTGATCAAATAACAAAAACTTCAGCAGAGCTGAATTCTGCCAGAGAGCTTGGGTACATCACTAGAAATAAATATCCAAAACTCCCCATCAATTCTATGTGTGCTAAAAAAGTAAACAGGGTCAAAGGTCAAAAGTTTATTGGAGCAATTCGCTCCACGCCAATTGCAGCAATGGTAGCCCTTCTCAGATTACTTCCCCTTCAAATATTTCTGGAGAGAGAGGCAACATACAGACTCCACCAAGTGGCCATTAGTCTACCGCAGGCAGTAGTCATGAGAAGCAGCAGCATGCTGGAGGCCACAATAGCTCACAACATTCTAGGAATGCTCTCAGACATCATGCCCAAAATTATCAACCTTCACACGCCCTACACTGTGGTCTTCCCTGAAAGAGAATACTGGGTTCTGAATGAAACTGACCTATGTAGGGCAAACGAACGTTGGTTTACCGATGGTTCTAAAACTTTAGAAGGCGTCGGAGCCGGAATATAAGGGATGAACCCAGTAGTGAAACGCTCATTCAGTATGGGTAAATTAGCTACAGTATTCCAGGAAGAGGTACATGCCATTGAAATGTGTGCAAGGGAGCTGGAAAATCGACACCACACACGAAAAACAATAAAAAAAAAGCAGATAGTCAAGCAGCACTGAAAGCGCTTGCATCCAACTGCTTTAAATCCGGAGCAGTATGAAAATGCTGAGAAACGCTAAACTAGTCTGGATACCAGGTGACACGGGCCTAGAAGGGAACGAAATAGGGGACGCCCTAGCAAAAGGGGGGCCGAAAGAACGTTCACTGGGCCAGAACCGGTAATCGGTATAGCACATAGCTCTGCCAAGAATGTCATAACATCCTGGGCTGACAACAAAAGACTCGAGTACTGGCGTAGTCTACCGGGCCTGGCCCATTCCAAAGCATGTATTGATTGCACAAGGAAAAAACAGGACTTCGACAAACTGCTAGAACTCAGTAGAGCACATCTCAGAGTTATAGTTGGTTTGCTCACTGGCCACTGCAAACTCAAACACCACATGCATAAAATCGGACTTGCACAAGATGCAGAATGCCATCTGTACATGGAGGAGGATGAAACGGCTGAACACATTTTATGTACATGCCCCGCAGCGGCCAGAACCAGATTCTCAACATTTGGCAATACAACAGTAAGGCCAGAGAATCTGGCAAATTGTTCTCCCAATGTACTACTTGATTTCGTCAAGAAATTGGATATACTGGGAGAAATATAACCATAGAGTGAGCCACAATAGGCCATTGGCCGCAGTGGAGGGCCTGATATGGGCCCACTCACGTTCAAACCTAACCTACTTTTGGAACCGATTCAAACTATAGCTCCGAAAAAACTCCTAGACACTTTTTTTTGCGATTGCAAAAAAGGTTGTAGTGCTAAATGCGGCTGTAGAAGAGTAGAGTTGTTGAGTTGACTTTGAAAAACTTTTTAGCGCACATGAGATTGATGGAGAGTGTTGTCAATTTATTTTTACTGGTGTACCCAAGATCCAAAATTCAGCATTGTCGGAGTTTTTGTTATTTGAAATGTCTGTTTTGACCGGGCTGATAGAATCGTTGAGAAAAAAACCTTCCGCAATTTTTTCCTATAAACATAAATTTCTGATCTTGTATGCTTGGAGTAATATTGATTTACCGTTGTTTTCCGAAAGACAAGTACACACTGGTATATTTTCGTTATTAAAGCTTGAGTCGATAGTTCCATCAGTTATCAAGGTATCCTGTGATCGTCCCACTCTTGGAAAATTTGTCATTCTCAGTCGTTTTATTTCTGACAAAGGCCCATGAGTTCGTAGATGTTGGCGGATGTCATCTTCTGTGAATCGTGCCCTTCCTATCCTTGGAAAAACAGTCATTTTCGTCCTCTTATCCAGAATCTGACCATCGATTTCCGAATTTTCCTGACTGTCAGAGTATGGCAGAGTTCTTCCAATTCTTGGAAAAACACTCAGTCGCTTAGTTTCTGAAACACAGACAAAAATATCATTGCTTGATTTGTTTGACAGTTTGATGCATACACTAAAAATTACATTAAGTGCGTTTTTTTGCCGCTGTAACAACGACTTCCTCAGAAACAAAACAAAACCTATCTTTCAAAACGGTCTGCTAGACTTACTAGATTTAGCAGAGTTGCTATGAACCAACGACGACGGTGCGGTTCTCAGACCATATTTCGATCTACACCCAGAAATGAACTTTCAGAGAAAATCAAATCCTGTGGTTGAAGGGCATCTTCAAACGGCGATAGAACCATTCAAAATGCCTTATTTCCTATGAAGAAAGCAATATTCAAACAGGAATTTCATACAAAAAGACATACTTTCACTGGAACCATTGTGGATGAGGGAAAAAACAGTGAAAGAAATTAGTGAAGAGATGATTTTTTCCTATTTTCTGAAACTCTCAAAATCCTTTCAACCTCACACATTATAGTTGAATATTGAATGCTCCGTTCTACGATTTTAATAAAGGAAGATATAGATATAAAGTGTAATGAATATATGAGTAACTTTTGTATGTTTTTATTTTTCAACCTTCTTTAACAACTGATTCCCGACATTCCCAACTCCTCTCATAGCATACTTCTCGTTGCTATGTTCAACTCCATAAACTACATCTCCCTTATCAACTATTTTTATGACCCCGGTATGATAAACTTATGAAACGTATGAATATCAGAAATGTCAAATAATAAAAATCAAAAGAATACAATTGGAATGTCAAAATGAAATTGAAAATGTTTCAATGAAGCACAAAATGATGGAAATGTTTAGGCAATCTTCTATTCCTTCTCTTTGGTACGGTATTCTATACCGACGGCTCTCCCGCAGGTAACGCTTGTAGATGTTGGCGATTCCGTCTGACTATCTTATCATCTTCTGTTCTCACGTAGTAAGATCTCGGATACTCCGACTTCTTCTGGATCATACCTTCTCGTTTCATGTTGATAATCCATACTCTATCACCTTCAAGAAGTTCTTTGTTTTCTCTCGTCTTGTGTCTCGTATTAAAATTTCTCTTCTGATTTTCTTTTTCTTGTATCATTCTACGTTTAATTTCACCATGATTCGGTAGAACAGGTAGAAGCTTCTCGTTCAGAACAGGAAGACGATCCTTCAGATTTCTTCCATACAATATTTGAGCAGGAGACGCACCACATGGCAGCTCTGTGTTTCGATATGAAAGTAAATCCATGAAAATGTCGTTGGGATTTTTCTTCAGAATAATTGTGTGTTCTTTTGATGAATTTTACAGAATTAGTGATATGTAACTCATCATCCCTCCATTGTACGATTCCTAATGATTCCAATAGATTTTCATTTGTGTCGACTACGAAGCATTTCAAAATTGCTGTTTTACTCTTCCATTGCACAGGTATGTCAATTCGACCTAAAATATAAGTATATTGCTGTGTCCACTGCCTGGACCAACTAATTTTGCGCTCTTTTTCTTCAGTGTATAATAATGGATCAACTGATTTTTATAATCTTGAACTTGAAATAATTATTTCATCGGCTCCAGTGTCGATTTTGAAGTTAAGATTTCTTCTGCCATTCTTTCCTATGTTCAGTTTCATTGGACCTACAGAAATGTTTGCTGAAAAAATCTTTGACATCTCTGTACGTTTCGAAATCTTCTTTCTTTTTCAGGGTATCCAGTAATTTCCTAACTTTCGGGCCCATAGAACGATATCTTTCATAATGAATGATCCATCCCTGCCACTCATCTTTCTCAAGTGAAAATACTTCTGGCGACGGTACTGTATTCACTACCGTTTGAATTTGCTGCTGGGACAACATTTGGCGCAACTCTTCAATTTCATTTATAAGGACTGTTCTTCATCCATTATATTTTTATTTTCTGCAAGTTTACATCTGACACCTTGTAATGAATGTATGAATAACTTTTGTAAGGTAAGCTCGGGTAAGTGTGACCGTGATTTTCATTAGTTCGCATTGAATTTAGTCCATCTGATGAAACTGAACTAATATAACAATGAAATGTTGCAGGTATTCACTTCAAAGGTCAGTCTTTGTAATACGCCACAGAAAACTGTTGAAAAACGTATTCTATGAATTTTATTTATATATTCAGATATACATCTCCATAGGTCACACTTCCCCGGAAATTTGGGGCAAGTGTGATTCTGGCCAAATTTAAAGATATTAATGCATGTAAATCTCTCTTTGGGGCAGGTGTGACTAAACAGTAAAGGAACTTTCACCACAATTTATTTGTTTCGAGATATCTTTATTGAAAAAATACTTGGGAACTTTTTAATATTGAATTTGAAATGACCCAATGGAAAAAACAAAAAATAATCGTGAAAGTGAACATTTGTTGAAAAGAAAAATTTACAGGTAAAATTCTGAAAATTCGAATGAAAATTTCATTGATCCCCATCTTCTGACGAGTGGTGATGGAAGCACAGTTGTTATTTCATCCTCAGAAAGTGTATCAATGTCTTCCACATCTGCCAGGTATATTGTTTGGCTCTCTGAGATTTCCGTATATAATATCGTACTATAGCTGAGAAAATATTACTGTTTAGATTGGCCAAATGAACCAGGTTCACACTTACCCCGACAGATAGGTCACACTATCCCCAGTAACATTTAATTTCGGGGTAAGTGTGACATGCAATGGAAAAATGTAAAAAAAACAAATTTGTGAAAAAACGGCAATCTATAGTCAGATTCATTGTTTAGGCAGAAGAAAAGTGTATAAAATGGATTCTTAACTTAGATTTTAACAATGCACTCAAAGCTTGAAATAAACTCGTTATACTCGTTCGGGTTGATGAACTGTAGGTTAGAAAATTGGGGAAAATATTTGGATTCCACAGGATCTCTTTTGTATTTTATATGATGGTTATGGATTCATTATAAGTGTAGGCTATTCGTCAATAGACGGCATTGGGCTGTCAACCAGTTTAGCGAAGATAGCGAGCAAACTCACACTTGCCCCAAATTCACACTTACCCGAGCTTACCTTATGTCTTTATTTTTCAACCTTCTTTAACAACTGATCCCCGACATTCCCAACTCCTCTAATAGCATACTTCTCGTCGTTATGTTTAACTCTATATACTACATAAAGTACCTACCTCAAGTCAAATAGAGGCTGAATTCAGGGTTGTATAAAAATTAATAAGGAGATTATTAAGTTTAGTGTAGAACCACCGGATATCCAGTACTTAATGATTGTTGTTGTTGTTAAAATTGTTGTTAAAATTGTTATATCCGTCAACCGATTGCACCCCTACGTGCAACTCTCAAAAGTCAGAGACTTGTGCGAGCTAGGGGAAGACGTAGCCTTTACCTTTTATACGTGTGATGCCATGCACGAGACCGGTGGCAATGCTGAGATTCGAACTCACGCTTTTTGGCTTATGAGGCGAGAACTCAGCCCGCACACTACCGTGGCCCATAATAAAGGTACATATTAGTCATTGGTGAAATTTCCGTTCGTTAGTATCTTTTTTGTAGATTGCTTTAATAGGAAAGTTGGCCGAAAAGGTGATTGCTTTGGGAAAAACATTGTTTTCTGATACAAATGATTCATTTACGAACAGGCAATTTGCATCCAGGAAAAGAAGGAACACAGCAAATGCAGTCATGGATCTGGCTAGTTTTATAGGTCAAAGATTTGAAGAAAAACAGCCAACTCTGGCGGTTTTTGTTGATTTCAGTAAAGCTTGGCTGTCTCAAAAATTATTGTGTTAGAAAAACTTGAATACCATGGAGTGAGGGGTATTGCGATGAACATTATATTTATCATCTAATCTGTCAAATCGTAAACAAACAGTATTTCGAAATGTTGAATGTATTAGTCAATTGTTAATAAATAATGGAGTCCTCCAGACGGTATTTCAGGTCCCTTGCTGTTCTTGATGTATGTAAATGATTTACCATCACACCACTTTTTCGATGGGAATAGATGGTAAAAACGAAGCTGATGGAATAGACAATATCTTCTTATTTCCAAATACAGATGGACCAGTACAAACCGTAGCCAACTAGGCATGAAAGTCTATAATGAACTTCCAGTAACTTTGAGAGATGTTAATAGGGGAACATTAAAAAACCAATGAAAAATCAAAATACTGCAATACGTCCATTATAACGTCCATGATTTTAACCCTTATTGACTAGAGTTTCTTCAAATTTCATTTTTATTCTTGTCGTACAGATACGTTTGTGATGTGTGATCTAAATTATTCATAGGTGTATATCTAAATCTGTATATTCATACTATACTGTCAAAATTTTTGTATTCTTATACTTTGTATTTATACTTCTGACTTATCCAGACACCAAGGTGTATTTGTGACCAATGAAAATGATTATTGTTATTGTGATCTGTGGTAAGTTTATTTATTGTAAACTTCATTCAATTTGTAGGTAGCAAAAGTAGCTTTTGTACCCTGTATACATAGACAGAACTATTCAAAAAGAAAGCTCACCGATAAGGCTGACAATCATGAGAAATAGGAACGCTATCCTCATGACAGTTTGAACTTTTACCTCCATTTTGGACATTGTTTGAATACTGATGAACCACTGCGAAGGTATATTGGATTCACAGACTTTATAAGAAAATAGGAGCGCTAATCAATCTGAAGGCCCAAAAATAGATTCAATAGTCTCGTTCGATGGCTTTAAATTGGTAGTTTGGCGTTCAATAAGAACAAGTAATCAACCATTCGTATGGAACTAATTTTATCTCGATATGCCATTTAAATTCACCCTTTTGGTGAATAAATTGAACGATTGAATGTTATTTTATATTCATATATGATGTTTTGCTTTTAGTATTAGATTCCTAGGTGATACCGAGATGAAGCTGCAAAAATATCCACGAAAAGACCGAATTAAAATATACGTTTTAGGCAAGTGTCACAAAACATTAAGTTTTATGGATTTGATAACGTCTAAAAAGTTGAATTTCTGGCCGCATTCACTTCATGGCCGCGAAAAAGTTTTCAGTTTTTACAAGATATTATCTAAATAAAATATATCTGAAGCTCCAGATGAGAACTATTCAATGTCGAAAATAATGAATCGTAATTTTTTTTTCTGTATAGTTGTATTTTTAGGTGTGTTTGATAATTGGATTGATGATGATATTCAAGACAAATACTGCCAAAAAATGAGTATTTACAATAACTGATCAATTTTGAGTTACCGGTTTTCTTGATGAATTATTGCCACACCTTCATCTTAACCTTGATCTTCACCTTCACTTCATTAATTTACTAGGTTAGTTATTTTCTTTTGTTTTTGTTTATTGTTTATAATTTTACTTCTTCACTATTTTTCTAATTAGGTATTAGTTCAATATCCACAGACAAATTTATGCCAAAACCGAAGAATGAATTGTAACACTATGAAACTTGGCACGTGACTTCTTGACATCATGTTTAGTTGAAAAAAAAATTGTTTACCAAAAAATCAGGGGTAGAACACAAAAAAAATTTGAATTCAATAAAAATAAAAAAAATTGTTTTCTCCGAAAGTAAAAAGACTATCGTAAAACGGTTTCGATAGAATAAATTAAATTACGAAGAAGTCTTGTGATACTGCTGGGAGACTGGGTTTAGGTCAGGTTCGATGAGGTTAATGCTTCATATTTGAAGCAAATCCGTCTTTTCGAGCTCTGGAAATAGTGTTAATCGTCCTAAAATTGCGATTAGGAATAGCCGCATTGTAGACAAAAGGTGAGAATATATTTTGAGATTATGGATAAGCCTCACATCCCATTCATGAATAAATATTATGACAATTATGAGATTGGCCAGTCTCGGTGATATTTTGCAAAATCCGCTACTAAATAAGGTGATTTCTTCATAACTGCTTCACCCCCGCTATTTTGGTAAACAATTTTTTTTCTTATTTGACATGGTATCAACTACTAGCATGCCAAATTTGGTGGTGTTACAACCAATTCTCGTCTCAAAACTAACTGAGTAGACTGTACTATATGGTTTGTCATATTGATTATGAACATACAAATTGTTCTGTTATTTTTAATTTTTGTTTTGTTCTTGGTGTTGAATCCTCGGATACTGGCGACTGAATTCCGCCCTGTCATACTGTCGATAGTTATATTTCGTTTATCTTCATTTGTCAAAAGAAAATGCAGTATGAATAAAGACTTATTACTATTATTATCATAATTATAAATAATTGAAAATAGCAGTGCTCTACAGTCCATTCGAGAATATTTGAATTTACGACCTTCCAAGTTACGTCGCCAAACGTTTTTTATCAATTATCGTCATGGAAAATGTTCATTACAAGTTGTCGGTGGTCATACTTTTGAAAAAATAATATAACTTATTTTACAGTATCTACCATTACCAAATAGTCTTTTAGAATTTCAGCCTTTCGTTTGGTTGAAACAGGGGCTGTCATTCTTCCAATCCAATTTTTAAGACATTATTCGAAATCAGCTAGTCGAGATAAGTTTGAGGAAAGTTTGCGATTTTTCAAAAAATAAAAAAAATACAAAATTTGTTAGTGCGATTTATATAATAAGTATTTTCGGATTCAGCATGAAATTTTGGGTATATAGTGCTAATTTCAAGTGAATCTAATGATTTTGTACTTTTCATGATTTTTAGGGTTAAACCCCTTTGGACTTTTGTCGAGTAATATTTTTTTTCGCCGATTGACTACTAATTTCGCCATGCTGGATCTCTTTCAAACC
This sequence comes from Chrysolina americana, assembly GCA_958502065.1. Classification (NCBI taxonomy): domain Eukaryota; kingdom Metazoa; phylum Arthropoda; class Insecta; order Coleoptera; family Chrysomelidae; genus Chrysolina; species Chrysolina americana. Next base: position 70,621,053 of record OY293415.1, on the reverse strand, counting down.
GTTCTCGAGTTGAAAAGTTCATCTGAAGTTGAGAACGGTAAGTACTATCGGAAAAAAAAGTTTTTCGACTTTTTCAACTTCGCAAAATTCAATCTTTTTAAAAAACCTTGAAATTAAAAATTTTCGAAAATTCGATGGCGCGAGTGAATATTTGAATATGAAGCGCTGTTTTATGGTACACCTTGTATCTGAGCATATCCAAATCATATATTTTCTTTATCAGTATGAAATTTTGGGACTATAGTACTTTGGACTGTTTTCGAGTAACTTTTGTTTTCGACGATCGACTTCGAATTCGCAGAACTTACTAATTTCGTCATCCTGAATCGACTGCCGTTTGCATAATAATTATGCAAACGGAAATGTTTATCCGGAGTTGAGAGCGGTAATATCTAGCCAAAAAATTTTTTGACTTTTTTTGCATTTTTGTAAATTTTTTCTTTTTTTGTATAAGCTCACTGAATTCAAAATCGATGACTAGTGAAATACAGATTTGGTAGGCTTTTCATCGAACCTCTGCTATTTCCAGTTGTACTTTTTTCGAAAATTCTTATTTTTCAGTTTTCGATGAAATCTCAATCTTCCTTTGAACGTTCTCGATTGGCGTTTGCAGAATTGTTCCATCTCAAATCGTTCTCGAGTAGTACCGAGATGTAGACAAAACGTCAGGAAGAGTTACTTCGAGACCACGACCAACAAACCCAAAAACCATCGATAGTTCACAAATAACCGGTCGTGAAAGTTTACCTTCTCAGTTCATACTGAGTCGAGAGCTGTAATTTCCTGCCAAAAGTTGTCTTGTATTGTTTTCATATTCGTAAAATTCAACCTCATTTTGTGTGAGCTCACCGAATTTGAAGTCAATTCCGAATAGAATAGAAACTTGGTAGGCTTTTCACGAAACCTCTGCAGTTTCGTGTTAAACCGTTTTTCTAAAAATTTTATTTTCATAGTTTGAAATATCGCAAACGTATCTCTCGAACTGATTTCGAATTAACATTATCATTATCCTAAATAATATTTTTTAAAGGACGCAGTGGTCATGGTGGTAGAGCGCTGTCTATCAATCAGAGGGACGTGGGTTCGATTCCCAGCATGGTCACTGGTTTCGTGCTAGGAATCGCACGTTAAAAGGTAAGACCTCGTTAATCCTTAGCTCGCATGAGTCGTTCGTAGGGGGGTGACAGCTGGTTAACGGATAAAACAATTTGAAACAACAATCAATTTGAAAATTTAAAGCTTGCTTTTCCATTAGATAATATATATTATTGTAGATTGTAGATTGTTAGGGGGTCGTACAGGCTATGCAGCCTCGCAAGCACTTCGACCTATAAGTTCTTTTGTGCGTGACCCTTGATCTGTTCGAGGCCCGGACTTCTTGTGAAGTTCATCAGTTTCCTGGGAGCTAAGTTCCTGATGTAGGAGGGCGTTAAGAAGGCCCGTTCCAAGAACTTGGGCCTCTTGCAGAAAACCGCTGGGCATTCGAACAGCAAATATTCTGCAGTATCCGCGAAGTTCTCGCAGTAGCGACAACTATCACTCTCTGATTTACCCATCGTTTTGAAGCAGAGCCGTTCTTAGCAAATGCGAGGCCCGCAGCAAAACATTTTTGCGAGGCCTTTTTTGAGAAAGTGACCTGGTGGGGATCTGGGGTGTAAGGAATGACCCCCACCACAAAGAAGGGTCTGGGGGTCTCCCCAGAAGTATTTTTTGAAATTTTCGCATAAAAAGGTGTGTTTTGAGCAATTCAGATTAAGTCATTTCATCTCAAGACACACCAATTATTGGCCAATTAATTATTTACGTTATTTTCTATTCATTTGCCAGGATTGAATCTATTTTAATCCGTAAACAAGTAAACAGTAAATTCACTTCCAGTCGGCGCCTTTGATGTTTCGGATTGATATTTTAGTTTTTTCAGTCATGAAGCGGGGAAAGACCCAGCCAACACAGATACATCTCTAATATATTATATTATATTGCTGCGATGTCACTTTGTGACCTGCGACTCGCATCTTAACGTCGCACACACGTCCCAGCGACTCACTTCAGTCACACTCATGATGCATGCTGATGACGTCTATGCGATGTAGTTCTGAGATGTCTCTGCGATGTAGTTCTGAGACCCCGAAAGATGCCTCCTAATAAACATAGCGACATAGCAGCGATTTCTTCACTGGTATATTCAGGAGACGTCAACGTCTATGCGATATTCCAGACAGAAACAACAAATAGAAAAGAAAAACAAAGTACAAAATTAAAAATTAAACAAGTGAATAATAAAAATAAATTGATTAAAAAACTAAAAGTCAATTGCTTTGGTTCCTTTTCCTGTCGAGCCTTTGTTTGGCATGCCTGAACCAATTGGAACGGCTGCTTCCACATTTTTTTCGTTTTCTCCGTGAAGGCTCACCACATCTGAAAATTAATAAAACAATATGAGAACACTGAAAGCTACAATGCCAGATAGTAGTGGGACATGAAATAATCCAGACAGTAAAGGAATACTTAGTATAATTTGGCACCATTGAATAGCTCACTTTGTTGATACTCAACAACGATACTCACTTTTCACTTTCAGTTTATGGACACTAAAATTCGCAAATGTGATCAGCTCCAGCTGGAAATATCAGAACATGAACGGTATACAAAGCATTCAAAGCAACGAAGCTTCGATCTTCTATTAATGCATCGATACAAAGAACTAGAACTAAATATGGTTGTACGATACGGTAACAGCCGGTCACGCGGTCGCCTCCCGCTTTCAGGTTGTCGAACATTGCCTACGATTTGTGTTGCCAACTTCTTGCCAACTTAATGCGTTACTTCAAAATGAACATTCAACACAAATTGAGGATTCGCCTTTCGACCGTGGTGGAAGACAGACGACGTCCATGTCCTTGTGGTCGGCAGTCAAGTGAAAGTCCTATTATCACCTGATCTGGAGATTACCCAATAAAAATATAGTGGCAGAAATATCTTAGTATAGATTTTGATTTCTGAATTATGTCGCAGTATGACGTCTATGGCAAGTAACAATTTTACATCGCAGAGACATCTAAATCCAGCTATCACTAATTTAGATATCACAGGGATGTCGTAATGTGATATCGCAGTTATCATAACAATATGTCATCGCAGAGACATCTATATCCGGCTATTATTGATTTTGATATCTAAGGGTGTCTCGGTGTAATATCGCTGGAACGTCAACGATACGATATCACAAGGACATCTAAATCCCATTTTTACAGTGTTGACTCGGCTGAGCGTCATTCTGCCTCAAGTAGTTCTGTCTTACTTGTTCTTAGGTGTCCGGTCTCAGCTTGATTTGATTTGGTTGCGTAGTAGGTCTGCTAAGAGTATAAAATTCGAGTAAGAAGCGCAATTATCTTCTTAGGTTCCGTAAATAATCAATTATTCAACATATTGCGCTGGTAATAAGGGAAATATTCTAGGCACGTATATCTGTTCATCATTATTTAACCAAAACTTGTTCCTTATTTTTTAGCGCGAGTTGGGCCTCAGCGCAAGGTTTTCCTCTGCCCGAGGACATCCTCAGCGCGAGGCCTTTCTCATCGCGAGAACTTCTTCATCGCGAGATTTTCCTCAGCGCGAGGCCTGGAGCGACCTCTCCACTCGCGCCACCCTAAGGACGGCACTGTTTTGAGGTAGTACCCCAGAGAGCAGACTCCAGTGAAAAGTCCTGTTAGCATCTTCAAGACTTTCTTGTCCGACTCTAGAAGCTGTTTAGCTTTCTTTGACGATAGACACATTAGTCGTTTCGCTTGTCTTTGTCCTGATACTTTTTTCCAGTGATATTTCATTTCATAGGTTTCCCAGCGTCGAAATTCTTCTTTTAAGTGTGCTCTGGAAAGTCCAAAGAAGTGTTCTGGGCTGGAAAATTGTGTGTTTGCCCCTTCTTTGGCAAATCAATATGCAGTTTCTGGTCTATTATAACTCCCAAATATTTCAACTGTTTGGAAAATGTTAGCTGGGTTCCATTCAGAGTTGGGGCTTCAAGTTCGTACTTTTGTCTTTGGTGAATGGAACCAGCACTGTTTTGCTAGGATTAACGTTGAGTCCTTCCTTTGCGCACCAGCTTCTGATTGTGTTTAGGGCCAAATGTATGCGGCCGAAGATTACTCCGCAATGTTTGCCCCTAATAGTGACGACTAGGTCATCGGCATAACCATGAGTCATGAAAACAGGTTCGTGTAGCTTTACTAGCAGGTCGTCGCCAACCAATGACCACAGCAAAGGCGAGAAAACTCCCCCTTGGGGACAACCTCTTTCTGCTGTCATCTTGACTGTCTCTCTCCCAAGGGTCGCCACAATGAGTCTGCTTTTCAGCATTGATTGTGTCCATCTGATCAGTGAAGCGTTAATATTCCTTTCCTCCAATGATCTAGTTATGGAAGCATGTGAGGTGTTGTCGAAAGCACCCTCTATGTCAATGAAGGCGCAGAGAGCCATATTTCTTTTGCCACATATGTCTTTTCAATGCAAAACAGTCTATTATTTTCTCCATTGTTCGTCCATTGGGCATCTTCCAGTCTTAGGTGTGAACGCCACTACAGCCTCTCTCCAAGTCTTCGGTATGTAGCCAAAGATGAAACTGGCTTCAAATAGCCTTTCCAGGAAGTACCCTATTAATTCAAGGCCACCTTGCAGTAAGGCGGGGAATATTCCGTCCTTTCCTTGCGACTTATATGGTTTGAAACTTTTGATAGCCAATCTGATTCTTTGAGTTGTGAAAATTTTTTCAGCTAGGCTTTTACTGACCCTGTTAGGGTTGTGAACGACCCCTTCCAGGTGAGCACTTTGCTGTTCATTTTCCACAACCGCTTTAGAATCAGGGAAATGCGTCTGCAAGAGGACTGTTCTTAGGGATATCAGTGTATCCTCCGTTCGTTTTTGATCAGTCCGATTCTGTTGGAATGTTCTTTTGAGAGAACTTTCTGGAGACGTTGTGCTGGGGCCAATTCCTTGGTCCCCTCGCACAACTCTCTCCATGTTCTCCTTTCCGATTTTCAGAGATCTTTGTTGTACTCAGAAAGAGCTGTTTTGTAGTCTTTCCAGAGTCCCAGACTCTTAGCTCTTTTGAAAAGTCTTCTAACTTTCACCCGGAGTTTTGCTTGTTCCTTATTCCACCAAGGCACGGTCCGAGTGGTTGCCTTTTGTTTTTCAGGACAGCTGAGTTCATATACTTTTGTTATAGCATTTTGAAGTTGTGTCGAGGCTGCGTCAAGTTCCTCTATTGATTCGATGGATGTTTGGTTGTTCTCTGTTTCTCTTCCAAGTGCTCTTTGTAAGCATCCCAATTGGTCAACTTTGGCACCCTATATCCCTCGAAGCGTATCTCCAAGTCGAACCTAATGTGCTGATGGTCTGACATTGAAGAGTCATCAGAAACATGCCAGTTGTTGATGAAATTTGTTATAAATGTATCAGCAAGGGTTAGATCAAGAACCTCTTTTCTGATCGCATTTATAAAGGTGGGTTTGTTACCTGCTCAATTGATATTGATGTCACCCTGTATACTATAAAGTACATTCCATGGAAGTCCAGGGTTTATCTATCTCACATTTGACCGAACTTTACCTCAACATTGTGACGAAAGCCAAAATTTTTACGGAGTTACCTACTTACTTCTGACCAACGAACTTCAAAACCTACCCATCATCAACCATTTGATTGTTGCTAAGATCGCCATCGGATTTTTTTGCTAAATACGATTGTTAGGAACTTTGAACATGATAGAACATTAAAATTCTATGAAAATGCGATAATCTCATTGTGCAGATATTTAAATGAAGTTGAGTTTAGTTTTGGATCTGAACTACTCTGTAATCGTGAATAAATAATGAGCAATAAAAATTGATTTATTTCAAGCAGGTTTGAAGATCATGGACGCAACTAATAAATAATAACCACAAGAAGTTAATGTGGAATAATTACTTTTTTATTAAAGATGATTCAAGTGAAATTGATTTGTTTTGAAAAGTAATGGCAGTAAAATGCAGATGCTGATGCAGATGAGGTCAACTTGGAAATAATAATAAATATATTAACATTCGTTCATTAGAATTTAATGCGAAGTAGATAGTTAACATAATCACAATAATGTCAATGATGGATTGTGTTGAGGTGACACCGATTGTTTTTGCCTTTTTTTAAGTGCTGCACATCGTTGCATCTGATTACACCGTACTGACGGTGATTAACATATCTGAAACACGTGTGTACCTTTGATTTTGACACCGAAGGTGTGGACACGGTCAACAAGCGATCAACTGATTTCTCTCTACGTGGATTCATGATGATTTGTTTTGAATTCATACAGGGTGTGAATTTGAAAACTTCCTAACCTTAATATCTTCCTTTCAGTAAACAATATTAGGAATGTAAAAAACAGGTCAATTCTATTTTCAAGGGGGACACTTTCAAGGAATATTTGTAGCCCTCGTAATTCAAACCCCTAGGAGGGGTAGATGTTACCCTTACAATTTTAAATAGAAAGGGGGGTCAAGTGGCATATCAGGGCAGTTATGGGATTGTCAGATTCACAAGATTCTGGACCACCAATCTGTTCCTTAGTTTGCTGAGGCTCTCCCAGACATCCTCATAAGTCGGTTTATCCCAAAAATGCTTCTTGGTAACGAGATAGAAGATGTTTCTCTGGCCTATCTTCAACTGTAGCACGCCTCCAACTTCTGGATTCTATTCCAGTAGTTCCTGGAGTTAACCAAACTTCTTAGAGAATACCATGGCGAAGCGAAGATCTTCTGCCATACAGTGAGCTATTTCGTAATATACAGGTATCTTGAAAAGGAATCGTGGCTCTTCTTGAGTTACCCCACATAAAACTTTCTGTCCCTTTGAGCATAAGGACATGAACTTCTGAAACTTCAGCTCATGCTCTGGTGGTCTGAGGGTGCGACCTTGATCGTAGTTTCCAGCGTAAGGGGACAACCCATCAAAATGAACGATACTAAGTTTCCCTTAAAGTGGCGTAAATATCCGGTACATGAGATCATTTATTCTCTTCATAATCTTGTACAGACCTGCCGACGAGTTCCGCTACTTCAATGATAGTCCACGGCGACGTTTGGGATCTAGGTCACTTGTGTGAAATCCTCCAGCATCGGCCTTGATGTCATTGGTCTCCTTGATTCTGTCGTTCGCACTCTGAAAGTTCAGACAGACTCGTTTGTGAATGTCGTCTATTCTCTGTCGAAGTTTGCTGACGTAGTCCTCTCCCGAAGTGCTTTGTCCTAGGGACGTCTCAATCTCCAAGTCACAGGGAAGTCGCAGCTTTCGGCCCATGATAATACTAGCAGGGGTTTGGCCAATTGACTCGAGTACTGGAATGAAGGTACTGGTCCCAATCTTTCTGTTGGTCAGAGATTACTTCACCATTACATCGGACTGTGGATGTAGAACAGTGGTTCTCGTCTTCCAGCATCTGACACATTTCTTGAGACAAGTTGGACGCAAAATGTCTGCGTTGGTCCGAATGAACATTCAACCGACATATTCACTCTTTTACTACGACGTTGGCGACAGTGATGGTTTCTTGGTTGGACAGGACATAGACTTCGGTCCACTTGCTGAAGAAATCCATTGCCACAAGGATGCCCTTACTTTCATGGTCAGATTGTGGACATGAGCCAGCGATGTCATCGACGATTCTTCTAAATGAACTGCCTACTTAAACTGACAAGTTCGACGTCCATTGCTGGCACACTTTTTGCACCAGTATTTGAGGTCGGCTTGGAAATTTTTACTTTCTGGAAGGTATTCATCACTCCCAGATGTCCTCCAGTGACCCCATCATGGATTTCTCTTCTGCTCCTGGGTACCACTGTCGGATGCATTTCTTTCCCCCTATCTTCGGACTCGAACACACGCTTCAGGATCTCATTGCCATGATAATGGAGTTCCATTGGGCCCAGTAGGGTTTAACGGCTGGTGAATAATTTGATATTTCTTGCCATGTTGGTCTTCGATTACTCCCCTTCCAGCCGATGACTAATCCAAGATCTGGCTATTTTTTTTTGGTTTTTCTCTTCCATTTGGAACTGATGCCTTGATTAATGCTCCTTTCAGTTTCCTGAACGAATCTTGGCATTCCTCGTGCCTACCCTGCTCTCTTAACCTTGCATGAGAAATACAATACATACAAAAGTTAGTTTCTCCTCAATTATTCTGACATCTTCAAGATTTGATACTGATAGGGAATTACTATATTCTGACTTAGATTTTGTGTAAGATATTGAAGGAAAACATCATTGATGTACAACCAGGTCATCAGGCCATCGATGAATTGCGTCTGTATAATATTTTGCAGCCTTTCTGCGTACCAGATAGTACAGAGAATGCACAATAAAACATTTCATATCGTAACGGATAGTAACAGGTACACTCGGCTGTTGAAAAACGAACCTACCCGCACCCTGTGGTTGTAGTGAAGTGTTTTAATATGTCTTTTATTCATTTATATGTCCGTAAGAGGATGTGCTGTATTTTATCTATATTTAAAATTGATAATTTTTTTGCATATTTGCATTTTGCAATATGATGATTCAACTTCAACTTTAAGAGCTAAAGGGATTAACCTATCGAATGGTCGTGAAGTCATCGAAATATGTGGATAAATGAGTCGGGATATCCGATTTGAATTTAAATTTTAAAAATTGTGAAGGACAAGCGCCCATTCATTAAAAAAAAAACTTTTTCGGTTGTTCGCAATCCGGGAAACCAAAACGGTTCCCAGCTTCGATTACGGGGCATGTGGCAGATATTTTTATTTTCAATTACTTTAGGGTTCGGTGTTTCCGGAGCGTATTTCCGAAGAGTACGTTCCATGCTATTGGCAGATGTGTAACCTACACCAGTAATTTGATGTTTCATTTAGATGATTCGTTTTCGTGAACAGGTCAATGATCAAATAATACACACAACGTGCAGTTGTAGTGATAACGAGTAAAAGACGTCATTGGCGCCCTTGATACATAATTCGGATATAATTGTGTTTATCAAATATTAATCATGTTATAAAAGAATGCAAATGTGTCAATAAGGAAAAGTCCAATGGGTTGTTATTCCGAATGGTATATTTTGCTAGATGATTATTGGTGTATGAGGGGTGGTAATTTTTTTTGTAGAATGTATGTCATGCGATATAGATAGATACAAGGTGTCTGCAGACGGTAGCTCACATAAATTTTTAATAATTGAAGATATTGTGATAATATTTGGAAGATATGTACGCGACATAAAACTGTATTTTTTGATATGTGATACCTGAAATATTTTTAATATTTTTCCTCCCCTATGGCTTTTTTTTTATTTCTCAATCTATAGGGCTTTGAATCAGTGTCGCATCATACCACCGGGAAAGCGGAAAATTTCCCAGTAGGCCCTTACGAAGGAGGCCCTATTCCCCAATTTAATTTCTATCCTTTTATTTATTTTTTTTGAAAGAGGATAATTCCATTCTACCCACTGGTTTGGGAGTCACAAATAATCATCGCAAAGGAATTATAGAAAAAGTTTTAATATTGAATATTTCGACGTATTTGCAACGAGTAATGATGATGATGAAATCAGAAACGGGAAAAATGCATGAAATTATTGAAGGGCAGCTGAGAAATTTCTTTATGTCACTTTTTCAAATTTCATCTGTTTTTAATCATGAATGTATTTTTAGTGCCACCCATCACTTTCATCCACTCAACATTTTATATTCACGATATGTATATTTTCTATTTAGTCTTCGTGGGTATATATATTATTATCATCAATAATTATTGCATTCGTCCACACACAATAATGCATTCATCAATTCATAGATAGATATGAATTAATATAGAATTACACTTTTTATGTTAACTATGGAATTGAATTGAATGAATTTTATTATTTTTTATGGCTCATAGATGCAGATGAATGTCCGTCTACAATATTTTGCGACTTGGGTCATTTGATTGTGTGGACCATGAAAAATAAATGAATAAATTGAAGAATTTTGGTATCAGAGGCTTACCTCTGAATTGGTTTCGTCTCTTTTGATGAACAAAAAAATTGTCCGTAAAGTTTGAACAGGATATCCAAAATGAAAACAATACAATCGGTTAGCAGGAAACTTGAAATAGGTGTCCCTCAAGGTTCGATATTGGGCCCCATAGTCTTGATCTTGTATGTGAACCACTTAGCAAAAAGAGCGGCTTTATATTATGCAATTTTCATGCAATTTTTGTGCAATGCAAGACTAAATTTTACATTGCGCTTGCGCCCATGCAAGATTTGTGCAAGCCCAAAAAATTTCGACTGGTTGAAATTTTCACGCAATTCGTGAGCAATTCTAGTGAGTTTTCTGGTGAGAAATTCAATGCCAATAGCACACTAAAGTACATGTAGATATTGTTTTTCGAATGTCTCCTAACCTTTAACTCCAACTTAAACAAGAAATAGAAAATTTGTCACAAGCGTTAGTGATAGGTGGAATGTCATTTTTCGAATTTCAGTAAAGTACAAACCAACAAAATATCAAAATATTTTATTGAGGTTAGATTTTCTCGAAATATATTATGTTGGTATAAACTGCTGGCAACACAACAATAATTGCATAAATGTAAGACACAATTTCTAAATTGCCTTGCAATACCTGTCTTGCATTGCATAAATGTAAAGCCGCTCTAAAGAATATATAGTGTATGCAAATGAAGTTTCGTTAGTTATTTCCGTCGCCGATACTGAAAGTTTACGAACAGAATGCCTTTGGGTACACTCGACGAGTGTTTATGAGGGAGTATTATTATTATTATTATAGTCACTTACCCACGGAGTGGTTATCGGGATGAATGATCCAGCGCGCCCTTCGGAAGTGTCGGGGCTCCAGAGACAGGGCCTGATTGGGATGGTCTTAACAAATAAAAAAAAATAATAATAATAATACTTACCTTAATACCCTTTTAAACACCCAAAGGCATAGCCTGTGCGGGTAGAGGACGGCTATAATTATTATTTGCTGTGGCGCTCTAAGGCGACTTACTGATTTTTGGTGGCGTATTCACTTTTCAGCTGTAGGAAAACTCGGAAAACCTACAGCACCACCCCGCGTGGTCGGCGCGAACTCCAAGTAAGCTCCAGACGTCGGGATTGGCATCCAGACAATTTACATTGCCTATCGACTCTAACCGCATCTAACCGCCTAACATTTTTTTATCAATGCATTGATTATTTATTTGCATAGTAGCTGATGATAATCTGTAATTTCTAGGATGATAAACGGAAGCAATGGATGGATTCTACCTGACAGTGCTATTATTTGTTCCAATCATTTTCCCACCCATTTCATTGGTAATATAAAACTATTGAAGGATGCTTGAGCAGCACCTTACCTACAAATCCTGTCAAAGATTTGTATGTTTCCTCAAGGGGCAGCTGTAGAGAAGTAATTGTAGAAATTTCAAGAGAACAATCAAAATGGTTTCCCCAAATATCAAAAAAATGCAATAATCACCAGTTTAAAGACAAACAAACAAATCAATTAAAAATACTAATGATCAAAATAGTAAATATCAATTAATTCATATGCAATGACAAATAACCCCCTCTAGTGTTTCTTTATTCGGTGTTTGAAGGCAAAAGATTGTTGGTTTTTGGTTCTAGCATGACAATTTTCTAAATCATGTTGAAATAGAAATATGTCAAAAATGGTTTGACCTAGGTGTAAAGATTACTTTTGTTTGCGTTCGATAGCTCAGTTTTTGAGAGAAAAATCGACATACTAATTATAAATATATAAGAGTCAAAATCAGTGAGCGTCTTCGAAAATCATCAAAAGGACTTAGCAGTGTAAAGGAATCCCGCGAACGTGTCTGGAAACGTACATTTCCTCTTCTCAAAAGGGCCCTTTTGGTGGAAGTTTGGAAGGCGTAGATGGAAAGCCGACATGCAAGAGACGCTAGCCGGAGAGGGGTTGTTCCAATTTTCAACGTATACACATACACAGTTGAATTAAATGATCAAAAATGGACACACAGCAAATATTGAGAAAAACGGAAACTCATGGGTTTTCCATAAAAATTGCCGGTAGCGGCCGTAGGTATGCTTTCTCTGTACTGCGATAATTGTAATAATAATAATTAAATAATAACTGGAGCGAGACGCAACAACTTTTAAATACCCACATTATTTTTCACATGAATTTCAATCATTACAAGTACTTTTTTTTATTACATTTATCCTTGATAAATAAACTCCTGTAAAAAGAAGCCCATTTAACAGCGATAAACAGCATTTTCTGCCTATATAAACGATTATTTTTCACTTTTTAGTTCAACGTGTTATAAAAGCGTGATTTTCAGTTTTTGGGAAGTAATGTTATTTTATAAGGTTTATGAATGTGTTGTACCAGCACAGTTCCCGCTAGCACGCCACTGTCTATGGATGATTTGAGTGAAAGTATATCAACAATGCCGCAAGTCTCCTTGCAGTCTGAGTTGACTTGAACCATGGACCAAAGAAAATTATCGCAACTGAGCCAGTTGAATATAAACGTAGCGGGTGGAAGGTTTGAATATTTCGTTCTACGGTGACCGCGGTAGAGAATATATCGTGTCCCAAATTGATAATAATCTCTAGAATTGAATAACGATAATTGAAATCTAGTTCTTCGCGCCATCCTTCACCTTTTCATTCAAACGCATCAACCATAACCATGGAAGGCAATAGGGGTTATATTGAGGTCGGGGTAGTGAGTGAGACAAGAAATTTGCGTGGAGAGAAACCCTTGAAACAATTGAATAGGATAGCGAATAAACCACCTGTCGACATTGAGTTCCAAGACCTCACTTATTCTGTCCGAGATTCCAAAGTAGCAGGGGGTGAGTTTGGTACATTTTGTAAATTTTTTCCGCATTTCGAAAAAAGATGCGATCTAATTGAATTGGTTACTATTTATTCTTCTCTTTGGAAATGTCAAGTTTATGATGGGACTTCGTCAAAATTTATCAACAGAAACGTTCTGTCCTAAAGTGAGAAATTTGAAAAGTTTGTAAAGCATATTCGTAGCCGTTGTGATCCAGCCCTCTGGAAAGGGCAAATGTGACCCCTTAATATTCCACATCGAAATGTAAAGCAAGTAGGACATCATTATCAAGAGCTTGTTGATTTCTCTTCCAATTTTGCCCTGATTTATAACTTTTTAAGTAGTGGTTTCCAGGAAATTGCGTGATTTTTGCCCTAATTTATAATTTTTTAAGTATTGGTGAAATTGCGTGAGTCTGCATTGATATTTCGAATAATTCTCATAAAAATGTTTGTAAGAAGGATTTCAACCCCTATAAATAATAAATCACATCGCACAATCCTTATGGAAAATGGCTTTCGGTTAAATTCCTTGAATTTTTGGTATATTGCAGATTTCGACTTCCTTGGCAAAAGGGGATAGAAAAATCGGCCGACTAGTTTTCGAGATACCGGATATTAAAGTTGAAAAGTGAAGCTTTCCACTAAAAATCTTTATCAATTCCGATAAATGACAAAACGCCTATTTGATATGAAAATATCATGCCACAATGATAGTACAATGTCACCTTGATCTCGTATCCATCATACTATTTCGTTTTATGCTCTACAACGGGTGAAGAAGAAAAAAATGGAAAGCTTCACTTTTCAACTTTGACACCCTGTATCTCGAAAACTAGTCGGCCGATTTTTCTGTGCCCTTGGAGACTTTTGCCAAAGAAGTCAAAATCTACAATATATACCAAAAATTCAGGAAATTTAACCAAAAGCTATTTTCCATAAGGATAGTTCGGGGTCTTTTGATTAAAAAAAATTACATCTTCATCAAAGTTTTCGGAGATAAAACTTTTTTTTCGTAAAACTGTGCTACTAAAAGTGTTTGTTAATACTAGTGCAATAAAGTTTTTAGTGCACTCATCTGTCATTCTACTTCAACGTGCTGTCATCATGATAAACATAAACGTTCAAACCCACTACATATTTAGCAGATATTCTGTGAGATTGGCCATACGTTTTAAACAGCTACATATTTTATATTAATGTTAGCAGTCAGAGTTGAACGAACAATGCCTTCCCGAGAATAATTCCATAATCAAAACCGATCCGCTATGTTCTAAACCGTCTACCTGCATAGAGCAAACTGTCGGTACTATGACCACAAACGTCAGTCAAAAATTAATTCTGACAATTACAGAACTGAAAGTTTTAAAACTTTTAAATCTATTTGACTGAATATGAAATGTATGAAGAATTAGTTACAGAGAGAGCTCAAAACCGCTTTTAGAAATTATAAAGTTACGGACTTATAACATGAATAACTATTTCAGTAAGTACCCCTAAAAGTAACCAAAGAAAATAGTTCTTGTGGCCAAATGTGTCATAGAAAGAAAATTAGTGAATTCGAACCAATTCGAGAGGAATTCTTCAAAACTTGAATTCATTGTAGAGTAACTTCATATCTTGGAACTACTTTTTTTATGTCATCAATGACCAAAGCTTCATCATATTGCTGAAATCTAAAGGATGAACTTGACAACAGGTATACATTAAAGATTTAGAAATGGTATTTTGGAAATTCTGATTTTTGGTGACTCACACCCCGTATAAGCATGTTTAAAATATAAAACAATAGAGTTCTTGAAACACACGATTATTTTACGGTATTCATGTTTTTCATTTATCCTATTCAAGAACTGATAAAAATCTTCTGGTGAATCTATAGACCTAATTTTTTATTAGTCACGCCACATACAAACGAGGTAAATATAAAACCAGACATCTCTTGAAACCCGCAGTTACATCATCAAGATTTTTCAACATTATATGCTAAATCATTCGAATCAAGTAAGTCACGAATTATAATTATAATTTTTTCCCATGAATCCTACTTGAGAATTATTAATAATCGTCATTCATTTGAATAAGACATCCTTATACAAAAATACATCCCGCGAATACTCATTGTTCAGAAACTTGTCAATGAACGCATATAATACAGTCTGTCAGCTGATGAGGACTTCTTTTTCAACATCTGCTTTTACGATGAGTCTACATTATTTTTGAATTTGACTCTGAATCGTCTGCAATAACTTTCATGACCGCAACTGATAAGAGTATCGTAACCTTCTCGATACAACTCTGAACCGTAAAATCGCTACTAAGACTATATCTTTTGGAAATCAGCTCCCTTTTTAACGAAATGGAAGTTCTCCACCTTTTGTTGAACCGGTCTCGAGTTTCAGATGGCAAGGATCAGTATGAACTGGCCTACTAGATCTCCAGATTTAACACCGTCAGACTTCCTTCGTGGAGGTTTTTGAAATTTGTAGTTTATATCAATTGTGAGTAGATGTGTAGTCGTACAGTGATTCCACAAATGTTGAGAAACGTGCATGTACATACATTCTCTCTGGCACTGAATGGTTGCAACTTTCAAATGATATCATTTCAGTTGATGAAAAACTTCTACTACCTATGATATAATCTCAATTAAATCACATCTATGTATTTCAAATTCTGGAGTGGATTGGGGATGACGGGTTGACAGAACAATGATGTCGATCTTAAATTTTTTGGCTGGGACACATTGTATATACTTTCATATTGAAATTGCTTATTTTTTCCATACTGTGGGATTTTTCCAAGAGTAATCAATTCACTGGCTATGTCACAAATATAGTCATTCAAAGAATCATTCAGTTTATCATTAAACAGGCGCAGGCGATTTGAAATGTCCGTTCTTTCTACTTTCCGCGAAGGAAAAATTATACCCACGCAGTAATTGCTAAATGCATTATCAACTCGTTCAGTCAGATAAAAGAAACCAGTCTGAACACAGAGCGATTAAAACTTCGTTTCCACACAAAATAATGGAAATATTCCGATAAAAAAATATAGAAATTTTTAATGGATTGATAATTGTGGCTTGAAACGAAATTGAATTAGAAAGTTGTAGAATCATCGAGTTCTAGTATGACAGTGAGAGATCGTGAATCGGAAATTATGTATGATGAGTTCTGACAAGGTTGATGAAGGATAGTTAGTACTTTATTTACAATATCAATACATCATTACTAAAAGTTGTGAACGAATTTTGTGATCTAGCTTTCTCTCAGGCAGATCACTCCAAGTGGTGGTTGGTGGAGTTTCTTGCAACAAATACTGAAAGCAGCTAAACTCAAAGCTTAGAAAGTTAAACTTATCCATGAACTAAACGAAGGTGACCCAGACAGAAGGCTACGATGGAAAAGACACAAAATGACAATCATTTCATAAATAATATTCTTTTTTCGGATGAAGCTACAGTCAGTCGTCAGAATTGTGTAAATCTATGTTGGACCCAAACGGATCGCACACAATATCCCCAGAAAGTTAATGTTTGGGCAGGTATTATTGGGGACAAGTTGATAGGACCATTTTCCATCGATGATGGTGGGGTGGAAACCGTTACTTGAATCTTCTGATGGAATGATATTATTCCACCATTAGTACGTCTTCATCCCGAAGAAAATGGTAATGTACACAATACAATATGGTTCCAACACGACGGAGCTCCTCCACATTATGCTGGGCAAGTAAGGAATTATCTAGATGATACATTCCAGAACAGATGGATAGGACGACGTGGTACAATCGAGTGGCCTACACGAAGTCCAGATCTTACACCACTAGACTTTTTCCTATGCAATCATGTCAATAGTATGGTCTATGTCGACATACCTAATAATTCAAAAGATTTGAAGATTCGGATAGGGTGAGTAGTGTCGGAAATTCCTCAAGAGCATTTGCTGAATAGTGTTCAGGGCGTTATTCATAGATTATCTTATTGTCAAGACACAAATGGAGTACAGTTCGAGCATTTAATACCATAATATTTTGGTTTAAAACGAAATAAAATATTTGTTCGACCATCAATGGAATTTTTATAATGAAACAACTGTCAATGTTGCATATAAAAAATATTTTTTTTAAACTTGCGTACGCCACTGTTTGAATCAAACTGCCATATCGCCAAAAGAATCAACTGGCTAGGTTCCCCGATTGAGAGAAATTTTGAACAAATTAAGCAATAGGTGAGTGAATTACAGAGGTGGACACAAAAATACAAAACACACTGAACCTATCAAGATAATTAAAAAAGTATTAAGTAGTACCACTGAATAGGGAAAAAACAAGCTTTCTAGCGATACTAAACATAATAATAATAATAATAGTAGGTCTTTATTTTGCAATTGTACATGTACATATTACGAAAACATCCGAAGATCAGCTAGTTATGTCCTGCGACACAACCTCTGTTTTTCATCTTAAGCTCAACATGACGTATAATTTCATTTAATAAAAAAGTCGGTGACGTCACTTCGCCACCAATGTCACATCTGAAACAAAATTTAATTTCTAGATAGGTGCAGAGCAAAATACCCTTCAACTTTCATCCGAACTTGTTTTCGATTACCCTAATATTCACTGCGAAAAATTGGCCGGCTCATACAATTGACTTAATCTGTATAAGTCAGCTCTGTTGAGTATTCTCATTATAGCATCAGTTTCAAAAATCTTCGTTGTAGTATTTCTGAAGCTGTTTTGTGTTGCACGCCAAGCCAAGATGCCGTATTTCAGAAGGTTATCTACAAGCGCAAAATACACACTCATTAGTTAGTATGCCGTTTTTTGTAACAATATAGTACGAAATAAAATTTCACTCACCCAGATCATGTTCAGATAATGCAATCAAAATTGAAAACATTAGGAAGGTCAGCAACGACTGCCAAGACGTGATATTGCAAAAACCCTTTCTTAAACAACATAATAACTGGTAGAAATCAATGTTTTTTGCCAATGAAACCTGGGAAACGGAAAATAAATAGCGATGAACTTTGGTATACAAATATAGGATAAAAAATATAAAAACGGATGATTAAAATATTTCCAACCACGAAGTAAATAGATGATAAGCCTTTGCTGATGAAAATAGTGGTTAAACATGACGTCAAATTCTATATAAAAAAACTGCTCTAAGGTTTCTTTAATGTGCTAAAGAGCGCCAGCCACACATCTTGGGTTCTCTTCGACTTCCTGATTTTGAATACAAGTTTACATCCCACCTCATAAGGTCATCAATGAAAACACCCAAATACTTAACAGTTTTGTTGGCTATATAGTATACGACAGGTCGATCCACCTCCATATATTTCCATGTTGTTGAAATTTGGAGATTTGGCACCGTAGCATGTAACTGGGTTTTTTCCAAATTAATTGTCAACAATTTCTGATCAAACTAATGTTTTATAAGAGAAATGTCGGTTTGAACAATAATTTTTAACTCGTGCCACTTTGTCGCGTTTTAAACGGTAGCCGTATCGTCTGCCGAAAATGAGATTGGTCCCAGAACAGTCCCTTGTGGCACCCCAAACTCAACAGGTAACTTGTAATTATACTTATTTTGGACTCTTACACGTTGGGTAGTAGTACTGAGGCCCTGAATGGCCCAGAACCGTTCTGGGGTATGACAAAATCTGTACTTGAAACAAACACCAAATCATGGATCCAAGAATGGTGTTACAATCACCAGGAATGATACAGGCCAAAGAGTTTATCCAACAACCGCAGCCAACATTCACACAATATCTACTGGACCAGAAGAGGAGCACTACTAAATATCCCGGATCACAGAAAAAAATGTGTAGAGTAGCTCAATCCAAAATAAATGAAGTTGGTGCAATAGTGAACGACAATAGAGATAGCATAGTCAACTGAGTGCAAAAATCCAGTTGAAGGACAGAAATGTGAATGATGCAATAGAAGCAACACATAAAGAAATTTAAGAATGTGTAGTCGCACTATTGCCGTCTGAACACTTCGAGAATGTATTTTCATCCAGATCTTTCTTCAAGAAAAATGTACTTGGTTAATTTGAAAAGTCGAGGACGTGTTGAGAATAAGGCAAGATATGTTGGCCCTCCTACACCTTCGTTATACCAGATATCACTATAAGTGAAAGTGTTCTGTGATTCATTCAGCCCAGATGAATCTATAGAAAGCGCTTATTGTTTTTCGCAGACACAAATAAATAATCGAGGGGTCATGAAGTATCTTTAACCCAGAGTGGATCAATCAAATTAGCACATCGTCTACAACCTCCAAACCACCATTGTGTGACTAATGGTTTAGTGTTGTTGTTTTCGAACTCAATTATGTTAATCATCTTCCGAAGAATTTTTTTTATATCTTTATTGCCTTTTAATAAGGTATGCTCATTGGAAATTAGGTGAATAGATTTTTTATGCATTTGCGAATCCTGTTTCATTCGTAGTCGGCACGAGATTCTGAAGGTGTCCGAAATGACCGGGAATGACGCAAAAAAATATTTTTGGAAACAAGTTTTGTTCATAAGTTATCGAACTAAAAAGTAAAAAATTATATTTATTTTTCACTTGTCTATTACTGCTTTATAATACCTTGGCAACGGTTGCTATTAACAGACCAATAACGCGTCTAGCCTCTAACCTCTATTTTTTTCAATTAGTTGGTCTAAAAAGGAAATATCAGAATTTTTTAAAAATAAGGGAGTGTGAGATATTTGAACAATTAAAAGTTCTTAGTGAAATAGAGGAATAATAAACTCCCTTATGTATTCTTCTTTTAAAATCTAAACATCTACTTTTTTCCTTTGATGAATATGTTGAAATTGTTTTCGTTTACTATCAATGACAACATCATTGTTAACAGGAATAACAATGTCGCCATAACCTTAATTGAACATTTCAACAAAAACTTCCACTAATATATTATGCTATCGAACTAGTTTTTTTTTTTTTCTGTATTCAATTTCCCTGGTTTGTAAGCAAGTTTTGTTGTAATGAGAATAATTATTCTTAGAAACATTGAATGATATGATTGGTTGTTCGATTGATACGGTTTTCGTCGCTGTAAATGAGAAATGGTATGTAATCAATTCTGCTTCATACAGGGTGTTCCCAAATTCGATACAAATATTTCAAGGGCGTATTCCTGGTGTAAAAATAAGACTTTTTTCCAAAAATATGTATCCTAAAATTCACCCGTTGAAGATATAGAATTGTGGCTACATATATGCATCAAATGTTCGAAAAATTCAGAGCCTCTTGGGTTTTCCAACGCTGTTTTCATTTCTTGCTTCAGCCATAAGGTAACTCTGATTCAAAGATGTGAATGAGGGTTGCCTACGAAATAGTGTTGAATGAAATAATTGGACTATTTTTTACTACAGTATAAATAGGTTTAATTTCGTGTTTATACCGGTGTATAAATAATTTGAAAAAAGTGCATTATTTCGATAACGTTCAGTTGAAAGTGTACCGTTCTCTGAGCTTGATTATGACGTGATGATAATGACGTCAGCATCATTTCTTAGAAAGAAAAGAAGAACTCACTAAGGTTTTCTAGTTTGATAATTTGATAATTCTCCCTTTTCATTTACCAGCTAATTCAAAAAAATGCAAGATACCAAAATTTTATGGTTTCTTATGGCCAACTCAACTGTCATGTTCAAATGTTTTTTTTTTTGCGGAAATAGAAAGTTTTGGCTATAAAAACTGTAACTAATCCTCACTCACCTCTTTGAACAAGACTTAGTTCATTTTTGAAGCAAGAAATTATTAGAGCGTCCAAAAAATCAAAAGCATGTAAGTTCTACGAACACTTGGTGCATAATGGACCTTTCCACGGACTATGAAAAAACACTGTAATTGGAAAGTATATACTTACGCTAATATTACTTGGGATTTTTTATTTATTTCTACTGACCGTCAGTTTTTCTATAATTTAAAAAAAGGGGTTTCGTGACGTCAATTTCATCAAAATTTAACTTGGCAACGTCGTATAAGTTGTTCTACACCATGGAATCTCAAATTATCATTGCATCTGGATTGTGTTTTATGATAGTTGTCATTTGATACCAGATGGGTTTGTCTGTTTCACGGAGTAGATCAATAACAATTGTTTTTTCTGTTTAACTCATTTGCTTACCTCGTGATACTAGATAGATGCTAGTAGATCAAATCTGTATGCTGGAAACTAACAGACCCTCAAATATTTCATTTTCTGAGGCTAATGCAGTTTTCGAACTGTTATAATAATTTACGGTGTTGTCCACAATAGTTTTTCATCAAAAGGCAGTTCGTTCAGAAATGAAAGTTACAAATAATATAAAAACTTGCTTTTACGTAAAATTTTTTCATGTGTTGATCCAGTGACAAAGTTTCAATTATTTCTTGATGGCTTATAATCAGCCAGTAGCTGTATTTTATGGGAGAACGTCATTCCCTATTTCGGAACGTGGATTATGGTGGGGGATATTTCCGATGAACGTGACGTCAGAGGCACACTTTGAAATGTGATATTTTTCTTAAATAAAAAAAGTAGAGTGGCACTCGTTGATAAATAGACATTTAAGACTATTAACAATCAATTGAAAGTAGTGTTAAATAAATTTTCCGTAATTGTGAAGGTCCATTGTTGCCACAATTCAAAATTTTCGATTTTTTTCTGTCAACTTGCGATGTCCGTAGCTTAGAGGAGGTGAATTTTAGGACACATGTTCATGGGAAAGGTCTTATTTTGACCCCAGAAATACTCTCTTGAAATATTTGTATTGAATTCAGAAAACCTTCTTCAATACTTTGTAATCCAACATGAATAATTACTCTGTTAACACTTCCAAATGAGTGTCTTTCATTATTGACTGAATCACGTAAAAGTGCATTTTCTTGTTTTGTATGATTGTCCAATTTCCAAAATGTAATTGTGTTATTACTACTTTTTGTGGTTGTTCATTATAAAGTGAACTGTAATTATTTGATGTACATACAAAAATCATCATTAAATTTTTTCACCGACATATTAGCCTGAGGAACTTGCTTGTATTCAGGACCTCATGAACAAAACTCGTACATATATCTGTTGCAATTTCTGGTTTATTCAAGTGGCAATCTTTCATTTTTGACGGTTTTCGAGATTTCTAGCATGACAGCTTTTTTTTTTTAAATTAATATTTGAAATCATAAAGTTGTGCCAAGTCTCATTAAAATTTAAATTTGGTCAAATATTGCACGTTGGAACGATGGCTCTAAAGAGACATGGTAGTTTCTCACAATTATGAGTTGGTTATTTCATTATTTTGAGATAGTTAACTCATTAAAATGACTAATGGTATCTCATAATTATGAGATAATTTATCTCATTATAAAGATATACGCTATCACATAATAATGAGATAACTAAGTAATTATAATGAACTAGTTATCTCATTATAACGAAACACCTTAAGTCATAATAATGAGATATCAGAAACTTGGGAAAAATATTTTTGCTAGTGCTGCGTTCCCATAGTTATTTTTCAAGATGGGATTTAAACATTCTGAAATAAAAGCTTAACTTTTTCATCAGTGAAATACAGGAGAAACGGTAGTTGAAATCAACTTTATTTGTACAGACTTAGGAATCATATCTGAATTTAGTAAAGACTAACAGAACAGAAAATTGGGGTATACAGTATACAGATGCAGTTTATATTGAGACACTAATTATCTAGAATTATTTATAATCCACACATCTGTATGGTCCACACAATGAATCATTTTTATGTAACTGACAAAGGTATTTTGAATTCAGCAACAGTTTTGAACAAAAACCTGAAAAACTGAAGCCATTATCCATTTATTTATTGCTCGATAAGTGGCATCCAGGGCCAAGGCATTGGTATAAAATGAATTATTAACTAATCGAACCTAAGAAACCTAAAAGCTTTTTTTTCTGCTTACAAATACATAACGGAAAAGGAAAATCAACACTTGTTGGCAACATTGCAAAGTATTAACGCATTATAATGACTCACCGTATCTCATAATAAAGAGATAATTTAACTCATTATAATGACTTAATTTATCTCTCAACAATGATATAACTTAAGTCATTATAATGAGTTAACTATCTCATTATAAAAATAAAATAAAATAAAGTCGAGACTCAAGTTGTTCACTTTTTCTTAAAGTTCCTCTGGATTATCGGAAATTGCTGGGATTGCTGTTTCATCTGCATACAAAACTATAATAGCTGTGCTTATATTATTAGGCATATCGTTGGCAAATATAAGAAAGATGAAGGGACCCAATAAAGAGCCTTGAGGAACCCCAAAATCAATGTCATACTGCTGTGACTGACAATTGTCAACTTCAACATGTTTTTGCATATGATATGGGGGTCATAAATAACGATTTAATCAACTTATGTAATGATGAAGTCAGAATTTTTTTTATTTTAGTTACTAATTGCTTGAAAAAGTTATGGTGTAGCGAAGCATGCCGCGAGTACAGTTAAATTTCTGGAAATCATATCGTGTTTTAACTTAGTGACATATTCTTTAAAGTAATAAAAATGTATCACCCAGTAGCACTGGAACCGGTTGTAATACCTCAAGAATGTATGACCTACATCTCGTGATTATTGCGTACTGCAAAAACAAACAGAAGGGAAAGAATGCAAGTGGTTTGAACTCTTCTGGGTCAATATTGACTGATGACCAGTAATTGAATTTTATGAGAGTATTATTTATTATTCCATTGCGATAATGATAAGCATATTGTCATTGCCTTATGTAAACTAGTACGATTGCACGAAATTCCGCAAACTGTAGGTCAATTGACCTTATGACTATCAGTTTATCAGATATTATATCAATCATATTATCACTGATTGAAATATCTCAACAAATAAAAATTGCAAATCCTCCAAAAATATTAACAAGAAAACGAAAAAATCAAACGTTGTTATTGATTCACATTATTCAACAAAATCATGACGGATGTTTCGAAATTCGATTCGATGGTAATCAGGTTTCTTCTAGCAGCCAGTTTTTCAAGAATGGTTTTGGTCTTAGCAAAAGCTGTTATCCCTGTTACTTTCCTACACCCAATATGTGACAGAAAATTTTAATTCTTACTTGAGTGTTGAAACTGTTTCAGTCTCGTGCTTTCATCTTAATTTATCCGACTTTAGGAAAGCTGTAAAATATTTATTTTTTTAGCTAAAAGGTGGAATAAAAGAAGAAATTGTATTGTTTTTCGTTAAGTTTCATGCTGTCTAATCAAACATTTTATGAATTGTCAAATGTCAAAATTATTGGCAGAACTTCCTTTTTTTAAATGATACACACTGTATATCATTATATATTCAAAAATACTTCTTTTTCTGATTTCGCAAATATACCACACTTGCTCTTTCTTTTCATTATTTTAGGACAAATTGATGTGAATATGATTAAAATTTTGATTTTTCTAGAACATCAAGAATTTTCATGGTTATAGTTTTGGGAATTTATTTTGATATAGGTAGAAGATTTTCTGGTTTATGAACTCACTCGCCGAGTAAATCACTCAATCCTGAAAAAAGTGCAAAGACTAGCATTACTTTGTATAAGAGGATCAATGAGGTCGACTCCAACAGCAGTGATAGAGGTACTTCTGGACCTCACTCCTTTCCATATCATGGTGAGAACTACTGCTTGAGAAAAGGTTGGTTAAAGTCGGACTTAAAGGGACAGCACACAACGTAAGGGGCTCAACCCCCACGGAAAGTGCACACCTTGCCGATTTCCCAACTGACGGAATTACCAGGAAATTTAGTTGAGAGAAATTTTTTCGAACGAAATTAAATAACAAGACTGGATGGAGCATAGAATCCATTCGAGCATTGGGAAAGAATACTATAACATGATACACGGACGGGTCCAAAACTCCCGACGGAACTGGTGCAGGAGTCTTTAGGCCTCGCACCAAATACTCCGAACCGATGGGCCAGTTCCCCAGTATTTTTCGAGCAGAAATTCACGCCATAGAAAGGTGCATTCAATTCAACCTCGACAGGAACTACCGGAATAAGGAAATTGCAGTCCTCTCCGATAGTCAAGCAGCCATCAAAGCTGACAATCTTAATGATCTAGGCAGGAACAACAAGGTGATCCGCCTCTGGGTGCCGGGGCGATGAACAAGCAGATCCCCTGGCACGAAAAGGGGCATCAACGCCACTGATCGGGCCAGAACCATTCTGCGGACTTAGAAAATCTTACTTTTTAGAAGAACTCAATAAAACTGAAGAAGCAATGGGAGCAAAGACTTCCAGGGCTAAGGCAGGCCAAAGATCTCCTCGGCAACTTCAACCGAGCAAGATCGAAGACAATGATTAACCTCGCAATCCTCTCCGATAGTCGAGCGTTGAGCTCATATAACATCAAATCAAAGATGGTCTGGGAATGCCTAGACAAACTTAATGATCTAGGCAGGAACAACAAGGTGATCCTCCTCTGGGTGCCGAGGCACGCCGGAGTGGAGGGCAATGAACAAGCAGATACGAAAAGGGACATCAACGCCACTGATCGGGCCAGAACCATTCTACGGACTTGAAAAATCTTAATTCCAAGAAGAACTCAATAAAACTGAAAAAGCAATGAGAGCAACATATTGACAAAGACTTCCAGGGCTCAGGCAGGCCAAAGATCTCCTCAGCAATTTCAACCGAGCAAGATCGAAGACACTGACTAGTCTAAAGACAATCACGGGATTTCTGGCAGGGCACTGCAGACTCAAAGAACACCTAAGGAAGCTAGGCTTAGAGGAGGACAGCACTTGCAGATTCTGTGGGGAACATCCAGAAACACCACATCATATATTGATGTAGTGTTATGCTGTTCATCACAAAAGATTGAATATACTAGGATCACACCAGCTGACTGTGGAAGAAATACCACAAATAGACCCAATTAAAATCCTTAAATTCCTCGAAAAATTTGGGCTAGAGGGCTGCTGTAAACGAGAACACCTTGAATTTTTAGAATTAATTGTTTTAGTTAATTCACTCTGTATATTGATTTCATGTGGTTATACATTTTTTGTTTAGATGTGGTTGCCATTGTGAAAAAAAAGTAAGAATGAACAAATATACATTGGGTAGTTTTGTCAGTAGTTTTTAAAATAAAAAAGTTGAGATATGAATGATCAAGGGAAAAATCCGCTGATATTTAAAGTAAACCTATTTTAGGTAAGTTGATTGTATTATCAAACAATTACCATTACCAAATTACTCAAGTCTAAAACTATCAAATTTATTGAAAAATAAAATAAATCCCATTCACAAATCGCAAAGGATTTGAAACAATTAAAACTTATAAGTGCTGCACTCTATTTCATTTTCAATGCACGTTATATAATAATATAAGTACTTCTTCTGTATGTCTTCTAATTTTGAACAAAGGGTCTCTGTTGTTTTCCATCGTCCAAAGGATAGCACGGCGTAGGATAGACAATATTTTTAACGTGACCCCATAAGAAAAAATCACACGGTGTTAGACCGGTACTATTTGAAGGCCATCTAATAGTTTACGATTTTCCAATCCACTTTGGATATTTCCTATCCAAGATCCTTTCAACTGGGACAACACAATGTGGCGGTGCCCCATCCTGTAAATATCTTAATATGGCTAGAGGTAAATCGTCAGTGAGTTCTTCAGTTTCTGCTTTTAGACCAGTCAATGGACCATAAAAAACTATAAGATCCAAAACACGTTCACCAATTGATCTGCACCAAACTCTAACGGACTAGATTGCCTGATTTGAATCAGGCCAGTACTGTGTATTTTGGCAACCTCTGCTAGTGGAAAATGACGACTCATCGGTCCACAATATTTTATCCAGAACCTGCATAGCATTCCTCATGCCAGACCAATTGTACTCATATGTATGTTGAGCCTACAATACTATGTGTCTACTAATATTTCAGTAGTGCTCCTCCTCTGGTTTGGTAGATATTCTGTGAATGTTGGCTGCGGTTGTTTGTTGTTTGATAAACTCTTTGGCCTGTTTCATTCCTATTGAATTGTTCCACCATTCTTGAGATTTCAGTTGGATCCTTGATTTGGTGTTTTTTTAGTACAGCTTTTGCCTTACCGCAGAACGGTTCTGGGCCAATCAGGGCCTTACTTGTCCCTTCAAAGGCAAGTGAATCCATGTAGTCATTTTTGGATGTAGCCCTCAATTTTTCCGCACGTTCTCCTGCACATATTGAAGGCTACTATACTTTCTTTCATAACTTTTTGTACGTGTTGATTCCATGTTAACTTATGGTCGAAGATTACTTCTAAGTATTCTGCCTCTTGGACAAATGGTACAGGTGACCCAAGTTCTTCCAGTACTTTTTTAGTGTAAATATATCTATTGTGGTTTTATAAGAGTTCACTGTCAGCTCCTCCTCTTTACACCATTTGTCAATTATGTCTAGGGCTGTCTGTGAAGGAACACTAGTCAATTGTTAAAATTGTTTTTTCCGTCAACCAGCAGTCATCCCCCTACGAACGACAGCCCTCAAAAGTCAATATTCAAATACATTGTAGTGCAAATAGGGTATAGTCCGGTCTATTTAGACATTCGAAGTTACCTAAATTCCCACCAAGCTGAAAATCGGTAAGATTGTTTAAAATATCATTAAAAACAAAATTTGAAAGTTCCCCAACTTTCCCCTGTAAGGAAAAAATTTTATTCAAGGTCAAAGGTAAAAAAATGAGTTTTTCGCGATTTTCAGCAAAACGGTAAGTTTTATCATAAAAATATTTCAAACAAAAATTGTAGATGATAAAATTATCTACAAAAAATTATTCAATACTCTTTTTTTCTACGAGCCACCATTTTTGAGATATAACGATTCAAAAAGTTGTAAAAGTTGTAATCGTCATAATATGCACACGTTTCCTCGCCACCTATGAGGTAGTGTACATAGCGCGTTTTTTTTTTGTGGTTTCCCCAGTAGGCCTATTCCACGGGTCAGTTTTGATCCTGATTAATTTGAAACTATTGAAAAATAATGGATATTAGCAGAGATTGAAAAGATAAAAGCAATTTAAGTTAAAAAAAAGTAGTAAAATTCAATCGTTCGAGTCGTAACTTTCAAAATCTTCTTCTTGTTCTTCTTCTTGATCTTCTTGTTCTTGTTCGTCTTGTTCTTGTTCTTCTTGTTCTTGTTCTTCTTCATCTTCATCCTGAGTGCATGTAAACTGTGTTGATAGCGATGTATCGCATGTTGCCTCGTTGGAATCAAACGGATCCTCTGCTGTTGGTGATTCAATATTAGAGCACAACCGGCCTTGACAATGTGTACATGCCGGAGAACAGAACAGTCCGACTTTTTTGCAACCACATTTAGCACTGCATCCCTTTTTGCAGTTGCAAAAAATCGAGTTTAGCAGTTTTTCCGGCGCAGGTGGAAGTAAAGTGTGCACTGGTTCTAATAAATTGTTGACCAACTTCCATCCCCAGTCTGTAGGGTCTAGCTGATAACCAAGCCACACTTGAACTTGGTAATATACCCTAAAAAGATGTTGATGAGCAGCAACTGAGGTTGGAGAAAGATAAGCTAATTGTACTTGATTTTTACTTTTGGTGTTTTTAACGAATCATGCATATCTATACTTATCTAAGCAGGTAGTTTTTTTAGGAGCTCCGTACATAGAAAGAAGAATGCCGTTAGTAATAATTTCTTGTCGAGTAGAACTACTATTTTTAAAAACTTCAGCACATTCAATTAAATTTTGTTTCTCAAATAGTTTGAAGACCCCTCCTGTAAAATGCAGATGTCGTATCACAGCCAGTTATTGCGTGTAAAAATAGTACATGATTTTGACACTTTACAAAAGTAGATAAACTTTTTGATGAATACATTTCCGATTGATGTTGAGCTTTTCCTGGTTTTAAGAAGAAAATAGTTTTTTCAGTTGGAGTTCGAGCAGTCAGTAATACGAGTAAGTCTATATCTTCACCAACAACAATAGTTGTATTTGTCAAATTGAATTGCTCAATTGCTGTTTCAATTATCAATACATCAGCATCATTATTAGCTTGTCGTGCCAATATATTTTCATGCATATTATGACGATTACAACTTTTACAACTTTTTGAATCGTTATATCTCAAAAACGGTGGCTCGTAGAAAAAAAAGTATTGATTAATTTTTTGTAGATAATTTTATGATCTACAATTTTTGTTTGAAATATTTTTATGATAAAAAATCGGTCAAAGTCTTCTTGAATGAGCAGAGCATCGTTCAACTGCGACACTGTATGAAATATTTTCAGATCGTCAACATATACCGGGTGGCTACGGAAGTATTGCCTACGGAATATCTCAGTTATTGTATGAAGTAGGTTTGTGAAGTTTGGAGCGTCGATATAATGACATAAGAGCAAGAATTTGAGCATATTGACATGTCGAAGTTAACTTCCGGTCTGACCGGAAGTAACATCAACTTTCTTATTTTAAATGGAAACCCAATTTTTTTTTCTTTTCGCTTTATTCAGCATTCAATTCCCTTTCTAATGACATATCACAAGTTGGTATCTAACCAGAAACTAGATCAGAAAAAAATTATTATTGAAATTCACCGAGTAGGCCGTGGAAGCAAAATGAAAGCCAAAAATTGAAAAGTTGGCTATGGAAACCATACGTCACTTGATAACAGTTGCTACTACTGTGATATTTTATTTTCATTCGTCGGCGTTATAAAAAGCCGCCAAAAAAAATATTGAAAAAATTGGGAAAAAAACAATACTCTGTAGGTCCATAACTTAAATAGGAACATACAACTTTTTCTTGCCTGTACTATTCAGCATAACCATTCCTTTTTAATGATATAATAGAAAGTAATTTTTTTAAATGAAATACCAAAAAATCCAATTATTATTATTATTCAAATAACAAAAAAACAGATTTATCGAAAAAAAAAAATTCAAATCGATAGGATTAAAGATAAAATTAATTCAAAACAAATGTTCGAAATGCATTCCCTCAGCGTCAATACATTTATTGACTCTGGTGATATTTTGATGTAAAACGTTTCTCAACATTTGGGGCGTGATATCTTGGAAAGCTCTACGAATTTTTACTTCTAGCTCATGTAGAGTTGTAGGCTGTGTGGAATACACCCTATTTTCAAGAATAGAAATAGAATAGAAAAAAGTCGCACGGAGTAAGATCAGGTGACCTTGGTGGCCACCTGACTGGACCATGGGTTGTTATAAGTCTCTCTTGAAAGCGATTTTGGAGATAATTTCTCGCTATTCTTGAATTATGCGGAGGGGCGCCATCTTGCTGCAAGTACAATCTCTCAGTTATATCCGCTGGTAGGTTGTTAATGAATTCCGAAATTTCATTCGTTAAAAAATTAAAGTATCTCTCTCCGGTTAGTTGGCCTTGAAAAAGAATGGGGCCAACAATATGAGTTCCAACTATTCCTGCCCAAACATTCACACCAAATCTCTCCTGGAATCCACCTTGTCGAAACCGGTGCTCGTTTTCTATCGCCCAGTACCTGAAACAAAAGACCATTCACACTTTTAGCACTTTACACTTCGACTATCGACAATAATCCAAATAAAGTACAGTACCTACCTTGTATTATTCCTGTTAAATAATCCATTGTTGGTAAATCTTGACTCGTCCGTAAACAAGATATAATAGTTATATAGGTGATTCTCAGCACTTTGTCGAAGAAACCAATTACAATATTCCAGGCGCCTTTCACCGTCATTTTCATACAAATGTTGATGCAACTGATACTTGAAGGATTTAAATCGATGTTTTTTTAAAATTTTCCTAGCAGAGTCCTTACTTATAGCTAATTCGGCGCCAATCTGCCTTGAGGAAATTGTGCTATCATATTGTACTGAAGCTAATACATTAATTTCAGTTTCCTCATTAATAACGGGGCATTTTTTGAATATTCCACTAACTGATTTCGATTTCCAAACCCTTTTAAAATGGCAGAATCAAAAACACTACTTCGAACGTCAAAATAATATGGATAGCAGCGTTCGTGAGAGCTCTCGTTTCTTTTTTGTTTCATTCCAAAATACATCGTAATCAGCCTACTTGTTAATATTTTGGCTCGAATGATTATTGCAATGGAATGATTATTCTGAATAGCACAAACATCGTCCATAGGTAGATATTAGAATATGTATGGACGATGGCACAGACCAAGTACGTTTATGTTCCTATTTAACCTAGAACCTACAGGATATAATTTATCATTCCACATTATTTTTAATGTTATTTTTGCGTATGGCGATAATCTGTTTTGTTATTTGAATAATAATAATTGTATTTTTTGGTATTTCATTTCAAAAAATTACTTTCTATTATATCATTAGAAAGGAATGGTTATGCTGAATAGTACAGGCAAGAAAAAGTTGTATGTTCCTATTTAAGTTATGGACCTACATAGTATTGTTTTTTTCCCAATTTTTCCAACATTTTTTTTGGCGGCTTTTTATAACGCCGACGAATGAAAATAAAATATCACAGTAGTAGCAACTGTTATCAAGTGACGTATGGTTTCCATAGCCAACTTTTCAATTTTTGGCTTTCATTTTGCTTCCACGGACTACTCGGTGAATTTCAATAATAATTATTTTCTGATCTAGTTTCTGGTTAGATACCAACTTGTGATATGTCATTAGAAAAGGAATTGAATGCTGAATAAAGCGAAAAGAAAAAAAAATAGGGTTTCCATTTAAAATAAGAAAGTTGATGTTACTTCCGGTCAGACCGGAAGTTAACTTTGACATGTCAATATGTTCAAATTTTAGCTCTTATGTCATTATATCGACGCTCCAAATTTCACAAACCTACTTCATACAATAACTGAGATATTCCGTAGGCAATACTTCCGTAGCCACCCGGTATAAGGAAATTCGAGAATTTGAAACATTCAGATTTGTCATTTATACAAGTGTTGAATAGTAGGGGTCCTAGATGTGAACCTTGAGGTACACCCGACGTTATGTTATGTTATATTATGTCAGTACATTTGAATACATTTATTTCAACATAGCGCTTAGTGGCAAATCCATGTTGTATATGCAAAATATGCATGAGATCATGATAAAGATATTCAAAGATGATACTTTCAAACAATTTTGCCAATATACATAATTTGGATACTGGTCTATAATTTTAAGGTAACTGTTTTTGTCCAGATTTATGAACTGGAACAACGAATACTTTTTGGAAATTGCCCTTCTTTTGAAGATTTATGCAAAAGAAGATAGAGAGCAAATGACAAACTCTCTGAACACATTTTAATGAAACTTGTTGGAAGGTCGTCAGGGCCAGGGCCCCTATTCCGGGATTGTATTGTATTAAGGCTAGTAGAAACCCTGTCACCTTAATTTGTCAAAGATTCACTGAAAGCTGATGAAAAAATTATCGCCAAATGCTTGTCAGATGATTTTACTTTCCGTCACAATCTCATTGTTAATGTGATATCTACTCTTTCCTTCAACTACCTTGTTGGTGCTAATAGAAAATCAACTGGGAATTTTGTTTTTAGATTCTTGGATTTTCAGTTACAAATTTATCTATATCTATATTGATCTAAGAGTATAAAAGGGTAGTGGTCTCATCAGCAGTTTTTCCCAGGAACATATTTTGCCAATCAATCCTAGCGAGAAAATTGTAAATCAATGAGCAATACATTTTTTCTACAGATTTCGAGTCTAATCAATATGGGATAATTTCAGTAGGAAATCAAGGTTAGTATGAAACTTATCTTCGCAAACCAGAGGGGGTTGGCGCAATTGTAACCTTCACAGATATTGGAGACAAGGTCAGGTGTATTATCGGATGAATTAGTCAAATGATTGTGTTGAGTAAAATTTCCAAAAGATACTACTTAGATCAGTTTAGTGAATTTTTCGAATCTTTTCCTGCCAGCTCGTCAGCTTTTCCATTACCTGCACCTCCCTGGTGTTGTGGAACACACATCAGTTTGGCGTGATTCCGTGATTGAGACACCTTTTTCCAAATTGATAGCTAGTGCATAACAGCCCCTCACACCTTTTTTCCTATTAGTATTTCTCTCATAAAATCACTCTCAGTAGTAATCAGTCCAAACTTACCTCTTATATTCTCCCATCACAACGAGTGTGCATTCTGCACTTATGATAATTCCAAAGCATATTCATACAAAAATTGACAGTCATCGGAATAAATCATTCAACAACTCATGGATTAATATAGATTGAATATATCAGCTTCGGCCTCTACGCATTTACAATGACTTTTAAATTCCAAGGCTATTTTATTTACAACTTACAACAATATATCATTCTTTTCCTACTTGTAATGCAAATAATGCAGTAAGGAAATACCATAGGATTCAGAAACAATGCTCTCAAGGCCAATCAAAACATGAGCAAAGAATATTTTCAAACTAATTCAGTCAATTCGACCAATCGTAATTTTTTCAGAATTGAAACCTTGCAAAATAATTATTTTTCCAACAAGTGCGAAAAATAACTATTATTTTCGATTCATTTAAAATTACATTTTTTCATTACAGGGTGGAGGCAATTACTTAAGTCGATCAATG
This sequence comes from Chrysolina americana, assembly GCA_958502065.1. Lineage (NCBI taxonomy): Eukaryota > Metazoa > Arthropoda > Insecta > Coleoptera > Chrysomelidae > Chrysolina > Chrysolina americana. Next base: position 70,587,567 of record OY293415.1, on the reverse strand, counting down.
GAAAATTCATGTCAGGAGAGCTCACTGCAATCATGGGTCCATCGGGAGCCGGAAAATCCACCTTACTCAATATTTTAGCAGCATATGTGTAAGTATGGAATAAATTTGACAATATTTCCATACATTATTCCAACCTAAGCTTCCTTATGTCAGAGTAAAAAGTCGCAAAATTGAAACGTAACTAGGGACCAAGAAATAGATGAGATTTTTTGAGATGGGAGTTCCAACATCCTTGATAATCTAAAAACGCAGAGGCAGTGGTATAGTAGCAATTCACTATGCTATCAAAATAAAATTGTATGCAAAAAACTCCACAAGGAACCCCTTTTCCTCTAATGACTTTGTCATTCTAGCAAGACGCGACGATGCCTGTTTCTGTTTTACTAGCTCGTGAAAGATGAGTGTGATATTGTAAGTAGGCATTTATCTGGAGCGCAGTGTAATTGAATTTCATTTTCACGTAGTTTTGAAATGAAGTTTTTCGCTCACGCGACAGTTTGTTCAAGATTGCTAGACCAGATTTTTTGAGGAGCTTGTAGAAAAAAACTTGTTCCCACTCATATGGAAAGGTATACTTCCTCGCAGTCGACTGCTTACCCAAACTTCGCTTTGCGTAAAGTTAACCTTCAGCCTTCGTCAATAAACGGCATTGGGCTGGCGCCCGGTTTAGCGAAGATAGCGAGCAAACTCACACTTACCCGAGCTTACTACAATAATTTTTTTTTCAGAATATGAAAAAAAAATATAAATGATGATTTTAAAAAAAATGGTTCCTTTAGTAACAAAAATGAAGAAACGATATTTTTCTTGAAAATCATTATTTTAATCGAAGATTAGATTCCCGAAAACAAATTCATAAGTCTTATCAACAATGCAGTTGTTTGGAACAATTAATTTAATAATGAAGGTTAAGAATAAAGAAAAATATTTCATTAATGAGAGAACAAAATAATTAGAATAATTTAAAAAAATCCTGATTGCTTTATTTACATTCTTCAATTTTGAATGCCTTTGATGATTAATGAAGAAATTGAAAATCTAAATTTTACAATTTTTCAACGAGGATCGTATCTAAATCCCCCCAAGAAAAAAATCTAGGCTTTGAGTTCTGAACTAGTCAGCGTTGTTATGTTAACTTTCAACTGGTAAAAATTAACTAATTAAAAAAAGCATAGTTAATTGAACAATTGGGTGAAACATTTTTTGTTAATGAATTGTTTATTTATATCTTCAGATAGTACTGAAATTCTTTTATTCCTTTATACTTATATTTTATTGGTTGAAATATTTTTTTTAATCAAGCTTCTGATTCGGTCGAAGTGCGTGCTAGAGCCGCTACCAGTTTTACCCTGAATTAAAGGACTCTTTCTGAGTAAATTTTCTGTTCTTTCAAGATCTATTTTTTGCAAAAAACCATACAATTCAATTGTCTTTTACGTTATTGTTTATAACTTTTGCAATTTTTGTCAGACCCAACTTTCCTTTTCCCATTTTTTATTATATACCATTTCCATTCCATTTCCAGCCTAGATTTTCGATGAAATGGAACTTGTAAACCAGACTATAACAGGATATAAAACCCAGTATAGCGAAGCAGTTGATGAAAATACGCTAGCACTATAAAAAAGGCGGAACAACTAGAAACTTCAGATGACAAATGAAAAACAGTGTGGTCACTAATAAATTTCGTAAAGAACGGTTCAGGTAGTCAGAGGAATGTTCAGGTGCCTGGAGCTGGTGAAACAGTTCCAAAATTTCAAATGATTAGTTTCTCAAGTGTGCATCAAACTCAATATCTGAATTATCTGAAAATAATTACTTATCGTACATTCAAGAAGCTGATAGATCCACATAACAGGAAATGAAGTTTTTTCAGTGATAATTTTTTTTTTAATAAACAAAGCAATGGTTACGATGACATTCCAACTTCATTGATAAAATGTCGTGTAAATAAGATCATTACACCTTTGACATATGCAGTTGGTATATCTTCAAGATGGGAGTGTTTCCAGATGAATCAAAATTAGCAACTATTAGGCTTCTACACAAAGAGGTGATGTGACACAAATTGAAAGTTATAGACCAATTAGCCCATTACCAATTTTGTAAATAAATAACTATTACATTTATGGAGTACCTATTACAAAATGATATGTTCTTTACAACAAAAAGAGGAAGTCACATAGCACTTTTATCAATTGGCTATACTCTCATTCATCAGCAAATAACAATTACAAAACAGGGTGCGAATGTCAAGTCGAAAACTGAAGTTGTTAAAATTGGAATACCACGGAGTAGTATAATTGGTCCAATAATATTATCTTGTATATAAATGATATGCCAAACACACACGGAGGGTTGAACGAAGACGGATGAAAAAGAGATTTACAAGTGTCAAAAATAAATTGACCGGTTTTCCGATGTTTCAAATTCCTTACTGTAAGAAAAATATAGACGGTGGGTTGTTCTCAATTTCCCCGTTTCCAGCGAACAGAACGCTACTGGAAGCGATTATAAAACTTGCATTGAAGGTGATGAAGAACCATTTCCTTGATAATTTCTAATTGCCCGCATTCACTCAAACCAGTTTCTCGCTGGCGTTGGAAGAAAGTTCCGACCGCCAGCAACAGGAAGTACAAGCTTGGCATGATCAAATTGATGCACAGCGCATTGCCTCATGAGTTTTACCGCACGAAAATAAAGCGTGCCGTACAAGGACGGCCCGGCGTAATGAAGGGTGGCACGAAAATTTAGGATGGATTTTTTATGTGACTTCCTCTCCGTCCATATAGGAATGTCAGTCAATAGCATCTCAATTCATCAAAATGATGTAGTCTTTTCTTCAGTAATTTTTCCTATGTGAACCCATCTTTATTCTCTACTCCTACTTCGAAAGTAGACCTTTACATATGGCGCGTAACTCTGTATAAATATACTGTCTGCTTACAATAAAGTGATGAATTATGCCTTTGTTGATATTCATGCATAATTCCAATTATTCAACAACAGGCTGACATTGAGACTCGCATTGGTATAACGTGTATGGCATCTCAAACTAATATTTCCTTATTGTTGGAACTTATCGATTCAATAGACATACATGAATAAAATCAAAAGTCAAGTAGAAACCATTTTTATGAGTTCTCCAATGTTTCACTTTTTTGTTGTATAGGAAGAATGAAAATGAGACCAGTATTTTTTTTCTCCTAACCTGAAGATTAGGATAGTCTACGAATGATAAGCGCAAGTTTCAAGAAAGAGCATGACAGTCGTGTGTTCCACGACTTATCGATTTGATTTTGTTTCTTTTACTCCGGTAAGTTGGTGACACTTGATGACCTTATTTTCACGAATCACAAAAACATGATATTAGGTCTTCGTTAATCGAGAGTCATAATTCATAATTGTGATGAGTGTTCTATGATTGCATGAACTCGGCTGATACCTGTATACTCAAATAATATGCACTTTTTTTTCCATACTCTACACTTTATACTGTACTCTCCACTTCATACTCTACTCTCCACTCTCCACACTCTCCAATCTATACTCGATGCTCTATACTCTATACTCTACCCCCTATATATTATACTATATACTATATTCTCTACACTATATAAGACTATATTCTCTATACCATATATTCTGTACTATATACCCTATTCTCTATTCTGTACCCTCTATACTATATACTCTACACTATATACCCTATTCTCTTTTCTGTACACTCTCTACTATATACTCTACACTGGCGACTATATTCTCTATACCATGTATTCTCTACTATATACTCTTGACTTTATGATCTGTACTGAAATACCATTCTTTACTTTGTACTCTATACTATTTATTCTACGCTATACTGAACTCTGTAGTATGTTCTCTTCACCATTTGCACTATGTATTAGATGCTCTATATAATCTATCTATCTAATCTTTATTATATTTCTATATCTGAGAAAAATTGATTACTTAGGAGGATTCTAAAATTAGGATTGGGTTTACTTTCAGTTGGAAAAACAACCGTTTTAGTCAATTAGTCATCGTTAGTACGGCATAGCAAACAAAAATTAATCAACATACTGAAAAAATCAGACAAAGTCTGATGGCTTCAGGAGAGAAACAGAAATTTCAGTAAAAACCCCTTATTCTCTCCTTAATTTAGGCAGATATCTGGCAGAAAATAACTACTTCCCTGGCTAATACCAGGACGGACGTTGAATTAAATCTGACAGATATATGTGCAGCGTTCTCCCTATAATCGGAGTCTCGTAAGAAGACAGTCGGACCTACCTTGCACTGAAGAGAGGCCCTCCACGCCATCTATATATTTATCTATCGAGAAGGTAAAAGTTTTGTTTATAACTATTGTTTTTGGTCCTAGTAATTTTGAATTAGGTAGATCAGTATCTGAGAAAAGTGACAACAGAGAGAAGCAGACATTTTGTATGATTTTTGATCGAAAAATTGGGTTTGAAAATAGTTAATTTTCGAGAACCAGAAGGGCATAACTCAAAAATAATTGAGGCCCCTGAATTTTCTTCGGATTCGTGTTCTGGAGTCCAAAATAAGAAGTTAAATAACTTTTTTTCGGTTTCAAGGCATTAAATCCGCCTTGCACGGTCGCACGATGTGCATTTAGCTACGCCGTACTAACGATGACCAACACTCTGAAACACGTGTATAACAAATAGGATTTGTTAAAAAATATGCCTGCAAACTTATATAATGTAATAAAAACTTTCACTGTTTTGCGGTGAAACACCGTAACTGAATTGAATATTTCTTTCATACAATTAGCCAGTGTACAAATTACTATGACCACTCCGAAAGTATATTGCAAAGAACAAATTTTGAAATAAGTTACAGGTGAACAAGCCTTCGTCAAGATAAATTCCTGCGTCTTCTATGTCAACCATAAATTACATAAATGTTTTTTTCCTGAGTCGATCTGTATGTATGAAACGCCTTTGTTTCACTTCCAGTTGTCATACAATGTTGCCTCACGTGGATATTATTGATGTTGAATGGACGTAGTCAATAAAAACAAACACCATATAATTAAATTTTTATTAAAACTTTCACGTACCCAATTTGCTAGCGAGTTATATAACTAGAAGTAACTAGTGAAATCAGTGTCGGGTGTAGTGAAAGACCCAAATACCGACTTTTTATAATTTCACTTCGCCATTGTTCAATCATAACATCTAGGGTAGGTATGTAAACATATGTAACAGATTTAGATTCTATATAGGGCTTGTTGGGATCAAAAGCATCAACACCACGACCTATAAACATCTATTGTGTATGCCGTTATATTCCTCAGAGTTCTTTGCCCAATCCCGTCCTTGTCAATAAACTAATCGTGAGGTGGTGGTTCTTCCTATACTATACACCCCTTGAGGGGTTAAGCCGCAAAAGCTATGTAGATCTAGTTTTTTAGATAGATTATGCCCAATCTATTAATTTATGCTTTTGGCTATGTTTCTCCATCTAATCCTGTCTTTGGCTTTTTTCTTGCTAGTTAGTCACTCCTGCCCTGCATAAGTCCTCTTCCACTTCCTGCATCTATTTTGAACTTGGTCTTCCTATTCTCTTTTCTCCGCCGGGGTCCCATTGTCACATTGAGTAAGTTACTGCCCCTGTTCCCGCCCTCCAAACATGCCCCAACCATCTAATTCTATGTTGTTTCATTTTGCATATCATGTATTCTTTCAATTCCTGTCTAATTTCTAGGTTAGTTCTTATTCTGTATTCTTCCTCTGAGATCTTTTTTGATCCTAATATTGTTCTCATAATTTTTCTTTCAAATTTCCCTATGTCTTCCTCGTCTTTTTTTTGTCATCGTCTTTGCTCCGTATAACAAAATTGGTGTAATTATGGTATTATAAATATTTATTTTACTATTCATTGTTAATATTTTACTTTTCAATAATGTTTTATTGGCGAAGTATGCTCTTTTCGTATTTGATATTTTTTCCTGTAAGGTAAGCTCGGGTAAGTGTGACCGTGATTTTCATTAGTTCGCATTGCATTTAGTCCATTTGATGAACCTGAACTAATATTAACAATGAAATTTTGCAGGTATTTACTTCGAAGGTCAGTCTTTGTAATACGCCACAGAAAACTGTTGAAAAACGTATTCTATGAATTTTATTTATATATTCAGATATACATCTCCATAGGTCACACTTCCCCGGAAATTTGGGGCAAGTGTGATTCTGGCCAAATTTAAAGATATTAATGCACGTAAATCTCTCTTTGGGGCAGGTGTGAGTGAACAGTAAAGGAACTTTCACCACAATTTATTTGTTTCGAGATATCTTTATTCAAAATATAGTTACGAACTATTTAATATTGAATTTGAAATTCCCCATTGGAAAAAACAAAAAATAATTGTGAAAGTGAACATTTGTTGAAAAGAAAAATTTACAGGTAGAAATCTGAAAAATCGAATGAGAATTTCATTGATCCCCATCTTCTGACGAGTGGTGATGGAAGCACAGTTGTTATTTCATCCTCAGAAAGTGTATCAATGTCTTCCACATCTGGCCAGGTATATTGTTTGGCTCTCTGAGATTTCCGTATATAATATCGTACTATAGCTGAGAAAATATTACTGTTTAGATTGGCCAAATGAACCAGGTTCACACTTACCCCGACAGATAGGTCATACTATCCCCAATATCATTTAATTCCGGGGTAAGTGTGACATGCAATGGAAAAATATAAAAAAAACAACTTCATGAAAAAACGGCAATCTATAGTCAGACTCATTGTTTAGGCAGAAGAAAAGTGTTAAAGTGGATTCTTACCTTAGATTTTAACAATACACTCAAAGCTTGAAATAAACTTGTTATACTCGTTTGGGTTGATAAATTGTAGGTTAGAAAATTGGGGAAAATATTTGGATTTCACAAGATCTCTTTTCTATTTTATATGATGGTTATGGATTCATTATAAGTGTAGGCTATTCGTCAATAGACGGCATTGGGCTGTCAACCGGTTTAGCGAAGATAGCGAGCAAACTCACACTTGCCCCAAATTCACACTTACCCGAGCTTACTATATTTCTAGTCTTATCTCTCCCGTTTTACTTATCGTTACCCCTAGATATTTGTACTATTTTATTTCTTTAAACTCTCTCGCTCTAATTTTGATCTTTCCCTGTATTTGTTCCGTTCCTAATCTCAATATTTTCGTTTTTTCCTGGTTAATCTAGCCCCACTGTTTCCCCTTCTTCTATAATTTCTTCCAGCATATCTTTCATCACCCTTCCGGTCTTGGTAATTATAATAATAATAATAATAATAATAATTTGTACTCCTCCTATCCTAAGATTTCTTTTGTTAATTCTCCTCACCACATATTCTTAAGTTAGGGTGAATAACATCGTTGAAAGTGAGACCCCCTATTTTACCCCTTTGTTGATTGTGAATTCCTCTGTTTTCCTTTTCGTGTTCTTAGTTGTTTTCATCGTCATTAATATCAACTTCCTCAGTATTTGTGGGATTTTTAAAATCTATTTTGGTTTGTTTTCTTTATATCGAGTCAAATGCTTGCTGGAAATCTACAAAGAGCAGTTCGAGGTTTATCTTGTGTTCATGGGCTTTTTCTATCACTTGCTTAAGTGTATAACCCGCGTCTATAATTGAATTTCCTTGTGTAAATCCGCTTTGGTATGATCCTATGTTTTTTAATATACTTGCCAACATTGATGTCATTATTTTATACGCTGTGTTGAGTAGTGTTATTCCTCGGTGATTCTGACAGGTGTTTTGGTGTCCTTCTTTATGGATAGATATTATTTGTCCTGTCTCCCGTTTGGCATTTTTTCCTCTGTCCATATTCTCCTTATTAATGTAAGCATCCTCTCGTTTAACTCATCTCCTCCGTATTTTATAAATTCGATGTTAATTTCATCTTTTCCTGGAGCCTTACCATTTCTACATTTCGCAATGACCCTTTCGATTTTCTCTCTGGTGGGCTCATTCAATATATTATTGTCTTCTTCGCTCTTTTCTCTTCGTCTTCCACTACTATTTTCTTTGTTCATCGTTTGCGGCTTCATCTACCAAAAATGTTTTCTAGTATTCCATCCAAACTTGTTTGTATTGCTTGTCTTCTATGATGACATTACCATTATCGAGTCGTTTTCCAACGGTGGTATGGTGAGCAAGGCTTCTGAAGAGATCGTTGGGGCTGTCCTTCTATATTCAGTGGCCGTTAGGCAGCCTTTGAATGCTGAATGAGCATATACAATCAATTTGTTATGGCTGCTTCTATATTTTGATCAGCAAATCGTTGCTTCCTGTAGATTTTCTAAATATTCTGGTAATTCTTCTGTACTGCAAAGGTATATGGAAGAAGTGAAATATAGAATTAAAAATAAGAACCGAAAATTCATGAAATATCTTTCAGTTTACTTATGTATCAATTATATTTCGAGCTGAAAGTCATCTGGATGTGTTAGCTTTTCTATTATTTTAATCCATTAGGATGGCAATAACACCCCTCCATGCAGGCATTCATATAAATGCTGATGATGTTATTTCGCCAATTGGACCCCGTTACACTGAAAGGAATCAAGCAACATTTTCGAAAAGGAAGAGTTAAAATTCATTCTGCTAAATTCGAATGATTTTCTTTACATTCTATAAAACAGAACTAAGAGAAATTGTTTCCCTAGTAACATTTTATCAGTTATAAATTGTTTATCTTGGATCACCAAAGGCTGCGATATTCATTTGCGTCACAAGATATTGTTAAAGTTTTAACAAGTGCAATATCGAGTACATTTTTTTTAGAAAAAACGTGTCAATTTGGAAGCAGTTTCAATTGATATCCTAGGGACAGAGAGAAAGCAATAATAGCTTTCAATCCGACAGAACAAAACAATGTCACGCAATCCTCCAGCCAAGGACAAAACATCCATAATAATTGTATATTTCATGATGAGAACTTCAAATTCCAAAATTCATTCTGTTTATAGTGATTCAATTAAATTGTTGAAATAAAAATGTTATATGTATAGAGAATAGGTCTATGATTGGGGCATCAAAAAATAATCTATCGAATACCACATGAGAGTTCGATAAAGTAGAAAATAATTTTCCAGATTCTTTCTCAAATTTGTTGCCATTTGGCAATAGCCACTCGAGCCCTTCGGGCAACAAGTTTTCGAAAAATCTGTCAAATTATTTTCACTTTATTGTCACTCTCTTGTGATATTACAACAGAATATTTCTCAATAAATGTGACTCATTTGTTTTCGTGCCTTGACTCTTTGGGGAAATTCAATCAAAGGAAATGAACTATTATTCTTCATTAGTATCGATAGTTATCGTTAATTGATTAGAATTATTGGAAATGAAAAGTGTAATAAACTTGTTTTCGCATAAGTTCTTGATCCTGTCCTTCATTTACTATTCCACTCATAAATATTATGCAGAAAAATTCATAGAAATTGATTGATGATTATTTTGTAATGTGTTAAAGTTCAAACAACAGATGAACTGAAAATCTGCAAGTTTTTTGAATGAATAATCGTTACACGTGCTCTGATAACGAGTGAGTGAATTCTTTCCTGATTAAAGTCTGAGAACAAATCCTCTAACAATGAGTTGTAATAATTTCAAATAACAAAATTATATTGAATGTACAAAAGCGTAGAAGGGCAACAAAAACTTTCATTCATATTTCAAAGACCTTTCTGACTTATTGAATCCTTTTTAATTCTAGGACTTCTCTTCGTAAGCCTAGAAACTTTTACCTTCTTGGAACTGTGAATTCCAACTTAGATCTCGAAATCCCGATAGTCTTGAAAATAGAATAAAAAATCTTTAATTGTTATTTTACGGACTTTTTCACGAAAGCGTAGGATGACCACTAACATTTTTATTATTATTTCTGATCCTGCTGTAATCCTTGAAGAAGCTGAAGAAGCAACACGCCATTTAAGACCTGCCAAGTCCAGGAAACATTATGAAATATTTTTCGTACTTTATAAATAAAGAGAAAAACGGATGGTAATGACAATAAATGATGAAGTCCTGCTGTCGTATTTCTTGAACTTGAAGAAGTATTCAATTTCATTCATGTGGTCCAAGTACTCGATCTAGATCACTGCCTATCTGAAGAGTGAGTTGAGAGGATACAAGGTTGCATTGTTGGAAAGAGCACACGTTGAAGAATTTTTTGATGTGAGCTTGAGATAAAGAATATTTGATGATCAAGGTACCGATATTTCGTAATCTTTCAGACAGTTTAGATAATAAACTTCGGAGAAGTGATAGTGGGAGTTTCTGGTGCCTGTCGATGCTGTAAATTGACGAATCCAAAAATTATTGATGTACAAGACAGGGGCCCATATCTGCTTGTTTCGATATCATATACGAAAACCGGTATTTCACGAAAATTCACAATTATAGAAGCAGGATTCCCTATAAATACTATGGAGACGTGTCGAAAATACGTGTCCTCACGTCCAATGACAGATTCTTTTGCGATACGCCAATCAGAAATGTACTTCACAACCTGTTGGAATCAACACTTTGTCGAAAGTTCCATAAAGAGGTGCTTCATTTTTTAATCTGACAAACATAGAAGCTAATAGAATCCATTGTATGAGATGCACTTCAACAATCTTACTGGCTAATAAAGATGCTGATCTTCCAAAAATTGAACGAAATGGTGGGTTGAGGAGCTCAGCTGTAGCGGAAAGGATTCTATATATAATTAGCTTGATATAGCAAAAAAAAATCCATGGTTCTTCTGCTACTAATCGATCCTCAAGAGGAGACATCTATTGATTCTAGAGATTCATCAAAAATTTCGATACGGACTATCCGTTCTGAAACCGAAGACAACTATAAGCTTGTTAATGATGAAATCGAAGTGAAATATGATAAAACAAATAACGAAATGTCTGTTAATATAAATATTAATGTTAATATAAGTGAAATGTGTATCATTCACGATTGTATGTTCACAAGTGTGGATTATACTTCAATTATTAGGTGATTGTGGATAAATATAGTGTTTTGCTTTGACCTCGACAATTCATAATGACCGATTATTGCCTGCTCCTTTAAACTTACGTTTTCTGTTTCAGAACTGCGGGGGTGAAGGGAAGCATCAAAGTGAATGGTAAGCCGAGACAAATGAAGCTATTTAATAAACTTTCGTGCTACATCATGCAAGAGGATTTGGTCCAGCCCTTGTTGAGTGTTAGGGAGTCTATGGTGATAGCAGCTAAACTGAAGCTAGGATCCACCATAGGACATACGGAGAAACTTGCAGTGGTAAGAAGCAATCATTACAACATGGTTGAGTGGAAGAGCACATAGTTAGGTGAAAGAGCAATTAGCGATATAATCGTGAAATTGAACTCATTTATTATTATTATTTGTTGGAAAAATCTCCAGTCAGCAATAACACACACGCTTACTCAAAGTTTCTTGGATCAGTGACTCCCACCTTTTCTATCAAAGTGACCACTGATTTGAATTCATAATGTAAAACGTTACTTTACTATGTAGTGAGTTTATTTCCGTTCCGATTTCTAGTCTACTATACTATATACTATACCGATAGAAATATTTTTCCTTTATACCAGAAGCAGAGGACAAATTCCTTATTCCAAATGGAGTACTTATTTTGTAACATTTTTTTCAGTTTTTCAACAGATTTTAGTCCCATTTTGTGTTACACCCAAATTTAATAGTTTTCGAAATATAAATTTTTGGGTGAAATATTTTAGTTATAGCACTACTCCAAAAAAATCATAACTCATGAAAAGTAATAGTTGGTAATGTAAAATTATACAGAATCACACCTGAAGTATCAAGTCATAAAAAGTGTTCATCAAATTTTCAAAAATAATTTATGTTGTGGTCACACTTTCTACCTGAAACATAACATCGAGAAAACTGAAAAATAACGATTTTTTCAAATGGAAACGTTGCACTATTCTGTTCATTTTTGATACTAAGAAAAATAAGGATATCAAATTCACCTTCCTACCTAAAATACACCCCTGGCAAGATCTATCCGATTTTGGAAAGTATGTGGCAAGTGAATATCTGGATAATTTTTCTGTTCTGTGTTATAAATTATTATGGCCGATTAAAATAATTAGAAAAATTATCACAAATACAAGAACATATTTTTTTTTTGTTTTTGGAGGGATAATTACCCCTCTCAACTCTAGATGAACTTTTCAACTCGAGAACGGTTAGAGATAGAGCAACTCTGCGAAAGCCAATCGATTCAGAATAATGAGATTAGTTTATTCTGTGAATTTCAAATCGATCGACAAAAACAATAATTAACCAAAAACAGTCCCAAGAGGTAGACCCCCAAAAATAATAAAAAATATGAAATCATCAGTTCCACTTGAAAATGTATATGTGCATATGAGTGCATGTGAAAGAATAGTATATTGTGTATCTAGTAGTAAAAGCAATAGGTACATTCCTGGACGACAATGTAAGCGATAAGCCGAGGCCAACAAGCATTGAAGTCTGGGAATGTGCTTTTACTACAAGGTACACATACTATTTTTTCTGAAATCGCAATCAGCATTATCATAAATTAAGGAATTATACTTATTGTTTGCGTGCATTCATTTACTGTCTAAAATGTATAAAAGCCGTCAAAAATTTTCCCGGATCGTTTACGATACGGGAAAGTACTTTCCTGTACAGTTTAGTGCCGAAAACGGTCCGGGAAAGTTCGTTGCTCAGCAACGGACTAAAATACTAGATTAGCGTATTTTGAGGCCTGAAGTTGCTCCGAGAAAGTGGGCATTCTTGAACGATTTCAGAAAAAGGTAAATTTTACGAATGTGAACGAAAAAATGATGAAAACAAAATGTTGTAGGGAAATGACCTTTCTAAACTCTAGATAAACCTTTCAACTCGAGAACGGTTGGAGATAGAGTGATTCTGCGAACGCCAATCGATTTAGAATGATGAACTTAGTATACTTTGAGAATTTTGAATCGATCGAGGAAAACAATAAAAATTCTCGAAGAGGTAAACTCCTAAAAATCATGAAAAATACAAAATCATCAGATTTCTGTTCTGTTGAAGGAATTCACGAAAATCATCACGAATATAACTACAACTTTTTTTTTGTTTTCGGTGGGGAAATTACTCCTCTCAACTCCAGATGAACTTTTCAACTCTAGAACGGAGCAGATCGCAGAGAAAGCAGATCGATTCAGTATAGTTAAATAACTATACTCTGTGAAATTCAAATCGATCAACAATAACAAAAAAAGTCCCAAGTGGTAGACCCCTAAAAATTACAAATGGACATTTGTATGCCTGTGTTCAAATTTTACGGAAAGAAATAAAAAAATTAATGACGAAAACGTCTCCAACTCTAGATGAACTTTTCAATTCGAGAACGGTTGGAGATATAGCAATTCTGCAATCGATTTAGAATGATGAAATTAGTATACTTTGTACATTCTAAATCGATCGACGAAAACAAAAAAACTCATAAATTTATTTAAAATCATGAAAAATACAGATTAATCAGATTCACTTGAATTTCGTATCATGCAGATTCCGAAAATTTATGATTTTCTCAGATACAATGGCGAATTAACAAATTTTACACAAATTATCAGAAACATAGGTAATTTTTTTTCAGGAAAATGACCCCTCTCTACTCTATATGAACTCTCCAACTGGATAACGGTTGGAAATAGATCAATTCTGCAAACACCAGTCGATTCAGAATTATAAAATTATTATAAATTGCAACAATCAAGTCGATTGACGACAAATAAAATGACTCATAAAAATTCCCCAAGGAGCAGACCCCTAAATATCTTCAAAAACAAAACCATCAGGTTCACTTCGAGTTCGTACTATAAAAACAAGTTTTTTCTGTTCTGTGTCATGCATTTTGATGGCGAATCAACCAAATTACCAAAATTATTAGGAATATAATTTTTGTTTCATCCCTGTATATTTTATTCCACAGGTAGATGAGGTTATACAGCTCCTAGGTCTGGAGAAGTGTTACGATACGAGAACAGAACACCTTTCCGGGGGTCAAAGAAGGAGGCTTATTGTTGCTCTGGAGCTGGTGAACAATCCTCCTGTGATATTTTTGGACGAACCTACCAGGTAGGTTATTAATATTATTATTACTATTTTCCGTAAGGAATGTCCTAGTCGAGCGATGTCTCTGGTATCATTTACCCAAATAACCACTACCCACGTCGGTGAGGTAGGTGACTATTAGTTTCGAGAATCATGTGCCCTGAGCATACGATGTGAACTACAGAAGATGGCCTTCTGCATTCTGGACTAGTGTACATCATGTCCGCTCCCTGTGATTTAGAAAACACGTTTCCGACTTATCTCGGAATGATACTAGAGTATTATTCCCATATAATTTCCAAAATTTACATGCACACATTGAACTTGATTTAATATTTTGTTTTATTTATTTCAGTGGGCTAGATAACGTTGCTATCAAACAATGTATGGAACTGTTACAAAAAATCACAAGGTTAGGCAGAACAGTGATATGTACTATCCATCAACCACCTGCTTCGCTATTCCAGAATTTTGACCAGGTAAGCTGTACAAATTAGGGATATTCAGAGTGGGCGGAACACCTGGAAACGACCAAAAGCATAGGTACGAGAACGTGCCAATTGTTACTACAAGGAGACTCAAATTGTTTTTAGTTGACAAATCTTTTTATAATGTTAGTGAGTTTTGTGATAAAATTGAATAGTTTTGTAATTGTAGGTTATTTATTTTATATGTTAATGATTTTCACAATCCCTATAAATGAATATGTCGAAAGGATAATTGATTGATGTAATTGATCAATAAGAGGCTATGGTAAATGAATAAGTTTATGTGCTGGGGAAGAGATTGCGTCTTGAGAGTCAGTTAATCGAGTTTATTCATCTAGCAGTCTAAAATTTCATCAATTCTGGAACATATGACGTATTGTACAAAGATCACACATATATGAACCGACAACACTTGATCCGCAATAGTTCTATACATTTGTCTATACTTTTCAGGTATATGTGATGGCCAATGGGTACTGTGTTTTCAACGGATCACCATCCAGATTAGTTCCTTTCATGTCATCCGCCAACTGTATTTGTCCCTCAACATCCACACCTGCTGAATATAGTAAGTACATATCAAGAAACATGCCGTCATTATTTTCGTACAGCATTTCCGGAATAGACATTGTTTCAGTATCTCGCTAGATTGGGTCAAAACGAATGTTCTCAATTGATTCAACAAAATTACTTACAAACTGGATGATCAGCTGCTTTGATTTATTTCAATTAATTTTTCCGACGATCACATACAAAAATGACATATATCACCCCAGAGTTTCAAAATCTGGATTGATATGTGTATTGAGTTATAATAATATAAGCGCATTTTCATAATAAAAATAAGTTGACCCTGCGTGAAATCGAACCCATGACATCTCTAGTTGAAAAAGTGACGCGTCAAAAAAATTTAAAGAAAACAACTCAATTTTCCAATAATTCATTAGTCAAATTATCGAAAATAAATCAACAAACTATTCACATGATGTACATGCACCATGCCGGAGATAAACGAAATTCGGAGCTTCCTTTCTCATATTTCTAAATTTCGACATCGCCAGTGGTTTAATATATCATTTCGTTTGCAGTAATAGAACTGGTCCAGTCAAATCCCGAAAATATAAACGAACTCCAGAATCACATTCAGAATGGAAAATGCAACATGAAAGATAATAACAACGAGAGATCATTAGCGGATATGAATTCTTGCGGAACATGTGAAATTTACCAGGACACAACACAACCAAGTAAGATATTTTTCATCATACCTACAGTACTTGCTTTCGAGGATATTATCATGAATTTTGTTTCATTTTAAATTCATGTTGTAACTATATTATCACAGATCCAGGAAAAAATATTACGTCCTCTTCTTCATTAGAGAAGCAAAGCAGAATATCGTCAGCAAAAAGTTTCAGCTTTGGTGTATTATATATCATTTATGAATGAAATAAATGATATTGGTCCCAGTGACGTACCTTGAGGTACCCATACTTGACATTTTCTATATTCGAATAAATTTCATTATATTTGACAAGTTGTTCTCTATTTTGTAAGAAGCTCTGGAACTAATCGAAAACTTTCCCTCCGATTCCATACTTGCTTAGGTCGATATTTATAGTTTCAAACGCACTATATAAGTTCAAGAAAACGACCCCCATGATTTTCTTGTCATCAATATCTACTTTTCACTTTGAAATAAAAAACTTTAGAGCTGTTACACATGAGCGAGATTTTCTGAAGCATGATTGTTGTTGAATTAGTATTTCATTACTATGACCTAATTCAAGGAGTTTATTTTTGATGGCTAGCTCTAACAGTTTTCCAATTTTTCGTAGTGTATTGATAGGACGATGTTCAGTTGTGTATTCATTACCTTTGGAATCGAAATCACTGTAGCGTTTGAAATTTCGCTGTCGGAATTTACGAGTGTCTCCTTAAATATAATTTGTTTTTCATTCTTATTTCTTTTTCCATTCCATTCCAGTTCAAAATAGAATGTTACAGTCGAATGAATACTGTCCAGGTCTGATCAAATCAGTGAACAGTCAGCTATATTTTGTATGTTGAGAGAATATCTTCAGCTCGTTCACATAAAAGAAGTTACAATAATGATAACAGTCACGGATGACATTAAAGTAGATGAGAAAACATATTGGTTCCAGACGCGAACCCTGAGGTACTCCGGATGTTACAGTATGAGGAGGCAATTCATTGCTACTATTTGTGTTCTATCATAGAGATGTAATCTATCTGAGTTTTTATGACATGCACTCTTAAAATGAATCCTGAATAAATAAAGAAAGGAGATTATATGTCCAATAACCCAGAAATATTAATATTTTTCAGACACTTCGCATCATGAAGTAGTTTTTCCCACATCATTCTGGACCCAACTCCAAATCCTCCTATATAGAATGTTCACACAACAGAAAAGGAACAAGCCCATGCTGTATATACAGTTCTTGCACCACTTGATATCCAGTATATTGATAGGTGGGATTTTCATTGGAACAGGCAACTTGGCTAGTCAAACGATGTCTGTGTTCAAAAGCTGTATTACTGTAAACGTATTTTATATGTACACCTACGTTATGTCGCCGGTATTACTATGTGAGTAGTTTCATCTTGTGATCTTATAACCCCATAAGCTTTAGAAATACAATTCCATAGTCCTTAAATCGACAAAAGCTAGAAAACACCCATCACACAAAAATTAATTTTGAAATATTTGTGGTCCCCTTAGGGCCTGTTCTCACCAGAACAATTGGTAACCATAAGGCCCAAATCAGTTGATCTTGCAACTCTTTTGTAACCTCGGCAACGTGAAGTAGTGAGGCGGCACACGAGTCGATTCAAATGAAACTAGTTTGCAATCACTCTCACAAATCGGTTGTATGCGACCATTTGCCGAGGTCGCAGTTGCATTGCAGTTGAAGGTGTTCACCACGTGGTTACAGGTTATTTTGTATGCAAAAATGGCTGGTCAAGAAATGAATTTAAAATTTGTCGGAGAGGTAGAGAAACACGAAGAACTATATAATTATAAACTTCCTGGGTATTCAAGAAACGATGTGACAGAGAAAGCTTGGCAACAAGTGGCTATCAAAATGAATATGTCAGGTATGTAAACTTGTGGAATTTATTATTGCAATATGTTAGAATACATGATAACGTTAGTCCGCATTCTTCCCTGGTACTGAGAATTTCCACTGCCATGGTAGGCATGCACGAGGAGAAAGAAAATAGTTCTCCAAATAATTTCTCAAATTGATCGCAGAAGAACCTTCATGTATTACCAAGTCTCGTATTTCTATGTTGTTGGGTATTTCGACTATCTCGTTTCTTTCGAATTGGGAATTGTACTGTATTTCCTCCCGTTTCCTTACGAAGTTTTGAAGGACGCAAGCAGCTTCAATTATATTATCGACTGTTTTGGAGAACGACATCGTATGGGCCCATTGAACACCGCGAACTTTTCTGCTGCCATTCCAAACACATTCAATAGTTTTTCTTCCTCGGCTCAATCTGTAATAAAATATCCTCTTGACATTGTCGATGGTTCTGCTTGAATAGGGCCTCAATAAATTGCGTGATAATGGGAACGCTTCATCTTCTGCAAAGTAGGATGGAAACGTGTTTGTTTCGTCATATCGCAATGAAGAGTGCAAAGGGATGTCGGAACCGCCATTGGTTAGCCAGTAGTTCATTGCAGAACCTGGTTCTACCATGGTGAATAGGCCATCTGCATCGCAGACTGCCAGTAGTACGGTAGAATGGAAGTGCTTGTAGTTGAAGTTGTCAGAATCTGTATTTGGAAATTTCTCAATTCGGATGTGTAGGTACAGGCATATAAATTTCCTTCAATGCGTCCCAGATAACATCGGTAGTTTCTTTGATAATTCTTCTCACTGTACTCTCACCTCTTGTAAGAATAAAAGATCAGCAGCAGCAGCCGCAGATCAATCCGTCGCCGAATATTTCAGAGCTAAAAAAGCAAAACTACAACAGACCGGAGGAGACACTGGGTATCTGAAACTTGACAGACAAGAGTGTATCAAAATGTTTCTACTTATTATGTTACCGGAACTGGAAGAACTGAATGATTCGTAAATTAAATATTTTAAACGCCGAGTCTTATCTGTTCTAGATGAGATATCAACGCCACCCCAGCCTCCATCCCAGAACCAGCAACAGATGTCAACATTTCACTCAATGCTCTCACCACAGAATTCATCGTATATTTCGGAAACGTCGCTTGAGACGCAAATTTCGGATGTAACGTATGCAACAGAATATTACCATTCTTTTTCACAGAGTCTTCATGCAGATTGATTTATATTTTTCAATAAAGAGAAATAATGTTTTTGATAATATTCTGTTAGTTTTCAATAAATATATGTTAGTATTATGACACACAAAAGAAGATAAATAAATCAAAAATTACCTCAGAGTAATCAATATTCTTACTCGTGCAGGCAAACATTCCCTCATATTTGTGTCCATCTTCTCTATGTAGGTAAGTTTCTTTCGACATTCGATAGAAAGCAATGAACTCTCTATCAGATTCAGACAGCTCCTGTGCTGCTACAAAAAATCTAGAATTCAGAGTTTCTCTTATGTATGGATGGACCCAGTAGGCCCTTTGTGTCCTGCGTTGTCTGTGATATCGATAATAATCAATCATGTCTTCATCATCTGAGTCAGAATACATTGTAAAATATATGCACTGTTCTGCCAACTGATTGAAACTGTCTTATAGTGGTCGCATCCGCGTGCATGCAGAAGTTTCACATTAGTTGTGAACTGGTTGCAAGATCAACTGATCTGCAACCTTTGTCTCGAAACAGTGCAACTGCAATGCAACTGCAAAGCAACTGCAACGCAACTGCAACGCAACTGCAACGCAACTGCAATGCAACTGCAACGCAACTGCAACGCAACTGCAACGCAACTGCAACGCAACTGCAACGCAACTGCAACGCAACTGCAACGCAACTGCAACGCAACTGCAACGCAACTGCTACGCGACTCATCACACATATTGCTATAGCAGTTGCGTTGCAATTGCGTTGCAATTGCGTTGCAGTTGCGTTGCATTTGTGTTGCAGTTGTGTTGCAGTTGCGTTGCATTTGCATTGTAGTTGCTTTGCGGTTGCCGATTGCTTTGGTGAGAACAGGCCCTTAGGCCATACTTCTAGATTTTGTCAGCCGCATATTCCAGGACAATCTGATCAACTGATATATTTATATATAAAATTCATAATTTCTAGTTCCCTTGGAAGTCAAGATGATGAAACGGGAATACTTCAATAGATGGTACAGCGTCAAGGCATACTACGTTGCCGTTACTCTCGCAAATATTCCTTCACTGGTAAGTTCCTATCCAGGGTTTTGGACATGTATATGTGTAGATGAAACCTTCAAAAGATATGAATATTCAAATAGGTTCCTTCATTGTCTACATAAACACATGAGTAAGAATAATAATAATCTGGTCGAGGCTTTACCACCTTTCGATCTACCACAGTCGGTCTGGCTGTATAGGGAAGCCTGCATCAGTCCTGACATCTAATTGTAGATACCTTTCTTTAGTCATTACGTCAGAAGAATTTTTCCTTTCATACCCATGAAATATTCAATGAAAAATATTTTTTTGCAGGTAATCAATGTTCTGTTGTTCAACTCTATAGTTTATTTAATGATAAACCATCCATGGGAGTGGGACAGATTCGTGTGGTTCAATCTGATGGGGTTGGCAATATCGCTGTGTTCGCAAGGACTTGGTTATGCCATTGGAGCTTCTTTCGAAATATTGGTAAGTGTTCCACCATTGATTTGGACGTCAATTGGTTGTTTGATTACAAGATACGCACTTGCAATTGGGTCTTCTTGGAAGAACGTTGCACAAATATCTGTCAGATGTAGTTCAACGTCCGTCGTGGTAATAGTCACGGAAGTAGTCGTTTTCTGACAGAAATTTGCCTCATTTTTCTACTTAGTGAAAAAGTGTGGAAAGAAAGAGTACTTCACGTTTTTTCGATTATATTCGTTTCATTCAAGTAAAATAATACATCCAGAAGAATAATTATGACTATCCAAATTATCAATAATTTCCTTTGTTTCATAAATATAATATACTGGCATCAAAAACATACAGAGAACACTTGATCTACATCCATTAAAATTATTTTTGTTTCGATAGCTGACCCAAAATGGTACAAAATGGTTATTAATTTCCTGGCATATATCATGGGAATCACTAATTTTAATTTGTGGTTATATGTTTAATTCGTTTTGGTGCTACTAGAATTATAAAGCAAGGCTTTTATGCCAATCCAAAGTTATTTTGGATTAGTATTGATGAATTTATTCTTATTGAATTTTCGTTTTGTTTCTCTAATTATTTATTTTTCACTTATCTGTAATACTCTTCTTTGGGATTTCTGTTGATATTGATAAGTGGTAGTACCTACCTACAAGTAGTACCTTTCATCTTAATTGTGAAATGGTGTACCAATATTGTTTCATAAAGTTACTGTGTAGCGAAACATGTAGCGAGTATGATAAAAATCTGTGAAAATCAGATCTAATCTACTATCTTAGTGTTATACAGAATATTTCATAAAATTATATTTCTTTCAATGAACCACCCTATATTTTTTCATGCATTTCGATTCGTAATAACATTATCAACAACAAATCTAATTAGACTTTTTTTCGTAAAGGTGAAAATAAGATAATTTTATCAATAGGAAACATTTATAACAAACGGACTTAATAAAGCGCTATAAAATATCGAGTAAATGTTCAAAAACACCGCCTTCTTGTTGAACATATATTTGTGCCTTCTATTGACACTACGTGTGGCATTCAACACAGTTCGGCCATCAATTCTAAGAATTAAAGTTTCAATTTAATTTTTCAGTACATTCGAGGTGGTGCTGTAGGTTTTCCGGGTTTTCCTACAGCTGAAAAGTGAATACATCACCTAAAACATCAGTAAGTCGCCCCGGAGTGCCACGGCAAATAATAATAATAGCTGTCCCCCACCCGCACAGGCTATGCCTTTGGGTACATTCAACGAGTGTTTATGAGGGAGTATTATTATTATATTATTATTATTATTATCAAGATTATAATGTTTAATTTTGGACACCTAATTTTTCAGAAATCCCCAAAAATAAAAATCTAGAGGTGTCTTATCTGGTTAACGAGGTGGTCACTTAACAGGACCATTTGTAACAATCCATCTGTTTCCAAAACAGCCTCGCAGCAACATTAATACTGAATCGTATTTGCGGATTGTGGGGATGGACTAGAAATGGATTATGTCTACTCCAATAATGAAAATTCTTTCTATTAAGTATACATCCTATGGTTTGAAAAATTAGCCTCATCGCTCCATATAATTTTCCTATAGAAGTTTGGTTCTCTTGTCTGCATTTATTCATCAGGATCACCAGGTTCTAGTGATTGCAATGGTCTTAACTTATAAGGAGAAATCTTATGTTTCTTCATAATTCGTTGAATACCAGACAGTGGAACAGCTATTTCTCTAGATAAATCTCTGATGGAATTATTTGGATATACCTCGAAGTAGGATAAAACGTCAATTTCTGTATGTAAGTAAATTTTGTAATTTTTTTTTTCAGGGAGGATCAGTCGTAGCGCCCCACTTCTTAGCTGTCCTACTCGCCTTGTCGGTCTACGGAATGGGCTACAAAGACGACGTAAAAACCTTCATGAAAGTCCTCATGTCCACGAGCTACTTGCGCTACGGGGTGGTCGGCATCACGGGGTCAGTCTTCAACGACAGGGAACCACTGGAGTGTGACGACTTCTACTGTCACTATCGAGATTCCAAGATACTGATGGCCGACATGGGCATGGCAAACACACAAACGGCGAATCAGTTCTACCTCAGCCTTCTGATGATAGCGGTTTTCAGGGTGTTTGCGTACGTGGTGCTCAAGTACAGGATGACTTCGGAACTCAGGAACAGAATCGTTCACTTCGCTGTGAAAGTCATCAAACAGAACGAAACCTGAAAGCGTTTTCAGAGATTGTTGAGGCTGATGCGTGTTGTTATTGTATACGGGTAGAATGGCGGAAGAAGTAGGTACTCTCGAGTGTATAACGAATTGAAATCGATGGATTTTCGAAAGCGCGATCGAATTGTTGGTTCCTGATGGATAGATCACCGTAGGAAATTGCCAAAGACTTCCAGTGAATGAATACCAGAGAGCCTCGTCGAGTACGCCTTTCATATTAGTTCGTTGGAATATCGTAATAAATTCTTCCACAAAATTGGCGTTTTATTTTGCAACTTGAGTTATCTTCCTCGTGCAAAAGTCTTTTGGTAAATTTGTCCAAAATTTTAATACGTCGTTCTCGAGTAATGTCCAAATAATCGCGATTTTTCGATTTCACGGGAATATGATGATTCAGAAGTATGTAGACACTTTTGAGTATTACTAAATGCATGATTCCGCAATCGGAAGTGCTTCCAGACTTTTTCCAGCACCCTCCGTTCTCGAGTAATGTCCAAATAATCGCGTTTTTTCGATTTTGAGACATCTCTCCCTAATTTCACGGGAACATGATGATTCAGAAGTATGTCGAAACTCATGTGTCTTACTAAATGCATGATTCCGCAATCACGAGTGCTTTCAAAATTACTCCAGCACCCTCCGTTCTCGAGTAGTGTCCAAATAATCGTGATTTTTCGATTTCACGGGAATATGATGAATCAGAAGTATGTAGAAACTTTTGTGTATATCTAAATTCATGATTACGCAATCGGAAGTGCTTCTAGACTTTTTCCAGCACCCTCCGTTCTCGAGTAATGTCCAAATAATCGCGTTTTTTCGATTTTGAGACGTCTCTCCCTAATTTCACGGGAACATGATGATTCAGAAGTATGTAGAAACTTTTGTGTATTACTAAATGCATGATTCCGCAATCAGAAGTGCTTTCAAAATTACACCAGCAAACTCCGTTCTCGAGTGATGTCCAAATAATCGCATTTTTTCGAATTTGGGACGTCTCTCCCTAATTTCACGGGAACATGATGATTCAGAAGTATGTCGAAACTCATGTGTCTTACTAAATGCATGATTCCGCAATCACGAGTGCTTTCAAAATTACTCCAGCACCCTCCGTTCTCGAGTAGTGTCCAAATAATCGCGATTTTTCGATTTCACGGGAACATGATGATTCAGAAGTATGTCGAAACTTTCGTGTCTTACTAAATGCATGATTCCGCAATCAGAAGTGCTTTCAAAATTACACCAGCAAACTCCGTTCTCGAGTAATGTCCAAATAATCGCATATTTTCGAATTTGGGACGTCTCTTCCTAATTTCACGGGAACATGATGATTCAGAAGCATGTCGAAACTCATGTGTCTTACTAAATGCATGATTCCGCAATCACGAGTGCTTTCAAAATTACACCAGCAAACTCCGTTCTCGAGTAATGTCCAAATAATCGCATATTTTCGAATTTGGGACGTCTCTCCCTAATTTCACGAGAACATGATGATTCAGAAGTATGTCGAAACTCATGTGTCTTACTAAATGCATGATTCCGCAATGACAAATGCTTTCAGAATTACTCCAGCACCCTCCGTTCTCGAGTAATATCCAAATAATCGCGTATTTTCGATTTTGAGGCGTCTCTCCCTAATTTCACGGGATCATGATGATTCAGCAGTATGTCGAAACTTTCGTGTCTTACTAAATGCATGATTCCGCAATCAGAAGTGCTTTCAAAATTACACCAGCAAACTCCGTTCTCGAGTAATGTCCAAATAATCGCATTTTTTCGAATTTGGGACGTCTCTCCCTAATTTCACGAGAACATGATGATTCAGAAGTATGTCGAAACTCATGTGTCTTACTAAATGCATGATTCCGCAATGACAAATGCTTTCAGAATTACTCCAGCACCCTCCGTTCTCGAGTAATATCCAAATAATCGCGTATTTTCGATTTTGAGGCGTCTCTCCCTAATTTCACGGGATCATGATGATTCAGCAGTATGTCGAAACTTTCGTGTCTTACTAAATGCATGTTTCTGCAATCAGGAATGCTTTCAGAATTACTCCAGCATCCTCCGTTCTCGAGTAATGTCCAAATAATCGCATTTTTTCGAATTTGGGACGTCTCTCCCTAATTTCACGGGAACATGATGATTCAGAAGTATGTCAAAACTCATGTGTCTTACTAAATGCATGATTCCGCAATCACGAGTGCTTTCAGAATTACTCCAGCACCCTCCGTTCTCGAGTAATGTCCAAATAATCGCGATTTTTCGATTTCATGGGAACATGATGATTCAGAAGTATGTCGAAACTCATATGTCTTACTAAATGCATGATTCTGCAATCAGGAATGCTTTCAGAATTACTCCAGCACCCTCCGTTCTCGAGTAATATCCAAATAATCGCGTATTTTCGATTTTGAGGCGTCTCTCCCTAATTTCACGGGATCATGATGATTCAGCAGTATGTCGAAACTTTCGTGTCTTACTAAATGCATGATTCCGCAATCAGAAGTGCTTTCAAAATTACACCAGCAAACTCCGTTCTCGAGTAATGTCCAAATAATCGCATTTTTTCGAATTTGGGACGTCTCTCCCTAATTTCACGAGAACATGATGATTCAGAAGTATGTCGAAACTCATGTGTCTTACTAAATGCATGATTCCGCAATGACAAATGCTTTCAGAATTACTCCAGCACCCTCCGTTCTCGAGTAATGTCCAAATAATCGCGTATTTTCGATTTTGAGGCGTCTCTCCCTAATTTCACGGGATCATGATGATTCAGCAGTATGTCGAAACTTTCGTGTCTTACTAAATGCATGATTCCGCAATCAGAAGTGCTTTCAAAATTACACCAGCAAACTCCGTTCTCGAGTAATGTCCAAATAATCGCATTTTTTCGAATTTGGGACGTCTCTCCCTAATTTCACGAGAACATGATGATTCAGAAGTATGTCGAAACTCATGTGTCTTACTAAATGCATGATTCCGCAATGACAAATGCTTTCAGAATTACTCCAGCACCCTCCGTTCTCGAGTAATATCCAAATAATCGCGTATTTTCGATTTTGAGGCGTCTCTCCCTAATTTCACGGGATCATGATGATTCAGCAGTATGTCGAAACTTTCGTGTCTTACTAAATGCATGATTCCGCAATCAGAAGTGCTTTCAAAATTACACCAGCAAACTCCGTTCTCGAGTAATGTCCAAATAATCGCATTTTTTCGAATTTGGGACGTCTCTCCCTAATTTCACGAGAACATGATGATTCAGAAGTATGTCGAAACTCATGTGTCTTACTAAATGCATGATTCCGCAATGACAAATGCTTTCAGAATTACTCCAGCACCCTCCGTTCTCGAGTAATGTCCAAATAATCGCGTATTTTCGATTTTGAGGCGTCTCTCCCTAATTTCACGGGATCATGATGATTCAGCAGTATGTCGAAACTTTCGTGTCTTACTAAATGCATGATTCCGCAATCAGAAGTGCTTTCAAAATTACACCAGCAAACTCCGTTCTCGAGTAATGTCCAAATAATCGCATTTTTTCGAATTTGGGACGTCTCTCCCTAATTTCACGAGAACATGATGATTCAGAAGTATGTCGAAACTCATGTGTCTTACTAAATGCATGATTCCGCAATGACAAATGCTTTCAGAATTACTCCAGCACCCTCCGTTCTCGAGTAATATCCAAATAATCGCGTATTTTCGATTTTGAGGCGTCTCTCCCTAATTTCACGGGATCATGATGATTCAGCAGTATGTCGAAACTTTCGTGTCTTACTAAATGCATGATTCCGCAATCAGAAGTGCTTTCAAAATTACACCAGCAAACTCCGTTCTCGAGTAATGTCCAAATAATCGCATTTTTTCGAATTTGGGACGTCTCTCCCTAATTTCACGAGAACATGATGATTCAGAAGTATGTCGAAACTCATGTGTCTTACTAAATGCATGATTCCGCAATGACAAATGCTTTCAGAATTACTCCAGCACCCTCCGTTCTCGAGTAATGTCCAAATAATCGCGTATTTTCGATTTTGAGGCGTCTCTCCCTAATTTCACGGGATCATGATGATTCAGCAGTATGTCGAAACTTTCGTGTCTTACTAAATGCATGATTCCGCAATCAGAAGTGCTTTCAAAATTACACCAGCAAACTCCGTTCTCGAGTAATGTCCAAATAATCGCATTTTTTCGAATTTGGGACGTCTCTCCCTAATTTCACGAGAACATGATGATTCAGAAGTATGTCGAAACTCATGTGTCTTACTAAATGCATGATTCCGCAATGACAAATGCTTTCAGAATTACTCCAGCACCCTCCGTTCTCGAGTAATGTCCAAATAATCGCGTATTTTCGATTTTGAGGCGTCTCTCCCTAATTTCACGGGATCATGATGATTCAGCAGTATGTCGAAACTTTCGTGTCTTACTAAATGCATGATTCCGCAATCAGAAGTGCTTTCAAAATTACACCAGCAAACTCCGTTCTCGAGTAATGTCCAAATAATCGCATTTTTTCGAATTTGGGACGTCTCTCCCTAATTTCACGAGAACATGATGATTCAGAAGTATGTCGAAACTCATGTGTCTTACTAAATGCATGATTCCGCAATGACAAATGCTTTCAGAATTACTCCAGCACCCTCCGTTCTCGAGTAATATCCAAATAATCGCGTATTTTCGATTTTGAGGCGTCTCTCCCTAATTTCACGGGATCATGATGATTCAGCAGTATGTCGAAACTTTCGTGTCTTACTAAATGCATGTTTCTGCAATCAGGAATGCTTTCAGAATTACTCCAGCATCCTCCGTTCTCGAGTAATGTCCAAATAATCGCATTTTTTCGAATTTGGGACGTCTCTCCCTAATTTCACGAGAACATGATGATTCAGAAGTATGTCGAAACTCATGTGTCTTACTAAATGCATGATTCCGCAATGACAAATGCTTTCAGAATTACTCCAGCACCCTCCGTTCTCGAGTAATGTCCAAATAATCGCGTATTTTCGATTTTGAGGCGTCTCTCCCTAATTTCACGGGATCATGATGATTCAGCAGTATGTCGAAACTTTCGTGTCTTACTAAATGCATGATTCCGCAATCAGAAGTGCTTTCAAAATTACACCAGCAAACTCCGTTCTCGAGTAATGTCCAAATAATCGCATTTTTTCGAATTTGGGACGTCTCTCCCTAATTTCACGAGAACATGATGATTCAGAAGTATGTCGAAACTCATGTGTCTTACTAAATGCATGATTCCGCAATGACAAATGCTTTCAGAATTACTCCAGCACCCTCCGTTCTCGAGTAATATCCAAATAATCGCGTATTTTCGATTTTGAGGCGTCTCTCCCTAATTTCACGGGATCATGATGATTCAGCAGTATGTCGAAACTTTCGTGTCTTACTAAATGCATGATTCCGCAATCAGAAGTGCTTTCAAAATTACACCAGCAAACTCCGTTCTCGAGTAATGTCCAAATAATCGCATTTTTTCGAATTTGGGACGTCTCTCCCTAATTTCACGAGAACATGATGATTCAGAAGTATGTCGAAACTCATGTGTCTTACTAAATGCATGATTCCGCAATGACAAATGCTTTCAGAATTACTCCAGCACCCTCCGTTCTCGAGTAATGTCCAAATAATCGCGTATTTTCGATTTTGAGGCGTCTCTCCCTAATTTCACGGGATCATGATGATTCAGCAGTATGTCGAAACTTTCGTGTCTTACTAAATGCATGATTCCGCAATCAGAAGTGCTTTCAAAATTACACCAGCAAACTCCGTTCTCGAGTAATGTCCAAATAATCGCATTTTTTCGAATTTGGGACGTCTCTCCCTAATTTCACGAGAACATGATGATTCAGAAGTATGTCGAAACTCATGTGTCTTACTAAATGCATGATTCCGCAATGACAAATGCTTTCAGAATTACTCCAGCACCCTCCGTTCTCGAGTAATGTCCAAATAATCGCGTATTTTCGATTTTGAGGCGTCTCTCCCTAATTTCACGGGATCATGATGATTCAGCAGTATGTCGAAACTTTCGTGTCTTACTAAATGCATGATTCCGCAATCAGAAGTGCTTTCAAAATTACACCAGCAAACTCCGTTCTCGAGTAATGTCCAAATAATCGCATTTTTTCGAATTTGGGACGTCTCTCCCTAATTTCACGA
Source organism: Chrysolina americana (assembly GCA_958502065.1). NCBI lineage: Eukaryota > Metazoa > Arthropoda > Insecta > Coleoptera > Chrysomelidae > Chrysolina > Chrysolina americana. The sequence continues at coordinate 70,558,719 of OY293415.1, read as the reverse complement.
GAACATGATGATTCAGAAGTATGTCGAAACTCATGTGTCTTACTAAATGCATGATTCCGCAATGACAAATGCTTTCAGAATTACTCCAGCACCCTCCGTTCTCGAGTAATATCCAAATAATCGCGTATTTTCGATTTTGAGGCGTCTCTCCCTAATTTCACGGGATCATGATGATTCAGCAGTATGTCGAAACTTTCGTGTCTTACTAAATGCATGTTTCTGCAATCAGGAATGCTTTCAGAATTACTCCAGCATCCTCCGTTCTCGAGTAATGTCCAAATAATCGCATTTTTTCGAATTTGGGACGTCTCTCCCTAATTTCACGGGAACATGATGATTCAGAAGTATGTCAAAACTCATGTGTCTTACTAAATGCATGATTCCGCAATCACGAGTGCTTTCAGAATTACTCCAGCACCCTCCGTTCTCGAGTAATGTCCAAATAATCGCGATTTTTCGATTTCATGGGAACATGATGATTCAGAAGTATGTCGAAACTCATGTGTCTTACTAAATGCATGATTCCGCAATGACAAATGCTTTCAGAATTACTCCAGCACCCTCCGTTCTCGAGTAATATCCAAATAATCGCGTATTTTCGATTTTGAGGCGTCTCTCCCTAATTTCACGGGATCATGATGATTCAGCAGTATGTCGAAACTTTCGTGTCTTACTAAATGCATGATTCCGCAATCAGAAGTGCTTTCAAAATTACACCAGCAAACTCCGTTCTCGAGTAATGTCCAAATAATCGCATTTTTTCGAATTTGGGACGTCTCTCCCTAATTTCACGAGAACATGATGATTCAGAAGTATGTCGAAACTCATGTGTCTTACTAAATGCATGATTCCGCAATGACAAATGCTTTCAGAATTACTCCAGCACCCTCCGTTCTCGAGTAATATCCAAATAATCGCGTATTTTCGATTTTGAGGCGTCTCTCCCTAATTTCACGGGATCATGATGATTCAGCAGTATGTCGAAACTTTCGTGTCTTACTAAATGCATGATTCCGCAATCAGAAGTGCTTTCAAAATTACACCAGCAAACTCCGTTCTCGAGTAATGTCCAAATAATCGCATTTTTTCGAATTTGGGACGTCTCTCCCTAATTTCACGAGAACATGATGATTCAGAAGTATGTCGAAACTCATGTGTCTTACTAAATGCATGATTCCGCAATGACAAATGCTTTCAGAATTACTCCAGCACCCTCCGTTCTCGAGTAATATCCAAATAATCGCGTATTTTCGATTTTGAGGCGTCTCTCCCTAATTTCACGGGATCATGATGATTCAGCAGTATGTCGAAACTTTCGTGTCTTACTAAATGCATGATTCCGCAATCAGAAGTGCTTTCAAAATTACACCAGCAAACTCCGTTCTCGAGTAATGTCCAAATAATCGCATTTTTTCGAATTTGGGACGTCTCTCCCTAATTTCACGAGAACATGATGATTCAGAAGTATGTCGAAACTCATGTGTCTTACTAAATGCATGATTCCGCAATGACAAATGCTTTCAGAATTACTCCAGCACCCTCCGTTCTCGAGTAATATCCAAATAATCGCGTATTTTCGATTTTGAGGCGTCTCTCCCTAATTTCACGGGATCATGATGATTCAGCAGTATGTCGAAACTTTCGTGTCTTACTAAATGCATGATTCCGCAATCAGAAGTGCTTTCAAAATTACACCAGCAAACTCCGTTCTCGAGTAATGTCCAAATAATCGCATTTTTTCGAATTTGGGACGTCTCTCCCTAATTTCACGAGAACATGATGATTCAGAAGTATGTCGAAACTCATGTGTCTTACTAAATGCATGATTCCGCAATGACAAATGCTTTCAGAATTACTCCAGCACCCTCCGTTCTCGAGTAATGTCCAAATAATCGCGTATTTTCGATTTTGAGGCGTCTCTCCCTAATTTCACGGGATCATGATGATTCAGCAGTATGTCGAAACTTTCGTGTCTTACTAAATGCATGATTCCGCAATCAGAAGTGCTTTCAAAATTACACCAGCAAACTCCGTTCTCGAGTAATGTCCAAATAATCGCATTTTTTCGAATTTGGGACGTCTCTCCCTAATTTCACGAGAACATGATGATTCAGAAGTATGTCGAAACTCATGTGTCTTACTAAATGCATGATTCCGCAATGACAAATGCTTTCAGAATTACTCCAGCACCCTCCGTTCTCGAGTAATGTCCAAATAATCGCGTATTTTCGATTTTGAGGCGTCTCTCCCTAATTTCACGGGATCATGATGATTCAGCAGTATGTCGAAACTTTCGTGTCTTACTAAATGCATGATTCCGCAATCAGAAGTGCTTTCAAAATTACACCAGCAAACTCCGTTCTCGAGTAATGTCCAAATAATCGCATTTTTTCGAATTTGGGACGTCTCTCCCTAATTTCACGAGAACATGATGATTCAGAAGTATGTCGAAACTCATGTGTCTTACTAAATGCATGATTCCGCAATGACAAATGCTTTCAGAATTACTCCAGCACCCTCCGTTCTCGAGTAATATCCAAATAATCGCGTATTTTCGATTTTGAGGCGTCTCTCCCTAATTTCACGGGATCATGATGATTCAGCAGTATGTCGAAACTTTCGTGTCTTACTAAATGCATGTTTCTGCAATCAGGAATGCTTTCAGAATTACTCCAGCATCCTCCGTTCTCGAGTAATGTCCAAATAATCGCATTTTTTCGAATTTGGGACGTCTCTCCCTAATTTCACGGGAACATGATGATTCAGAAGTATGTCAAAACTCATGTGTCTTACTAAATGCATGATTCCGCAATCACGAGTGCTTTCAGAATTACTCCAGCACCCTCCGTTCTCGAGTAATGTCCAAATAATCGCGATTTTTCGATTTCATGGGAACATGATGATTCAGAAGTATGTCGAAACTCATGTGTCTTACTAAATGCATGATTCCGCAATGACAAATGCTTTCAGAATTACTCCAGCACCCTCCGTTCTCGAGTAATATCCAAATAATCGCGTATTTTCGATTTTGAGGCGTCTCTCCCTAATTTCACGGGATCATGATGATTCAGCAGTATGTCGAAACTTTCGTGTCTTACTAAATGCATGATTCCGCAATCAGAAGTGCTTTCAAAATTACACCAGCAAACTCCGTTCTCGAGTAATGTCCAAATAATCGCATTTTTTCGAATTTGGGACGTCTCTCCCTAATTTCACGAGAACATGATGATTCAGAAGTATGTCGAAACTCATGTGTCTTACTAAATGCATGATTCCGCAATGACAAATGCTTTCAGAATTACTCCAGCACCCTCCGTTCTCGAGTAATATCCAAATAATCGCGTATTTTCGATTTTGAGGCGTCTCTCCCTAATTTCACGGGATCATGATGATTCAGCAGTATGTCGAAACTTTCGTGTCTTACTAAATGCATGATTCCGCAATCAGAAGTGCTTTCAAAATTACACCAGCAAACTCCGTTCTCGAGTAATGTCCAAATAATCGCATTTTTTCGAATTTGGGACGTCTCTCCCTAATTTCACGAGAACATGATGATTCAGAAGTATGTCGAAACTCATGTGTCTTACTAAATGCATGATTCCGCAATGACAAATGCTTTCAGAATTACTCCAGCACCCTCCGTTCTCGAGTAATATCCAAATAATCGCGTATTTTCGATTTTGAGGCGTCTCTCCCTAATTTCACGGGATCATGATGATTCAGCAGTATGTCGAAACTTTCGTGTCTTACTAAATGCATGATTCCGCAATCAGAAGTGCTTTCAAAATTACACCAGCAAACTCCGTTCTCGAGTAATGTCCAAATAATCGCATTTTTTCGAATTTGGGACGTCTCTCCCTAATTTCACGAGAACATGATGATTCAGAAGTATGTCGAAACTCATGTGTCTTACTAAATGCATGATTCCGCAATGACAAATGCTTTCAGAATTACTCCAGCACCCTCCGTTCTCGAGTAATATCCAAATAATCGCGTATTTTCGATTTTGAGGCGTCTCTCCCTAATTTCACGGAAACATGATGATTCAGAAGTACCTATGTCGAAACTCTTGTTTTTTCACTAAATGCATGATTCCGCAATCAGGAGTGCTTTCAGAATTACTCCAGCACCCTCCGTTCTCGGGTAATGTCTGAATAATCGCGTTTTTTCGATTTTGAGACCTCTCTTCCTAATCTAACGGGAACATGATGATTCAGAAGTATGTCGAAACTCTTCTGTCTTACTATATGCATTCTTCCGCAATCAGAAGTTTAGTCTATTCAAGGGTGAATTCCTCGTACCATATAATGCTAAATTCTATCTTCACATATTGGTAATTGGAAATTATTAACATCTGTTTGCTTATTCGATTAGCAATCTGGTGTGCAACTCAGCGACTCTGTAACTTATATCATATCATATCGCCTAGCAAAAGCATAGCGAAACGATTGGAACGAAGTACACACCATCACTTTCCGGTGTACTGGAAAGAGGTAGAGTGTGCTTCGCTTCGCTTTTGCTATCGCTGTAAAGCCGTAGACACAATGGAAGTTTTATGTAATAAGTTTGAAGTTTAAGGAATTTGGATATCAATTCTACAAATAAAACAAGATGCAAAACAGAACTGAAAACTGAAGCTTGAATTTTACCAACAAGATTGTTTATGAGGCGTGATCAGAATAATAATGGCAATGATAGTTTCGCGTTGAAAAAATTATGAAAATTATAACTAAAAACATAAAACTTCCATTGTGTTTCAGCCTTAAGGTTACAGACTCTCACTGCAGAAGCCAAACGCTAGAATGCTTGAATGCTAGGTTCTGACATTTGCAAGGGCCCATAAAACGTAGAGAGGAAAGGTTCTGCGTTTTCATGTTCTGTGTCATGGATGACAGCCCTCTACTCACACTCACTTGTCAAAGAGTTGTCAAATCTTCCTTTATTTGTCATGTTACTTATGTTTATTCGGGGTATTTGTTAATTATTAAGACAAATGTTATTAGTAGCTGCGGCCCAGTGATCTAAAAGTTTATAACAAAAACATATCAACAATGAACAGGACCCATTATCAATCATCCGAATTTATTACAGGTAGTTTATAAACTACCCAAAAATCTTCCGTTTTATTAAAAAACACACCTATATGACGTAATTTATATTTCAGGTGGAATCGTTTAGACTCGTCAAACTTGAAAAACATTTCATCACAGGAAAGGCAATGTAAAATTTATTTATCAAGGTTTATAGCATGTGTACCAAAGCAAACTGAACAAAGATAAAAAAGTATAATAAGTATGTGTTGTAGAGCTGAATTAACTAGCAAAAATGGATGATTACAAATTCCTTTTCAAAGTTGTCTTAGTTGGAAATGCAGGTGTTGGCAAAACATGCCTTGTCCGGCGCTTTACGCAAGGACTCTTTCCCCCTGGCCAGGGTGCCACTATAGGGGTGGACTTCATGATAAAAACGGTTGAAGTTGGCAATGAAAAAGTCAAGGTGAGTTCATGTTCTAGTCTTATTGGCTGTAGAAAAATGTATAGGTTGAATATGCAGTAAATGCTTGTTCTCATTTGTGTGATAATCTTGGCATCTTAAAAACTTTCTCAGGAAGTAGAATAAAACTGTTTGTCTATATTGCAAATGATATCAATGACTTGGACTTCATCAATCCATCTGGAGAGACAAGGGTCTGAAATCTAAGAAATTGCAGGACTGATCTTATTTGTTTTCAGTTACAAATATGGGACACTGCTGGTCAGGAGAGGTTTAGGTCAATTACCCAAAGTTATTACAGGTCAGCCCATGCCCTTATTTTAGTGTATGATATTTCTTGTCAGCCCACGTTTGACTGTTTACCAGATTGGTTGAGAGAAATTGAAGAGTATGCTAGCAGCAAGGTTCTACGAGTGCTTGTTGGTAAGTAGTGAAGAGTTCGAATTCATTTTTGATTCAAATAATAATCTTTTGGTCATTCTAAAACATAGCTCTTGAAAAGATATTCTTGTACTGCTACTTACTCTTAAAAATTAATTGTTATGAAAATTAAATCATTTCAGGAAATAAAATCGATAGAGAAGACAGGGAAATACCTGCTCATGTAGGAGAAGAATTTGCAGAAAGACACAATATGTATTACTTGGAAACTTCTGCAAAGGAATCTGACAATGTAGAAAAACTGTTCATGCAAATTGCCGAGGACTTGATGAAGGTTTGTTCTAATTTTTTTCAAGTTCTACAGATTGTAAATGAACAAACTTTGGTTTCAGCAAGCTAGAACTAAAGACCTTCCCAGGTATAACTCAAACAGCCAAAACCTTAACGGCAGGACTTCAACCATCAGCGATTCTAGTTGTTGTAGCAAACTCAATTAGTCCTTCATTGCCTCTTCGCTATATTTATATTTTCTTTCTTTCGTAAAGGTGCTAGCTTTTTTCCTTGTGTATTCCTTATTAGCTACTAATTGTTATCACTAGTCAAGACAAAAATGATGTTCTTTGTTGAATTTGACACTTCAATGTGACTGCGTTTTACAAGGGAGTTTTAGATATTTTAGAAAATGTGTTGTTTTTATAGAGCTTCTTGCTTAGACTTGGGGACGAGTAACAAAACTTAGTGGTTGTGTTCCAAGTATCGCATTACTTGTTTTTCGGCAGTTAGAACTTTTTTCAAATAGAAGCATCTGATTTCCAATGCTCACATTAATATCAGTGGCAATACTTTGTTTTGTGATAAAATATACTCACACTGACTTGCAAAATTTTCGGCAAATATGGGAAATACATTTTATTATTGATATAGTACAAAAACCTACTTTTTCATAATGGATACAGCTACATAATGAGATTTTGTGAGCACAAATTTCTGTTATCAGTTTTCTCCTAGCTGAAATTTTCACCTACAAATCTGCTGTCAGTCATAGTATATGTGTTAAATACAAAAAAACTCAGTCTAATTACTGATGAAGTGATGAAGTCAAGTTTTGAAATAATGTTTCAATATGCAACTTTTATAATATTATGGTTTCAACCGTGTCAATTGAGGGTTTTAATTTTATAGATAATCATTTTTATATTTTTATATTGATTTACAATCGTTTAATATTTTTTATCAGGGCTAAAGTACTTAAATGTTATCTGTTACTGTGTATGTATTTGTTATTCTCATATATTATATTATTTACTATTACTCGGGTTCCGAGTGACGTCATTGAAAGCGTTGTGACTAATATTTTGTCCCGACTGAAGTGGTATTCGTGAATTCAGCATTATTATAAACCCCGACTACCTGGCCCTTTCTTGACCTAGACAGATACAATATGTATTCGGCACTGAAATTCACACTAAGACCTAACTTGAGCAAGGTAACCTGTCAAGTAATCACCACATATATCAACATCGATCATCTGTCAAACAGCCAAAAAGGCCTTTAATATTTTTCGTTTGGGCTTCTGGCGACGTCTGTATCCTCAAGTTTGACCTGAGCGAGCTAATCTAATTTGAAAAGTGTTCAATGAGAGGTCCATTGTCGAATTCATGCATGGGTATTAAGAAGCAGTAAATGATGTCGAATTCTGTTCACAACTATCCTAACCTCAACTCGTAAAAAACGTCCCAGGCCGCGGCTGAACATCAGGCCCCAAAAACTAATAATTTTGATATGTGTTGTTGTGTCCAAATGAATTATTTCCAAAGAATTGCAGGGTTTTGAAAAAAAAACAGAATATTCGCGCCTTAGCATACGATTCGCGAGTAAATATTTGTTTTTGCTTCTTCAGAGCTGTAATAATGAGCTTAGTCCCACGAATACATTAGAAAAACAACACCAAATATAATGTATACGTATTTATTGACCAATACCCTGCAATTCTTTGGAGCCAATAATTTAATGACGTCAGTTATGGCTATATCCGGGACTGACCCGTGATTTCTAGTCGGGACGATATGTAGCAAGGTAAATTTTTTCATGAAACTCTTAACAGCATATATTATATATTATGTAGATATTGCAGAGTTCACATTGTTGATAGTAATATAATTTTATTTGAAGGTTGAGATGATCAAACTGGTACAGGAAGGACACGAGGGTTTTCTTTCATCTCTCTGAGTTTTATGTCGAAAATTTGGACCGTAAAGTCGAAATGTTTAAAAAAATCTTGTTGCCTTCCTTGCCTCTTGAGCGGTAGTGTGTTGATCTTTGATATGGGATATCAAACTGTTGCAAAAATATGTGACAAAACTTGATGTTTGGAAACGAAAGGTATTATAAGGCATGTTTTCCCTCAACGGTTTTGTATTAGGCCTATTAACAAGTGAATATCAGGTATTTCTGTCATTCAAGACAACAAAGGTGAAATGAATACTTCAAAACAACTGAATATCATATTTTTTTTAGAAGAGTAATGGAATTTTCAAAATGTATGAAATGATTTTGAAACATAAACACAATATTGCGGCATTTTCACTATTTCAGTTTTAGAAAATTAAGATTTAGCGCAATTTACCCAAAAAGATGAAATCAAACAAGCTTTTCCATTAATCTAGCATGTTTCATTTGTATTCAGTTTCTCAACTGAATATTTTTATAAATTTTGCATTTTTTTTTTTGATTATGTTCATTAGTACAAATGAATTTAATTAATTCTGTAAAAAATATAATTCATTTAGTACAAATCATTAATTGAAAATTAAACTGGAACCGTTATACTTAAACATATTATCAAAAATCTGACATTCCTCAATGATCTACAAATTTGCCAATATAAAGGATGTATATATTTTTTTGAACTCTGCATAGTGTTTTTTTTAGTAACAAACAATGGACAAAACAAAACGGCATATGAATAGTGTTGAAAATTGAACTTTATATCATTAAGTTTATATTATTGCTATCAGCTTTAAATCTGACCATACTACTAGTGGCACTAGAATTGTTTTTGCACTTAAGTTGGTGTAGGTGTGTATATGTATTTCTTTTTATATTTTTATTGTTGAAAAAACCAAAGATACTGTAACAAAACAAATTAAAATTATTTACAGAATTTTTAGTTTTTTTTTTTCGGAAAAACTTGAAAATGAGCAACACCTTTATCAGGAAATCGAAAATAATACTCTTTCGTAAATTCGATAGAGATACACAAACGCAAAAATAATTTCAACAGAAAAGAGAAATCTCTGAAGAACAACAAATCCTGGAATCCAGTACTGAACAAACACTAAAATAAAACCATTAAATAATACCACCATTATACAACTACTGCAATCAATCAGTTATGACACCGTAATCATGCAGGTAGACAATGGCAACATCCCATCCGGTCAGGCCACCCAAGCAAAACAAACGAAAATTATTCAAAACAAAGTAATTATAGAGCAGGATGTGACTATTAATTGCGAGGACCCTTCAACCGCCGTATCAGTATTACGTCGCACTTTGAGAAGACAAAATCCACGCTGAAGATGCTCACCGCAGTTGTGAGCGAAACGTCCGTAGAAACCGCCTTCACGGTGATGAACCGACCCGGCCCCACAGCCCGAAAACCATACTTCTTGATTGACTCACCATATATATTGTACCCAAAGGCATAGCCAGTTTATTTTATGAGTCGACAGAGGCTGTGTTAGCTTATCGAAAGCTGTACGTGACCGTCATACGACCAATAATCACGTATGGCTCTGTAGTCTGGTGGAGCAAGGGCCAACAAAAAATGGCCCAGGCTAAACTTAACGGACTACAGAGACTAGCGTGTCTGGCGATTACTGGGGCCATTCGCTCCACGCCAACGGCAGCAATGGAAACCCTTCTCGGATTACCTCCTCTTCACATAGGTTTGGAGAGAGAGGCAAGATGGGCAACATACAGACTCTACCAAGCGGCCATTAGTCTACCGCAGGCAGTAGTCATGAGAAGCAGCAGCATGCTGGAGGGCATAACAGCTCACAACATTCTGGGAATGCCCTCAGACATCATGCCTAAAACTATCAACCTTCACACGTCCTACACTGATGTGGTCTTTCCCAAAAGAGAAGACTGGGTTCGGAATGAAACTGACCTATGTAGGGCAAATGAACGTTGGTTTACCGATGGTTCCAAAACTTTGGAAGGTGTCGGAGCCGGAATATACGGGATAAACCCAGTAGTGAAACGCTCATTCAGTATGGGTAAATTAGCTACGGTATTCCAGGCAGAGGTATATGCCATTGAAATGTGTGTAAGGGAGCTGGAAAATCGACGCCACACACGAAAAACAATAAAATTATTTTCAGACAGTCAAGCGGCACTGAAAGCGCTTGAATCCAATTGCTTTAAATCCAGAGCAGTATGGAACTGCAGAGAAACCTTAAACCGACTGACACAACGCAACAACGTTAACCTAGTCTGGATACCAGGTCACACGGGCCTAGAAGGAAACGAAATAGCGGACGCCCTAGCAAAAGGGGGGGCCGAAACAACGTTCACTGGGACAGAACCGGTAATCAGTATAGCACATAGCACTGCCAAGAATGTCATAACATCCTGAGCTGACAACAAATGACTCGAGTACTGGCGTAGTCTACCGGGCCTAGCCCATTCCAAAGCATTTATTGCTTGCACAAGGAAAAAACAGGACTTTGACAAGCTGCTAGAACTCAGTAGAGCACATCTCAGAGTTTTAGTAGGTTTGCTCACTGGCCACTGCAAACTCAAACACCACATGCATAAAATCGGACTTGCACAAGATGCAGAGTGCCGTCTGTGCATGGAGGAGGATGAAACGGCTAAGCACATTTTATGTACATGCCCCGCAGCGGCCAGAACCAGATTTTCAACATTTGGCAATACAACAGTAAGGCCAGAGAACACCTGGTAAATTGTTCTCCAAACGTACTCCTCAATTTCGTTAAGAGATTGGATATACTGGGAGAAATATAACCATAGGGTGAGCCACAATAGGCCGTTGGCCGCAGTGGAGGGCCTGATATGGGCCCACTCACGTTCAAACCTAACCTAACCTAGCTTATCGAAAACTCAGAAATCTGTGGTTTCGAGATGAATGATTATTTTGCGTACAAAACCAAAAATAGGTATGGTAGAGAAGGAATCAATATAAATCATCATTAATGGCACTTACTTCAAAGATCCTTTTGGGACATTAGATACTTCGTGAAGTTCATGCCGTGATAGCGGAGTTAGAAATTAAACTAATCTGATTACAAAACTACATTACGTCTTCCTACGAGCATTTTTCTTTTAACACTGCTCAAAATCAACTTCAAATGATACCGTTGTGAGAGTCAATTTTTTGTCCCTTATTGATCAGTGCAGCGCACAAATATTTTAATAAGGGAAAATGATCACGACCATCCACACTTGCCTGGAGTTCCAAATTAGGGATTCAATTTCCGAACAGGTTGCACCCTTACGAGCTAGGGAAGACAAGGCCTTTACCATTTAACGTGTGATGCTAGCTACGCACGGAAGAGAATTCAAACTATTTAAGATCGTCCATATTCGCCGGTCAACCATCAAAACCGATGGCCACAGTCACCTTTGCTTGTGTTAGGTCTCTGGGGCACTAAATAACAACACTCGGGTACCAATACCAATACGTTTGAAGACAATCACTGTATACAATCACACTCGATAAATATCTTAACAAGAATGAATCAAAACCCCTTATATGAATAACTCCTGTCCCCCGTTTCATAACAATCGTCCACTCACACTCTATGTGTCATATCGTTTTACAGGATGATTGCAGTCGTATCGCTAACACTTGGCTTCAGTTATCACAGAGTACCCAACAAATTCAAATTAAAAAATTATTTATATTTGTCCAACAGTGTTTTACAATGAATTAGCCTCAGGAGTATGTACATAATTTATTTCTTCAGCCTTAACAGCACCATATCGTAGAGTTGGAGATCAGGACAGCCAGTTGTATACCGAGCGATGAACCGTCGCTAGTCCATCCCTCGGTTGCAACGCCAAGCCGAACCCTGATCTTCCTGGGGAGACAGTTGAGACGGCCCCCGCGATGTTTGCAGGCAGGTCCGTAAATATTTCGAGACTAGTTGATTTCGGACAGAATCCTGCGAAGCTTATGCGTGAGTATGATGAATCAATACAGAGACTGGACGAAAATAATCGATATGAAGCTAGCAGTGTGCCCTATAATCTCGGAAAAAGCACACAGCAAAAAACCAGGATTAGAAATTGGTCTTATTTTTACTCGTGGTTGCTCCTTAGGGGCCTGGTTTTTCCCTTGAATCTCTTTGACTATGAAACAAAATAAATAAAGAATCAGTTACTAAAAAGATATTGCTCCAAATCGGTTTCAAAAACTGTAGAGAATCCCTCACCAAATCTAACAAGCAATCCTCACATTTTCCTTCACGATATTAACCTTGTATATCCCATTCATACTGCTTGTATGCTTTGTCGTAACGACAACTGACAGCAACAAGCCATCAAAAACATTTTTCAAACTTAATTTGGTCTACTGAACTATAAAGTGATGATTGGCATTCCTTTCGCGAAAACCAGTAAAAACACTCTAAATCCTTCATTCTTATCACTAGCAGAATGTAAACATGCGAATTGACCTGTTTTACACATTGTCTGTATGGAAAACGGCACTTTTTATTTTATAAGAAAACACATCCTTCTTTTATGACCAGATAAACAACATATCTAGGCAAAATGATTAGTGAATTTTATTCATGTCACGTTGGTAACTGGGAAGGAACGCGTGAATAATTTCCCACTCATGTTGAAGTTAAATGCCTCGAGATGTTGGCCGTGCAAATATGCAAAGATCAAAGTTACCAACATGACATGAATATATTTCACTAAACATTTTAATAACTGGATAAACAATGCCGTCTTTAATGTAATAAAAATCATTTAAAACGGGTGAATTAGGGTGCGTGTACATAGTGTGAATGTGCCCTAAAAAATGCCAGTGACCTCTCAAAAATGGGCCAATATCCCCGAAATGACTTAAAACCGCCAAAAATGTTATTCGGATATTTTGTTCTGGAGAATGATTTCTATTGTGAGCATTGTAAACTGCTTGATTTTCAATCCGAATTTGCGCTACCTAAGATTTTCCGCTTAAAGCGACTTTATTTCAGCAGCTAATCTGAGACACTGATCAACAAGTTTCAAAACTTGATATTCGAGTATGTAACTGTTAATATGTGAGTAAACACAAAGAAGTTATAGTAGGACGAATAAATTAAAGGTACTAAGGAAGTAGGTGGAAATTAGGGTACACTGTTTTTCATAATATTTATTATAAAAATGAAAAAGTTAAAAAACAAATTAGCATAAAAACTTTGAAATAACATAGCCTCTTACACTCAATACTATCCTAAGTCAAAAGCTTGCTCGACAACACAACTAAAGGTGGTAACTCTGTATCAAAAAAATATCGTATCATCGAAGGGCCAACGAAAAAACAATGAATCCAGGAAAAAAACAAAATAACCTTTTCTTAAACAGTTGTTGCAAAGAACGTAAGGTGTACTGCCTCTTGAATGACCATTCTCTACTTAATAATCAAACAACGTTCTCTGAACTTTTGAACAAATGAATTCTTTATTTTGACACCATGTTCCAATAAGCTCACTTTGATTACACAGAATAAATGTTCTGTGTACCTTATATCAAAATTTCTACCTGTTTGTCCAACATATATATGATCGGATATTCTCCGCCTACCAGTCTATATATTCCTGATTTTTTACATTTTGTACGATACAGTTTTTTCAGATTAATAAGTTTTATCGACGGATATTAAATATATACATATACTGATACATTTTCTTCGCCGACTGCAGCCTATTTTTGATCTATTCAAGGTTGTACAATTACGACACTCCCTCATTGCTTTTTCCCTGGACCTTCAACTCTCACGAATCCATTTACACAATAAATAACAGTAAAATTTAATCAATGGTATATCAATGACTAGGTACCATTTCTGAAACGTGCGAAACATTGTTATTATTCACAGCTCCGAATTTATCGATGCCCAGCATCGTTGTGGTGAATTCAAAGAGCTCCTTTTGGAGATCTTCCGACGTTGCGGCTTCACTCGGAGAAAAAATTTTGCAGTTGTGGATGTAAGTTCCTCCCTTACCTTCAAGACTAGGGGAAAGACAAGCATGTACTATGGGGGTGGCCCCTTGTTCCGGGCTCTGAAAATAATTGCAGAATAATCAGTCTGTCGTGAATTTTTGTATGGTTTTGTTGAAAGTTTTCGTATTTGAATACTGAGAGAAAGTATATGAGAGTTAATAACCCCCGCTAGAAGGAAATATTAATTTTTAACAAAAACATCATGATTTTCATAGGGATGAAGCAACTCCATAGAAGAAAAAAATATGTTTCTTCCAATTAGTTTCATCTGAATAAAGAAAAACATCGTTGCCACATCAATTGTTTATATCTATTGAATACCATACCTTCTTTAATGAGTGAATGAATAACATGTATTTATCGCTAGATATTCGAGGAAGGCGTTGATTGTCCACAAAATATTAATTTTAGAGAATTTGAGTAAAATTATACCGCCAAGCTGAACATTTCGCAGCTAACATCCCATTAATATCAGTGAAAGTAAAATCGTAACAACTTTCTCTTGTCAGAGAAAACATCTGGCAAAAACCGGCTCATATAGAAGTTTGTGAGTAGCTGGTGATGTGACATAACATTGCATAAAAAAACTGTTCATGATCTTTTTGAAGGGTTGAAATTTATCAGAAAGATATATAATTCAAAACCAAAATTTTGAGGTGATTTCTTTAATGAATTCGTCCACTTAACTTTTCAAATAGTTTCAATATTTATTTTCATAATCTCAATTTGAGAATTATCGGGTTTGCGGTCCGTTTACCAATAAAACTCGTTTGTTTTTGATCTCAATATTTTGTTAATTTTTATCAGCTTCATCAAGAGAGAAAGCTTCATAATATTAGAGAATATTAGACAAAATCACATAAAAAAAAATAACATTTCTACTTACAACCATAGATTTGGTATTACTATGGTCTTCGTTATTGCCGTGGGAAATTGTATATTGTGAAATTATGTTTTCATTTCAACACCTATCAATAAATTGACTTGGTTAATTACAGTAGGGGAGCCCACGATGCCAAATGTGGATTTACTCGAGCGTCATAGACCTATTGGGTAGCAAAACTTAGATGATAAGAAGAAAAAAATGTTATGTAATGCATACTTTTTCATTAGATTAATACCATACATAAAATTAGAAAAGATATTACAAAATGGATTGTACAAGGGTGAAGCTTGTGTACCTAGAATGAAAAGCCAAAAAATACACAAAACCCTCACTTAAATTAAATTACACCAACCAAAATATTAAATAGACAATATACTGTGACTATGTAAACATTGACATAGTTAGAACCTCTCTGCACTTTGTACAAAGAAGAAAGTCACACACACAGTATCTCTGAATACCATAGTGCGTCAAATTCCAGTACTAGTTTAGATTAAATTCTCTAAAACGACAACACTCTTTTTGTTAATATATAAAATGCTTAGAATAGATCTCATTTTGTGAAATTTTTGAAATGTATTTCTATTTGTATCTACTATTGCTGCTGAATAAATAAATAAATAAATATTCATCGGTGGTAGAAGCGGCTATAGATTTTCAAAACTGTTGCATGGACATACTCGAGCGCGTCAGATATTGATAGCATCAATGTCCTACGTATTTTTAATAATGTACGTAAGTTAATTTGGTCATTTGCATGAGGGGGGTGGTCGTAGGTAAGGGTTGAAAATGATTCAAGCGCGTCAAATTTTTTTAGGGGGTGTTAAGTGAACCTAAAAAAAGCTGCAATAATCTGAAACTCGCGGCCATTATATATTATAACATGAAAAAAAATTCGCCATTTTCAAATACTCAAGCGCGTCAGATAAAGATATATTCAGTTCATCTTTATATTCTAGATTCTCCTAAGCTGACGATTATCTAGAGGGATTCACCTTATCTGACAAAAAAAATTAGGAAAACGGTTGACCCTAAAGACCATCCCTGCAACTTCCCGCCTAACTCCATACCTAAGCGCTCACCTTTTCACTTATTTTGTTTTTGAGCTCTTCGAGCTCAAAAATATGATTTTTGTTTCATTATGAGCTCTCCGAGCTCAAAAGTCTGATAGAAGTTTATACAATTTTTTAGAGTTTCAAACCGCAATAACTTTTGAATGAATAAATCGATTTTCACGCGGTTGGCAGCATTCGACGCAGTTTTTCAAGCTCCATGAAGAATCTTCAAGTTAGAATTGATCGAACCAGAAATTTCTGAGTGATTCCAAAAAAAACACTTCTTTCTTTACAAAACGATAACTCACGAACGAATCAACCGATTCTGACCGGACTGGCGGCGATCGACGTGGTTTTTTGATATTAAGAGCTGGTCAGTTTTTGAAATCAATCGATATAGCCGTTTAAATGTTATTTCAAAAAAACAACATTTGAAAAAAAAAAATGTAGTTTTTTCGAGATTTCTCAAAATCTACCAGTACGAATCGGTTCAAATTATATTCAAATTCTAAGTTTGGCCAAGCCAAATAGATAGAGAAAGAGTGAGAGAGAAATAGTAACGCGAAGAGGGGAATATAGGCATTACGCAGCTGCACCGGCGTAGCTAACTTTCAGCGAGCCCCCCCGCATGAACCTGCTTGCGCCCCTGCCCGTACCCTCCTTTAAATATGAGGCAAAAATTTCTGGTTTTCTTGCGCCCCTGTCAAGCTTGCGCCCCCCCGCACCGCGGGGGTTGCGGGGGTGTTAGCTACGCCACTGAGCTGCACGCATTAGAATTTAACGACGAATTTTTGTTATTTTGGCTTATGGAAATCGTCAGATTATATATTTTTCATTATCCTTGAATTATTTCCTTCAAAATAAAACAAATTCAGCCACGCTCGAGAATGTCGAGATGACGATTTTTTTACAACTTTGTAGCCCTCCCCTTTCTTTACATCACTCTCAAATTGTCAGATTAGTACAATACACACTTTGTAGCATGTAATTAACTCACCCTACCTTAATGTGATGCGCTCGAGAATTTCTGATGATAAATTTTTTATTTACTTATCTGACCCTTTATCCTGGACGCGCTGCCTTATTTATGAGGCTCTCCTGATATTAAGCTGCATTAATTTATAGTTTTTTTTCCTACTTATTTCTCAAGACCATACAGGTAAAATGAAATGTTGTCTTAATGTAAGCACATGCCTTTTAATTAGTAAGAATATTATTCAAACCAAAAATTAAATTGAGTTCAAAACATTGCCATAAATATTGTTTTACTAACCTGTACCTGTTTTATAATTTACGGTATTGTTTATTTTTTGGTTGATGTGGTACATTTCAAGGAACAACGTAGTTTTATAATTATTAACCCGGTCCAAAATTCTTACGTTGGAGTAATCAAATTGGTGACCGGTTTTTCGTGAGTGGTCAACTGCTGCGCATGATTTTTGTCCCAAACGAGCACCACTTTTGTGCACAGATATTCTTTGCTTGAGCCATTGCGATGTCTGTCCCACATAACATTCGTCACATTCTCTACTATTTAGTGGCACAGGCGTTTTATCTTTGACTTTAGAAAAGAGATTTGAAATGTTTACACTGTTGCATTTGGCTATTTTCATACGTGGGAAGGTTCTAAGAATATTAGTGATTTGATAGGATCATTTATCTATGAAAGAAATTGACTTGTACTGGAACTGTATGTTACAATCTTCAGTTGGACCATCATAGAAATTGGAGTTGAATATTAATGTATTAAGAATGTGTTTAGGGTAGCCTTTGTTGGTGAAAATATCAAATAGTTTACTTGGGATTTGTTCCAGAAGGGTTTCATGACTAATCAGTCTGTTATCAATGATATTTCTAAACTGTCAACAGGCACTGCACAAATAATATCATCAACGTATTTAAATAAAAATGTTAACTTAAAAGGTAATTTCGGGATAACGGTATCGGGTAAGTGGTCAAAAACTATTTGTGCTGAAATTGAGTTCTTTGGAGTTCCAAATATCTGTTTAAACAATTTATTATTAAAACTAAAGTATGTGTATCATTTGAGTCCCATCAAGAGTAAAACCTACAAATTTTATTTATTAATATGTGGTAGCAGCAACTATTGTGATTTTGTGTAGCTTAAAAGTTCAGCTTTTTCCTCTACTTCGTCAGATCACACAGTTAGAGAGTCAAATTCTTACTGACAATGTCATCAGCGAAGACACTTTTGTATGAACATATAAATGGACATAGGTCATTTCTATAGATTATGAACAATAGTGGACCCAAAACAGAACCTTGCGGAGCGCCAAATACCACAATCCTCAATAAATATAATTAAAATGCACAGCTTGAAAACATTTGTAAGATATGACTTGATGAGTGTGAAACTTTATTTCATTAAGGATGTCATGGAAGACAATATCTTAACTTATCCTGTGGAATTTATCAATTATAATTACTCAGGTTCGGATACTTACTTTGAATAATAACGCTGGGACCCACGGAACCAAATTCTTCAGCTGAGTGCCATTAAATAATTCTGTGTTGACTATTCCTGGGTGTACTGAATGGACTTGTACGTAAGCTCCTTCTTGTTTCAACTGGCTGTCTAGATAGTTTGTAAAGAGCACCTGAGCTAGTTTAGACTGTGCATATGCTTGTCCAGGAATATAATTATGCCTAGCAAGATAAATCAGATCAATTTACTTGTATAAATTGATAATAACACGCGTATACCCATGCTGTTTTATTTTTTAACTTTGTACATGAACTACGACATAAAAAAATAATTTTTATTCATTTTACCTGCTGTTGATGTCCTCAAATTTTATCGTACCGACAATATGGGCACACGAAGATACATTGACAATTCTTGCCATTTCCTTTGGTTTACCTCCAGCTTTCAATTGAGGTAGAAGTAAATGTGTTAAAAGAAAATGTCCCAAGTAATTTGTGGAAAATTGAGATTCATAACCATCTCTAGTTTCAATGTAGGGGCCAAACATTATTCCGGCTGAAATTATTTTGCACAGATTAGTGAGTAGAATGCAAAAATCATAAAACTGAAAACCAAAGCTGAGCAGTGCCCATTATCGAATGTAATTTGTCATGAAAATTGAGAAATAGTAAGTAGTTCATCCAGAAAAGCCGAATATACAAGACGAAGTAATAAGAATCGATAAAAAGATGTTTTCTCGATTTCGACTGAAATGCGAGTACAACAAAAACATGTTTTGAGATAATTTTTTTCGCCAAATCGCAATTGTGGATGCCTTTCAGTGTCAAATTGATCTTTGATTGAACGACATAAGAGTGAATTACTTGACTGAAGCTACTGAATATCTCTCCTCAATCGAGGTGTGTACGATCGCGGAAAGGGTTGAAATAATATTATTTTTTTTAATTATAAGTGCGGTAACCATACAGCTGATGTGTTCAATGAAACGCAACCATATAAACTTGTTGCTAGAAAATACGTTCTAGAATTAGTGCAAAACTGGATCAGTGCTAACAAAAAACGATACCCAGAACGTGAATTTCCATTGAGAAATGAACCTGTTGAAGTTGCAGTGTTAGGACGAGTTCATGCAGACCCAACGTTGAGCACAAGGAAATTGGCTAGTGTTACCAATATCATTAAAACCAGTATTCGCCGAATCCTGAAACATCAAAAATTCCACCCATACAAAATACATTTGGTACACCAATTGAATGAAGATGATTTCGATAGGCAAGAGAAATTTTGTGAAATTATGACCACGAGTCAATCCACATGTTTTCCACAAAGTCCATACTGAAACCACCCGAAAACTCAATGTCTGGACCGGTATTTTTAAAGACCGTTTGATTGGACCAGTATTTCTTGACGGTAACCTGACAGGAGAAACTCATTGGGAATTATTAAATGAACTTGTTTATCCAAAATTAGTAGACATCATTGAAAATGACGATCGTTATCATGAAGACCACTTGATATTTCAACAAAACGGGACACCTCCACATTATGCACAGCCTGTTAGGGCGATTTTGGATAGACTGTTTCCTGAAAGTTGTATTAGAAGAAGAGGCTTTATAGAGTGGCCAGCCAGATCCCCAGATTTAACCCCACTCGACTTTTTCCTGTGGGGTCACTTGAAAAATAAAATCTATGCAACCGAACCAGAATCTCTGGAAGATTTACGAAGTAGAATTATTGAAGACTGCCGTCGAATAACGCCGGAAATACTACGAAATGGAGGGTCTTATTTCGAACAGAACTTGTACTATTGTATGAAAATGGGTGGTACACAGTTTTAACATTTAGTTCATTGACAATAATAATTATTTCGACGGTTGCTTTTTCAGATATTGATTTCATTAATTCAGTTTTCCCCCACGAAAATGATGTAGTTGACGTGTCCGAGCGTTTTTATATAATTCGGTTCTGTCGACCTACAGAGCCGCTGTTTCGTTTTCCATGGCCAACTCTCTATATATTACATTAAAAAAATAAAAAAACACGGTACAAATCTTAAAACCAGTAAAAAGAAAAGTAACATTTTGAAAACAAATTCAAAATTGAAGATATACTTATTTGTTTAAAATACGGAGTAAAAGTAAACAGTTTTGACTTTAAGAAGATGTAAGTATACAAGACTTACAAGATTTATTCACATTCAATAGTGACTTATTGAATTCAATAAGGCCAATATGGATGTCAAGGTCTTTAAAAATCAATTAAACAATATCGTTTATTTGAATTTGCTTAATGTGGAAGATTCTTCCAAACCTTATTTTGTTAGATAGATAGACACTTTAATAATCTCTGAAGATTGGTTTAACATGAGATATGTCAAAAAAGTAAAACATAAAATTTATTAAAAAATTAATTCCCTTAACAGAAAAAATATAGTTTAAGAGTTGCACCTACTTATCTGAAGAATAAGTGGACTATCCAGCATGTTGAGTTGACTTCTCATGTTGCAGCCTGTTAGCTTTTGACCTAATGTTTGTTGACCTATTTTCTATATTCCTCAATAATGAACAAAATAATTAAATGAAAATCTTCATCATATTTTATTACATACTTGAAAAGAAACACTTACCATTATTGATTAAATAGTGCACTTCAGGATATTTTTGTCTGACAGCCATTGCAAAGTCCTTAACAGAATCCATGACACTTATATCTAATTTGACCACATCTATGTTTCCTTTTTCAATACCTTCCCTTCTGAATAAATCAAGCAGCATTTCTCCTTGCTGGGTATTCCTACAACCTGAGAAGAATTATCAGTTTGGTAGTACTCATCAAAATTCAAGTATGCCTAAGAAAAGATACAGAAAGATTTCTTACCAATAACAACATTAATATCACATTTCATCAGCATTTTTATGACTTCCAATCCGATTCCTCTTGTGCCTCCAGTAATCACAGCTACTTTTCCAGTTTTAAGAGGAAGATCTAAAGAAGATTTTTCATATTAAAAAGGGAGGATTTGAGATGAATACATTACTAAGCTAGATAAGTACCTATTTGATAGCAATTACTAATTTGTAATGTAATTGTCTATGTTAATTTTATACCTTTTCTTTTATCTTAGATAAACCCAAATACTTCAACTTATATATCCAATCTACAATAAGTTTTCTTTCAAAATTAATGAAAATTAGTAACTAGAGAATGTCTATTCACTCTATATCAATAAATAAAAATTGGAACCACAAATCTTAAATCTGCATGAGTAATTGAAAAGTATCCCCATTTTAATTAAATAGCTTTCCGCCCAAATTTGAAAACATAAAAATTTTTCTCACCAGTCTTATTTTTGCCTCTCATTACAAAATCTTGTAACATAGCTCTAGATCCGATGATATTATATAAAATTTCATATTTTGCCTCTGCTAAGATGGTTTTTAGAGATTTCTTTGATCTAACAATTGCAACAATAGTTACCACAATTATAACAGAACAACCTATTATGAATATCATTTTGGTAGATGTTTCCAACTTCTTCAATACAAGAACACATTTATGCCAAGTCTCTTCTGGGTCGACTGTACAAACTGTAAACCACAGGATGGCACAACTTTCTCCAAGTTGTTCGGTTGAATTGAAAGTTAAGTGTTGGGTTTGGAAACTTCATTGCATAATAAATGTAGGAATTTCATATTTTCTTCTTGGTGGGAGTAATAACCTTCAGATTTACTTTGATTTCGAAACCTTCATCAATGAGAACCAAGAGCATGACATTTCTTTATTCTTTTTTTTTGAACAACTACCCATTATTTGTTTATTTTAAATATAAGAGGGTTGATTGATATTTGGATAATCAGCATGACATGAACTCGAAGTCTCGAAGTCAAACTGGCACTTTCACGATTATAAATTTTGAATATTTTGATTATTTTGAAAAGTAAACAAATCTTAAATACAGATGACAGCACTGACACTACTGACAGCACGACAGCAGGGATGTGTTCCGTTAATAAACTTGGTCGTTATGGTTGCACATTTTGTGTCCCGTATATAAAATATTCCTGAAAGATTGGCGAGTTACGGGACATGATTCCTGAAATTTTTGTGACTTTTAGTAGTACCAAAACGACCGGGGTTGCACGTAGGTGAGCGGTTAATGCGATCTGTCGTATGTCATTAGAATATAATTCAAATTTCAAATTTAGTATTGGATGAACTTGTGGAGGTATTTGAATAAAAATTTACTACATACAAATCATGAGATGCCTTATATACCTAAAGTACCCCGAGCAACAAAATCATCATCACTTCTGGAACTTTCAGAAAGAATATCATCAAGAAAAAACGAGCAGCTGCTTCATGCATTTATTATAAGTATTAAATAATATAATTGTAAAACACAAAAGATTAAAGATTCTCAAACAACAAAATTCCAGGACAAAATAACACAACAATAACAAATAAATATGACAAATGACAGTAAATACTCATGGAAGTGTCCCGTATTACGCACTAACCAGAGTGTAGCTGTCATGAAACCAGAGTTATTTTCAGTTAACCACTTTTGGTAACATGTTTATTAACGGAACACATCCCAGATCTGTCAATCTAAGGGCAAGTCGGGATATCAACGGAAAAGCGCCGGGTAGCATTAGATTCCATCCCGACGGCCAAAAGTTGCCAAAATTTGTATTTGTTTTGGGACTATTTTGGACACTCTTTATTTTATTTATTTTTCGAATTCTAATTACTGATTGAGTCTTGAAAAAGACTCTCAGTATTGCATCCATCTGTGTGTCAACACGAATTCTTTCTTCAGTGGGTTGTGTTTCCCACCGAAATCTCACTGAGCACAGTAAAGCCAGGCCGTAGATTTTCAGACTGAACACCAGAAACACTATTTTTAGTATAATAAAAATCGTTTGGAAACTCATCTTTTCCGGACCCCCGTGGGCCATCGGAAAGAGTCTGGCTAGAGACTCTGGCTCTAGGACTCTGGCGAAGAATCGAGCTAAAACGCTTATATTTATATGTTGGCCCGATCGGCCGAACAACGCACCTGGCCAATCAGGACGCGTAGTCGACGGTGGGCGGAGCTTATTGCGAAATAGCAGAATATGAATTCTTTTCGAGATTTCTCTCGAGAAATCCGATTTTTCGAGAGAAATCTATTTAAAATCTTTACAAAACTTTCACTAAAATCAAATTTGGATAATAGTGTTTCTGGGGGACCATGACAGATCATTGGTTTTGTTTCATCGGTTTAAAGGTGTGGTCTCAATGGAGCGTTTTTGCTTTTCGAGTCGCGCGTCACGCCTTCTATTTGATGACGCTGGATACAAAATAAAAAATATCATTTGAAAGGATATAAACTTGGATTATTTCAACTTCCTTGAGTCACACACAGCTAGCAGAAGTGTCCATGTAAATGAAGAATTTAGTCGCCAATTCGCCAATCAGAATGCATGACGGGAAAAGGAAAACACTGTACCATTTATTGCTAACAAAGCATTTTAAAGAGTAATATAGATACGCTGAGGACTTATGAAATCATTTTATTTTGGGTTTCCACAAATCTAAAATATATCCTGGATTCTTTCCGTGAAACCTGACCTAGGAAATTATTGTTCCAAAAATGTCTCTTTCAGAATAAAATTTGGCAAAATCAACAAACTATAGGCTAGGGGCCGGTTCCTTTTCACTTTGATAACAATAAAAGTCTCTAAATTTCATATAGTTGTTTCTGCTATAAAAACGAACTCATTTTCTAAAAATGTATCTCTGTTTATTTGTTAAATGAAATATTTTGAACGCCATAAACTCTGCTCATACTAAATTTTACTACTTTTTGATTACAGGTGTTTTATACAAGACATAAATCTGGATTATGCGATGGAATAGAGACACTCCCTGTTTTTTAGATAGATTTTGATATTTCTACATCGAGAATTAAAAATATATTATATTTTCGTCATTGAAAAATGATTCCGTTGTCTGAAAGCTGAGTAAATGCTTAGAAACTGATAGTTACCGACCTGAAATTTTCGGCGAGACCATGACAACAAAATATTCCGAATGATTTTTTTTGTGGTCTGTGGTTTATCCTCGTACCAGAGATTCCAGAGAACCACATATTGTTCTCTGCTCATCTCAATGACTTGACAGAAGACATGTCATTAATGACAAGGACTGAAGGACTCAACTCAAGGACAAGTATCACGAAAAAGTGTGGTTATGTTGGAAATAATGAGAATTTTTTAAATCGTAGCGCACCCGATTTATAAAACAAAACACTACTTTTGAACTTCAATCAAAATTAACCATCACAACTCCATTTCATCAAACCAATTCCTATAATTACGAGCTAAAACTATGCTGCACATCCATGTGTTCTTGTCATAGCCAAATTCAATTTGAATACCCAGATACAGTTCAAGCATTTTACAACTAGTGCCTTGATTTAGCAATGTTTAGAATTGTACGACTACCAAAACTTTTCACAGGTAGGCCTGTCAAATTACATTCCTGTTGGATTTCAGCTGGCGACCCACTTTTGGGAAGAATACGTATGTAGATCGCTGTAAGTGATGTTTCGACGTTCTCGATTGTCTTATTTTCAGTATTGAGACCACACCTGCTCACCCCTAGAAGATCTTTCAGCAATAAACCCAAAGATGGCGAAGGAAAGGTAGGTAAAAAAGAGTCTATCCAGTCCCATCCCTGTTCCAATAGATCCCAGCATGAAAAATCCCACAGTCCGCCCAATTTGAAACTGAAGGATTGTAAACCTGTTGACGTTAGTCCTAGCAAACCTTGTACTGGATATCAATCGGTAATACTTGTTAATGAAACATCAAAACACAGAATTGGTGAATTTTTTTGTCTAGAATATGTGAGTCATTACTTGAAATTTCATCAGAGAAACTGACATTATTTTTACTATTAGGTATCACCAGTAACTTCAATTTCAATACAGCTTGAAAACGGCACATTTGTAAGAGTCAACATTAAAAAGCAGCACCTTTACTGTGAAGATATTTCATCAGTGATATGATTTTATATAATATTACAGTTCATTATCCATAAATATTGACAATTGTCATTAATAAAATGACATGATTAAAGGAGCAGAATCTAAAAAAAAATGGTTGGCCTGTTCTTGATTAGTTTGAAAATTATGAACATTTTGGTTTCTCTAATTACAAAATTTTTAAATTGACCCTGTTTTCTCTTTTGAATTCTCTCAAATCTGTGTTGAAGAATTTTTGAGTAGTACTATTTTTCTTACTTATAATTTTTATAAACAGTAGTGATTTCTTATATTGTCATCAATCAACTTTTTTCTTGCAGCGAATTCCTTCCATTACAGATTGCAAATCTCCCGATTTGATGAGTCAGATGCCTGAAAGGAAATGTGGATGGGAAGATCAAGATAAAATTTATCGAAACAAAAACAAAAAATTACTTTTGTTTGGTTTATTATTTACAGCAGTTACATTAGGGACTGTGAGTATGATATGGATTACATGTTGAAAATCTTAAATGATTACCCACTGGATTCTTTCATATATAGAGATATTTTTAGGTGTGGTGGCTTGGCCTGTTTGAATGTAAAGAAAAGGAAGAGCCAGTATCTAAGAAAGAAATAAGTAAGTGTAACTTATTTTTGAAAATATTTCAGTGGTTTTCAAGCATTAAAAAACTGAATAGACAAAAAGTTTCAGATCCACTTATATTTGATGAAGTCTGAGTGATTTAATACCAATCTGGTTTTGTTTTTGTCCTTTTTTACTCCTTTCAACAATAAACAGGTGTTCACTGGGAATGTTGAACTTTTATATTCTCTTGAAAGTTCATGAAGTATTGTTTTCATGATACATTCAATATTTATCTCACTCATCTCTTTTTGGTGATTACTATTTCTATATCAACAAGTCTAAAATTCTAGATGAAAATATACTCTTCTGTTGTAATTTTTTTTTGTTTTTTAATACACAGCTATTTTTTAGAAAAGACTAAAAAGAGAACAATTGTGAAAATCCCCGCACTGTCGAAGGATATTCCAAAAC
Source organism: Chrysolina americana (assembly GCA_958502065.1). Classification (NCBI taxonomy): domain Eukaryota; kingdom Metazoa; phylum Arthropoda; class Insecta; order Coleoptera; family Chrysomelidae; genus Chrysolina; species Chrysolina americana. The sequence continues at coordinate 70,532,142 of OY293415.1, read as the reverse complement.
AAGTTCCGTATCTATTAATTGGAGGAGGAACTGCTTCTTTTTCCGCATTCCGTGCAATTAAATCTTCGGAACCAACGGCGAAGGTAATACTGACAAAAAAAGCGTTTGTGTGGAAATTTTATTAATTCTCTCAATTGGCTATATTGATACAACGACCTATCCATTCCTTCTTCAGGTTTTGGTTGTGAGCAATGAATCATTTTATCCCTATATGCGTCCGCCATTGTCAAAAGAAATCTGGTTTAATGATGATAAGGAATCTGTCAAAAAGCTCATTTTTAAACAATGGAATGGCTCTGAAAGAAGGTGAGAATGGATAAGTATGAATAACTACCTATCACTGTGGGTATAAGGAGCATTGAAAAGTATTGATGCTCCTTGCAAATTTTAAGAGTAATTATATTATTTTATCTGCTTATCATAATGACTCATAATGTCATTGTATTTTAGTGACATAATGCAAGTTCATTATGGTCCTAGTTCAATGCTGGAAAAATATATTCTCATGCAAAATAAATTAAAATATAATTTTCTCTTTTAATTTTTTAGGTAATGAGAAATAGCAATATTAAACAAAATAATATGGTAATTTAACATGTTTTATTGAAATTTGTAACATACATGCATTAATGAAACACAAAATGAAAATATTATGTTGATTGACTTCCTATTCGTAAAATTATTGACATTGTTTTTTTATTTATATGCAAACCTTGAATCTGAGCATAAACAAATCATATATTTTTGGAATCTTCATGAAATTTTGCCTATATAGTACTGATTGCAAGTGAATCCGCCGATTTTGTATTTATCATGATTTTTAGGGGTCTACACTTTGGACTTTTTTCGATTTTTCGTATAAGTTTGTTTAGTATCGATTGAATCGAAATTCCCAGATTATACTAATTTGATCGTTCTGAATTGAAGAGTTCATCTGGAGTGGGAAGGAGTCAAAGTCAAAATATACTTTATTGTCGGAAGTTATAAAAAACTTATAGTCATTTCCCTCCATATTTTTTCCAGTCCTATTCGTGACATTTTGACGTTGTATTCCTTTTATATGACAAACCTTGAATCTGATGATAAAAAAAATCATCTATTTTGGAAACCTGCAAAAAATTTCGCTTATATAGTTTTATCGATTGCTAGTGATTATACCGATTTTGTATTTATCATGATTTTTAGGGCTCTACCTCTTTGGACTGAACTGGAATCATAATTGAAATTTGTGAATTATAATCTGTCAGTAGCTCTGTCAAACAATGCTATAATATTTAGTATATAAATTTTTTTTCACTGTTACAGACACAATTTCGTCTTCACAACATTCAGTCCACTTATTTTGATTCGAATACAACGAATCATTTGGACGATGTCACAGATCATTCTGTTTAGGTTACAATAGTATTTTTGAATCAAAATGTATGCCACGTTTTGGGGGGTATGCACTTGATGGACCTTCGACCATCAAGGATTATTATTTGACCGTCAAAATAGTACAAGTTTCATTATGAAGTTTTTGGCTCCGCACGAAATTATCACCAGAACAGAAGATTTATTCTCTGAACTCGGCAGATTTTATCCACCAGTCCTCTCCAATAAAATGACGGTTTCATTATATACAGGTCCTCGATTGATGCATTTGCTACTCTGAATTATACCGGTTGGCCTTAAAATAGCAGAAATCGTAGCCAGAGTATTGTAGAAGGTCGCAATCCTTCATGTACTCAGAGCACATGATTCTCGTTTCCAATAACTACTTGAGTGGAACATAAGGATGAAATAATACCCCAAATTGAACCTATTTCCTATTCGTTGTTTGTTTATCCAAATAAAACTTATTTTGCAGTTTGTTTTATGAACCCGACGACTTTTACCTAAATTGCAAAGATCTCATGGACAGTCATAACGGAGGAGTGGCTGTGGCTCGTGGCTGGACCATAACACACCTGGACGTTATGGCAAAGACTGCCTTTTTGGATGATGGAACTTCAATACAATATGAAAAGTGTCTTTTAGCTACCGGTATGTCGACAGGATTTTTTTAACGATGTTTAGTCTTTTTAGATTGAAAAAAATATTCGGCGCCCAACGTGGGTTTACCGAATATAATAATGTTAGTCATACACGGATTAATCTGTAAGGTTGAATAATTTGATAGTACATGGAGAACTTATTCATACTTGCTCAAATTTATATGTGTTAATAGGGTACAAATAAATCAGATCTTTTTTCGCTTAGGCGCTACTCCGAAATTGTCCCCTGTATTCGAAGTGGCTATCGCTGACGAAAAGGTCGAAGAAAAAGTGAAAGTCTACCGGAATGTGTACGATTTTGAAGAGACCAACGAGCTCTTTGATGAATCAAAAAATATTGCCATTATTGGAGGAGGATTTTTGGGCAGCGAACTGGCTTGTGCTATGGCTCGAAAAGGTGAAAATTGGGGTATGAAATCATGAACAAAGTCATATTATTAGTAATGGTTTTTAGATAAAAAGCATTCCAAACAAATATACCAGTTGTTCAGAGAGCCAGGAAATATGGGTAAAATTTTACCGGAATATTTGAGTTATTGGACCACGGAAAAGGTCAAGACTGAAGGAGTCATAGTAAGTATATTGATTCAGAGCTACTTCTCCAGCAAACATATTAATTATATCTATTGTTGTTTTATTCGCAACTGAAACAGGCAAATCAAAGGTGATTGGTTCCTCAGGTCCAACGATTGTTTCCTCAGGCCCGATGATTGGTTCCCCCAGATCCAATTGTTGTTTCCTCAGATCAAATGATTGGTTCTTCAGACCCAACGATTGGTTCCTCAGGCCCAACGATTGGTTCTCTCAGTCCAACGATTGGTTCCCCAGGTCCAATGATTGATTCCTCAGGTCCAGTGATTGGTTCCTTGGGTCCAATGATTGGTACCTCAGGTCCAATGATTGGCTCCTCAGACACAAAGATTGGTTCCCTTACGTGCAAATATTGGTTCCTCAGGTCCAATTATTGGTTCCCCAGGTTCAATGATTGGTGTCTCAGGTCCAACGACTGGTTTCTCAGGCGCAACGATTGGTTCCCTTACATGCAATGATTGGTTCCTCAGGTCCAACGATTGGACCCCTCACGTCCAACGATTGGTTCCCTCACGTCTAATGATTAGTTTATCAGGTCCAACGATTGGTTCCCTTGGTCCAATGATTGGTTCCTCAGGTCCAGTGATTGGTTCCTCGGGTTCAACGATTGGTTCCTCAAGTTCAAAGATTGGTTTCTTAAGCCCAATGATTGGTTCCTTAGATCCAATGGTTGGTTGAAATTATTATTAATTTGCCTTGTTAGGTGTTTGTTTGAACCAGCACTCCTTCCGATTGCCACATCGCCTTTGATAATATCTACGACAGTTGTGGACAAAATGTTGGGTAGAACTACCTTTGGAGCATGGCCATCAAGTCTGGTAATTATTTAATCATTCGTGGGTATTTTATCTGTAGGTTATGCCAAAAACGGAAGTTGTAGGGGTAAAATCCTCCGGCAAGGGGTTGGAATTGACTTTGAATAATGGAAAAGTTATAACGGTTGATTATGCTATCGTAGCTGTCGGAGTTGAGCCAAACACGGACCTGGCGGAAAAGTCAGATTTGGAAGTGGACCCTGATTTGGGTGGATATTTAGTGAATACGGAACTGCAAGCCAGGACCGATCTGTATATTGTGAGTTGAAAGTTTTTTTTAATGATATTATACTTATTGATAATAGACTTCTAAGCACACTGAAAAATATTAGTTCTTTGAAATCCACTTTCAAATTGAAAGAAATTTTTTCAAAAAGAATCTGATTTGAGAATTTATTATAGTTATTGTTAGACTTTTTTGTTTGTTCATCTATTTTATATGTTTCTTGGGAATAATAAAATCATTATTATTATAATTATTATAGGCGGGTGACTGTGCGTGTTTTTATGATCCGAGGCTGGGTAGGAGACGCATCGAACATCACGATCACGCTGTGGTGACCGGTAGATTGGCTGGAGAGAACATGACCGGAGCGCGAAAGCCTTACGTTCATCAAAGCATGTTCTGGTCCGATTTGGGACCGGACGTGGGGTACGAGGCTATAGGAATCGTCGATTCGTCCCTTCCCACCGTTGCAGTATTCGCCAAGGCGACAGACAAGGATAGTCCCAAAGCCGTGGTGACTGCTACTGATGAAGGAATTCGGTCGAATATCGAACAAGAAGAGGTAATTAAATTGACTAAAAGTTGTTGATATCGATCTGAAAATTATTTTTTCTACCACAGTGCATAAATTAAGGTCTTACGCACAGTTTGCACGGCGCAAAGTAACACTTTTTGGGTAATAAAGCAGCTGTGTGTAAAAAAGCAAGTAAGCTTCATAATACTTTTTTACGCACTGTTATGAACAGTAAAGAAGCAACTGTGCGGAAAAAATGCAAGTAATTTTGCAGTTGTTTGTTTACAGTATTGTCCTGAAAATTTGTTTTTTTGCCACTGTGTATAAAGTAAGGTGTAACGCATTGTTCAGAATGCGCTAAGTGACTCTTTTTGCGTAAAAAAGCAACTGTGTGTGAAACAAGAAGTAAGCGTGAAGTATTTTTTCACGCACTGTTGTAAACAGTAAAAAAGCAACTGTACGTAAAATAGCATTGTGCTTAAAAGAGGCACCTAAGCGTAAAGAAATGTTGCAGTTATATGTTTACAAAATCGACCTGAACAGTGCATAAAATACGGTTTTACGCATTGTTCACACTGCGTAAAAAAGCAACTGTGTGTGATAAAACAAGTAAGCGTGAAGTATTTTTTTTCGCACTGTTGTAAACAGTGAAAAAGCAACTCTACGTAAAAAAGCATTGTGCGTAAAAGAGGCACCTAAGCATAAAGCAATGTTGCAGTTATATATTTCCAATATCGACCTGAACAGTGCACTGTTCACACTGCGCAAAAGGACACATTTTGCGTATGTAAGCAACTGTGTGTAAAAAGAAGCAAATAAGCGTTAAGTAATTTTTTACGCACTGTTAGGAATAGTAAACAAGCAATTGTGCGTAAAATAGGAACAAAACTTATAGTATTTTTGCAGTTGTATGTTTATAATATCGGCATGAAAATAGTTTTTTCATTCACAGTACATAAAATAAGGTTTTAAGCACTGTTCACACTACGCAAAGTGACCCATTTTGCGGTTTAAAGCAACTGTGTGTAAAAAAAGCAAGTAAGATTTAAATAATTCTTTACTCAGTTATAAACAATTAAATAGCAATTGAGCGTAAAGTCATTTTGCAGTTGTATGTTTATAATATCGATGTGATTTTTTTTACACAGTGCACAAAATAAGGTTATACGCACTGTTCACACCGCGCAGTGACCCATTTTGCGTGAAAATGCAACTGTGTGTAAAAAGAAGCAAGTAAGCGTTAAGTAATTTTTTACGCACTGTTATAAACTGTAAAAATGCTACTGTGCGTAAAAAAACAACCAAGCGCAAAGTAATTTTGCAGTTGTTTACAATATCGGCCTGAAAACAGTTTTTTTCAACCACAGTGCATAAAATAAGGTTTCAAGCACTGTTCACACTGTGCGAAGTGACACATTTTGCGGTAAAAAGAAACTGTGTGAAAAAAACAAGTAAGCTTTTATTAATTCTTTACGCACTGTTATAAACAGTACAATAACTAAGCCTAAGGTAATTTTGCAGTTGTCCCACAGTGCATAAAATGAGATTTTACATTGCGTAAAAACTACTGTGTATAGAAAAGTAATTAAGCGTAAAGTAAATTTTTACGCACTGTTATGAACAGTAAAAAACAACTAGGCGCAAAGTAATTTTGCAATTGTATGTTTACAATATCGGCCTGAAAATAGTATTTTCAATCACAGTGCATAAAATAAAGTTTAACGCACTTTTTACACTGCGCAATGTTCCACTTTTAGTGTAAAAAGTAACTGTGTGTGAAAAGCAAGTAATCGTCAAGTAATTTTCACGCATTGTTATGGAAAGTAAAAAAGTAACTGTGCGTAAAAAGCAATTAGGCGTAAGTAATTTTGCAGTTGTATGTTTACAATATCGACCTGAAAATAGATTTTCTTACACAGTGCATAAAATAAATTTTCACGTATTGTTACTGCGCAAATTGACACTTTTTGCGTAAAAAAGCAACTGTGTGTAAAAAGAAGCAAGGAACAATACGTAATTTTTTACGCACTGTTATAAACAGTAAAAAAGTAACTGCTCAAAAAAAAGCAACTGCTAAAAAAAGCAACCGCTCAACAAAAAGCAACTAAGCCCAAAGTTATTTTGCAGTTTTTTGTTTACAATATCGATCTGAAAACGATTTGATTGCTTTGGAGTGACGTAATTTTTATCGGTTTGTTTGAATTGTAAGAAGCAAATTAATGAAAATGGCGTCACTTCAAAGCAATTTCATAAAACTATTTGACCGTGAGCAAAGGACTTCACACACTTCATATATTTGTGTGCCACTCGACTTCTTTGTTAGCTACCTACTAATTTCGAGATGTAAAGTCGGAATTATACTTATTCCGAGTTTTGAAGACGGAATTATATCAATTCCGAATTGTAAAGTCGTAATTATTATAGTAGTATGTTGTTTGACTTGCAACCATTTTAAGTGCAGCTAATATGATTATTCAAATATGCACCAATTTTCGGCAATATTTAAATTTTAGTTGAGCGATTAATAAAAAAACTTCCCATATGTTGCTCACTTAAATAGCCTCAAGTTTCATAATCTCTGATGAAATGTTGGTCCTGTACCTTGTATGTTAACGTGTGTAATGAAGTCATATAAGATTACAAGTAAATTCTCTTTTCTGCACCAGGTACCGCCAGAATGTGACAAATACCTCACGGACGAACAGAAGGCCGAAATGGCCGAGGCGCGTAAGCAAGGCAGTGCCCCCAACGTAGCCGAAGGCGAAGATTTCGGAAAGGGGGTGATATTCTATCTGAGGAACGATGTTGTGGTAGGAATAGTGTTGTGGAACGTTTTCAACCGAATGTCGGTCGCTAGGCAAGTGTTGAAAGACCAGAAAAAGTACGAGGATCTGAACGAAGTCGCTAAACTGTTCAACATTCACGAAGAATAACGATCGACGAAAAGCGGAACTTTAACGGAAGTACTAAGTGGATGTGTTCATTCATAAATTAAGTATTTAAACATCTGATTTGGAACCGTCGTTCGTCAGGATGTTTGGTAATATTTGTTGTTAATTATAAGATGTTTATTTTTACCTGGATTACACTTTTTCAATGATATTTGTGGTATCAGTGACATCATTTGGTTAATAAATTGAAAAAAGTCTGGAGTTTTTTCCCTGGCAGAGCGGGGGCAATTAGCCTTAGCGCATACTTTCAGTTCAGCGATAAATAAATATAGCGGCTTATTTTTGAATCCAGAAATGTTATTATTTCCATTATGCACTCCTATCTTTGGTGAATCCATTCGATAAAAAATATACTTTGACACCGAGTCGGGTGTTGTCGATCAGGACCGTGCTGAGATCGTACGTCAAATGGTAAGTCATTCGTCATTCCTAGCTGGCTCAAGTTTTTGAAATCCCCGACATAGAGAACAGATGCTGTATCTGGGACGGGAAATCGCCTACAAAAAAGGCGAATGGACATCCCTGCCGTGGGGAATGGTCGAACGTAGACGATGACCGAACAGGGAAAAGCCGAAATGTTCGGACAATATTTCCATAGGGCCTTCCGGGCCGGTGCAGACGAAACCGAAGAACACCGGAGAGTCACTAGTGAAGTATCGGAGTTCAGACAAGCCCCGAATATCAACTTGGACAAGCGCACCTACTCGAAGTTAATTATCAACTTCTAGGAGCAAAGCACCGGGTCTGGACAAAATAAACGCAGTTCTCTTCAGGAACCTTCCAAGGAAATCCCTGGTCCAGCTAATCCACATTATAAATGCAAATATATAGTGGTAGCACTACCCGCAATGCTTGAAGCATGCAGAGATTGTCCCGATACAAAAAGTCCCAAGAAAGCTTGGATAGCTACCGCCCCATCTCACTGCTGAGTGCGGTCGCCAAATTGATGGACAGGATCCTGCTGAAGAGAGTTGAGAATCTCGAGGGAGGCCTGCGACTCATCCCGGATGAGCAGTTCGTTTTCCGGAGAGGCCACTCGGGGTGATAGAGGGTTTCCACCGAGGCCTCAACACAGTGATGGTACTGTTAGATGTACAGAAGGCCTTCGACACTGTCTGGGCAGAGGGCTTTGTCGCGAAGATGCTTAGAGTAGGCATGCCTAGGCATATGTTCAGGCTTCTATATTCCTACCTGGCTGGTAGGAGTGGTAGGGCTTTCAGGGTCAGAATCAGTTGTACCAGCTCGGCAATGAGGCCGGTCGAAGCAGACGTGCCGCAGGGATCCTGCCTCTCATCACTTTTGTACTCTGCTGCCGGGGTGGCAACGCACCTGGATGGGCAGGTCGTGCCGTATTTGGCGAGTAACAAAATAGTGGTGAGCTTCATCACAGTGCAGAACAGGAATGAGTGTCTTCAGTACACCCAGATATTAGATCAGATTAAGAAGCTCGAAGAATAAACCAAGGCCAGGGTTAACGAGAAAGTCGCCCTGTTCTTCAGGACCCGATCACGGGGGAGCTGAGTAACTACCCCTGTGGCAAGATCAGGGACAGTGAATTCAGAGAGGTGGCAGACCACTTTAGGGAGAAATACGTGAAGGAAACCCGTAAAGAGAGGAAACGGCTGGAAGGGTTACTGACACTCCTCAAAAAGTCTCCAAAAAAAAAGGGGACAAACCAACGAGAGGGCGAAGGGTTTCATCCACCCTCGAAGGACGGAGAAAGTGTTCCGCACCCTAGACATTCGTTAGTAACTCCTTCGCAGCTCTTGACGACGAGGAGGAAGAGACTGGCGGTAGCGAGCGTGCCGGAGTATGAGAACATGGACAGCAAGGGGAAACGGTTAACCCCATAAAGAGCAAGAAAAATCACCCCTGCCTCGGGCAGTGGTGAGTAAGGAGAGATGTCCCACGATCATCGTCAATAAAGGGACGATTAAACTCGACAATGCAGTAAAGGCCAAGTGGTTAAAAGGGAAGCTAGTATATAACTATCCTGGAAAATCTTCCCTTATATAAGCACACAGCAGACGACCACCTCTGTATGTAAGAAAAGATTGAAAGCGGCCGAAATCGAGTTACACACGTTTACCCTTCCAGAGAAAAAGACATGCGTTCATATTGAAGGGACTTGATTACGACCCCCCAACAGAGACAATTAAAGAAGACTTGGCGTCCCAAGGGTTGCTAACATACGGGATAACGGTCATACCGAACACCGTCAGGAAGATGTATATGATCCTGACATACAAAAAGGTTACGGTTAGGTTTCTGAACAAGACCATCCGAGCAGTCGACGGGGTAATTGTCAAATGAGAGATGAAGCAGAACACCCGTCAAGCTACACAATGCTTCCGATGTCAAGTCTGGGAACACGCCCAGTCAAACTACAACCGAGTGGTGCAATGTATGAAATGCGAGGGCAAGAATTGGTCCAGGGCCTGTCCCAAGCCAAGAAGTAACCCTGCGACCTACTGCAATTGTGGGGGAGCACACACAGTAAACTCCACGCAGTTTGAAGCTTATCAACTCTTCCTGGTGGGCTAGGAAGACGCAGCCGAACCCGAACCGAAGTACATACCAGCCCTGCAGGTAAAAAAGAATGTATGGGAGCAACGGAAAGAATACTCGGACGCCAGAGAAGCCGAAGCTAACAATCACTGGGTAATATCCTCCCCACATCTCCCAACCGTAAACCCAAGGCCGCAGAGGGAGGGGCAGCCAATGCACTAAGTGATTTTATGGAAAAGCATCAGTTCATCGAAGGACTGGTGAACATAAAAGGCCTGATGCTGAAGGCCCGGAATGACTCAGAAAAATTCCTGGTCTTTTGGAAGGTCATGGAAAAGATCCAAAGCTACGACCTGTGGATGCCTCTCAAAGTGTGTATGCTCAACGTGAACGGAGATAACAATAGAATCCCGTTGGTTGCTGATGAAGCTCCGATAGGACCATAGCCTGAGATTCAGGAGATTTACTACCAAAGGTCGACAGGCTCAACGCTATGAAAGGGGGCGGTGTAGCCATCATGATAAGGACAAGTATACCGCATATACCGTAGTTCAATCGAACACGATGGTATCCACAAGGAGGTATGCGATATGCAACCCCTTGGGAAATAGGATGAAGCCAATAGACTTGGACAACATCTGCAACAGCAGGCACAAAGTGCTTCTGGCAGGACAGGGAAGCCTCTCACCCCGAAAGCGGTTAAAATCCGAACCTACTCCTACCCTATCGTTGTAGCGAGTGTTTTGATGTCTTTTATTTATTCATGTGTCCCTAAAATTGTGTGTTGTATTGTATCCATATTCAATATTAATAATCTTTTCGATTTTGGTAATTGTTTTTGCCTTTCTACCCAAACACCAAAACTACATGAGTTTCACTCGACGAGTGTTTCGTCCTCAAAGTTAGCCTCATCGGGAGCTGTAAGTTTTCCATCAACAATATGACGGAGAGTAGATATTATCTTTTCGATGGCGGAGATAGATACTACAGGCATAAACGAAACAAATAGAGAAATAGTTTTTTATTATAAATAATATATCTTAACGTACACTTGCATAAAAATTTATACAAACAAAAAGATGGGAAAACGAGCGAGAATAAATAACTAGTAAATTCTAACAACGAAATAACGCTAAATCACTCAAAGTTCAGTCATATGCACAAATTCATTCGATTTCTGTCATACATCCTTGCATACAAATATAAATAATCGGTGTGGCGACAACCACATCCGTCCAGTCGTATCGCCTATTTCTTACAGAAAAAAATAAAATTAATTCTACGGTGCAGAAAAATAAATAGGTAATATGGTTTATTGCTTTGTAAACTAAGAACCATTCCGTTTGGACAACGAAGTCTGAAAAACTATCCAAGAGAATGAAATCAGTAACAATGAGTTGATGGAAAATCAAACATTTTGTTAGACGATTTCTTCAGAAGGCTGAACTATCGTTGATGATTTAAAAAAAAATTGATCTCTCTGTTAATACTAAGATAGGTACTGAGAAAGTATTCGTGATAATAATACCTGAGAAAACGGTGAAAACAGCTTAATGTATACTTGGTTGGGAATCTAGTTCACCTAGCAATAATTACGTTTTGGTACTTCTGACAAACGGTTGTCATATTTTAAATAAAATGTTTTTGGTCGAGAAATATTCCACGAATATCTCATTTTTCCTTCAGACCGAAGCACCTGGTTCTCGGTGAAATGCTTCCGGTGAATTCAATGGACGGGAAAGTTTCTTTTGGACGACCTCCCTAAATTTTCATATGGAAAAACTAAATGATCATGAAATTGTGTAAAAAGTAACTCGAATCAGATTTCTGTCGAGCGTTAGACTTCGTTGCATTCTAAATATTTCTCCTGGCAGTTGTCGCCGTATCTTCCTCTTTTGCCCGCTTCGTATAAAACGTCGAACGACGAACTTCTTGCTGATCGGTCCAGTAAGAAGCTTACGGCATAACTGTAACGAAAAAAAGTTTTTGATTAGCCTCAATTTGCCTACAGCATGTTGATAATAGAAAAAAGTGATGGAATCTCAGTACTGAACACCACGCAACAGCAAAATAATCTCTAGACGATTGTTTTGCTTGCATCAAGACTGAGGATAAGAATATTTCTTTTCGTTTGATTCATTTATTCTGCAGAAATTCCTGTTAGTGTGAAGTTACCCTCACTTTCCTAGCCATAGTTTATAGTAATAATAATATTAATAATAAACTCCTTCTGCATTGCTATGAGAGCAGTGAGCCTGCCCGAAGAGGATACATAGCGAGAATGCATGCTCTGTAGTGTGAAATACACTCTTTTCGCCCAAAATCTAAGGGATTATGTATCTCATCTTCAGGTTGAAGGCTATGTAGAGCCCCTCCTCAACCAATCAACGAAGAGATATGTCACGTGTCGGTTTGGCTGTAAATGAGGCCCGCATCAAATCACCAACAGTAGGCATCAGAACTCACAGGGCGCTTCATAACACCAAGCCCCTAAAGCCACAACAACTGGAACGGGTGGATGCGGAGATTCACGATGTCCTTTCAGATCATCTGGCAGATCAACTCTACCGTGTATGACGCAGCTTAGGCTCTGTCCCAAGCCTATGATTTGGAGGCTTGAGAGACGTTCAAAAGATGGAGCTAAAATCTGCTAGACAACACGCGTCTTATATCCAGTGTGTGGCGGACTACGTGGCGGCCAATAGGCCTTTCAGGCCGGTAGTGCGGCGAATTGTCGCAAATTTAAAAATAGCTCACCACACACTAAATTTAGACGTACTATTCACCATCAAACAGCACGTTCTTGATAGTGTACGAATGCTGGTGGATGCAAAAACGTCACTTTTGTGAGGCGGGAGAGAATCGAAGCATCGCAGAAAACATGAAGTTCCGCGATTAACATTCTCTCCTATTCCAAGAGCCTCCACGTGTTGTGGCTAACCCTCCGGCAGCTGATCGGGTGTACACCTTCTGGAAGAACATTCACGAATTCCCGCAACCACTCAACGTAGAAACTCCAGCCCTAGCGCAGTTCGAAACTTTCTGCAGGAGGCTCCGTGCAGTATAAGCGTAACCTTTCAATGGCCTGGATCGATTATCGCAAGGCATTTGATAAAACATCGCATGAACTCATCAGATACCTTGCGGTACCCGTTCAAATAGTGAGATGCATTGAATAGCTGATGCCGCTCTGGAGGACTCGCTTCACCATATCATCTGGTCAAGTCACGAGTCCAAACAGAGCAGGTTATCTTCAGAAGGGGTGTGTTTGAGGAAGACTCCCTCATCCATCTTCTCTTTTGCATCTCCCTATTGTCATTGTCCGTTGCACTAAGGAAAACCCGCGGATACAACTGCGGCATCCCCAACAACCGGAGACATAAGGTCACCCATCTGTTTTACGTGGATGACCTCAAACTATATGCTTCTGGGGAAAGGGATCTTCATCAGTCTTTAATGGTGGTGCAAGAGTATACGCATGTTGTCGGAATGGAGTTTGGGATCGACAAAGGTGCCACGGATCATCTCAAAATAGGACGTTTCTAGGAATACGGAGAGGACGTTCAGCTCATAGACGGAAGCATCCTACATTATATCAGGATGCTGGAGAGACGTATACTTACCAAGGGGTGGAATACGCCACACCCATAAGGTTACCACTGTTAAAAACTCTCCACGGTAAGCATCAGCTTAAACTCAGACAGATCTGGTCATCAGAACTGTCGGGAAAGAACAAAGTTCCTGCAACTAATATGCTTATGCCGTTCCGATTCTTTTTCACTCTTTTGGAGTAATGAAATGGACTCAGGAAGAGCTGCGACAACTAGACGTAAAAACTCGCAAAATGAAGCATCCTAGATCGTTTTTTCCACGGCTATACTTTCCCAGCTAAGTGTGGAGTGTCTACATAATGGTACTGGATGGAGTTCAGATCCCCGTCTCTACTTAGTATGCGATCATGCAAAAGCAGGGATTGGAGCATTTCTTTTTAAGGCAGCAATCCCGTGCAGCTGATGAACTCGGTCTCGTATTCGACACTGAACGGACGAACCCAAACTTTGTCACCGAGTTGGAACCCATTCAGCAAAAAGCTAACGTCAAACCTGCGGAGCGTGAGAATCTTCTACTGCTACATAAGGATAAGCCAATGCATGGGGTCTTCTCTAAGAACATTGAAGACCTTGGCTTGACGCATTTTTCAAGTCAAGTAGGCTGAAGTCGGAAACCGAGTGATTAATAATGGCCTGCCAGGATGGTTTCTTCAACATCCTCGTCTACCGAAATCGCATGATGGGTATAGAGGTCCCTGGCACTAGATGCAGAGCGTGTCGTGGAGCAGCTGAGATCATATGAAATTAATATGATTTGATCAAGTTTCGAAGGATATTGACTATTTAAAAAATTATAATAGTTTCTCCACTAAAAAGTGCTGAAACCAAGTAAATAAGGGTGTGTGGTGTTTTGATTAAAAGAAAAACAAATTACAGAAATTCAGTTTGTCAAATGGTGAAGTTTGACACAAAAATTGGCCAATATCTTCGAAAATGGTAATGGTAAATATGGATGGTGACTGATGCGCTGCGACCTAATTAGATCTATTGTGCCCCATCTTCTTCTGCTATTTCAAGGTGTTCTCGTTCACAGCAGCCCCTCAAGCCCTAATTCCTTGAGGAATTTGAGGATTTTGAGGGGGCCTATTCGTGGTATTTCTCCCACAGTCAGAATCTGCAGGTGTTGTCCTCCTCTAAGCCTAGCTTCCTTAGGTGATCTTTGAGTCTGCAGTTCCCCGTCAGAAATCCCGTGATTGTCTTTAAACTAGTTTTGCTGAGGTTGATCAGTGTCTTCGATCTCGGTCGGTTGAAGTTGCCGAGGAGATCTTTGGCCTGCCTCTTCGAAAATAGTCGTGACCGCCAAAAATTAAATCTGGACTTTTTGCAAAACAATTGTATTGAAATTTGGATGCTCACTCTAACCGAAGAATTACCAATTTTTTGTGTTCTTAGGTAATAGCTTTACATAGCGGATGGATGTCTTTGAGAGGAACCTCACTCAATGGTTCTCAAAGATGTTGAGGTTACTGCGGTACCCAGCTGGTAATTACAACACGAAAACGAACCAAAGAAGAGTATTTACGTAATAAATGAAACTGAACAAAATTTCTTAGATAGATATAGAAATGAGTTACCATTACGACCCTAGGATATTCGGGATCAGTTTATTTTTATGGGATATCGTCAATGCAAGTGTATTACGTAAAGAGTGGGAATGTGGGAGTGGGATTGGAAATTCAATCGCAAAGTTCCCAAAAACAAGCAAAATATCTGAGATTCTACGATTTCGGATAAATACTCGGGGCATTGTTTTCGAACAACATCTGCCACTTTACTGATATTTCGCTGCTTTAAAGACATGGGGGATGGAAAAGTCCTTCTGTCGCAGAACAATTAATACATCGAGGAACCAATAGAAAGAAAAACCGGGTATCTCGCATGATTCAAAGTGGGAAAATTTTGTTGAAGATATAAACGTTAATAGAAATAAAAATTGAAGTATTACCACAGAGTAGAGAACTATACAGAGACGACAGAAATAGGCGGTGTCTTTGATTTTCCACTCCGTAATTTTCGTGACCTTGAGAAATTGTGTCCTTCATTTGGTATAATAGTATACACTGAGATAAATTTGTGTGGGGAGCCTAATTCACTAGGTGTTTAATTTATTGAAGTATATCCAATGAATATCAAAATATTCTTTAACTTGAAATAATTCACAATAAGTTACAAAATAAACAATAGCACAACACACTCGCTTGTTTACATTTTCTACACTTCAACACGCAATCAAAAGTAAACACAAAGTGAGGTTGACAAATATACCAGTTATTTGGCGCATGCGCATACAAATTTCAGCTTCGTATTTTGACAGGCCTTCGCCTCTGTAACTACTCTGTGGTATTACTATCAACATTAACTCATAAGATGTTTGTATGTTTGTAACTAATGTGTTAAAGACAAATTGTTTACTCTTTGAAGATAAAAATACGTTACAAAACCCTGTCGAGTCAAGTAGAAGAAATTCACTGGATTCTGCTGGATTTATACTAAAGCTTTAAGTCGCAAGACGTAAGGATATTCGTCAATGATTGGTTGAACAGTTCATTCTAACCAATCATTGACGAATATTCTTACAACTTGCGACTTAAAACTTGAGCATAAATCCAGCAGTAGTCCGGTTAGAAAAATGACTTACCTTCCAAGATGGCAGTAGAGCGAGCTTTGGCCTATATCCTTGGAGCATTCATTGTTAGCTTGGCAGATGTATCTCTCCATGCATTTGGTATCTCCTGCTGACACAGATCGTACATAACCCTTCATCATGGCAATACCGGCCACGGCGGCGTCACTGACTGTGTCTTTCTTGCCGATGTTTCTGGCCGCGATAGAACGGTGAGAGAATGACGTCTTCAAGGCATCCAGGAGATTCACCACAATGTTGATGAACTGAAGAAAAAATGAATACAAGATGTTTAGAGTTCACAGAAAGATTTTATTTGAAAGGAATGAAGAAATAAGCATATTTCATATAACAGTTGAAAATTGTTTATGTAAGAGATTCCTCAGTCTGGGCTGAAACGGGTTCATACTGCGGTTTAATTTCTCAGTGGTTTTTTAACAGTGGCGTTCCAGCGAGGTGGCGGTCCATATTTCCCCTCAATTTCTTTCTACGTCAGTGAATTGATGTTCAAAAATCAAACTTTCATTGGATTCGACATACAATTCCATATGAAATTTTAATAAACTTTGATTGAGAACAACTGTGTTTTCAAATTGAAAAAATGACAAGTGAACTGAAATGGGTAAGCATTTTGTTGAAGTTTCACTAATAATGAAATTGATCTGACAAAAATCACTCGTGAATTATTTAAAGTGTTTCTTTATAATGCCAACTCTTTGAAAGACACATATGTACAACATAGAAGATCATTAGATGATTTATTAAATTATTTTAATCTGATTACAATCCATGTTAAAATGCTTACACGGAATTGTAAATATTCATCGAGTCTTTTGGTGCTCAAAGGCAATATGGCAGAATATATTGTAGGAAAAATTATGAGAAGTTTTCAAAATAATGCAATGATTCAAAGTAAAATCGTGTATGGACTGCCCAAAATCCACTGAGTGACTTTCATCATCAACTGTTTCCATTGTTTGACAAAGCATTTCCAATAAAGAACATTAAAGGTAAAAAAAGGAAACCTTGGATGACCAAACGCATCAAAATTTCTTCAAAAGATGTTACCTCCCCTTACAGTGTGAATTGACTTATGAATCTTAATAAATTTTACTGTTCCTATAGCCGAGAATCTAGCTGAAGAAATTATTGCCTAAAGCAAATCCCATTGATTACATGATTCACATCTCCGTATTGAAATCTTTTGGTTATTCACCAGCTCATGTAAGTGAAATAATGGAAATTTTCACTGAAATATCATCATTCCTGAAACTTGCCGAGGTTATTCCTTTATTCAAAGGGGATGATCCAAGTTTACCAGAAAATTCCAGACCTATTTCATTGTTGTCAACTTTATCAAAGATTATTTAAAAACTGATGCAAAAAAGATTCTGAGTTTTTTTAACAAAATAAACTGATTAATTCTAGACAGTTTGGTTTTCAAAGTTCGAGAAGCACAAATAATGCAATTATTTCTCTTCTCGTGAAAGTTTATTTTAACATGAATGATGGAGAAGTTGCAGCTGCAGTATTTTGTGATACGACGACTTCAATCACAAAATATTGCTGAAAAAACTTGAAATATATAGTTTCCAAGGAAACATTTTATTGTGGCTTGAATCATATCTAACAGATGATGTACAAAAGGTGGCATTCAATGGTGTAACATCTATCGGAAGGGACATAAAATACGGAGCACCACATGGGTCTGTTCTTGGTCTATTGTTATTCCTATTATATACAAATGATTTGACGGATTTAGCCATCAGTGGGGCTTTAATTAATTCAGAATTTATACTCCAAACAAAGATTTAAGATACATATGTCAGGCAGAAATGAGAGATTTTTGCAGACCACTTTTTATCCCAAAGAATTGTACCATGACCTTGTATTTCCATTTTAGAAACAGTTTGCCTAATACATCAAAACTACAGAGAAGGTACTACATCACATCAATCAAAACATGAAACTCGCCTCATACATAATATTGGTCTTCCTATTTCCAAAACAGCGCAAATCAAATCGACCATTTTTTATAATGGGAAGAAGTTGTTCAACCACTTACCTCTCCCCATCAGAAAAATTATCAAAAAGTAGTATCGGTGATATCCTCCAAACGGTTTTTTATATTTGTATGTCAAACCGTTAAAAAGTTAACAGGGGGTGGAGATTAAAAGCCGCACTGTATATATGTGTCTATTGTTTATAAGTTTTTTTATTTTTAATTCTTATTCCAATGTTATAACGGATTGTGCTGTTGGCATACTTTTATTCGTGTTTTATATTGTATATGTTTAAAGTTATTTATATTCTTTTTTATAATGCGTCATCCTAATTTCCTTAAATTTAATCAGTTTTAAGAAACTAAACTTTTTCAACAAAATTCAACATTTTATGACAATAAAGTATTTTTGATTCTGATTCTATATCACATACAAATACTTGGTCATGTTGTGCTAAGCCGTTATGACGCCTACGTTTGGCAACGCCGCCCGATTCCTCCATAATACCTTCACTGTAATCTCAGGCTGGATTGTTGTTCGTGTTTCCTGGTTTCATCTTGGCAAAATAACCTAGTGAATAGTCAAATACAGATCTAAATAGATTGGAGTTTCCAATAACATTACAGTGTTTACTGATATTTTCCACATTTAGAAAAACACTGGGTTTGAAGTACTAACAATTATCAGACAGATCTTCTCTGGAGTGAAAACTGGACTCAAATTAATTTCACGAATTGTTACAATTTTCCGGAAACATGAAGGACGAGCTTGTTTTCAAATTATCCCGACATTTTTAAGCCAAAATCAATAAATTTTCACATTAGGAAAAATGTTTAGAAAATTCAATTGATCTTAATCTACCACAACCGAGACTCCCCCGCTTCGATTAAATTAGTTTTGTGTTAGTTTTGAAGATCGAACATACCTCCCCAGCCTGCTTAGCCATCATATTAACTTGTCCAGGATCTCTCGCTCCAACAACAGCAGACAGCACAGCGGCCAGAACACCCTGTGCAATGTAAGCTACTACTAGTGCGGTTCTCTTACTATATATTTACAGAGACTAAAAGCAAAAGCTCTAGCGTAATGTACAGACAGGGAAGTTGAAAAATAATGTATCCACAGAGAGGTCTTCTACAAATAGATAGCGATAACTTGAGAGAAAATTAAACAAAGTATTATTACTCGGCCAAAATAACAGAGGCTTTGAGTTTATATACTAACACGCCGTCTGTGGATTCACATAATTCCACGCTTTTGTCGCATATCGAACAAAAAATGCTTTGGCGAAGTGGCAGTATTGTGGTGTTCAAATCTTTTTAAGAAAGTCATCGTGGAGTGAACCATGTAAAATTCGCCAAAATAGATCATTCTACCGAAACTCGCCTACTTACATACAAACAAGTACGATAAAAATGGCCTCATTATAGTCCTGGTATATTAGAAAAACAATTACTACAGGCGACAAAAGTAGAATTTTTTATCCAAGAACACTTACGTTAAACGTGTGTTTAATATCCTTCATCTAAGTTCATCTGGATTATTAACTTCTCCATCTTGATGCGAATATTGTCATGGTTATTTAGCTCTTACGGGGATGTAAAAGAGTATGCACCCCACCATCATAGCTGATATAATAGCCGATATATCGTTACTTCAGATGGTTTCAAACTATCTCTATGTCCTCATCTATGGATACATCATTTTAGCAAACCCAATATTGAGGGTGAAAATACAACGTTGAAAAAAAAAAGATTTAAACAAAATTCGTCCCATTTCGATAATTTTCCTGGTATAGAATACAGAAATACCACCATGGTTCAAGACAGTGGATGATTTGTATGGAAAACATTCTCTTGGTGTTCAAATTGAAAGCAAATGTCCCAGTACAAATTAAAACCCATGATTCATTGATCGAAGGCTGTTATGAAATGGGACTCAATTTAGTTTCCATATGGCTTCATGCTTACAATTTGACAATAATATTGATACTCCAAACACTAACCTGTAATGGAGAATTTCCATTGTCCACCTTGTCGATTCCCTGCTCATTTCCTGCAATACCACCCCCAAGAATGGCAGTGAGGATCTTCAGACCCACGGAGAGGAGGTTCGCCCATGGGGAGGTTGGAAGGGGCCCGTTGTCGAGGTCTTCGGATTTATTGGGACCTTGTTGACCTCCTGGATTGAAGATCATCTGCATAACCATGCCTGTAACGAATGTAAATGACGTCAAATTTAAATGGGAATCAATTGCAGGATGGTGGATTTGATATCAGCCCTCTGACCTGACCAAGTCTGCACTGATGATCGGCAGAACCGTGAAACAAGTATGCAGATAGTGACCAGTGTCGGATAGTATTTGATAGTTGTTACAGGAAGCATTGCAAAAGTACTGTTCTTGTAGATCTTGGATTATACTGTAGATTTAGAATAATGTAATCCTCTTAAAAGATGATCTCTTTTTTTTTAATGTTCGGTATGTTGCTGATGTTTGGGGTAACTACGAAGCACTGCTTCAAACTTTATGAGGTATATCAATGACTCAATTATTGAAATACTTTACAGCAATTAAGACAAAAGGAAACTGTCAACAAATAGCAAGGACAATCTATCTGATCATGCAACCCTAAGGTTTTATTGTTCACAAAACTTCCCAGCGTTGAAAAAACCATCAATCAAATTTTGGATGCTCTGAAGAAGTATTACCTACCAGAGGTAGCGCTAGTTTAACCGTGTTACCAAAAGTTTAGTTATTCATATACGCAGTGACATTCAAGAATGACTCAATGTTAAAAAAAAATCAATTGTCATCAACTTAGGCTCGTCTTGAAACCTACTTAGCTTCTATCAGATGAACTGAGTGATTTTCATTTTCTTGAAATAACGAATTTTTCAAAAACTTGGGCAGCAGATTTTCTTGTTGTATTTTCAAGGTGTTCTTGATCTCTGAAAGGTGTGTGTTTATGAACCTCAGATTTTTAATGACTTCATAGAAATAAATCGCATGGGGTTAGATCGGGAGATCTAGGAGGCTATGAAATTCACTGAATTGTATCCGACTCATCTGCGAGGAAACAGATGATTAAGAAAATCAAGCACTTCAACTGTAAAGTGTACTGGAGCAGTCACTCCTCTACCTCCAAAAACCACCCTAGCATTCATATTTCCTTCCAAAACTTTTCATTCCTCCCTCTCCATACCAACACACGCCCATCCTTTCGAAACAAATTGAGCGTACTCTCATCCGTAAACATACACCTAGTCCACTCTGCTATTCCCCAGTTTTGGCGTCCTTCCCCCCAAAATCGCCTTGCTGCTCGATCAACAGGTTTCAGTAAAAGACAAGCCTTACTACAATCCGAGATCGTGAATCTGGCGTCGAATTGTCTGGCTTGAAACCTGAATTTCAGTAGCATCGATCAATTCACGATGAATTTTGGGGGCGGTTGAAGTCCGGGCCCGCCATACCAATCTTCCAATAAGGCGGCCTTGAGCGGGAGTTGTACTTCTTCTTGTTCCTTTGTTGAAAATATGTCGTTTCAGTTGGATTTTCTCACGCACAATTCTTGACTTCTGAAAGCAAGAAAGATCTAGACGTATCCTCCCGAAATTCTCTTTCAACCGGGATTTCGAGGGTGTTTCAGATTTGGGTCACTTTTGAGGAAACCCTTGATCTTCATCATCTTCATCTTGGGGCAATTCTGATCTTTTTATCTCTTCATCTCAAGTTTCAGTTTTGAAATCAGGCTGAGATTTTGAAAATCGGTCGATGATAAGAAGACAATTTGGAAAATGTCTCGTGGTAATGATATCATCTGCATGCCTCTGCTGTCAAATTAAAAAAAAAGGTTTTTCTTCCGAAATTTGGACAGTTTCAGGTAACACCTTGTAGCGATTTCTGTATCTGTATCGTCAATTTCTGTATCTTCAGATATAACAAAACGTTTTTTAGTTCTCCTCTTTTTTCATTGTTCCTGAATCGACGATGAAGCACAGCAAAAAAACGCCGATTAGGTAATTCACGATCGGGAAACGAATTGCTGTAGTGTTGGAGTGCTCTTACTCTATTTTTCTGGCAAACCAAGTAGGATTCTAACATATCACATTTTCTTGATGGGAAAACGGCATTTCGAAAAATATTCGAACAGTAGTTGACAGTTACAATAATTTATTACATTGTCATGATATACTTGAGAATATTTGACAAATAGTATTTCAACAAAGTTTCAAGGCAACTTGATTGCTCGTAATAATTATGTTTTATCGAATCAAACACATTTTTTCTAACCACATTTATATGACCCTCCAGTATTTTCTGTTCTGTACAAAAACGGCTTCAAAGTTATCATTACAGCAGACATATTTTGATTCACCAAAATAAATGCGGCTAGAGGAATGGCTTCAATATGGAAATTATCGTTTTGTACATTAATACCAAATAGCTCAGTGGTGTCAATTGAGTGGTGCGACATGATGATCACGGGTTTCACGAGTTCACATCCCAGCGCAATTTTTTCTTTTTACTGTCTTATTTTTTAGTAACAGAATATTGTCATTCGTATAAGTACCAAAATTGGGTGTTTTGGACAATCATGAGGTTTTATTCGCCAAAACAAAGAAAATTTTTGTACTAGTGAAAGAAATGCATATTTCCACATAAGTCGCTCATTTTCCACTTTAGGAAGAAAGGTGATATGAGCTCTGTTGTTGAGAATGTTATCACGAATCGAAATGCATGAAATAATATAGGGTGTTCCATTGAAAGAAATATCAATTTAAGAAATATTCTACGCGACTGTCAATTTTTTTTTGTTTTCGGCCTCGAGAAGGCGATTAAAAATGCTACTAGTTTGCCCATTTAACCGAATTCGTAGCATCAATAATAACGGAGTTGGCAATGGTGCCGACTTAATTTGGAACACCCTGTATATTTTGTACAAGCAATAGGTTGTTGTGTTTTTCCCTTTTATCATTTGGGAGTCTGACTGGCACAGTTTTATGAAAAGATTTATCCATAAACTCTATCAATTCCAAAGCATACAGATCAATGGATATATCATTCAGTTTTTCGAATTTTTCTTTATTCTGGATTTTCGTAGAAAACTCTAATCTCTCAATATTCAGTTTTTTTTTTGACTGGGATATGAAAGAGCTAATGTCACCGAATTCCATATTTGATCTAGCACCGCCACTGTTATTTACCGAAAGGTATTGAAATTATGAGCAAATTCTCGCACACAAATATATGTAGGATGTAGTTCAATATCCATCGTGGTATTATCCAGTAGAGCATTTGTTTTCTGACAGATGTTTGCTTTTATTTTTCCACTTGGTGGAAACGCTTGGACAGAAGATTACTCCGTATTAATTTCAAATTCTCATATTTTTCCCACCGTTTGCCTTTTTTTTAGGACACTTCGCATTCTGATGTACTGAAATATCAACCTACCCAATAAATTGGACCAAGAGAACCCTCCGCCACTGCTCTCGGATAGCTGGTTGGTTTGTATGTCATCCAAGTCGTCGAGAGCCACTTTCTTAATCGAGTTCGGTTTTTCTGCAAATTTCCTATCCGTCCTCTGCTGTTGGTGGGTTGGATGGGGGGAAGCTGTTTGGGGATAGGAATTCAGTTCCTCCGGCAAAGGTGATGGCTTGTAGACTGGGGAGTTGGGGTACGAGAAAGTGCTCACTATCGAGCTGCTGACTAACAGGGCGGTGAACATCCATCCTACGGCTTCTCTGTACATCCTGAAACAATAGAAAGTAATGAATGTGTCATGCGTGGAAAGGTTATCGTTTCATTCTGAGAATCATAATCACACCAACTCTACTCTTTTATATCTCAATAAATGACTTGTTACGTCGAGGTATCATCAAGAAGAAGTGGACAATATTTCAGCGAAAACAGGCTTTTCAGAAAGAATCATTTTCAATAGTTTGACAAACTGTGAAATTATTGTTTTTCATTTCATTTATCATATCTAGTCCAATATCCACAGACAAATTTGTGCCATAACTGAAGGATGAATTGTAACACTATGAAACTTGGCACGTGACTTCTTGACATCATGTTTAGTTGAAAAAAAAATTGTTAACAAAAATTTAAAAAAAATGGAGTTTTTTCGGAAAATAAAAACGCTATCGGAAAACGGCTTCGACAGAAAAAATTAAATAACAAATAAGTAGTCGTGATACTTTCCTAAAATTGCGATTAGGAATAGCTGCCATTGTAGACAAAAGTTGAGAATATTTTTTGAGATTATGGATAAGCCTCACATCTCATTCATGAATATTATGAGAATTATGAGAATGGCCAGTCTCTGTGATATTTTACAAAAACCGCCACTAAATATACATGAGCTCGTCATAACTGCTTTCAAAACTTCATCCTAACAAGTAGTTGCCACTTTTTTAATAATTTCGTTTGGTGCTATTTCTTTTGTACAAACGCATTTTCCAAACATTTAAATCTATCCCTATGTTCCCTCTTATCCGACCGACATTTATTTCTTTATAACATTCTATCAAACAACTCAAAAAAATTATATATTATTAGTCATGAAAATATATTGAAAACGTATTTATTCATATAATTGTCTCGGGACGAAAAAACCCCTATGATTTGTATAGATACGTACTCTCAGTTCTGTACAAATTTCAAAATCCTGAAAACAGATTTGTTGGTACACAGCTAATATACTTGCGTTCACTTCAGAAAAGATCAGTGCATGATAATATACAGTGCGGTCCAAAGGTATGGAATAAATTCATTTTTAGCGTTATTATGTATTTTATGAAAAAATCCTGAAACAGGTCAATTTTTATTGGCAATTTGACAATTTACAGTATGAAAATATTACCCCCTTCTTGCACCCCCTCTGAATTATGAGCACCCCCTCAAAAATTTTAAATGAGAAGGGGGGTCGTGTGGCATCTTGTTCGAAAGGGATTTTCATTATCTGTTCAGCAATACTAAGTGTTTCATATTTGGTGCAACCAGAACTGAGAAATTTTTTTATTAAAATTTAAAAATATTGACACTAAATTATGTATCCGTTGAAAAAACCTGAAACAGGTCGATTTCTATTCTTACTTTGACAATTTATACTTTCTTATCTGTCTTGCTAAAAAAGTCAGGAAAAAGTCGTTGAAGACACCAAAAAATTA
This sequence comes from Chrysolina americana, assembly GCA_958502065.1. NCBI lineage: Eukaryota > Metazoa > Arthropoda > Insecta > Coleoptera > Chrysomelidae > Chrysolina > Chrysolina americana. The sequence goes on along the minus strand of OY293415.1, from coordinate 70,507,094 downwards.
TTCACAAAACCCATAAATAATATAATGTCAATCTAGTAGACTACTGTTATTTTGATATTTATGAGTTGCTGGCAGACGTCAGTGTATTGAAAAATATTTTTGTGTGTATTCGATTCATCTATGGCTCATTTATCCGAAACTCAAAGAATAGACATTTTAATTATGCTTGGATGCGGTAATAAAACACGAACTCAAACGGAAGTTTGTGAAATGTTCAATAATAAATACCCTGGTCAACACGTATCACAATCTACAGTTAGCAAAATAGAAACAAAATACCGTGAAACTGGACATTTAAAAACTCGTCAAAAACCAGGTCGAAATGCTGCATTGGATGAGGAGAAAAAGTTAGATGTACTGTTAGCGATTGAGGAAAATCCGCATATGACAAGTAGACAACTTGCCGCCGACAATGATGTAAGTAAATCATCGATATTGAGAGCTTTACATAAAGAAAAATACCATCCTTATAAAGTTCAGTTGGTTCAGGAGTTAAATGAGGATGACCCTGATAGAAGGCAACAATTCTGTGAACTGATGATGGATAGAATCGAAGCAGATTTGCAGTTCATAAACAAAATTGTGTTTTCTGATGAAGCTACTTTTTATTTAAATGGAACGGTTAATAGACAAAACTGTAGATATTGGAGCAGAGAAAATCCTCATTGGATGTGTGAGGCTCACACACAATATCCCAAAAAAGTGAACGTTTGGGCTGGTATCATTAAAAACAAAATTATTGGCCCCTATTTTTTTTTAAATTTAAAACGACTTTTTCCCGATGTTAATGATCCAAATGGAATAGATAGATCAATTTGGTATCAACAAGACGGAGCTCCACCGCATTACACACGTATTGTTCGAGATTATTTGACAGAAGTTTTTCCCAATAGGTGGATTGGCAGACGTGGACCGATTGAATGGCCGCCTAGATCCCCCGATTTGACTCCTCTCGATTACTTTTTATGGGGTTATTTAAAATCAAAAGTATATTTCAATAGACCAGACAATATTGCAGATTTAAAAACTAGGATATCGGAAGAAATTAACAACATAACCCCTGAGGTCCTACAAAATGTTCTACGAGAATTCCAAGATCGCCTTGCTTATTGTCAAGAAGTGAATGGTGGTCATTTTGAACATTTAATTTAACTGTAAAACAAATTGAAATATACTTCCTAAACATTATGTTACATTATTTCCTTCAGTCTATCAACATTTGACATATTCAGAATAAATTTTCTCAGTATTGCTGAACAGAGAATGAAAATCCCTTTTGAAAAAGGTGCAACACAACCCCCTTTCTCATTCAAATTTTTTGAGGGGGTGCTCATAATTCAGAAGGGATGCAAGAAGGGGGTGATATTTTCATACTATAAATTGTCAAATTGAGAATAGAAATCGACCTGTTTCAGGTTGTTTCAACGGATACATCATTTACAGTGTCAATATTTTTAAATTTTAATAAAAAAATTTCTTCGTTATGGTTGCACCAAATATGAAACACTTAGTATTGCTGAACAGATAATGAAAATCCCTTTCGAACAAGATGCCACACGACCCCCCTTCTCATTTAAAATTTTTGAGGGGGTGCTCATAATTCAGAGGGGGTGCAAGAAGGGGGTAATATTTTCATACTGTAAATTGTCAAATTGCCAATAAAAATTGACCTGTTTCAGGATTTTTTCATAAAATACATAATAACGCTAAAAATGAATTTATTCCATACCTTTGGACCGCACTGTATAAGATTCCATTATTTTTACTTCAAATACCCCTGGGGAGAGAATATTGGTATGACTTAAATAATTCCTATAGGAAAAACTTCTACATAACAAATTCAAATGGAATATCACTTCTTTGGGAGAGAGAAAATTGTGGTACATGCCAGAAGAATAATTCAATACCCTGACATATTTCCACCTCACTTTTTGTAAAAGGTAAGCAATAATAAGTCCATAGGTACCACAGCATTCAATACAACTCCAATCTACTCTAGGAATTTTTGATGCTCTCAAATAAATTTCTACTAACTTTCAGACGGACAATCGCAGCTGGATCTAATATAGTCTCAATTGGTGTCTTACCATGAAATTTCTAATTAATAAACTCTCTCGATGATCCTGGACTATGTTGTATAATATGGATTGAACAGATAAATGTATCTTCTTTTGTTTCGGATGGTCAGGGGTTTCTGAATATCCCGTGGTTCGACAAAATTATCTATCATTTAAAAAGAATGAGTTTTTGGACAGCCTCTGAGTTTTTAAAAATTATAACACATTTTGGAGTTGTTTTTGTGAGTTCAATAACAGAAATGTGAAGTGCAAAACGCCAGCTTGAAATTGCATACTTTATTTTTCATGCAGGTTGTGTGTAAGCGATTTATTTTACTGGCTAAGATGTCAGAATTTTGAGGGAGTTGAAAATGAGGCAGGAGTAAAACCCAGTTTTTTTTTTGGCGTTTGTAAGTGAGACCCGTCTCACTACTCTTAAATCATTGTATAGTGTCTAATGAGGGTTATGGTTTCTGCTTCTTTGCAATTATTCCGGATTAACTGAAATATCTATGATTTCTGCATCCTCCGTAAAAAACGCAGTTGGATTATTTAACTTGGTAAAAACAACCACTTTTTGGTACTCAGATACCCACATGTTATATTTGCATGAAAAAGTAGAAGTCTTTACGATCAAAATGCACTGTTATTTTTAATTTTTTGATCATTTTTTGCAAAGTTATGACACATTTAACTTTCGGCACCACTGGAACTTGCAGTGGCAGGCTAACACAAGCCTGAAATTTGATGTCGGCGTTCAAGCAGGTTTTCTGAGAATACGGGCTGGTTTTATGGGGAATTCAACCCTATTCAAACAATATTTTTTAAACTCAATTTTTTTCAAGATGGAACCAAAAAAAAACAAATTTTTTCAAATAATTTTTTTTCGGTTCGGTTCGGTCTTATTTGACATGGTATCAACTACTAGAATGCCAAATTTGCCGGTATTATAACCGATCCTGGTCAAAAAGTGAGTAGACTGTACTAATCGTTGTTTAATTAAATAAATAAGAAATAGAACCTTACATGCATTTTTTATTTTAATTTCATAAATCTTCTTCCTATAAAATCTAACAGACGAGGAAAAAAACTCTTGCTTATGTGAAAGTATTAAAGAACTAGGGGTGAGGAAAATTTTTGTTCTCAGGGAAGAAAAATGTTTTCCTCCTTGAGGGAGAAAAAGTACAATTCTCCTCCCTTATTTAGGGGTCGAAAATGAAGTTTTCTAGTAGATGGTATCAGAAAAAATCGAAAGTTATATTTAAGGGGTAGGACACAGTAAATATTGATCAGTGGCAATTTGATTACCGAGTGGACTCTGTGGAGTAAGGCATACCACAGGGTACAGTGCTAGGGTCATTACTTTTTGTACCATATACAATCAGTCACGTGAATCGAATAAATCTGATCTAGCTTGTTTAGTTTTGGAGTTATACAGGAAAATTCCTCATTTTGCCTATATATTTTTATTTTGTGAGAATTCTTTAAAAAATTCAGTACTTCGCCAAAGCAGCTTTTTGTAGACTATCGTACAAATTGAGCCACCCTTAACTTTATATTTTCAAACACCAACCATTATTTTTTATTGAATTTTTTTAAATACCAAAAGTCATGTTTCATATTGGCGTAGTATTTTTATTAGAACTACAGAGTGTTTTGGAAGTATTGAACTATTATCAGTAAAATTTCAATTTTTTTCTTAGAATTCCATAATAAGAATAAGAAGTGAATAAAAGACAAGTTTACAATTCCGCCTATCAAACTGAAATTCACAGAGTATACTAATTTCATCATTTTTGATTCGATTGGCGTACGCAGAATTGGTCTATCTTTATTCCACCTTTATTGTGAATATTCATCGAAATCGATATCAAGTCAATTAAACTGTTCAAACCATTTAAAGGACCACCAGGGACGGCTTCAAAATTTTTTGCGCCCTGAAACGAGGATATAATATGTGACCTCCACCACAAAAAACTGACTACCATACAAGTACTAGTTTAGGCTAATTACATTATTTCCAATAACGATTCTTTTGATTATTTTGTTGGATATAAGAAGAAAAAATACTTTAAAAATATACTGTTAGGTAATATGACTTCAGTTTCATTCATTTTTGATACCTATACAGTTCTCACCAGATTTCTCGCGAATTGCTATCAAGAAAGGTCAAGTATGTGGTATTTTTGAAAAGGTGGTTAAACGTCGACCTTCAAAATGAGGCATCACACAACCTCTTTTTTCCTTTAAGATTTTAGGGGTTGTGTCGGCCCCCGCTAGTGGTTGATGTAATTGAAAACCAGCCTACAAAATGTCCCTTTTAAAAATAAGATTGATAACGTGTTTTTGCATCTTTTTAGATTTTCTTTAGGAACGTTGGTACCTCAGGTGGTACGTTTTCAAATTGACACCCTGTATAAAACAAATCCTAAGAGGGGCGACTTAGGATTGGTTGTTTGCTTAGGTGTATGTTTAGAATTGACTGAGGAAGGTGTCGCAAACAAATAATTCGTCAACAAAATTATCAAATTCTTTTGCAATACAGCTCTTCTTTCTATCTGATACGCTCTAAAGCTTGCAGAAAGATCTAAACCAATGAAGAAATAAGATACCGAAATCTTCATTGACCTTCAGTAAGTGTAATCTACTTGCCGCGCTCCACTTAAAGGCGATTCCGTTCTTCAATTAGAGAACCTACTTCGGAACACAAATGTAGATCGCTGTCAGAACAAACACAAACAAGCGAACCATGTTACGCAAATTAGATATGTAACGGTTAAGCACGGTATTTGTTTAACAGAGTCTGCGGCTGCGGCCTACTTGGCCAGAAAGATGCGCCCATTAACAGGCTCAGGCATACCAGATAGACGAGGGCCGGTTGGTATTCAAAAGTTTGGTTCAATGCGCTCCGTCAGTGGAGCGGAAGACGACGATTGAGCTCGAGTGAGAGTCAAGGGCGAGGACATGTTACTGAATACCTCGTTAATTATAGCATTTGCATATCTGGGAATCAGTTTATTTGATACCGGATGACTGTTAGGGAGTTCTTGATGCAGTAGGGAATTTGGTTGCAGTTGTTGGTAGTTATACTGACACAGAACTATTTGTAGTTCTGCGATCAGCCATACTAGCTTTGTTCTGGGACCCGATTCTCGAATGTCTATTACCGTTTGTCACATGCGACAAAATATCTCCATCTTTTTTCAATGCACATTCGAGAAAGGCGATGCACATATTTTGTCGCATGCCACAAAGGGTAATAGACATTTGAGAATTGGACCCCTGGTTCTGAAAAATAGTGGTCCCGGGACCAATGCTCTTAAGGTTCAAATTCGTTCACTTTCATTATCCTAACGTCATAATCCTGACGTCCCAGAACAACTATTTTTCAGAACCAGAACAAAGCTACTATGTCAAACCTGACCATATTTTTGCAATATTTTAGACGTACCTATGTGGATTTGTAAAAAACAACTTTTTGCACGAGAAATACTAGATATGAAAACTGCTCTATATCAATGAATTGTGTAGCAGTTGTCACATTCTAGTATTTCAAGGGTATAAGTATGAGGATTTACAAAAGATTGAAGAAGAAGAAGAAATGTTGGTGATTGAGAAAAAGGCAAACTAACTTTTCGAGAAAACAAAAAGGATGGAAAATAATAAATTCTGGAGATGCCATATCGTTTGAATCATGATTCTAAACAAGATAAAGATGTACTGACAAAATCTATTAGAAAGATTGAAGGAGAACGAGTCGATTATTAAGAAAACAACAACAAACTATTTTTCAAACAAATAAAAAAACAAATTGCTCACAATGAAGAAGGCATGAATGGAAAATAATAATTCTGAGTTATGGAAACAGAATTCGTCTAGTACCTATACTTACTATGGAGATGCCATCTGTTGAGTCATAAATCTAACGTTGTGAAAAATGAATAGGAGGTCGAAGAATTATTTTTTGGTAATTTTTCGCTGCAGAATCTACTTTGAATAGCCACATTTGGGCAAAATCTATACAAAAGATTAAATGGTTGAGGGAGGACAAGCAGTGCCGGACTGGCCAGTTGAGATAGTGAGAAAAATCTCACGGGGCTCACCTCCCACTTGGGACTGGGGACCCTTGGGAATCAAACATGGAGACAATAATTTTTGTGACAAGGTTATTGAAAAAAGAAGCGTTGAAGTGAAGTAATTATTGAATATTTCTTCTTCTTTGCTTTCATTTTTGTTTACTTTCTACTTTGTTTCTTTTTGGTGTCCAAAGTTGATTCATTAGGTCCTCAGTTCCTCGTTTTAGAGTTTATTTCTGCATTTACTTTATTTATTTTCATATTTTATTTATTTTGTCCATATAATGTCGAGTGAGCAAAATATGAAAATGGGTGTGCCTCATGTCTCGGTTTTGGGTCCATTATTATATATGCTATTTATCAATGACTTGCCTTAATACATGAAAAACTGCCATATAATATGATACCACAGTTACAGATTGTAATATTAAAAACTCGTTAATGCCGTGGCGCTCCGGGGTGACTTACAGATGTTTTAGGTGATGTATTCACTTTTCAGCTGTAGGAGAACCCGGAAAACCTACAGCATCACCTCGGGTGGTCGGTATGCACCCCAAGCTAGCACTAGACGAGGTTGGGGCATCGATGTGTAACATGATGTTAATGTTGAATGTTTCTACACTTACTGTGATTAATATTTTTCATTTGTACATTTTATCTACTCATATTTTTTCTTTTCCATGACTTGACAGCTTCTCTAAAAATGTATACTTTCATTTTGCATATTTTTCTAGGCCTATCATAATAATAAACTATAATTGGGAGTTTAGGTATTGGGGCATATTATTTTTTTTGTTCAAAAATAACGAACGAGTGGAAATTTCGGATTGTGATTGGATTTCATGAAGGATGGAACATTACAAAGTATATGGAGAACGGAAGAACAGGTCATTTTGGAGTTGCAGTGATATTCTGTTATTTCAATATTATTTAATTTTTGTGATACTTGCAGGTGTTCTCATAACTTTCCCTGATTACTCTCCATACCTAACTGTAACAGTTTTCGGGATAACAATTGTTTTGTAAAACCTGATCATTGAAATTATCAAGTTTTTCACAATGCGAATTTAAGAAATATTGCAATTGGGGTTATAGCTACATATTACCATTATTATAGTATATTTTTCAACAAGAGATGGAAATTCTGTGTTTTTTTTCGTGAGGTGAGAGTTTGTCCACGAGCGAAGCGAGTGTGGCAATCTGATCATAAATATTTTTCTATCCCATAATGTTCGAATCATTCCGATCACAAATTCCGGTATGTTCCTCAGGAACAGGGGGATTACGGATCAAGTTCAAAAAATAATCTGTAGTGGGGATCAAACATATTTCAAAAGAACAAACACATCGCGATCATGATCGTAATAGCGTGTTTTGTTCAGCAAATTTGTGTCGAAAGAATACAGCTTATATTCATTTGCTTCATTTTCATCTCTAGAGTGAAAAACTATTACTTTTATGTAGGGTATCCGGTTGAAAAATGATAATTTTCATATAAATGAGTAGATAAAAAAAGTATTTTGCCGATGATCCGGATCTCAGTTTCAGCATACAGGGAGGCTCAAAATTAAGTTCCTTTTTACGGGGACTCATGGATATGACTGAAACTTGTTTTTTTTAAGCGAAACATCCTTTATATTTCTGATTATTTGCAAAGCTGTGGCATTTTCTGACTCATTAGTTAACCATTGAATCTGTAGGAGTCATACTAGATTACTGACCATATAGAATGACTCCTACAGATTCAATGGTTAACTCATCAGACAGAAAATGCTGCAGCTTTGCAAATAATTAGAAATATACAGGATGTTTCACTTAAAAAAAAACAAGTTTCAGTCAAAGCTGCAGCATTTTCTGACTCATGAGTTATCCATTGAATCTGTAGGAGTCATTCTAAATGGTCAGTATTTTAGCAAATATTTCATTTAAAACTTGAAATTTAACTGTTTGGAGAAAATGAACAGTTCTTTCAAAGTACCATATCTTGAGAGCTGCCGTGAAATTCAAATTTTGGCGAATTTGGACTGCTTTTAAACTTACTTTGGAAATGAAAGGCGTAAACCCAAAAAGTGTAAGAATTTCGCTGTTTTTTGCAACTATTTCATAACGCACAAGGTATTTGCGGTGGATAATACGAATTCAGCACTCCAAAAAATACAGGGAACGATAATAACACATAATACAGGATTTTTTTCAACGTGAAATGTTTTTTAAGTGAAATGAAAGTCTTGAAGTCAGCAAGCAAGTGACTATGAAAGCGTATAAATCACCTGTCAAAAAATCAATATGTTTAGAAGATTTTTCGAAATAAGTCCGTCAGTTCAACTCATCATCAAAGTTGATTTACAGTTCAACTGGTAAATAGCTGAGATAACATTCCTGATTAAAAATTTAATTCCTCGATCTCATTCCAACAGTTTTTCCCACAAACAAGTTACACATCTCGTTCCATCTCGTTGTGGTAGGACCAGTATTTTGGCGTGACCGTCAACATCTTAACGACCAAAGAAGCTACAATTAAGAACGAATAACAGGTATGCAGTGGTGCTAGGTCGCGAGATATATCGTAGTAGCACAGAATACCGTTACATCAGTTATTAATAATTATGCATGTAGAGGTTTGTGGGTCAGTGAATTTGTGTACATTCAGTTTGAGAATGTCGATTTTTGTTCGAACAAGGAAGTTGCTAAGTATTATCAATGAAGTTCCAGAGCGAACTATTTTGTCTTCGTGAATATTCTCAGTTTTGTTTCCAAACAACTGATCAAGCTTTGAAAATTCTCGTAAATAGCTATAATTGTTCAACTAGGGAGAAAAGTGCGTCACTTTTCCTCCCACATGCAAGGTTTGCGAACGTGAAGGAGGGAAACGACTACAGTGTAAAACATATGATTTTTTCTAACACTCCCAGCATAAAAGCTCCGATTAATGACAACAGAAACAACTTCTTCATCGACAATTTATTCCTCTGACATTTCTTTTAACTAAAAAACGATACCCACCAAATTCTCGTCTCCAATTACCTTTAGCTATGTTTTTAATTAGTCCCCAATTTGTTGATTTTTGTTAACTTGTTGAAAAATAAAATAGAATGAAAATATAAACAAAAATAAATATATTTAAAAAAAACTAAATAACACGCTTTTATAATACATTGAACTAAAAAGTAAAAAATAATTGTTTATCTTGGCAGAAAATAATAATAAATGAAAAATATTAGTATCACTGTGAAAGAAGCAAGGGGTGCTTTGTTTCATATTTTCGTATATCGAGCACACCACGCTTTTTTCACAGTAATACTAATATTTTTCATTTACTATTATTTTCTGTCTACATAAACAATTATTTTTTACTTTTTAGTTCAAGTGTTATAAAAGCGTGTTTTTCATTTTTTTATAACTATATTTATATTTCACTTTTCAGTTTCAAATACATTATGAAAAAAAAATTCTCCGGAGAGAGCCTGAAAAAAAATGGCGACCTTATCCAAGGAAGGCAGCTTACCTACCCATCCACGAGGCGAATTTTTTAAATTCTGGCGAAGGCTCTCACTCAGAATATATGAGAGGCAAATTATTCAATTCTGGCGATCCTGATCAGGATAATGGGACAAACTCATTGTACAAAGTTTCAATTAAATCATATTCAGTAACAATAATAATTACAGATTTTAGTGAAAGTCAGCTATATATTACTATACGTGAAGAGTCGATCGAAATGTCGGAGAAATTTAAATACTTGTGAGAAATTATAGATAAACAGCTCAAATTTAAATTACATTCGAGCAATTTAATTGAAGCAATTGCATGAAAAATCAACTACTTATATAGATGTTCAACTTTTTTGACAAGATGAGCAAATACTATCCTGTTCTTTACCTACTCAATTCAGAAAACATCAACATCGAGCTATGCGAATAATACCAAAATGCTAAATGAAGACATTCATTGAGTATATACATTGGAGAAAATGCAGTGTTTATGAGTGCATAAATTATTTGGGTATAATACCCTAATTTTTATAATCAGTTACTGCCCCAAAATATTTGAGAAACATTGTTGATTACAATTGTGATGTGCATGCCTGCAATACAAGATCACGATATGATTTCCACATTCAAATGGTGGTAAAGAGAAAGACACACATATACTGTATAATTATTCAGTTGAAATTTTAAAAGACAATTTAATACTACATTTTTTTTCTCAAGTTGGATGGAAGAGCAATCTCTGCCATAAGTTTTCATGTGCATATGTTAAAACCAGCTTTTTGATATCATCTCTTTGTATTTCTGTCAATAAAAACTATTATTATTATTATCTGCAAATATGTAGGTAGAATATCAAGAAACATTTTTTTTTGAGTAAGTATCTTTTATCGCACCCTCATATAAAATTTTCTTGACATTGTTTGGTCATTGATGAGGTTGTTATACCCTAATTTGATCCAAGTTAGCTCAAGAGTTTCCAATAACGCTAGTGTGCGTCTTAATTTTGGTCGACGAATGAAAAACTGACTTGAAGAGTTTCGAGGAATTTTTCTATTTTATTCACAGTATGAAGTAGTATTTGAAAATTAAATTATCAATGATAACTCAACTCATGTATAAAATCGTCCATGAGAAACGTCAGTTTTGGCAGTTTGATATCGGATAAATAGGAACGTAACTGTTTGCAAGTGGATAGATAAATTGTTATTTACCACCACCACGGCAACAACGCTGTACCCAAGGACGCGTTGCTATCAACAAAGCCAAATGACAACAAATTTTCATACTTTTTGTTACAAAGTGTTGTTTTTAATTTCAAATGAATGTTAACGGTAGATTTGGTAGTGCAACTATTCAAATAATAAATTCTGCAATAGACAACGCCACTTCAAAAAACACCAAAAAAACAAATCATCAATTTGGAGGCAGTTTGAATTATTTGGTCGAGAAAAGGGGTATGAACTATTACCTTCAACGTCGCAGCCGGAAATCTCAAGCATATTGGCAGATTGGGCGTATAATATGAAGAAATCTGACAAAAATTACTACAAGGAGTACGTAGTTAAAACAATGTGGAATACTGTTGCCAAAATTGTGCAAGAAAAATATTATATGGATTATAAGATTGTGTTTGACCCATTCATAGATGTGACATTTCAAGCCGCTAGAAACGCTAAAAATGCTAAACGCAAGCAACTGCAGAGCAATTTAGATAAAAGAAGACAAGGTTCTATAGCATTAAGTAAAGAAGAAGTTATAAAAATGGCAGAGCAGTGGGATGAAAATACTCCAATGGGACTTCAAAAAAAAACTTTTTCATATCGCCGCTTTTGAATTAGCCTGGAGAGGTGGTGAAAGTGCGCAGTGTAAAATTTATTATTTCAAAGCCGAAAAATACAATAATGGAACATTGACAGGCAGAATGGAGTACAACACGGTCTTTTCTAAAACAGCTCAAGGTGGAGATAAAAGGTGCAGTGAAAGTAAGTGGTTGATTACAAATAAAGAAAATCCGAACGTGTGTCCTGTAAGATTGTTGAAAATGCTTCTAGAAAAACGAATCAAACATATTTCTTCAGATAGATTGTTTCTAACACCAAATCCGTTTTGGAAAAATGAAAATGCCAAGGGATGGTGCAAAAATGTGCCCATTGGTGTAAACGAAATTTAAAAGTGGACCAGAATTTCTGCAGAAAAAATTGGTCTAGATCTGAAAAATAAAATTAGTAATCACTCCCATAGGGCTAGCACTATTTCTACTCTTGCCAAAGCAGGAGTCTCAGAACAACAAATTATCAAGCTGACCGGACATTCGAACGTCAATTCTCTGAAGCCATACCTTCAGTTAGACTCACAGCATCATTCCACTTTAGTGACAAATCTAAGAGAGGAGAATAATCAAATTCAGCATAAAAACCTCTTGTGGTATTACCCTCGACAAATCTTTTCATACCTATATCGAGAAAATCGAGGTACATGCTGTTAAAAACTATATGGAATTCTCGAGAATACTGAAATGATTGAAGCGAGCAACAGTAACGGTGAAATTGCAGTTTACATTTTAATTCACGTATAACAGTGATAAACGCTTTATGCTGGGAGTAAAAGTTATATTTCAGAAGAATAACTCAACAATTAAAACGCTCCGATGAATTCAGAAAAAAAAGTCAATAATGCCGCCATTAATGTTTATTTCAAATATAAAAACGAAACAAAATTCTCATTATAGCAACTATGTTTAAATCTATAAAGCAATTTTTACAGAACGTGCCACTTCTTTTTTCTTTCAAATAACTGATATTTAGGTGAATTTACTGATTTAGAAAGATAATTGTAATATTCACGGCTATTCGTATCAAGAAATTTATTTAAAAAAAAAATCATACAGACTTCTATCAATTTTCAATTTGTGCAAAATCTATCCCATTTCTTCAATTTGATTTTGCGATATGATACTATCATCTAAAACGGTGATAGCAGCGTATATAATTTCAAATCATTAAAGTCATTTTAGAATATAAAAAATAATAATGGACCAAGATTACAAACTAGACATTTGAGTGAAACCATTGTAATGAATCCGTTTACACCGCATTGATCTGCCCCCTAAGATCTGAAGTTACACAAAAATGTTTTCAACTCATTAATGAGAACTACGACCATTTGTTTTAAGTCTAAAATTTATGAGGAATGAAAGGAGAGAGATATATTTTCAATTAAATTGATACGTTAACATTGAAGTAACACATTTTGACAACTGGCCACTTTTTATCATTATCCACATTTTATATATGCATTAATAGCATGTGCATTTTCTATTCCTTTGTTTATTATATAAGAAACGCTCGATGCTTTTGAATAATGACATTTTGACATCCAGGATGGCGTTGTTTTCTAAACGCGTCGATGCCAATAATAATGGTATTGTTCGTATATTGTCATAATTTGAATTGTTTTCAATTAAATTTAAAGGCATAGGTAGTTCTTACTTTACTCTGCTCAACTTGCTATAATTAGGATTTATGTATCTTCAACCATTGTTTGAAGAGGATGAACCGTTTCTTCAAAATGGATTCTTTGTTGGAAGCGTATGAGTTCATAACAATCAAGTGAATCTAAGAAGGATTATATCATCAAAAGAGTTCCAATATTTCAAACGGAATGTATTCAAACTGTAATAATAGAGAGACCGGTACTTATAGTTTGCCGTTAAATCAATATTATTCAGATGAATTGTTAGCAACATTTTTTATACTTTATGTATTGATACCTCATACCTCTACATTATATTTTCCTGTCTTCTGGATTCCACTTCAAGTCGAAATATCTCTATGATATGGTTTTTAAAATTATCATTTTATTATTTTTATGCTATGAAATGTGATATTGATATTTGGTTTTGTAGTTGTGTGAATTTGAAGAAACTTTCAGTTGTGTTTTAATTTAGGTTTAATTTTCATTCAAAAATAAAAATCCCAGACTAGTTTCTATGTCTCTTTTGATAACATAATCAAATTGTGACCTGTAACATTCAATTTCTATCAATAAGACGTACAATAAACTATTCCAATTAATTTTTCTACTTTAGTTTTGAATTGATTACTCTTTTACCAAAAATATCTGATATTTGCTTTTGATCAACTTCAATTCAAAAATGGTTTGAATAATAGAGTCTTAGATGATGGAATCCATTTTTTGATGTTGCAGAAAGTGTCATGCGCAGATTCCATGAGATTCTAGATCTTAGATCACAGAATTCTTATATCAGAAATCCTTCTTCAATGATCTGCTCACAGGTGTTGCTAGAGCAAGTATTGTTAAATTGCAGAATAATTGAATTACTGACTAATCTTGAGTTTTCTTAAGGCTTAAACACAATGGAACTTTCATGTTTTTGGTTTTGACTTTTATAATTTCAGATTTCCCGTCAGCACGAGACTGACATTGCCATTCCCAGCCAACCATCGTGTGACATGAATGGTTATGTGATGTAACAGTGTTGCACCAATGTGATGTTAATTTTTTACACACATGTATCCAATACATTGAGGCAATGTGAAAATGTCCGCCTCAAAGAAAATCTTAGTGACGTCTTTTGGACATGGAATGCGATGTCACATGAAAATAAAAATATTGTTTGCCCACCACTTTCATATCTGAAACGTTGATATAGATACCGTTTGATCTAAAAGGGGTAAATGTCTATATGAAACAATGGAATTATAAAATTATTTCGAAAAAACTGAATTTATCGATTTCTTTAGAATTTAGAATGAACAATACTTCAAAAATATGTCGTGAGATGATCGTATCTTTCAGGGTTGAAGTGGAGTATCGTATCACATGGTTGGCAGGGTTACTATTCTGGTCACTATAAAACATTAACTTTGAAAATCGAGAAGCTTGATTTCTATGAGGAATAATCACAACAACGTTAACCACATACAGTACGTCCAAAGAGTACGATACATATTAATTTTTACGTGAAAAAAACAATTTTTATGAACTTTACTGTATTCTCAAGCAATATTTGAGTATACAGGGTGAACGGGCTTCGAGTGTAATCACGATAATACTCAGTTTATCGTTGGCAGAATGAAAGAAAAGTACAGAGGATGACGAGAGATGGACTAGAGTTTGTTAGGTAAAAACTCTTTTCCGTAATGCGAAAGTGTGTGAGGATCATTGACAATTTTAGTATGGATGGAAATATATTTCAAATAGGGTATAAAATTATCATTAACGTCGATTATCAGTTTATATACTGCAAGGATCTATAATTGGCCCCCTGATCTCTTTTTATGTGATTATTTATGAATAATCAGTATTTTTTGGGGAAAAGTCAATCATACTACCTACGACATTTCTGTTAGACCCCGGAATGTACAAGAACTCCGACAGCATTCAGATAAATAATTACCAAAAATACTTGAAATAGACAAATCATAAAAAATAGTAACTGACAGTTTTTTGGGTTAGATCTGAATAGGAAATTGAAAAATAGGAGTTAGGAGTTACGAGCTCATCAAAAATCTAATGGAGCGTTCTTGAACTTTCGCGTGCTGGAAAATTTTTCCCGTACTGGTGCAGATTTGCTTGTGAATTCTTTGTGTACATATGAGAGTTGACTTCCGGTGCTGGAAGTGGGTTTGCTGAAACTATTCTGAAAGTACCGTCAGCGTAGAATTCTTCACCATTTTCAGTACAACTAGGCAGGTCTTTAATATATAAATAAAGGTGAATGAACTCGACTCAACAGAGAAAGCAATTTTTCGAATAGGTCGTATTGGTTTTTGTACCAACCAACCCAAATGGTAGGATTACTGTTATTGTCTCATAAAATATTACCAATACTTAAGAGACAACTAGATTTGAACGCGGTAATTAAGAGTATACGAATCAATCGAAGATGGCCAAGAAACTCTCTTTCTTTTTAATTGCGCTTTGATACTGAAAAGTGTGTGACCTACTTGAAGGATTTCAACATTAGAGAATTCTTATAACTTGACCCAAACCGTCGTTAACGTGAGTTCTTCAAGAAGTGAAAATACTTTCTTCGTGGTCTGTAGGTATAGAGTGACTTTCGATGAAAATTGTCCCACGATCTATGCAGGTGACAAACGTTGCAGTCTACGAAATGAAAGATAAATTGGTTTCCATCAGAAATTCAACGATTCATATTTGCTTGGCGATACAATTTGTTGGCATGAAAATCACTTATAAATATCTGAATGCCAGAGGGGAAAAGAGGAAAATCAAGTAAGCATACTAGTATTTCCAAAAAATATTTGGTATTTCTGACAATAATATTTAGTTGCCGTAAATATTTGTATTATAGTAATAAGTAGAATATTCAAGACTACAGTTGGCATTAAAGCGTGGACATATTTTAATGCTGTAGAATTAACTTTCAGAACTTTCAGAAATTTTTTTCTGGGACTTCATTCATAACAAAGGCGAAACTTACTGATATTCAAAAGGTACTTCTTTTCATTTTGAAAACATTTACTTGCAACTATCATTTTCAATAGATGCTGTAGTTCAATAACTCAAGACACAAAACTCTGTTGAAGTTCGTTTTTTCTGATTGGATCAGTTATTATTTTATACTCATGTTAATGACAGGATTGGTCAAAAAACTTCTTCAAAATGTTGAACATATATTTTCAATATTTATATCTTCTAGATATCGTTACATTTTAAATTTATATCGGAATTTGGAGCAGTATTTCCGAGAGATGTAGCTCTTAACAGCTCTCAGTGTGATCAACCTATAGCACTAACAGAAATAGTTACTAAAATGATTTGGAAACCACGTAAACTCTGAATTTTTGTCGGAGGAAACACATTGAATAAGTCTCTGCTATTCAATTATACAAGGTACTTGCAATAGTACCAGTACCTGCCAAAAATGTAGTTGAATGTCCGTCGTGGCATCAGTCATGGAATTTTGCAGATTTTCACCTTCTCAGAGAGTGAAAATAAAGCACGAGGAGCCTAACAAACTAACATCATTAATTTCCAATGAACTTTCAATTAAATAAAATTGGGGTCCCCCAAGGGTCAGCGTTAGGACCTATCATGTTCACTATGGATGTGAATGATTACCTTCTCTTCTTCCGAATGTTATCACTTTAATTAGAAGTGAAGTTGATAGTGTGTGGTCATATGATAACTTACTTTTTCTAAATGTCTCTAACAATAATATCGTTATTTTCCATACCAGGTAAAACAAAAATGTTCATTTGGTAGGTGTGGTTATAAGTGATACAATTGTGAATGATGAATCTCATGTTTAGGTGTTGAACTTGAGGATACTGCGTACTATCATTTAATATACTTATGGTGGAACCCTTGCAATGTAATCAATCACGATCTTTGAAATCAGTACTAAACTGCGAAAATTCAGGTAGAATTAGGTACATATTCGCAATACTAATTTGAGGTAACTCATGATCTTCTGCTCATGAAGTCTTCGTGGTTTAGAGGAAACGTACGTGTTTGGCAAATATGGCAATAAATTCATGTCAGGAACTAATGAAGAAATTCCAAATATCGACAATATTGGGATTGAATACTCTTCATTCACGAAAATTCGAGTAATTTACAAGAAGAGATTCAATATAAGACTGGAAAATAGTCTCAAAGACAGAAAGAGTTTGCTTATAATCAAAAGAATTATTAAAATGCTACTGGACCTCTGTCATAGGGGCAGGGAAGTTTATATGAGTTCACTAAGAAAGTTCATTGAATTCAACATTTGTTTGAACTCTTCTTTGACTTTGTAATTATATTTTTATATGTGTTTATCATATCTGACTTTATCAATAGATTTTACGTTTGAAGGTTTTCATTATATCTGACTCAAAAAATTTATTTGAACTGAATTTTATCCTATTTAGGATTATCTGGGAGTACCCGGAATTTTCGACTAACTACGAATTTATGTTTCTGTTCCAATGGCATCGCTGGGTAAACAAATCATGGGTAGTTTTCTGAGCTGCAGGAACCAGAAACACCTCGTAGTTAAACTTGTACAGGGCGTTGTTGAATAAAATGGGCGAAAGCTGCTTTCAGTTATGAGAGAATTCTATAACACATCAACCATATGAAAGCGGTATAATTTCAAAAAATAAAAGAAAACTTGACAGATAAATTAACCAGTGATTTTTTTCAATGAATCAGTAACTTACTTGTTGAAATTGAGTTGTAACGTCGCTGTATCGAATTCAAACCGCTCACAACTATGAACATTCACTACAAGAGAACTTCCACAAATGCTTCTTCAGACACCTTGAACTTGTGTTTATATAGTTGACCCACTTACTCGTGAGGAGCGTTATTTCTTTGATATCGCAGCAGTCCTCAAATCAGATGACGAAAAGTTCTTCATCAATTTAGTCATAGCAGGATGTCTTCCATTATGAAACGATTATTACTAGATTTCGGAAAAATAGCTCCTTTCTTATTTTCGGGGAAATAGTCACTTACAGTTACGAGAGCATAACGGCATATGTCCTCGATATAGAAATTCAGTTTTTCAGGTGGAAATGAATAGAGAAATATAGGAATGAAGCTAACATTTCTATTGATTCATGATTACATGCCGCTTGAATGCGATATTGGATCCTAATGATATTAATTGATTCTAGATTCTAGAGGGACATTTTTTTAATGCTGTATGTAGGTTTGAATGATGAATTTTGTGATGAAAGGACTGTATTCTAGGAGCGGCGAACTTTCAAGAATATTTTTCAATTTGTAGTGTAATAATTATAGAGTCCCATCAATAGGTATAGGTACTTACCCACTAAACATGATACATAACAAAAATAATTTCCAGATATAACTTGTGTGCAATTTTGTGATATTGGCAAACTAACATTATATTAATGTCATCTTGACGTTTCCAACACAGTGTTTTCAACTATATGTTTATGTAACATCAAAATAATCTAACCAATAATATTCATTAGATAATACATATAATGTTGATTATATGTTGCCCAGATATGTCTTAGACAGTAGTTATGTTATTTGTTCGATATTTTTTGAGTTCATAGAATTAAAATATAATTCAAACTACTTAAAAGTGATTGGAATCAATAGGATTGCAAAACTCATAATTTTCATGGTAAGATTATGATTTTCCACTACTCCATCCACTAATTGTTATTTTAGCATTTAGGTTATGTAGTGAATGTAGTGATATCTACTATTGATTAGAGAGTATCTACATATGATGCTATGAATAGTAGAAAAGCTATCAGTTGTGGTTCCTGCTAATCAGATATTGGACAGCATGGCAATGGTTGCTGACATCTGGAGCTGTGTCAAATTATTTTGAACCGATTGATCAAGGAATTTTTGGAACTGAAAACTAACTAAAACAACAATATTGGAGCTGCTTAATTTGTAAGTGAACTCATAATTATATATTTTATACAGAGTGTTCTGATCTTTCTTAATTTCATTAATATATGATAATATTAACGTTTCTTGAGATTGTAGAGAAATCACTTAAATTGTTAAATACAAATTATCAATAAACTAACTGCATTTTCTCTTTCTTTCCAGTTTGGTAGTGTCCTTTCACATTCCTCTATCAGTTTTGATGTACAAACTGGTACTTATTGAATGATCAGATTACAAAAACTTAAATAGCAGTTGTTGTTTCCGAACTAATCGAAGATGAGCCCTTCTGGACTGTGCAAAGAAAAATATCCAAAAGTTTTGAATTGATAATTATGGAAATACTGAAACGTAAGTAATTATTTTTCTTTCACCTCTAGGGGCAACATAGAATTATTAATAATTATTGGATGGTCGTTTTCTTATATCATAAAGATTAATATGAGTTTTCAGTGACTGTAATGACTATATTTTCAGAATATGTAAAAGATGTTTGCAGTTCAATCACAGATGAAGAGTTTGACTCATAGTGATGGATTGGATGACATTAGCAGAGCAGAGAAACTAAAAAGAAAGGAGTAGTGACCGAGACAACAACCATATAATTATTGATTCAGTGATATCTGTTTTTATTATTCAAAAGAAATAGGTTTTCATTCAATATTATTCTTCTAATAACACTTAACTTTGGTAGATCTATCAATAAATTTTTCATCTGATTCAGGTGGTAAGTCATATTATTAGGTACTTTGTTCTGTTCATAGTGATTCAAGATTATATTTTTTATACTGCTAATTTTAATTTAATTGTTAATGATGTAACTGTCTTGTTTTATAACGCTTTATCCATGAGATTTTAATCATTGACAATAAAGTTTTTTGATTGATTGATTGGTATGTTTTACATCATTACCCCCTTATATACATATTTTATTTATTAGTATACAGGGTGGAGCTTATACTCATTGTTTACCAACACTTATTTTTCTACACTTAAAGTTGTATTTCTAGAATTTCAATCGCCACTCTTTGGTAGATGAATAACTTTGTTAATTACTATTGTTGTTATTCATCTACTGAAAAGTGACTACTGAAATTCCAGAAATATACCTATAAATATAGAAAAAAGTGTTGGTAAACCATGAGTATATGCTCCACCCTGATGTTACATTTTAAAAATGTTGCATAGATGTTTTGAGTAACATTATATTTATGTAATAAAGTCACATTAAAGTTGCGCAAAATATGATACATTTATGCAATGTTAAGTAATTACCATTACATTGTAATATTTAAAAGAGGCACAAAGGCATATGGACGCAACGTATCTGTAACATCAAGCATATCTCTGAATAACATCACCAAGTCACAATGTGATATAACAGTTATGTTTAAGTTATGTTTTTATGTTCACTGGGTATGCATCAGTATTCCAATTTTAATTCGACCCACTTTTACATAGCTGTAAAATACGTACTCTTTGAGATGGAAGCAAGACCACACCCAGGGACATATACCGAAAATGCATACTTATTCCTTAACATATTTTAATAAATATACCTATACTGGGTATAACAGGATCATGGTACACGGCCCGTATCTCCGTTAGTTTTAAAGGTAATTTGATTGAAATATGAGATATCCCATAAACATAATAAGCGGCATTTTTTACCTACAAATAATTTTTTTTTATTTCCAGTTTCGCCGGAAGTGATACCAACTTTTGATTTTTAAATAGAACACCCTGTATGATATCCACGGCGTACGTATAAACGATGTGTATCTGGACATTCGGTGAACGTACTCACTACTCGCAGAAACTTTTCATAAGCTTTCATGTTATGATACCAGTTTTACTATCCGACATTTCGTAATCGAACAACCAGCATTAACTTAATTTCTTCAAACGTAGCAATGATGTTCGAGGAATTACGTCTTTCAAAGTATGTCTCCTCCTATATTTAATAATCTATCACATATAAAGGTTTTGTTAATTTTCAGACCATTCTCAGCCATCATCACGAGTTTTTGAAGAAATCTTCTTTATTGAAGAAAACCCGCCGAAATTTGTTGTCATGGCAATTGAAAATATTCAAAAGTTTAAGTTGACTTGTTTTAATGATCGCTAAAACAAAAGGTAAACATAAAGCAACTATAAATTACACACCTAACGGGAGTTCCACGATGGATGGAACATTAGAAGTAGGTATCTGGAGTACGGAAAAACACATCATTTCGAAAATTTGGGGGGCGTGGATAATCAAACCTGATCTATCAGTCTAAAGTATTTTCATCAATACATTGTTGCCACTTGTATTAGAAAGTAGTAGCTACTTTGTTATTTTGAATGAAATACCCTATATTTTATTTTTGGAATCCTTATAGCATTCCTCATAACATTTTCAGATGATTACCTATACCTATCTGTGACGGTTTTCGAGATAAAAATTATTTTGTAAATTTTTTTACTTTTAACCCAGAGATGAGTTACTTAAACTAATTTCATCATTCTGAATCGATTGGTGTGTTCGTAGAATTGCTGTATCTCTAAGAGCGGCTTTACATTTATGCAATTCATTTGCAATGCAAGATAGGCAAGGCAATGTAGAAATTGTGTTTTACATTTATGCAATTATTGTTGTGTTGCCAGCAGTTATACCAACATAATAACGGAAAGTAAATCATCAAATATAGAATTATTGCTTTATTCATTTAATATTTACTTACGTCGCTGCCATTTTCCACCTATCATTAACACTTCTGACAAATTTTCTATTTCATTTTTAAGTTAGAGTTATAGGTTAGGAGACATTCGAAAAACAATATCTACAGGTACTTTGGTGTGCCATTGGCATTGAATTCTCACCAGAAAAAACACTAGAATTGCTCACGAATTGCGTGAAAATTTCAACCAGTCGAAATTTTTTGGGCTTGCACAAATCTTGCATGGGCGCAAGCGCAATGTAAAATTTAGTCTTCAGTCATTGCACAAAAATTGCATGAAAATTGCATAATGTAAAGCCGCTCTAACCTTTGTCTAGTTGAAAAGTTCATCTGGAGTTGAGAGGGGGAATTTTCCGCAAATTTTTTTGTTTTTAATTCGGAATCAGCTCGTCGGGATTCAATTGAGAGGACTTCAGATTTTTTTGAAAAAAATTTAAATGAAAATTTTTTAAAATTCAGTTTCTTTCAATTTTTGAATATTACATTTTTTGACTTCAGTCTTCTGCAAATCTCTTAAAAATGCGAAATTAGCTCAGAAAAAAATAATATCTTTGGGGACAGATTGCTTTGTTTTCGATTGAAAATTTTCTGAAATTTTTCCAATTTGTCATCGAAATTAATTTTTGTGTTTCCGGAATCAATTCGTCGAGATACATTTGAGAAATGCATGTGATTTATTAAAAAATTAAAAATAAAAACTTAAAAAAATCGTTCGCGCGAGGAAATTTTTGACGTTTTATTAATTTTTTATGCCAAATCTTGATTCTGAGCCTATAAAAATCATATATTTTCAGAATCAACATGGATTTTTGCATACATATAGTGCGAATTTCAAGTGAATCTGAGACGATTTTGTATTTTTTATGATTTTTGTGGATCTAGAGACTTTTATCGAGATATTTTTTATTTGTAGATTGACTTAAAATTCGCAGAGTCCACTGATTTCATCATTCTGAATCGATTGGTGTTCTCAGAATTGCTCTATCTTTCACCGTTTTCTAGTTGAAAAGTTCATCTGGAGTTGAAAGAGGTCATTACCGTCAATTTTTTCATATAATTCCGAATCAGTTTCGGTGTTTTCAATAAAAACGCATTTCACTTAGAAAATGTTGATTTTGTACATAGGTGTATTTTGTTTCGTCTGAAAATGTTCGTGAATTCGTCATCGAAATAATAATAAAAGTTATAACTCGGAAATTTAAAATTCCTAGAAATAAGTCGGAATTTTGAATTGAAAATTCCGAGAAATAAAGTCGGAAATTTGAATTGAAAATGCCGAGTTGTAACACGGAATTTGGAAGTAAAATTCCGAGGTATGAGTCAGAATTTTAAATATTAAACTTCCGAGTTATAAAATTAATCAGTTTTTTATTTTAGGTGTCCCTTCCAGAGCTTCGTATATAGTCGATCAAATAGGTGAAATGTCGTTATCGTTGAATTCATGGGAGAGAAAGAGACATAACTATTGAATTCTACACACGGAATTCCTAATAACTATGTAGTTAGTGAACGATAATCGGTAATTAACGATATTTGCGATTCTGTAGCAAAATATCGTTATTGTTTTATCGTTATTCTTCTTTATATTGTCGTTGGTGGATATCAAACATGAAACATGATTTAATTCACAGAACATACTTATTGGTAATATAGGTGATTATTTGAAATTTGAATCAGATTCAAAATTTTTGAAAAGAGGAAAGAAAGAGTGGTTAGCACAAATTTGGGGTGCGATTGTTCAATAAAAAATGAATAACTAGAGACAACTAGTATAGCTAGTTAGAGAAGATATATTGCGCAGGTGGAATACATGAATACTACGATATTCTCAACACTTATATGAACATTCAAAAATGATCAATAAAACTATTTGAGAAAACAGCGACTGAGAATACTGAGGGACATAAGCAACCCGTTTGAGTTACCAGATATTCTTTTTCGGCAAATGTACATCGAATTAAGAGGCAGGGCAATATTCGAAGAAGTTGTGATGTTCATGTTGTCAGCACAAAGAAACACAGGAACAGCTCCTGTTATCATGGTGAGATGAAAATAGATGCCATATTTCGAGTGTGTCATTTGTAAGTTCACAGTTTTTTTAGCACATTATTATTTCTGGCGCATGGCAGCTACCATGCAGAAGCCTGTAGGATCAGCACTGGGACTCCGATGATTAGAAATGTTTCATAGCATCGAAATGTATCGAGAATGTGACGTCATATTCGAACGTTAGAAATGGGAAGTATAGTACCGATATTTCGAATATGACGTCACATTTCGATTCTATAAAACATTTCTAATCATCGGAGACCGGGGGCAGACAGACACAACAGCTCATCTCAACCGAATGTCAGCAGATCTGTTCACGAGGTTGTTGATATGGCTTTATAACAAGTAACACTTGCAATTATATATGTGTACGTCCGCGAGGAACGTTGCACAAATAGAAGACAGATATAATTCAATATCCGTAGGGGGAAGTAGTTGTTTTCTTTAATTTCCACTGTGTGGAATTATGTGGAGAGAGAGATGAAATATTTCACACAAAACATGAGTATGTAGTAGATGTTTAATAATAACAAATAATCAATGAATATACAGAATCTTTATGAAACATGAGATACCAGGAATTATGGGATGTATAGATTGCACCCATATAAAAATTGTTCCACCCAGTTTTCAGAATCATTAGTTCTCATTTCTCTGAGAAACTGTTCTCATTGGTCCAAGCGGATCGCCTGTACGAAAGTCATGTCGATTTGAATTGTTGCACATATTTTGACATTCGATTCTATCGGTGTATTGACAGTTTGACACATGACCACAGAACACTTACACTCACATGACACAACACACCTTTCATTAGGTACTTCTACAATTTATTTTACAGTTTGATATTATGTTCTGTTAAAATTTTTTTTGATTCCTAATTTTAATTTCAAAGTTATTCGTTAATCCAAAGGAGTTCATCATGCGCTACTTCTTAACATACACAGCTACAGCGTTCTTTACTTCGGCTGTTTCAATCTTCAGTAAGTTTAAATTCAAGTTGTAATATGTTGTTTAACAAATCATGTGACTTGTTTATAATTTTCAATTTTTGTTTTAAGTTACTTATTACCTGCTCACTGGAAAAGGGGAGCAACTAGGCCCAGCATGGTGAGTTTGAAGTGATTTTGAAACTTTAAGGAAAACTATTCATTCATAAACTTGGTGACAGAAAAAAAAAGAGGCTGTACAGGAGGGGTGTTTTAATTTTTGAGATATTTCATTATCACAGCATTAAACTAGTCATCATGATTTCCTCAAAATATCATGTAGAATTTCAAATTAGATACTTTATTTGAGGTGTCATTGATGGCCCAATTTATTCTTCCTGGGATATTAGGTGACGAATTCTTGTAATTTCCATGTTCATATTTATAATGTACTTTGGAAATCAACCGAAAGTACCATTAAATATATTTTCACATGTTTTTCTTTTAAATCAGGTTCCTGCTTGGTGTGACACCGTATATGTGGTCATGCCTCGGAATTTCCTTAGCTGTATCTCTGTCCGTGCTCGGAGCTGCAATGTAAGTTTTCAAATTGTTCAGTAACTCCCTATAGCATTGTTCCACTATTGTATTTTATAATACAGATATAAAAGTGATTTCAAACAAAATCAAAATACTACAGTAAATCCTGCAACTAAAATACTCAATTGAATTACTGATACCTTGTCGAAATTTTGAATTTCTACAAGGTGTTTGCTCCAGCGAGATTGAACAAAATTCAACTGTTATATCACAAGAAGTACTTGTGAAAGAACCCTTGGGGAATGATGCACAAGTAACTGTGATATATTCTATAGCTGTCGCGTTAATAGCCAAAAAGTAGTTGTTTCTTGGCAGTTATTCACTTGATTTTTTGATAGTTTGATATTGATTTCACTTAATAGTATTATCGAATTATGTTATTTCAGAGGTATCCACACTACAGGAGTCAGTATTGTTGGTGCTGGGGTGAAGGCCCCAAGAATTAAAACAAAAAATTTGGTTTCCATCATTTTCTGCGAAGCTGTTGCTATTTACGGCTTGATTATGGCTATAGTTTTGTCCAGCAATTTCAAGGTATGCAATTGACAGACATATTCACCAGTTCAATTTAACTATTTGGGTAATATTTCAGGAATACGATGGTACACTGTTCCACACCGACAAAAATGTCTTCACCAGTCACCATTTCACTTCACACGTTATTTTCGGATCTGGATTGACTGTTGGATTCGTAAATCTGTTCTGTGGGATCTGCGTTGGCATTGTTGGGTCTGGTGCAGCCATATCGGACGCAGCTAATGCTTCCCTGTTCGTTCGAATTCTCATTATTGAAATTTTCGGAAGCGCGATTGGCTTATTCGGCTTGATCGTTGGAGTTTTTCTGGTAAGTTCAACAGGTGTTTCGAATACTGCTGGGTCTTTATTAACATTTTCAATTTTTTGCAGTCTTCCAAAGCAACTCTGTAGGTGACATCTGCAAACATGTAAAATAAACTGTAGTTTTTGTATATACTTATAACACTCAATCTAAGTAACAATAACACATAAGAATTATGTTTTAAAAACAACACTGGAATATATTGTTAGTTATAAATCCTGACTTTTATTTAGTCTAGTGACTCGTAGATGGCCCTATAGGTGGGCTAAAGGAATTGTGTTGCTATCTGCGTTAAAAACTGGTCCTACTTGTCAGAAATCTGAAAGCAGGTTATCTGATGGTAAACACTGGATCTGGGTGGAAATTGAAGGAAATCAAAGGTGCTTGAGATTGATAAGAATGGTTACTCGAATAACTTCATAGTAGTGACCACTACACGTAGAAACAAAAACAGATATTTCAAATCTAGAGTAGGCCAACATGCTTAACCTACCTAATCAGAGATGGCGCTGTATACTTCATTGGAAACAATTTAGTACTATCCTGAAGAAAACTCATTACAAGTCCTGATTTATCATAGAAACGTGTACACTTATTACTGTAGTGAAAATATACTTGAATAATTTCGCTAAATTATTAGAAACTCTTCTAAGCAATAACTTATTTAAAACGTTGATTTCACTATAACTATTTCAACTTATTTTCACTGTCACTGTCTATTTGCGAACTCTCAAACTATATCTGCAACTCTGACTCTGCCTGCCATCTCATGTCGAGCGTCTATATACCGGCAAGTAGATATCTGTTCCGCTCTCGAACTATCGAGAGTACGATTACCTGTTCAGATGGCTCTAGTTCAATCTTGAATGTGGATAGAAGCGACGATTTCCTTGTAGCTAGTTCTCGTTCCATCTTGGAAGTGGTGAGTCGGTTGAACCGTTAGCAAGCATGGATGAGACCACGCATGCGTTGTTTACAAACCGAGGTCGAATAAATAATTAGGCGGTCAGATCCGGCCACGAAATCGATACACTGCCCCCTTGTTAAAGACGTTTCGTCCCGAAATGTCATTCATAAAGTGTGGAGATATCTGGAAGATTCTCCATATCTGCACCTTGATGTTCGATAATAACACTCCACAGTCTTCATGTTGGGTCGAGGAAGATGGTTACAGCACATCAAAATCTTGACGCCGTTAGATCTGATTTTTGTCACCAAAATGCTTCTTACAACTCCCCAGTCCAGCCCATCAATCCCACGAGATAATTTTGGGATTGCCAGGACCACAAGATTCTGGCCCAGCATCGTGTTTCTCAATTTGGTATGGCGGCTCTTCCAGACATCTTCATAGGACGGTTTATCTCGGGAATGCTTCTTGGTAACCAGATGGTAGATGTTTCTCGGACCCTTCTTCAATTGCAGCACCCCTCCAACTTCTGGGTTCTGTTCACGTAGTTCCTGGAGTCTACCGAATTTCTTGGAGAATATCACGGCGATTCCTCTGGACATTTGAAGGTCTTTGGCCACACAATGAGCTATTGCGTATTTGGCAGGCACCTTGAAAACCTGTCGTGGGTCTTTCCGAGTTACTCCATGTAGAACTTTCTGTCCATTCCAGTATAAGGATATGAACTTCAGGAACGTCATCTCATCCTACAGCTGAAGGTGCGAACTTAGTCATGATTTCCGGCGTAAGGGGCAAACCTATTGAAATGAACGACCCTAAGTTTCCCTCGGGGTGACTTGTAGACTCTGTAGACGAGGTCATTCATCCTCTTCACGATCCTGTACAGACTTTCCAAGAGTTCCGCAACTTCGGTGATAGATCACGGTGTCGTTTAGGGTTGTACAGCCAGACTAGGTCACCTGTCTGATATCCACCAGCATCGGCCTTGATGTCGTAAATCTCCTTCATTCTGTCGCTGGCACTCTGGATGTTCAAACGGACTTGTTCATGATTATCGTCCATTCTCTGCCGTAATTTGCTGACGTTATAGTCTTTTCCTGCATGTCTTGTCCTGGTCGCGTCCCAAATTTAAGGTCACAGGGAAGTCGCAGCTCTCGGCCCACAATAATACCAGCAGGTTTTTGGCTGGTTGATTCGTATGTGGAACTATAGGCCATCAGAAACAAATGGAAATACTGATCCCAATCTTTCTGGTGGTCAGAGACTACCTCGGACAGGTGAGAGTTTGTTGTTTTATTCATCCGCTCCAACATTCCATCTGACTGCGGATGTAGAGCTGCGGTTCTCGTCTTCCGGATGTTTAGCATCTGACACATTTCCTGGAACAGGTTCGACTCGAAATTTCTGCCCTAGTCCAACTGCAATTCCAGCGGAACACCGAATCAACACACCCATTCCTTCAACAAGACGTCGGCAAAGGAGATGGCTTCTTGCTTGGGGAGGGCATAGGCTTCGGCCCAATTGCTGAAGTAATCCATTGCCACAAGGATGTACCTATTTCCATGGTCAGATCGTGGAAACGGGCTGGCTACGTTGTACTGACGCATTGAGGCCTTTAGGTTATGTTTGATGCCCATTGCTAGCAGCGCATATAGCACATGTTCTACACCAGTCTTTCACGTCAATTTGGCAGTTGGCTCAGTAAAACCGTTGCCTCAGTTTCTGGAGGATCTTTGCGTCACTCCCAGATGTCCTCCGGTGACCCCATCATGGATTTTTTGGAATACTTCATCTCTTCTGCTCCTGGGTACTACTGTATGAAGCCATTCTTCCCCACCATCCTCCAACTTCAACACACGCTTCAGGGCTCCATTGTCAATGGTAAGGGTAATCCAGTAGGCCCAGTAAGATTTAACGACTGGAGAATAACTGGCTATTACTGCCACGACGGTCTTTGATTACTCTTCAACCAGCCCATAGCTAAACCAAGATGTGGATGTCTCTCTTGGTCTTTCTGGATCCTATTTTTGTCCCGATCAAAATCAACTGCCGTGGCTCTACAAAGTGTCAACTTCTTCCCCTCTTCTTGTCGGCAATTTGAACAGTCATCTGGGCATGGTTACCGCGATAGAGCATCTGCATTTTTATGGCTAGTCTCAGCTCGATGTTCAATCTCGAAGTCTCAAATTCCTGGAGTGTCTAGTGTCCAGCGGGCTATATGATTCTCGCAGGGTTTTTGAATTGCAGAGCATATGGTCAGTTCTCAGCAGAAATCTTCTGACATGAACGTATTTATAGAAGTGCTCCACTCCTTTTACAACAGCCCCCGCCTAGTTACACAATAATTTCGCTCTGGTTTACTGAGGGTCTCGCTCAAGCAACCAATGGCCTTTTCTTGCCCTCCTTTGATCCGAGACAGGACAGCTCCAAGTCCTACATTGGTTGCGTCCGTATCCAAAATGAATTTTCCGTCCGAAAGGGGATAGCTCAGAACGAGTATGTTGATCAAGGCCGTTCTCAGCGCTCTAAACGAATCTTGGCATTCCTCGGACCACTGGAACTGTGTTTGCCCTTCCGTAGGTTTGGTCAATGGTTTAGCGATGTTAGCAAATCCCAGCACATATCGACGATGGTAATAAGTGCACAAACTTAGATAACTTTGAAGCTGATGTATGTCTTTTGGGATTGCCTATTCTTTTACAGTTTTGATCTTCTGTTCATCTATTGCTACTCCTCTCCCACAGAAAATACGTGGCCGAGATATCGTACTTTTTTTTGGAAGAGATGGTATTTCTTGGGGCCCAATTTCAGTCCGGAGCTTTTTAGTCGCAGAAATACCCCCTCCAGGTTTTTTACGTGGTCTTCGAAAGATCTGTCAACCACAATTAGGTCGTCGAGGTATACCAGACACGTTTCCATGAGATCAAACTTTTTTTTCGTGAAATTAACAAAAGAGTTTCTCATATTCTGCCAACTTGAGTGGATACACTGTATAATAATAATATGTGTTAGTAATAGGGACCTCAAAACAGTTTCGTGAACATTGGTTTAAAACATATACTTCATCTTGATGCCACCAATGAGTTAAATTGCTCATTACATCAACGGCTGAATGAACAGAGACGAAACAAATTCAGATAATATAATTGCGAGTTGGGGTACATTTCTCTTTAACGAAAGGGCTTTCACCGCCAACTCAGTTGCCTAAACATTCCTCGGGAGTTTCTGCGGGAACTTTGCCTTCAAACTCGGGCGCCAAAACCACACACAGGTATAGGCGAGGCTTTGAAACTTTTTCGCCAGCGCTATTACCTTCCCATATAGGCATGAATCTAATTATACTTGCTATATATCAAAACACTAGCGAACTCCTTAGGTGTGCTTTCAACAGCGCCAGCGGCGGATCCAGTAATATATTCCTGATGTATTACTCAGAGAAACACTGTATCCTGTTCGAGAAAGTGAAGAATTCTACTTATTCAATATACGGGGTGTAACAGGATCATGGTACACCCCCCGTATCTCCGTTATTTTTGAAGGTAATTGATTGAAAGTTGGGATATCCCATAGACATAATATGCGGCACTTTTTGACCTACAAATGATTTTTTTTTCACTTCCGGTTTCGCCGGAAGTGATACTAACTTTCGATTTTTGAATGAAACACCCTGTATATTATTTAATTTCTGTAATATGCATAATTTTATGAATCCAATGATACCACAAAAGTGACATTTCAAAAATCTCAAATTTCCGTCAAAAATACTAAATTGCGTTTTTTATGAGCAAATAAAGTTCATCGTAATCGATTTGGGAGTAAAACTCAATTTTTTGAAATGAAACCATATTAGTACCGTGGTACCATTTTTTCATTAGTACTATAAATAAGGAATTTATATGCAGTGTGTCCCGCTTTTCATGAATACACCCTAATATCTCAGTTATTAATAATGCGATTTTCTTGAAATTTTGGTGGTGATTATATGTTAGGTAAATGAAGTATTTTGGCATAGTGAACATTTTCATCGACCATAGGCGTGCGGTGTGGGGGGGTAAAAAAAAGCTGTTTTTTGGGAAAATGATATTAGGGCTCATTTTAGATAACTTTTTTTATCAGAATTAGAATCAGCATCCCCAAAAACCCCCCAATCCATATTTTCGAAATCTCAAGAGCTGATTTGAGGAGAAAAAAAAATAAATTAACTTTTTTCGTCTCGAAATCAGCATCCCCAAAAACCCTTTAATTCATATTTTCAACATCTCAAGAGCTGATTTGAATAAAAAATTATCCAACTCTTTTTTCAATAAGTCCTTGTAAGCCAAATTCAAACCGTCTTTCAAAATAACCATTTAACACGGTATGTGGAAATTTTGGTTTATATGCCCTAATCCTGTTGCGTTTCAAACATCTCTATACTTTGTTTTTCGTTGAATTCATTGTCCTCGCAACTGCCCTCACAGTACCAATTGGGTTGTTTCGAAATGTTCGTCGTCCGGATAGTGTCTTTGATTTAAATTGTACCTCCCTGGTCTTGTCTTGAAAACCGCTCTAGTCTTTGCGAACAATCTGTTGATTTTGGCGTGAGAAATTGGTTCTCGATCATGATGCCTTCCATTGAATATTCCAGCAACCTGACGCGTAGATCTTTCATTATTACCAAATAATCGATTAATCTCCACTTCTTCTCCAATGATATATGGGGCTCATTTTAGACAATTTTTTTTATCAGATTTGGAATCAGCGACCGCAAAAACCCCTCAATTCATATTTTCGAAATCTCGAGAGCTGATTTGATTAGAAAACAAAATTAAATTCACTTTTTTTCAATAGATTGTTTATTTCTAACTTTTTATTTCAAATGCCCTAATCCTATATTAAATTTCAAACACCATCGTTTTCTTATATTCTGTATCGTTTGCAACTGCCCTTATACTACAATTTAGGTATTTCCGAAGATACGCACACTTTGTTACCGTTGGCTTGCCGATTTGAGTTTTCATGCAAATTAATGAAAGTGCTTTGAAACAAAAGTTTTTGTTTGAGATCGGTAATCAGTACGAAATGTCAATAAGTCAAGCAGTGTTACTTAACTGTTAATAAGATGGCACACAACCGAAGAGTAGTTCTTACAATTGGAGAAAAAGTAGAGATTATCCGCTTATTTGGTAATAATGAAAGATCTACGCGTCAAGTTGCTGGAATATTCAATGGAAGGCATCATGATCGAGAACCAATTTCTCACGATACCGTTGCCAAAATCAACAGATTGCTCGCAAGGACTGGAGCGGTTTTCAAAATAAGACCAGGGAGGTACAATTCAAATCAAAGACACTATCCAGACGACGAACGTATCTTAGCAGAATTTCGAAACAACCCAAATAGTACTGTAAGGGCAGTTGCGAGGACAATGAATTTAACGAAAAACAAAGTATGGAGATGTTCGAAACGCAACAGGATTAGGACATTTAAACCAAAATTTCTACATACTCTGTTAAATGGTGATTTTGAACGACGGTTTGAATTTTGCTTATGGTTGCAGGGTAACTATCTTAACGACAGACTTTTTCTGAAGAACATGATGTTTACTGACGAGGCAACGTTTACAACAAACGGTGTGGTGTCTAGTCAAAATTGTAGGTTTTGGGCAGCTGAAAATCCGAATTGGGTAATTCATTGTAAAAACCAATACAGTGAAAAAGTTAACATGTGGTGTGGCATATTCAACGAACGGATTGTTGGCCCTTATTTCCTGGATAACCTGACCGGACAAAATTTTCTAAATTTTTTACAAAATGGTCTCTATGATTTTCTCATGGAATTGCCATTAGCACAAAGACAAAACTTAATCTTTCAATTAGATGGGGCCCCCGCACACAATTCTGGGATAGTTCGGAACTTTTTAAATGCAATTTTCCCTATGAAGTGGATAGGTAGAAATTCTCCTTTGGAACCATGGCCCCTAGATCGCCAGATATTACCCCTTGTGACTTTTTTCTGTGGGGGCATTTGAAGAATAAAGTGTATGCTACTCGGCCGCGTAATAGAGAGGAACTTTGCTTTGCAATTAGGCAAGCGTGTCAGGAAATAACTCCCCAAACTTTAAGAAAAGTGAATGTACGTTTGAGAAGAATTGTTGAAAAGTGTATTGTTTCAGAAGGTAGTTATGTTGAAAACACAAGAATCTAAAATAAAGTAATTCGTAATTTTGTTACCACTGTTACAAATAAAGAACTTATTAAAAATAAAGACTTAAACTTTTTTTTTGTTCAAATCAGCTCTTGAGATGTTGAAAATATGAATTAAAGGGTTTTTGGGGGATGCTAATTCCGAATCTGAAAAGAAAAGTTGTCTTAAATAAGCATTAATATTGATTTCTCAAAAAATGCCTTTTTTCTCTCCCCAACTTCGCACGCCAATGTTGAATGAATATGATCACTACGCCAAATGCTTCATTTTTCTAACATAAAATCACCACCAAAATCTGAAGAAAATCGCTAATAACAGATATTCGGGTGCATTGACGAAAAAAGTGAATTTATTTTTTTTTTCTCCTCAAATCAGCTCTTGAGATTTCGAAAATATGGATTGGGGATTTTTGAGGATGCTGATTCTAATTCTGATAAAAAAAGTTATCTAAAATGAGCCCTAATATCCTTTTCCCAAAAAACAAGCTTTTTTTTACCCCCCCACACCGCACGCCTATGGTCGATGAAAATGTTCAGTATGCCAAAATACTTCATTTACCTAACATATAATCACCACCAAAATTTCAAGAAAATCGCATTATTAATAACTGAGATATTAGGGGGTATTCATGAAAAGCGGGACACACTGTATACCTGGTAATAAAATATGCGATAAATACAATAAAAATTACAGCTAAAAGAAAATAAGGAAATTCAATTATTTTGTTCTAATTTAATGTTACGTAGTTACTAAGGTGGCTTTGAAATACAAAAAATTAACACTTGTTCTGAATTCTGTCCATAAACGTCAATGCACTTCTGAACTCACATAGCTGTTCCTTAAAGAACGTTTGCTAATTGCTGGGCCATGGACTGCATTAGTGATGACGTCACAAAGATGCAACCAACATTACACCGAGTCCTAAATCATTTGGCGCGAAATGATATGCGTCATTCTCGACCTTAAGTACGGATGACATAAGAGCGATAATAGAAGTATCGTAACAGCTCTTTTTGTTTTATGCTCTCACACGAAATAAGTAAATATTTAAGAAATTGCCTGGAGCGGGCCTTGAATATGGAGGATGGAAGAAACGATATTTTGATAAAACAATTTTCTGAAAGGATTATACATAATTTATGAACGAAATAAATTTGAATATTCATCTACATCTAACTTCATGCTGCAAGGAAGTGCATCCCCGCTAGATGGCGTTCATAATTTAGACACGAAACAGTAAAGTGGTGATCAGTCAAGTGTTTCATTTTATTCCCATTCGAATTTGAAAACATTGGTGAAGATGTCGAAAGATGAAATAAGTCTATCAGACATTTTCATCCACGCAGAGATTGATACTGTTCATGAAAATCTCAAATACATAGTACATAATGACATAATGAGTGTTCTGTGGAACGACTACGAGCAAACAACATGAAGTTAGAAGCATGAGTCTATTTTGCTATTGGTTGACGCATAATGGATTTTCTGAAATTTATTCAGAAATTATTTAGAAGACTTTCTTTACGTTAACCATTTTATAATACGTATTAATTCTTTTTCTTTCGAATCCAAATGCATACATTTCTCAAATATTGCTGATAATGGCGAAATAATTAAATTGATAGCAACATAATTTGGACCGCAGATTCTAAACCTTATGTAATGGGTACTGAAGGTTCATATTAGCGCAGTTTCGTTCAGATATATTTCGTTAGGACTCAGTGCATTGTTAGTTGCATACATTTTGACATCACACTAATGCCTCTATTGCGCCTCTTACTCACAACCCCATGTCTTCGCGGGTTGTAACGGCGGTTGCATAGACAATGATTTTCAAATGTCCCCAAAAAATAAATCAAGAGGTGTCAAATCAGGTGACCTTGGAGGCCATCGCACAAGACCATTGTCGAAATTACGTTTTCTTAGAATGCCTGTTGAAGGTAATCAATTACTATTCTTGAATTATGGGGAGGAGCTCCATCTTGTTGAAAATATGTTCCCTGTCATAAATGGACAGGTAATTCAGTTAACCTGTCCTCCTACGTTCATAATCATTCAGTTTGTGGAAGATTCGGCTTACCGTTTGGTGACTAATTTCCAATTCAAACCCAATTTGTCTTGAAGAAAGAGTCTTGTCAACTTCTATTCGAGCTGAAACATTAATTTACGTTTTTTCGTCAATGATAACGTTTTCTTTGGGGTCATGGCCCACTAAACATAAAAACATAACTTAAACATAACTGTTATATCACATTGTGACTTGGTGATGTTATTCAGAGATATGCTTGATGTTACAGATACGTTGCGTCCATATGCCTTTGTACCTCTTTTAAATATTACAACGTAATGTTAATTACTCAACATTACATAAATGTATCATATTTTGCGCAACTTTAATGTGACTTTATTACATACATATAATGTTACTCAATACATCTATGCAACATTTGTAAAATGTAACATTGTAACATCAGGGTGGATCATAGGTATACTCATGGTTTACCAACACTTTTTTCTATATTTATAGGTATATTTCTGAAATTTCAGTAGTCACTTTTCAGTAGATGAATAACAACAATAGCAATTAACAAAGTTATTCATCTACCAAAGAGTGGCGATTGAAATTCCAGAAATACAACTTTAAGTGCAGAAAAATAAATGTTGGTAAACAATGAGTATAAGCTTCACCCTGTATACTAAGAAATAGAATATGTATATAAGGGGGTAATGATGTAAAACATACCAATCAATCAAAAAACTTTATTGTCAATGATTAAAATCTCATGGATAAAGCGTTATAAAACAAGACAGTTACATCATTAACAATTAAATTAAAATTAGCAGTATAAAAAATATAATCTTGAATCACTATGAACAGACCAAAGTACCTAATAATATGACTTACCACCTGAATCAGATGAAAAATTTATTGATAGATCTACCAAAGTTAAGTGTTATTAGAAGAATAATATTGAATGAAAACCTATTTCTTTCGAAAAATCAAAACAGATATCACTGAATCAATAATTATATGGTTGTTGTCTCGGTCAATCCATCACTATATGAGTCAAAACTCTTCATCTGTGATTGAACTGCAAACATCTATTACATATTCTGAAAATATAGTCATTACAGTCACTGAAAACTCATTATTCTTTATGATATAAGAAAACGACCATCCAATAAATAATATTAATAATTCTACGTTGCCCCTAGAGGTGAAAGAAAAATAATTACTTACGTTTCAGTATGTCCATAATTATCAATTCAAAACTTTTGGATTCTTTTCTTTGCCCAGTCCAGAAGGGCTCATTTTCTATTAGTTCGGAAACAACAACTGCTATTTAAGTTTTTGTAATTTGATCATTCAATAAGTACCAGTTTGTGCATCAAACTGATAAGAGGAATGTGAAAGGACACTACCAAACTGAAAAGAAAGAGAAAATGCAGTTAGTTTATTGATAATTTGTATTAAACAATTCAAGTGATTTCTCTACAATCTAAAGAAACGTTAATATTATCATAGATTAATGAAATTAAGAAAGATCAGAACACTCTGTATAAAATATATAATTATGAGTTCACTTACAAATTAAGCAGCTCCAATATTGTTGTTTTAGTTAGTTTTCAGTTCCAAAAATTCCTTGATCAATCGGTTAAAAATAATTTGACACAGCTCCAGATGTCAGCAACCATTTCCATGCTGTCCAATATCTGATTAGCAGGAACCACAACTGATAGCTTTTCTACTATTCATAGCATCATATGTAGATACTCATCTCTAATCAAAAGTAGATATCACTACATTCACTACATAACCTAAATGCTAAAATAACAATTAGTGGATGGAGTAGTGGAAAATCATAATCTTACCATGAAAATTATGAGTTTTGCAATCCTATTGATTCCAATCACTTTTAAGTAGTTTGAATTATATTTTAATTCTATGAACTCAAAACTCCTACCATTACCGCCATGATTATTAGGATAAAATGAACGATGGAGTCAGGGATATATTTATTTTATATTTACTGGGTAATATTGTTTGAACGTGGATATCAGTTTTTTAAGTTACGTAGATAAATGATGCCATGACGTGGTCATTACCCAAAAATTACATTTAAGAAACCTTTAAGATAATATTCATTTCAAGGCTCCCTGTACACATGTCAGTAATGTTTTGAGAAGGTTAGACAAAAATATCGAACAAATATAACATAACTACTCTGTCTAAGATATATCTGGGCAACATATAATCAACATTATATGTATTATCTAATGAATACTATTGGTTACATTATTTTGATGTTACATAAACATATAGTTGAAAACACTGTGTTGGAAACGTCAAGATGACATTAATATAATGTTAGTTTGCCAATATCACAAAATTGCACAAAAGTTATATCTGGAAATTATTTTTGTTATGTATCATGTTTAGTGGGGGTTAGGTTCTCTTCGGACTTGATTTTCAATACTACCAAAATAATTTCTTGCTGGACATTGTCTATCAGGATATCGGTCGACATAAAGGTTTCTAGCCGAAACAGAATTTTTCTTCATTCCCCATAAATAATTAACATGTCCACTTTTTCTTCCCTTGTATAAATGTGCGACATTTGGAACAAAAATAACAACAAATGTGAAAACTCTTTCAATATTCAATAAAAACACCGATAAACCAACAAATATTTATTTGACAATCTGAAGGAATAATTTAATTGTTTTCAATGCCTCCTTTGTAACTTGTTAACACTAAATTAGAACAAAATTATTTTTAACAATTCCAGAATTGATAAAACGCCAATTTTTCCTGGAAATACTATACTTCAATGATGGTAAAATGTCACCTTAATTTCGTATCCATTATACTTTATTGCTTTGTGCTCTACAGCAGGATAAACAAAGTTGTTCTTTGATAATGATTAAAAATTCAATTCAGCCTGAATCAACTCCCCCAATTTTGATCAAAGTTAACTGATGTTTCATTTTATACAGGGTGGTTCGAAAATAAGGGTACGCAACCCCTTCTTTTTTCGATCGGATAGGGGAGAGCAAGTCATATATTTATCAAACATCCTTCAATGTTGAGGAAGTCACATAGTCATTCCATGTATACAGGGCGAGTAGGAAAAACCACTTCAAGTTTAATTGAAAAATGTTTTTTTTTTCAATAAATACCCTGTATTTCGACAAAGGATCGGTTGAATTTTATGAATTTTAGATACACTGTATGGTTTGAGTAGTCCGAGATATTGTCCTCTATAGATTTTATTGATACCAAAATGGGCTATTTTCAATCAATTCTTCTCCTTGAAAAATATTCGGAGTAGATTAGTGCGGTATCTATTCCAAAGTTGCAATCCCTTATGTACATGGTAAATGAAATATTTCCCATTAGAGAGCCCTGTTGCCAAAGAAACTAGAGAACATTGAAATGTATCCGAAGTTTTTGACTACGTCAGAATTTTGGGAACTCAACATTGTAATTTGTTGATTGTATGCCAAATATTCCAGTCCTAGGGTTTCGTTGGTTTGAATCTAATAATTTGACCGAAGAATTATGAAATGACAAATATTTATGCAGTATTATGGCAAGTTGATTTTCCTTGGAGACTCCACAAATCGCAAAGATCGACAAGAAAAATCTTACTATATTGCCCGTTAAAAAAATAGGTTAATATTCACTTTAGCTTTAGAGAATAATATGAATAATATAGTATTCGTCAGGCTCATATCATATTATTGCAATGAAACGATGAAGAACCAACCAACTTCATATGAAACAATGACAATATTGCGAAACACTGCTGCCGTGCATAGCGTTTGGATTACACTGAACTCACGCTATAAACTCGTTTGTGAGATTAGATAAGCGCGATAAGATGAAGGATCGGAATACGAATCCCTTGTCAATCAGTAGAACTATTACCATGCCTCGAATAGCAGTATTATCAATATATTTCGGACTTGTAACTGGTGAGCAAGATTCATAATGATACTATAAATCCAAATCTTCCATTAGTTCTGATTGTTTCAGGCCAAATTTCAACCAAAGATGAATGCGAGAAAAGCGTGAAAGATTATTTTGATCGTGTCAAGAACTCATTTGTGATTCCTTCGAATATATCTGTTCCATCGTTTGACGAGATTAATGACCTTTTGTATCGTTTGAATCGACTCATATCGAACGTAGCAGACTTGGGAGATGTGGAGTAC
The DNA here is from genome assembly GCA_958502065.1 of Chrysolina americana. Classification (NCBI taxonomy): domain Eukaryota; kingdom Metazoa; phylum Arthropoda; class Insecta; order Coleoptera; family Chrysomelidae; genus Chrysolina; species Chrysolina americana. The sequence continues at coordinate 70,467,608 of OY293415.1, read as the reverse complement.
AATCAGGATGGCATAAAACACAATATTATAGATGCAAATAAAACAGACCAATTAAAAAAGGGAATTGAATCATTGAAATCAATTTACTCTAGGATAGAATTTGTGAGAGCCTCAAGAAATAGAACAAATAATGAATGTAAGACTGCTAATGGTAAATATACTTTGCTGGTGTGAGTACAATTTGATGAAGGTCATTGAGTAACGTTTAAGTTTAATGATTGATTATTTTCAGAAATGATTTCAATGCAATTGATGAACTTGGTATTGCAGTGAATAAAAGTGTAGGTGAGTGTATATTTTTATCAATTTCCTCAGAGGAAGTTTTTATTTCTTGAACATGGCTTCCACTATACAATGTTTCAGTATTTTTTTATTCAGATCACTCGCAATTCTGTCCATCTTTGGAAAATTTGTATGAAGCAATTCATCACAGGAAATTTGAGATAGCCTCCCGCTCACGGAAATATGTTATATCGAAAAGAGCATCTTTCAGATGTCAATTCACAAGAAATGAATAGTTGGTTTTGGAGGAACGTCTCCATAACGTCGATATGACGTCATTTTATTTTACTGCGCTACCTCAGAAATGATGATCTGTTTTATTTTTCAGCTAAAGTATCTGGAGAAATCAAGAAAACCAAAGAAAAAAGCCTGCAGTTGGAACATGAGTTTCACAGCTTGAATATTCCTGATTTCACGTCAGCGAATTATTTATGTAACGCCCGATTAACTAACACAATTGAGGATCTGATACTGACTGCACGAAGAATCAAGAATATTTTAATACAGCAAAAGGGTACGTAATAAGAAAACATAACAGCTTATCTTTCAAAAACGTTCTGTTACACCAAAAGGACGTGCATTAATACTACATACAGTGAGGACCTTAGCCCACCCCCCGTAACTTCGTGACTTCTTTATTTTACATATCACAAAAAAAAGTGAGTACGAAAGATATAGGGTTTCGTTCGAACTCTTTATCAAGTTTAATTTATAGAAGGTGTCTCAAAAAAGCGAATTGATCCCCCGACTTCAATCTCAGGGATCTGACTTTAATGTCGGAGGGTTCAACTTCAACACAAGAGTTCGAAATTGAAGCCGAATCATCGAGATTAAAATCGGACCCTCGAAATTGAAGTTGGAGTTCCGAGATTGAAGTCAGACCCCCAAGATTGAAGTTGGACCCAAGAGATTGAAATCGGATCCCCCGAGAATAAAGTTGGGAGTTCGAGATGAAAGTCGGATCGTCGAGACTGAAGTAGGCCTTCGAGATCAAAGTCAGATCTCCGAGATTGAAGTCGCACCCCTGAGAATAAAGTCTGGAGTCCGAGATTAAACCCGGATCCTCGAGACGTAAATCGGACCCTCAAAATTGAAGTCGGAGGTCCGAGATTGAAGTCAGACACCCGAGATAAAGTCAGACCACCAAGATTAAATTTGGACCCAGGAAACTGAAATCGGACCTCCCGAGAATAAAGTCGGGAGTCCGAGATTGAAGCCAGATCCTCGAGATCCATATTGGACCCTCAAAATTAAAGTTAAAGGTCCGAGATTAAAGTCATACCATCGAGATTGAAGTTGGATCCCAGAAGATTGAAGTCGGACCCTCCGAGAATAAAATCGGGAGTACGATATTGAAGCTGGATCCCCGATATTAAAAACGGACCCTCGAGAATGAAGTCAAAGGTCCAAGATTAAAGTCAGACCCCCAAGATCAAAGATCCAGGAGATTAATGTCGTATCCCTCGAGAATATAGTCGGGAGTCCGAGATCAAAGCTGGATCATCGAGATTTGAATCGGACCCTCAAGATTGAAGTCGGTTGTCCGAGATTAAAGTACGGGGATCTGAGATCAAAGTCGGCGATCCGAGAACAAAGTCGAACTTTGAAGTGAGACTTTAAAAAAAAAGCTAGGTGCCCTCCTAGGCCTTTGTAGAAAACCGTAACATATGGAACACAATTACATGAGTTATAATATCAGGAGGTTGAAATGGTACAATTGTACCATTTCTCTTTTTGTTTCATATGTATTATTTTGTATAATGAACTACCTGAGCACTCTCAATGTTGTGTTCGTTGAAGAGAAACGAAAGAAAAGGTAACTTTGAAAGTATGCTACATGAAAACTGGTTACTTCTCACTACAAAAAAATCCATGAAGTTTCTTTCTTTAAAATTAAACACAATTGTAGGGGACATTGGTAAAAGAAGAAGCATTGTAATGAATATATCGTTGTCAGAAGCAGTACATTCTACGAAATGTGGTACATTCGTAATGTAGAAGGAACAGTGATACAACATATCAAAAAAAGTCGAGAAATGGTACCATCCCATCATTTTAATCTCGTGATATTATAACTCATGCCAACTGCTAACGTATCAAGTGTTTCATGCTTGGTGGACTATTCCCACAGAGCTCAGAACTGGAAATATCAATTGTATGACGTGGTGCGAGTACTCTGTAGTCTGCATCGACTCGCAGGACACTTCTTTTCTGTAGGTTAGCTTTTCCTCCACCTACTCGTGGAAAATGTATGTCGTTTCATGTTTTCTATTGAAAATTGAATGATTTGAATTTTTCCTCCCATTTTAGAAGAAGTTTTGTCGAAATTGAGAGATATCAGTGGAAAAATTGGTAATGTTGAAAAACCAGGAGTTCTGCCCAAACCAATTTTCAAAGGTGGAAGAGGAGCTGATATCAAGAAGCTTCAACAGCATGTTGACGGTTTGAGAGATAGAATAAACAGGGTAAGATTTGACCTAAGGACAGTATAGGTTGTTTCATTCTGATATACTTATTTGAATGAAAATATGGTTTGTCGATATGAAAAGTCCTTTAAAATATTGAACATGGAAAGAGAACGTGAATATTTGGAACCTTTGGTGGTGTGAATACAATCCAAAATATACTTACCTAAAATCGAAATCATACGCTAATATCCTTGGCGAAATACGTGTCGAGTAAAGCTGATTTCTGAATAGCAGAAAGTAGAATAATTGGTTCTTCAGATACATAATAAAATTCAAAATACCCCTAGGCAGACACGTAATCTTTTAGGGATTGATCAAGTCTGCATAATTTTCTCCACAGTAGTATATATCATCTGTCACCATTCATCTCTGCTACAGATTGCATTTCCCCTCTTGATTTCCGCCAATAATGAATTAATTTGCTATCAGGAAATGGTACTCGTTAAGCTGTTCTTTCCATCAGGCTATTTGTTTGTCTAGATTTTACATTAATAGTAATCATATTAGGGCCAAGTGGTCCTACTCTTAATATTTGATGACTTTTACTTAGAGATCATGAACCTGCATTAATACAGCTCCAAATCCGTTGTTCTGTATAAACATGCCTCTTCTAACATAGTTCTCTTACAACTGATAGGACCTTTTATCAACTCATTTAGCAAAACGGCGATATCTGCAAATCCTTCCACAAAATGGAGGTAATGACAATCTACAAAGGCAAGGGCGGCGTCTTACTTAACCTTTATTTCTGATTGCTGTGAAATAAAGAGCCCCTTTTCTTGGCCTGCGTGTTCTCCTGACTCAACCCCTATGGATTTTTTTCTATGGGTTGGATTGGAAACTAGAGTGTATGTTGAGCTCATCAATGACGAAGGAACTCTCCAGAAAAAGATTGTTCAAGCAGCACGAGTCATCACACCGGCAGTTTTCGTGAATGCGTTAAAGTTTGTTCTTTTTCCAAAGAAATAAAATAAAATACTAATGAATTGTTTTTCAAAAATTTATCCAGAAAAACATTAGGAAAGGAAAATATTGTATTTTCAATTGCTGGATCTTAAATCAGAATTAAACATAGAAAAAAGACAGTGACATACAAGGATTTGCCCTAATATCAATTGGATTACCCTCTGGGACGCCACTGGGAGTAAGAATTTTATTCCAAGTACGCTAGACGAAGCTTCTGACGACCTCAAATAATCATCTGAAGTTTCATCAACGTCAATCAAAAAGTTAATGAGCAATTAATTAAAAACTGATTTTTTTTTTTAAATTTGACACCCTGAATCTGGAAATAGAAGAAAGTTAAGATTCTTGCCAGTGAGGAAAAATGCATTTTTACTTAAAAAATGAATCCCAAACGTTTGTTGGTTCAACCCTTGCTCACCCTGTATAAAGTCTCATTTTCAAATTAATATTTTGGAGAATAATGATATCCGAACTGAAATGAATATATGAACGATTGTAGATGATATACTTCCTTGCAATAATATTTTATGTGTAGATAATCTGAAGATCACGATTTTTTGTAGTACAAACAAATCAAAATTCCACTTTTGAAATGGGAAATAGTTATATCGAAGTTGGAGCAAAGATTGAAGGAAGATATTCGGAATGCCGAGGAAATAAAAAAAATATTGGTACAGAGAGATGAAAGCAAGCTATCATTCGAGGAAATTGGAAAAATTGTTAAAGGTTTGTGTGAACGAGGAGTGTGTAACATAACAGGAGCTGTTGACGTAGAGCAATAGATATGCATGTACCAAGTTGAAAAGTAATGACAAAGTATTTGTTTGTTAAATGTCTCAACATAAATATAACTGATGATGACGAAAATTATTCATTTTGGTTTAGACCGATAGAAAAATTTTAAGTATTTGGAGAAAATTGTTAAAAATAAGAGTGGGAAGAAACAAATAAAAATAATTTTGAATTTCTTGGAACATTGGAGGATGAGTAACTCTTTTCTGTCTGTTCTTTAGTTTCCCCGCTTCTTAATTTTTTAATTTTTTCTCAGGAATTTTTCAGTCAAGCCTTGTCACCGGAGCCCAGATACACCCGAAGGGCGCGCTGATGTGTCATCACCACCAGGTAACACTCCCCGCGTCCGTGGGGTGAGTGAATTCTGGTCCGAGAATCATGTGCCGTGGGTAGGCGGAGTGAACAAAGACTTACGGCCTTCTACATCCGTCTGGCTGAAATTTCAAGCCGGTACAATTTGCAGATTAGAAATTAACATGTCCATCATTCAACCAAATACTCCTATTTTAACAGAACGGTTTGGGTAAAGCCAGCGGAGTTCAAAGAGTGAGTCTCAATATATCGTCCGTTTTTCCTCCTCTTTTCGGACGACGTTTGTCTATTACAGAAATCGTCATACTTTGATGGTTGAGAGGGACTACGTCCAGCATATTGGCTTCCATTTGCCTTAGGGTGGATAATGAGTAGTTCCAATAGATTCAATATCCCCCGGAGCATAAGGCAATACCGGTGTCTCGTCTATACCATACGAGTGTCGATGTCGAATATGGTAGTACAATACTCGTAGCGCCGCGTTATGCTTGTGAATATAGGCTGAGACCGCATAAGCTGGACTGGTTCACAGCAAATGCATTATGGTCTCAGCTGCCCCACGACACGCTTTGCATCTTGTGTCAGAGACCTCTATGTCCATCACACGACTACAGTAGACATGTTGAAGACACCATCCCAACAGGCCATTAGGAAACCCTCAGTTTTCGACTTCAGCCCACTTGACTGCATTTCGCATTTCTCAAGTCAGGTTTCTGGATGAGTCAAGGTCTTCAATGTTCTTGAAGAAGACTCCATGCATTGGCTTATCCTTATGTAGCTGAAGAAGACTCTCACTCTCCGCATCTTTGACGTGGAATTTTTGCTGAATGGGTTCAAACTCAGTGACAGAGTTTGGGTTCGTCCGTTCAGTGTTGAATACAAGACCGAGTTCATCAGCCGCATGGGTTGCTGCCTTGATAAAAAATGCTCCAATCACTGTTTTATCATGGTCGCAGATCTGAATTCCTGATGACTTTATATGCTCCATCTAGAACCATTCTGTTATGTAGACACTCCAAACCCAGAAGTCCCCAACAGTTCTGATGATCAACTCTGTCGGAGTTTGTGCTGATACTTGCCGCGGAGAGGTAGTGGACACTCCTGGGAAATGGCGTTGTTCTACCCTAAAGGCGCCCATCCACCAAAGAAAAAATGAGGAACATTTTGTTCCATAGGAACTTGAAGAAACAAGTGTAAATTGTTCTGTTTCGAATTTTATGCTATATCCTTCAAAGCAACATCATTTGTGTTCACGATGTGCCTGGATGTGGATGAGGACCTTGCATCAGCAGCGGCGGTTTATATTATTTTGAGTGCTAATAAAAAGAAAAAGAAAAAAAGGAAACATTTGATTTGGGTACGGCCATGCCTTCAAGAGAGAAAAGAGTGGGGGAGATTGCAGCATTTGGAGACCCTTAAGAAAGATACATAACTGATGGACACGTTCAAAATTTTATTTGGATTTGAACACTGTCACTGTCTGTCTCCACTGCAGAAACAAAAAGTTCCAACTACAGTTTGTTGACGCATGTTCCTCTTTTTCCTTTGATGTCACCGCTTCAAACGGAAACAAGCCGCAACACGCAACAAGGAGCAACATCAAGAATCATTGAGCAACTTACTGGAACATTTGTAAACATTTTCGGAAATATGGAACAGAAACATAAATGTTCCTGTTTGTTGCTTTGGTGGATATGCGTCTTTAGGTACGTATACTTCTCTCCGGCATCAAGAATATGTATGATGCTTCTGTCTACGAGCCGAACGTCATATCCGTATTCCTCGCATCGTCCTCATTTGGGATGAACCGTCGCACATTTGTCGATCCCAAACTCCATTTCGATAGCATGCGTGTACTCTTGCACCACTCTTATGGCCTTCCAAGGCATGTAGTTTAAGGTCATCCATTTACAATAGATGGATGAACTTATGCCTACGGTTGCTGGTGGTGCCGCAGTTGTATCCGTATAGTGCAACTGGCAATGGCAATAGGGAGATGCAGAAGAGAAGATGGCTGAGGAAGTCTCCCTGAAACGTACCCCTCCTAAGGATAACCTGCTCTGTTTGGACTCTAACTTGACCAGATGTTAAGGTGAAGCGAGTCCTCCAGAGTGGCATCAGCTGTTCGATGCATCTCACTATTTGATCGGGTAACGCAACGCATCTGAGAAAATACATGATGAGCTCATGCGATGTTGTATCAAATGCCTTTCGATAATCGATCCAGGTCATTGAAAAGTTACGCTTATAATGCATGGAGTCCTGCGTGATACATATGTCGATCACCAGGTTCTCCTTGCAGCCAGCGACCTCTTTCTTTCACCCTCTTTGATAATATATCCGTTGATAAACCGGATCAACTGCGGAGAGTATTTTAAACATACAGCTGTCTGTAGTTCTTGAGGTCAGACAATTCTTCGCTTTTGGGAATTTCCTGCTTCTTAAGTATTATTTTCATCAGCAACTACGTTATTTAATGAAGAATATGACGAATTATCTCTTATTCTTCATATTCGAATGAGCTTCTCTCGAAAATAGTGTGTGGGTAGGTATCAAGTACAACAAATTTCAGATTCACGGACCATTTTGCAATATCAAGATTCGTATAACGTTCCGATTCTTTGCGAATTTGTCCTAAAATATTCAGGCGTTATCACGTTTGGCTTCTTCTCGTCGCAGCACACCTAGTTACCATAAAAATTCTATCGCCGCACAAATCTGCGATAAAAAGTATAGTTTTTCGGAAGCCCTTCACCGCTTTTCTATGTCGCATAGTGGGAAAATATCATTACTTCAAAAACATCTTTATGTCGTGGTTATGGCAATATGATAACAATTCATTCTAACAGATATGACTAAATCACCGTTCATTGGTACTTTTTTACACTTTACAGTATATGTTGAGCCATAATTTTGAATCAAACTTTTTTTATGATTATTCCTGTTTCCTGTTTACTTATTATTAATTGTGGTTCTTGATTTTATACATATAATTCCATCCAAGAAAAAATAGACTTTATCCACAATCTTCTTAAAACTGAAGTTTCATCCACACTCATGAACCCTATGAAGAACTAAAACATTAAAATTAGCAACTTTTACAGATTATATAGGTCCAAAACATACGACAATTCGTCCATCAAATAATGCTTTTTTCGAGTAAATCCAAAATAGCTCACAACATCCTAGGAATGCCCTCAGACATCATTCCCAAAACTATCAACCTGCACACGCCCTACACTGTGGTCTTCCCTGAAAGAGAAGACTGGGTTCGGAATGAAAGTGACCTGTGTAGGGAAAATAAACGTTGGTTTACTAATGGTTCCAAAGCTTTGGAAGGCGTCGGAGCCGGAATATACGGGATGAACCCAATAGTGGGTAAATTATCTACGGTATTACAGGCAGAGGTATATGTCATTGAAATGTGTGCAAGGGAGCTGGAAAATCGACATCACACAAGAAAAACTATAAAAATATTTTCAGATAGTCGAGCAGCACTGAAAGCGCTTGAATCCAGAGCAGTATGGAACTGCAAAGATACCTTAAACCAATTAGCACAACGAAACAACGTTTAACTAGTCTGGATACCAGGTTACACGGGCCTAGAAGGGAACGAAATAGCGGACGCCCTAGCAAAAGGGGGGCCGAAATAACGTTCACTGGGTCAGAATCGGTAATCAGTATAGCACATAGCTCTGCCAAGAATGTTATAACATCCTGGGCAGACAATAAAAGACTCGAGTATTGGCCTAGTGTACCGGGACTAGCCGCAGAGTGCCGTCTATGCATGGAGGAGGATGAAACGGCTAAACACATTTTATGTACATGCCTCGTAGCGGCCAGAACCAGATTCTCAACATTTGGCAGTACAACAATGAGGCCAGAAAACCTGGTAATTCCCCAACGTACTTGATTTCGTTAAGAGATTGGATATACTGGGAGAAATATAGCCATAGGTTGAGCCATAACAGGCCATTGGCCGCAGTGGAGGTCCTGATATGGGCCCACTCACGTTCAAACCTAACCTACTGCTTTTTGGTGGCGTATTCACTTTTAAGCTGTAGGAAAACCCGGAAAACCTACAGCACCACCCCGGGTGATCGGTGCGAACTTCAAGCAAGCACCATACGTCGGAATTGGCATCTAGACCACTTACATCGCCTATCGCAAACTATGAAATTGATTTTTTTTTTCTGATTTTCCAGGATTCGAACATGGCCAAATGCGAGCGGATATTTAGAAGGCCGGCATCTAACCGCCTCGCTACCAAACACCCATTTCTAACTAAAACTATCTCCTAACTTTTCCTTAAGGTGTATCTAACAATTCCACTGGTAGGGGTTACAAAAATTATGAGATATCTCATTGGTTAGAACAATTTGTATAGCTTACCCGATTGGATAGTAGTCAGAGGCGTGTCTAAGTAACCTAGTCGAAAAGAGATTTCATCAGGGTTACTACCTGCATTTAATTCGAGAAATTACCCAGGGCTAGGTATGCTGGTAATTCCTAAACCTTCAGTGTTATTGAGGATTTATTATTACTGATTTGGATAATTTTGCAATAGAGTTTGAAATAATGAGAAAACCTAAGAATTGGTTTATCTTTAGGATTAAGATTCCAAGAACCGAGTTTGTTTACACCACAACAAATTTGGGTAAGGGATGAAATTGAACATCATATATATTGGAAAGAGTGGGACCAAGAACCGAACCTTGTGGTACACCATATTCAATCCCTTGCACTACACTTTGTGTGTTTCCAACCTCAACCACTTGACTTCTACCCTTCAAGCTACTACTTTAAAACCAGTATCACCTAGTGTATAAAGAAGAAGGTTGTGACTAACACAGAAAGCTGCTGGTTGGATATTTTATAATCTTGATTAGTTTATTCAATAAAAATGGATTCGAGTTAGAGATTACCAAACAGTTACGAAATGTTTTCAAAAATGAACGAGTTGATACAGGCGAGTTTCATTGCACAAAGAGAATTCTGTACCACCTCTTCATGATAAAATATCAATGAGGTATCGGCTCGTTCGGTTTGTTTCCAGTTCCTTGATAAAAAATTCGATCAGTCCCTTGTATCCACATTCAATGAATTTCAGAATTAGTGTTTTTGTATCGTAATAGCGCGTTTGAACCACCCTGAGAGCAGCGGCCCATTTTAGATTGTCCACGGTACAGTCTGTCTAATTCTGATAATTCATTTGTGGGCTACCCCGATAACGCAGCCACAACAATTCCACTGGAGTCAGCTCGGACAAATTGAATTTCATCACGGAGTTATTGTTGTGTTTTTGGACGGAACGGCAAATGCGGTTTACGCTCAGAATCGATATACCGGGTGGTATTACGAGATGATCTAGTTATGGTGGTTGACCTTCGAATTTTTGTATGCCTTGAACGTGTCTTTTGTTTGTTTTTGTGTCTTCAACTGTTTTCATAAGTACTTGATTTTTAATGAATATACAGTCCCAGCCAACACAGATACATTTCTAAGATATTGCTGCGATGTCTCTTCGTGACCTGCGACTTGCATCGTTACGTCGCAGAGATGTCCCAGCGACTCACTTTTGTCACACTCATGATGCATGCTGGCGACGTCTGTGCGATGTAGTTCCGAGACGTCTTTGCGATGTAGTTCTGAGACGCCGCAATGATGCCTCCTAATAACGTATCAGGGATGTAACAGAGCGACATAGCAGCGATTTCTTCACTGTTATATTCAAGAGACGTCAACGTCTATGCGATATTCCAGACAGAAACAACAAATAGGAGAAGAAAATATATTTTCAATATGAAAAAATAAATATAACAAAAATATAAATAAAAAAAATTCTTCAAGAAATGAGAACATTCTGGCATAACATCAACAAAGTACAAAATAAAAAATTAACACGGTAAAAAATTAAAATATATTGATAAAAAAACTAAAAGTCAATTGCTTTGGTTTCTTTTCATGCCAAGCCTCTGTTTGGCATGCCTGAACCAATTGGAACAGGCTGCTGCCACATTTTTTTCGTTCTATCCGTGAAGGCTCATCACCACATCTGGAAATAAATAAAACAATACGAGACCCACTGAAATCTACAATGCCAGATAGTAGTGGGACATGAAATAATCCAGACAGTAATGGAATACTATAATTTGGCACCATTGAACAGCTTTAAATTTTCTGATTTCAAATATACTGGTCGTATTTTTTAGGTCATACCACTATTGGTATCTCGATAACGGTAAATGATAGAACGATACTCACTTATCACACTCAGTTTATGGACACTAAAATTCGCAAATGTGATCAGCTCCAGTTGGAAATATCTTCGATCAATGCATAGATAAAAAGAACAAAGAACTGGAACTAAATATGGTAACAGCCGGTCACGCGGTCGCGTATGTTGTCTATGGCAAGTAACAATTTAACATCGCAGGGACATCTAAATCCAGCTATCACTAATTTAGATATCACAGAGATGTCGCAGTGTGATATCGCAACGATTATGATATCACGAAGACATCTGAATTCCATTTTTGACGATACTGACATCCCTGAGATGTGCATGTTTGCTCAGTGTTGACTGGGGTGACATTCAACTACGCAACCAATGGAGAAAATTTTATTTGCGGTTTTTCAAATATGATAAATTTGTCATCAACTTAGGCTCGTCTTGAAACCTTTTTGGTCCCTATCAAATTATCTGAGTGATTTTCAGTGTCTTATAAAACGCATTTATCAAAATAAGCAAATATTTTTCGGAAAATAAGCAATATTTGGATGAAATTTTCCAAGGAGGTCCTTGTTAGAGCTCATTAAACAATGTGAAGGTCGAACAAATTTAATTTTTTTCGTGAAATTCTGCAATAACCAGTTTTTTCAGTTTTTAAAATCAATTACAATTGATTTAAAAACTCTGTTTTTTAGGTTGACCTCGTCGATGTAATGATTGGCAGAACCTTTAAAAACTGTCAATTATTCCTTCACAAATCATTCAAGAGTAAAATTGCTATTCAATGGTACGAACAAATGACGAAACAACCTCAAAAATATGTTTGGTGAGAATGTGAAGCTCAGTTCATAGCAACTTTTGACGAAGATGATATTACTAAATTTGTCTAACATTGTGCCAAGAAGTAATAGAATATTTCTACGAGAAACAACGTTTGGTCCATTGTTATTTCTACTTTATATCAATAATTTGGTAACTTCTAAAACAAATATTTTAACATTGCAATGCAATATAGATCATAATGTCACTCAATGAACAAATAACAGATTTCAAAACTGATAATAAATTCTCAAGCTATAAGAACAATTGCCACCCTAATGGACATTCATTCAGCAAGAAATGCTTATTTTGCTCTTTGTGAATAACACGTTATGGAGTATGTTTCTGGGGTGCAAGTTCGCAAACTAATCAATGCAGTATTCATACTCCAAAAAGAGCTCTGAGATCACAGACCACTTTTTTCATCTCAAGTGATTTCACCATTACCTTATATTTTCATTTTGGAAACAGTTTGACCAATATATACACAAAAACCACAGAGAAAGTATTGGATTCCATCAGTCAAAATATGAAACTCGATTCATACATAATACTGGTCTTCCTATTCCCATTCCCAAAACAGTCTGCAGGAACAACTTCATTATGGAGAGATACTTTCTGAAATAGAGCTACTGCAACTGTTGAATTATAGAAAACATAGGAGAAAGCCGATGGAATTACAAAACGACAACTATTCATGGTATAGTGATGGATAAAGAAATAAACCAAAACCATTCAATACCCAAAACAATCAGAGAAAAGAAAGATGGATGGAGCCACCAGCAACAAGGAATTCTGAAGAAAATCTATTTGTCAATCACTGTTATATGAATCATTGTAATGGAAATACTGTAGATATTGAGGAAATGAAAGAATTTGAATCATATACGTTTCTTTCGATTCAAAAAAATTTGATAACAATGAACTATTATTAGTAAATGGAATTCATTTAAAAATATTATACGATACTGGATCTGATATTGATATAATTGATGGAGTTGAAGTTGAAAGCCTCAATTTACCTATTTTCAAAACCAAAGTTCAAATAAGAAGTTTAGCTGGAATAACCAGATGTTCATATAAAAAAAGTCGAAATTGAATCTGAATATCAACAATAAAATTTGAGAAATCAATCCGATTGTAGAAGATTTAGCATTTGAAATGATATTTGGAAAAGAAACATTGAAGAACCTGGAAATATTCTCGAGAAACGTCTAATTTGACAAAGTTACTTTTTCCACCGGACACTTAGAGACATCATTTCCCAGACCTGACTAACAGACCATCAAAATATGAAACCAAACTCGTATTGAAGAAAGGAATGATAAGGAATTAATCTTCACCTTATGCATCACCGTGTGTTCTCAAGACAAAAAGTGACGGAAGTTACAGGTTGTTTATTGATTATTGGCAAATAAATGAAGAGACAAAATTAGACCCATTTCCATTACCGATAATAAACGACATTATTGAAAGAAATCTGGTGGTAAAATATTCGCTTACCAAAATAGAAGAAAGGCACTTTGAATTTATCAGGCTTCCATTTGGGTGGAAAAATGTAAGCGCAAAATTTTAGAGAATAGTAAAGGATGTTCTTAGAGATTTAATGGAGGAGAAGGATGTAGCTTATATTGACGATATTATTTTGAAGAATGCAAAGAAATAATTTGGGGAGTTTTTATTTGAACAAGACAGGATTAATGTACTGTATGGTAATCCTGATGATGAATATACATTGGTTATTGAAATGAGTGAGTAAGAATACGTAAAAAAGTGTTTTGTAATTAGCTATGTGTTATATTGATCTCAACGCCCGGAGGGTAACATTCACCCGAGAGCCTTTGGCTCCAGATGATTCTTTTCTGCTACATAAAGTTGTTCTGGTAATAGGCGTATTTGGAGGCCTAAGACGTTGAAGACAAAGAAGCCGTTTTGCTGATCAAGGTGAAGCGAAATAGGAGCATTGTACTTAGTTAAAAAGTACATTGCACTATGACCAAAAGGATGTAAACAACGTAGTTTTTTTTTTAACCTACAGAAATAATAAATGCATTTAGTTATTTGTAGGTAAAAATACTTTAGGAAGTGTTCCTTCTATTAAAGTGAAATAACTTAATTTGGAAAACCCGAAAGGTTACACCGGGCATTGTCTACGCCGAACGTCGTCAACGCTTCTTGTTTGAGTTGGTGCTTCCTTTGAAACACTAAAATTACATGGAAAATGGAAGAGAAGTACGGTAGCGGAGAGCTATATTGAAGAAAGTGTCTCCTCGAAGAACAAAATTGCTACAATGATAGCCCATTCCGATTCCGAAAAAGAAAATGTTAACGTTCCGAACGAAACCGAATGCACATTGAGGAGTTCATCATCGGTCAACCCACAGAACTTCAAAATTACTACAAATTTTTCAGGAACATTTGAAACATTTAGCGGGCGTTATGTAAACTAGTTTGAAAAAACGAGTTTTGTATAAATGCAGCAGTAACATTCCTCCAAATACGTATTTAGTTTCATGTCGACAATAAACTTGAACTAACAAACTTGATCCATTTGAACGTTCCGATTTACTTAATGAAGACGATTCCATCAACAAGCATTTATATTTTGTACGCACAAGTATAAAGAAGAGACAGCACGTTACCTACTGTATATCGAGTAATACAGTAATTTTTCAGCGGAATCCAGTCTGGTACGGGGACCTCTGGTGTAATTTTGAGATCCCGTTTTCCTGGGCTACTCCACGACGTCTGCTCCAGTCCACTAAGGCCCAGCCATCTTATCTGGCGCGATTCATTTCCTGTTTCCGCGATTTTCTTCCAGTCCAGTTGTTCAGTTAAGTGCTCCGACAGGAAGTGTTTCCCCGAATTGAAGAGTGGCCCGCTGATCCACTGCCAACTGGAAACCAATCAAGACTCGCCTCAATTACAGTAATTTACAGCTGCAACTGGCCACTATGGGACAACTAGAGGATATTGATAATTAGAAGTTCGGGAATATACCCTCAAAATCGAATCAGGCGCAGCGGAAACTTTCTTATCTGTACAGACTCTAGTTTGGAAATATGATTTATCTCTTTCACTGCACTGGAAATCGCATGGTTTTTATCAATGATAATGTAGTTATAACGAGAATTTTGATGTACCAGTTATTTGATAATCAGCGAGAGCATTTTTCAAACCACCGAGGTGTGATCTTTATTCATTTTCCTTTTTTTCTTGGCATTAATTCAATCTCTGTTATGTATTGTGGTAACATACAATATTGATGTTGTTTTATGAAATTGTTATCTAGTATTTGCATGTGAAGTGGTGGGAATATGATTCAATATATACTGTCACGTAATTTGGATATCTCTATAGAATATCTTCCAAGAACCTTTCCCAAATACAATAATTTTTCTTTCAAACTGCAACATTTTGTGATACTCCCTGTTGAAATACTTGTTATTACCCTGAGAGTGGCCAATTACGAGACAATTTCTGGATAAAATTGAAACGGCACTGAATTTTTCATCAACCCGTTGTTTGAGAAAACAGAATTTTATAAAAACGAAGCTAGAAATGTTCCCAATGGCCCCTTTTAATAATATATGACAACTTGGAAACCAAATTATCTGTCTTCAACCAAGTTCTAATTGACTTATTTGACACTCACGCCTCGGTCACTAAAATCACAATGCATAAAAAGAAGAAATATACTCCTTGGATTACTAACAACGTCAGATTGCACATGAAACTTCGGGACAGAGCACTTCAAAAATACAAAAAGAGCAAAAATATGTCACAATGGGATTATTCCAAAGAGTTGAGAAATTACACTAATACTGCCATCCGCAATGAGAAGAGGGCGTACCTCAATTATTCACTCAATCAACAGAAAAATACTAAACGTCTCTACCGTGAACTGAATAATCTGAATATTTACTCTGAGAAGGGTAGCACAGATCTTCCTTTGAATTTGGCAGATGTAGATGCAATTGACAATCATTTTGTGAGTCATTCACATTCTTCGCAATACCCAGATGAAGAACTGATTGATTTGTTGAGAAATACCCGTGAACCAAATGTTACAAACTTCAATTTCAATAATGTTGACGAGAATGCTATATATAGAGCAATTCTATCCATGAAATCGAACGCAGTTGGTGTCGACGATATCAGTCTATCTATGTTACTTCATTGCTGTCCAGATATAATTCCCTATAAATTTCTCAATCGAGAAGGGTGTTTTTCCACAGCAGTCGAACACATCATATATGTTAGGTACCTTTACCAAAAATCAAAAAAACGTCGGAATTATCCCAGCTCCGCCCTATTAGCATAATATGCTCTCTTTCCAAAGTACATGAAAAGGTGATTTATGAACAAATCAAGCTGCACTTGAAAAATAACGATCTTCTTCCTGATAACCAATTAGGATTCCGACAAAAATATAGCTGTGCCACTGCCTTGTGAACCGTAGTTGATGATATCATCTCTGCAACCGATAAAAATCAACTCACTACTCTTGTACTTTTATACTACTCTAAAGGTTTTGATAAAATGAATCATTGTATTATGCTAGCCAAACTCCATAACATAGGTTTCGAAAAAATTGCATTGTCGTTGATGGAAAGTTATTTGATAAATTGTTCGCAAATTGTTAAGTATAAACACGAAAAGTCTAAAGAACTGAACATTATCTGTGGTGTGCCTCAGGGTTCCATCTTGGGGCCGTTATTATTCACAATATACACGTCATCTTTCAGAGATAGCCTAAGTCAATGCAAAAGTCATTTTAATGCAGATGACACTCAGATCTATATGTCTTTCGATGAATCAAATATTGAAATATCAAGTGTAATCATTAATTCTGAATTGAAAGCCCTGTCTGAAATATCTACGAGATATTGCCTTTCTCTCAATCCAATTAAATCTCAAGTCACGTCATTCGGTCCCAAAGTTTTGAGAGATAGGTGCAACTATAAAATAAAAATACAGATTGATGATAGTATTATACCAGCTACTACTACTGCTAAAAATCTCGGACTCCTACTTGACACCGATTTGAAATTCGATACATGTTAATAGCATCATCAAAAAAGCATACGGTAGCCTCAAACTTATCTTTGCCAACAGGAATATACTCAATATGAAATCTAAAACTATATTATGTGAAGCACTCGTATTATCACACCTTCATTTCGCCGATGTTGTCTATGGGCTATGTTTAACGAAACAAAATGAGAATCGATTACAGAAAATCCAGAACTCCTGCCTCAGATTCATTTTCAATATAAAAAGACGGTCACATATCTCACACAAACTTATCGGTCTGAAGTTGTTGAGTATCAAAGAACGGAGATTTCTTCATAGTAGTTGTTTGTTCCCTAATGTAATTACGCTTAAAACACCAATTTATTTATACCAAAAACTAAAATTTCGTTCAGACGTACATAGCATCAACAAAAAGACAACTTGACGATTCCTGAACACAAGAAATCCCTATTTGAAAAGTCATATTCCTATGTAATTTGCAAAGTTCCTAGGGAACTGAAATCTTATGACGTAAATCAGTTCAAGAAAAAAAGTGAAAAATATGTTACTAGAAACAACCTACTGATTTCAAAATATGAATATTTCTTATATTTGTTATTATTATTAGTTATAATTTATAACCTGAATATTGTAAGTAATGTCATATTGCTCTTACATCATGTCCTTAGTTTACTTTAGTTTTTAAGATTTTTAATTTTTGTTTTCGAGGCCATGTGGTAGAACAGGGTCATGATGCAATCGTCGCTGGTTGGATCAAGACACTGAACATAGTCTCTTTCAGTAAGTTTCTGTAATAGTGTATGAATAATATGGTATTGGACTATGTAATAATTACTTACTTACTGAATAAATTCTTTATTATCATTATTATTATAAAGAGTCCTTGGCCTTGAAGATAAATTATCCAATATGACTGACGCAGTTGATATTATCATTAACAAAATTGAGAATGTGATTACGAATCATTTACAATAAATGTAAAAACATGAATCAGTAAAAAATAATGAAGGATTTGAGAATTTCAATGTTGAAGAAAAAGATGAAGGTAATGCTAGTGAAGAAATCATAAAACTGTGGAACCCAAAATAATTATCAACATTTCTACAAAAGAGGTAGTTCTATACTATAGAGTGAGAAGGAGAAACAAAGCAAACCATTGTTGAAAGAAAGGTTGGGAAACTAACTGAACGAACTAACACTTGAAAGAAATGAGAGATATAGGAAATGATTTGAGTACAACTATGTATGTAGAGAAAGTCTGCAGAACATATGGTACAGTTTTTATAGTACTTGTTTTATCGAAATATCGTGTATATACCTGACTTCAAATTTCGATCTCTTTAATAAAAACTGAGGTGGCGACGGAATGTATTACTATCAACAATTGAGTGTATAAGGTAAGTCAGCATAATGTATGGTATAGTTTTTATGGTAGTTGGTTTATCGAACTGGAGAAGCAATGAGAGCAACATACTGGCAAAGACTTCCAGGACTAAGGCAGGCCAAAGATCTCCTCAGCAAAACTAGTCTAAAGACAATCACGGGATTTCTGACGGGGCACTGCAGACTCAAAGAACACCTAAGGAAGCTAGGCTCAGAGGAGGACAGCACCTGCACATTCTGTGGGGAACATCCAGAAACACCACACCATATATTGATGGAGTGTTATGCTGTACATAACAAGAGATTGAATATACTGGGATATCACCAGCTGACTGGGAGAAATACCACGAACAGACCCCCTCAAAATCCTCAGATTTCTCAAGGAATTGGGTTTTGAGGGGCTGTTGTAGACGAGAACACCTTGAAATAGCAGAAGAAGATGGGGCACAATAGATCTAATCAGGTCGCAGCGCATCAGTCACCATCCATACTTACCAATACCAATACCAATCGAAATATCGTGAATAGGTATATCGACTCTCCAAATTTCAATCCACTGATAAAAACAAACTGAGGTGATGACAATCACTTCATCGTAAATATCTAATAGAATGTATCATTAGCATCAATAAGGGATATAGAACAAGTCTCCAGAACGTATGGTACAGTTTTAATGGTACTTGGTTTATCGAAATATCGTGAATATACCCAACTCTGCAAATTTCGATCACTCTGATAAAGAAAACTACCCCTTTATCATTCTGTAATAGAATGTATCATTACCAACGCTAAGGCATGTAGTGTAAGTTTGCAGAACGTATGATACAGTTTTTATGGTACTTGGTTTATCGAAATATCCTGAATATAACCGACTCTCCAAGTTTCGATCCCTCTGATAAAGAAATCTAAGGTGGTGACAATCACTTCCTTATCAATCTGTAATAGAATGTATGTATGTAAAGCAAATTTGGTATAGTTTTGATGGCACATGGTATATCGAAAAAAAAAAAAAAAAAAAAAAACTGAACAAAAAATACATTGATGAGAGAAAACTCATGAACCTCATCGAAAGTGAAAACTGATCGCGAGTTTATATCTGAAATTATTTAGAAAATGCTACCGAGGGATTCATAAATATAATTAAAAAAATATCATCAAAACAAAAAAACATAAAATCAAGAGAAATCCATGCATGAATAATGAAATAACCAAATTTGCTAAAAACAAGGATGAACTCTATAAACTATGGAAAAAACGAAGAATGAGAATAAAATGCAGTACAGTGAGTCAGTAGGAATGAGAAATAACAAAGCAACGGAAACCATACCCCCGAGCCATTAGACAAGAAGAAGGAAAAATATCAGTATACTAGAGAAGACAATCTATCAATCTATGAGTTTTATTCCTGTATATGGATTGTTAATGAAGTCATTTCATTTGCCGTGAAATTTTGGGGAATTGAAATTTTGTTCCTCACTCATTCCCATCATCAGTATAATTTGTTGAGTTGACCCGATAATACTGAAAAAATCCTGGAGTTCGAAAACTGATTGGATTCCCAATCTGTCTCATTCATGCTTGATTTTTCCATCCACTGTAAAAGCAAATAATCCCGGAAATTTGTTGAGATAAAATCCACTATACCGCCATACACACAATGCCTAGGAAATTGCTTCGAAGTCTGAGTGAACTCTCTGTAATAAAACGTCCCAAGTAACATCTTGACTTTTTATTTCTCGAAGTGAAAACGCCACAACTGAAACGAAGTTATGTAAATGGAAATGTTGAGCGAATAACCCAGTCGATTTGGAATCCAAGGTCGTAGTCGATTCTATAGTTTTGTATGAGGGCGTCTGTTCAAGTACTTATGGGTGTAGGAGGGGGTAGACATTACAGAATGCAGCATTCTTAGATTACCACGTTGACTGCCATGTGTTTACGTATTATGCACGTTGGAAAGTCTCTGGAAGCCGAGTGTTTGTTTCTTCGTACATGTTGTAAAAAATCATCACGAAAGCACAACAAGACTTTTTTAGCTGCAGTGCCGTTGAAGTCACAATTTGACAGAGATAAAATGGGAGAATTCGATATTTCGGGCCTGATAGACGTAGAGTTTGCGGTGAGTAAAAGTACCGACTGAGCATTGGACAAAAAATAAATGAATATTTTTTTCAACTCCATCGACTGAACTGTTCTTCAGAAATGAAACTACTACTAGTTTCTGAATTTACTGGACTGTTTTATAATTGAAAAATTCAAGACTGTGTCATAATTCCATTTTTTATGACGCAAAACCATCAGGAATTTTTTTATATGAGCATAACAGACGTAGCAATGGGAAAAAATGAGAAATTGATCCTTCGCCAAAAATTGAATACTAGTTTCTGAACTTATTGGACTGTTTTGTGATTGAAAAATCGTTTTATAATTCCATTGTTGATGACGCAACACCCTCAGAGAATTTAATTTTGGGCCTAACAGAGGTAAAGTCGACTACTGGGAAAAAGTGGGAATTTGATCCTTTGCCAAAACTTTAAAATACTATCTAATTCAAATCTGTTTGGAAATACCACTGTTGATGACACAACAGCGTCCACCATTTGTATTTTTGGCTCTAACAGACATGAAGGTATTAATTGCGAATAGATGGGAGATGTGTTCTTTGCTAAAAATTCAAAATATAACTCTAGTACCTAAAAATAAAAGTGGGAAATTGATCCTTCGCCAAAAATTGGAAATACGACTTTCTTAATTTACTTGATTGTTTTGAAATTGAAATTTTCAAGACTGTTTCATAATTTCATTGTTCATGACGCAGCACCATCAGGAAATTTAATTTTTGGCCCTAACAGACGTAATGTTTGCAATTGGGATAAAGTGTGAAATTCATCCTTTGCCTAAAATTCAAAATATCTGAATTTACCGGACTGTTTTGTAATCAAAAAATTCAAGACTGTTACAGATGACGCATTACCATCAGGGAATTTTACTTTGGGGCGTAACAGACGAAAATTATGTACTGGGAAGGGTAAGTAATCCTTCGCCAAAAATTTAAAATACGTACTAGTTGCTGAATTCACTGGACTGTTTTTGAATAAAAAAGTTTAAGATTGTTTTACAATTCCTTTGTTGATGACGCAAGAGAATCAGGACATTTTATTTCGGGGCTTAAAAAAATGTAAAGTCTGCAATTGGAAAAAAGTGGGAAATTGATCCTTCGCCAAAAATTGAAAATACTACTGATTTTACTAGTTTGTTTTGATATTGAAAAATTTTAGATTGTTGATGACGCAATACCATCAGGGAATTTTATTTTTGGGCGTTACAGACGTAAAGTATGCATTGGTAAAAGTGGGTATTTGATCCTTAGCCAAAAATTGAAAATACTACTTTCTTAATGTACTAGTCTATTTTGTTATTGAAAAATGCAAGACAGTTAAAAAATTCCAGTGTTGATGATAGAACACCACCAGGGAATTTTATTTTGGGTCCTAACAGCTATAAAGATTGAAACTGGAAAAAGTAAGAAATTGATCCTTCGCAAACAATTTATAATACTACTTTCTGAAGCCAAGAGATTTTAACAATTTGATCTGCCAGTTGTAATTATGAATGTCTCAAGGAAAATGTACGGTCGAAACATCCTGTGCATTGGAGGGAACGGAAAACACGTTGAGATTTAATTCGGTTTTGTTTATTTCTTCATTTGAGCCATTTTCTAATTTTATTTTTTTGATTCATATCATGTGTTGTTTTCATGGATTCATTGAAAAATGTCATCCAAATGTTACTTGTTTTTCGAAAAATATAACATGAATATTATTAACAAACTGAAAATCATTCAGTACATATAATAGGGGCTAAGTAAGTTTCAAGACGAGCCTAATTGACTATTTATTTTCAAATCACAAATAAAGATTTTTTTCTATTTGTTGCGTACTGTTTGAATGTGAATGTATATTTTATGAACTATTTAAAAAAAAATTTATTTCATCTGCTACTTAAAAAATAGTCCACTTCAAAAATTCCCAGTAAAATTTCAAGCATTAGGGATATTATAAGTGAGAATTCATCTTCAATAATCATTTTTCACTAAGCTATCTTGACCCCATTGACTGGACTAGAACAGAAAGCCGTTGGTTGCCCCTGTTAATTTTTTAGGTAAGTCTAAATCTACCCGGGTATTACTCTAGCGTCTTTTTCTCTCGCTATGAATTTAGATGAGGAGGATATTACGGGAAGACATGGCTGTCATGAGAGCTACTCGGCAATCTTAACGTGTGTAGCCGGAATTGGATTTTTACTTGATTTATTATACAAATACGTGTATGCATGTCAAGGCGGAACTCTATTAAAATAAAACACTTCACACTATCACTTCTGTGGAATTGTGATGGAGTGGAAGTTCATGGATGATTCCACAGAGGGTCGTAAATAGTGTGTGGCGCGGATGCTGAATTTGAATACTTTGATGTGGATAGAAGTGAGTTGAATTATCACGATTCATCTGAAATATATTCGAAAACATGTTGTTCTGATTTAAGTTTTGTGATTAGAATGGGGAATTTTCTCCTTATATGAATGAAATTTTTGCTTAACATGGAATGAAGGCTCTTCATAATTGAAATTTGGGTTGTACCGAATAAAAATCTTCTGATAAATAGGCATTTTAATAATAATAATTTTTATTCAGAAAAAAAATACAATAAACATAGGTGAGTCACAGAAGTGTATAACAGTTTTGAGCTTTTATACTTCTTGTGCGTGACTATGCTATAATACAAAATAAATGATAATTTTTCGTATATTTATAGTTCACATAATGAAGCGATGCGTTGAATAATCGTATGATATATTCAATTGAAAAGGATACCAAGCGAATCTCTTCGCATTGTCAGAATATAATTTCGATTTTTTTTCATTATCCTAATAGAATTTCATGAAATTTATGGTTTTTATGAGTATTTTGTAGTTGCCATAAATCCAGTACAGTCGTTGTAGTTTAGCTTCTCCAGCCTAACATGATATACTATAGGCTAGACTCTACTAAAGAATCGATCCATTGGTGAAGTAATATGAAACGGGTGTGTCATCAGCAAAACTAATAACGTTTTCAGATGATTTCATATTTAGTAATTCATTGATATATATATATATATATATATATGGTGAATAGTAATGGACCTAACACAGTAACTTTAGGTACACCATAATTCACCAGTCTCTCATTACTTAAGTTGTCTTCGATTTTTACCAATTATTTCCTATTTTCAAATAACTGGAGAATAGGATGAGTTGACTCCAAGATCATTCAACAACTGCGAGTGATTTACTGTGCCAGGAAGATACATATCGCAGTCCCTTGTCAGACTAGATTATACATATCTTCCGTCAATGTTGAACATTTGTAACGCCTTCCTGAATCCAAACTGGCCGTTGGCTATAATATAAAATTTGCTAAAATAATTACTTAGTCTTCTTTTCAGACATTTCTTGAATATTTTTGTTATTCCTGTAATCACAGATATAGATCTATAATTGCTCATTTTTCGTTTTTCAGCCTTTTTCAAATGAAGGTGTGATAACGGCCAGTTTGAAATTATTCGGAGACATTCCTGAACTGAATATATTATTGATCAGATGAACTTATGAACGTATTATGATTTCAGAAATATTTTCCAATATTTTTGCCCTTATGAGATCGTAACCAGGAGTTTTTTCTGCTTCTAGTTGACGGATTACTTCATATATTTTTGTCAGTTACAGATTTCAGGTAAAATAAATGAAGCAAGCAAATCTAGTTTTGAAGAAATCGTCAGTGTATAAAATTTTGTATGAAATTCGGATCATAAAGAAATTATGATCCTTCATCATAAATATCTATTAAGTCATTGTCGAGATCTGCTCCAATACCAAATGTTGCAGTGAAATGAGAGTCCAATGAATTGTCACAATTTTTGCGCTGAGTTCAAAACACCACTCTAACTAATTTGACAGATTTCCTCCAATCTAAAATTTGGTGTATACTCAGTACAGCCAACTGAGGTAACATCAAAAGCATTTTTCACTTCCCACCCTTCCCAAGATCTCCCGGGGCTTTCATATCCAGGACGGACGTGCAAATAAAGTAAAAAGGCCCGATTAAACTTATTGCTGAAACAACGACGGCTCCAGAAATATCACTCCCGCTCGCATCTTGTACCAGAAGTTCATCCGGAAAATGAGAAGAATAATAAACGGAGCGCTAAAAAGACCGAAAGGCTCATAAACGTTGGGCTGAATTACTTCATTTTATTATCGGTCCCAGAGATCAAGATCTAATCTAATGACACGCGTACAGAATCCAGGAGACAGAGAAGTCAGAATGTGTTTCAGGAACTACGCAAGTTGAATCGCATATCCTCACAAAACAATATCAAAAATGAGTGTTTGGAGTATTTTCAACAGCGATTTTGCTTCAAGGGATCCGGAAATGAGTGTGGAATACAGGGTGTCCACAAACACTGGACCATACTTCTGGAACATGTAGGATTTGTACAAAAAGAATACATGAAGAAAAATAAATTTTTCTTGTGAGGGGCTCTCTTTTCACATCATTTGCCATGATAATTTCAAAGTATTTCATTAAATGTCATGAATATTAGGCAGCTGATAAATGACAAATCAAAAATGACAGATGACGGATGACAAGACAGTGTTGATAGGTGAGAGATATAGTGATAGTGATAGGCAAGAGGTGACAAGTGGAAAGTGGCTTAGATTAACAATGAAATCGAAGGTTTCGAAGATTTGGTAAAGATGGTTGTATGTCTATATTACTACGAAATCTGTGGAAATCGGCAGAACGTAGGAGGCTTTGGGGTTGTTGTCTAGGAAGATCTCCGAGTTGAAGATGATGTTCAGAAGGTTACGAAGCTTTATGAATAGACCAATCCTGCTGAATTATACCATATACTCTTTTTGCAGTCCAGGTAATCAATTGAAAAAATGCCAGGTTCAGGTTCTGAAAAGATAGTTCTAGTTATATTCTGTTATATTTTGGGCACGCAACTATCATTTATTATTTGTTCATTTATTTGTTATAAACTTAAAAAAACAAAAAAACGTGTTCTTTTTTAGTTTTTTTTTAAATAAAAACTCACCTATCAAACTTGTTGCTATTATTTCAGCGTACCTGGATGCTCTGGTGATAGTACGATTTCAAATTCTCAAATATATTTTGTCCAGGAAGCCAAGTGATTAGAATCAATGCTTTTTAATCATTCTGTCTTGCCGGTCCTGAGTTCAAAGCCCAGCGACTTCAGTTTATTTTTCTGATGGTCTAAGAAAGTGCTAGGAATCGTACGTTAAAAGTTAAGACCCCGTTAACCCTTAGCTCGTCCAAGTTACGACTTCTGAGGGCTGTTGTTAGTAGGGGGACAACAGCTGGTTAACGGAATCACAAAACGTAAATTCTCAGTTTGTGGTAAAATGTTGCGAAATGGGTGAGAAATGCTTGCGGTGGGGTAGTAGGAGAGACCGGGAGATGAGGGGAAAGCGTATTATCACGGAGGGGTTGGAGTGGGCATTACAGGGTCGAATTTCAGGCTCTCAAAATCCCTTGTTAGAATCCCAAGCATCTTCCAAATAGAAGTATATTTCCAGGAATGCCTTGAAAGGGACACCTGAAGTACAGAAATCTATATACTATCAGTTAGCTAAGCAGCACTGAAAGCAAATTCTGCAAACAATCAGGTAACCCTAGTGTGGGTGCCAGGTCACAGGGGCACCAAAGACAATGGGAAAGCATACTACCTTGCCAAAGAAGGGGCAAACACCACTTCTCGGCCCTCAACCATTCTGTGGACTCTCCAAAACCCAATCATAAAAAGAGAGTTACGACGCTGGTAATTCAATGAAATGGAATCTCACTGAAAGTGCCAGGACAAAGCATGTTCGATTTCTCTTCCACTATCTTCCTTGTGTTCTCCTAGGATGCGATCAGGATTTTCGGTCTCATGAGATTCTTCTGAATTGACACTTGGAAAAAACATTTGGTTTCTATTTATAGTAGAGCTTTGGGATCCAGAGGTTTCGTTGAGGGCTTCATGTAGTTTTTTGAACTTTTTGTTATTGTCTGCAAATATCTGCATCATTTGCCTACACATGCACTCCAAATCAGTTACTTTCTTCTCCAAATTTTTATTTGATTTTGTTTTGTGGTTGTCTCATCACTTTCCGTGGACGTTTGGATTGGATATATTGCGAAACCTTTTTGATATTTATGCCTCAAGTATCAGTTTCAAATCACCCACGGTTCCATGACCGCTCACATTGAAGTGGTGCAGGATTTTCACTAACTGATCTTTGTAGACATTCTGGAGCAATTTCATTACGTCAGAGTCACCAATTGTAGTTATACTACTTCAATAAAGAACTGATATTCCAAAGTGTATTATATTGACAAAACCAATCAGATCGTATCTGACAAATCACAACGTGACAACCACAACCAGTTTTCTTAAAATAACTAAAACACATTCTGGGTTCGGAATTGAAGGTGATTCACCACACTAGTGAGCATATCGCCAAGGTTGGCTGAACAGCTCCTCAAGATGGACAAAAAAGACTTGGAATTGGTAACGAAACTACTTACTGAGCACTGCCGCCTGGGATATCACTTCAAGAAGATGGGCAAGTCAGAGAGTTATAGTTGCCGCTACTGCGGCAACTCCGCGAAAACTGCAGAACATCTGCTTTGCGAATGCCCAGCGCTCTTCTGCAAGTGGCTCAAATTCCTGGAAGAGGAATTCTTAACGCTCTTCGACAGGAACTCAGCTCGACATCAGGAACTCAGCTCCCAGGAAACAAGATAAACTTTGCTCGAAGTCTCAGAATCCCGGGTCTTGAATAGATAGGCCTTATAAGTCGAGGTGCTTGTGAGGTTCCACAGCACGATCCCCCTACAATCTATCGTAACGTTTCCAGCTGGAAACCGTGACACAATACTTCTGACCTAGAGAGTCATTCAGGATATTCCAGAATGAACCGTTTAATTACCTCATCAGAAACACTAATGCCTGGCCTGATATATTTACTCATGAACCACATAACAGCGATCGATACTCTGGAATGAATACTGTCGGTACTTTGTCGAAACCACAGATCACATCAAATGAACAGCAGGATGATATATGTGTTTGTGGATGATCCCGATGCGACACAGCAAAGGGGTTTGTTTCAACTGATGGGGAAATGTTCAGTTCATTTGAAGATGATTCGTACTTTGATTCCATTTGAGGAGTGCAGCAAATAACTGATTGTCTTTGTCACGATACAGTGTATGTTCAGTTTTTAATGTGGGGCTGAATTTTGTGAATCGAATGTTTTTGTGGTATACCACAAGGGACGGTTTTGTTGCCGATACTTTTTCTCATTCACATTCACAACATTAAAAATATGAAAAATTTCATAGGCGATAAAGTATGATATGCCGGTAACACTGATCTAATCTACACGGGGCCATCATGGCATGAAATAAGAAATACTGTAGAAACAAGCTTATAAAAAATATACTTGTGGTTGAATATCAATAAGCTATCACTCAATGTGAGTAAGATAAAATAACTGACCTTTTCATCCGCTCTCCATGATCCATCGAAAGATTTCATACTGAAAATGCATACACCACTGCGTGGTACTCAAAATATACAGGGTGTTTCTGAAATTGGAGCAATAAATGAAATGGGTAATAGAAAAATTAAAGCAGAATGAAAGAAAAAATTTTTCTCGAAAAAACGTTATTTTGAAGTATTCCGAGAACTCTGGCAAACTTTTGGGAACTTCTGGCCAGAGATCAACGGCCCCTAGATGTAACCAAAGCGGTGACAAAACAAGGCCGGTGGGTACTAAATAACTTTGACAATGTTGCCGACGTTAAATGTTGAAAGATGGTATGATAAAGTAAACGATATTCTTTCTTCTAACTGTTCCCCTTTAGCTTCGAGGTAGGCTTAACGTAGGTACTCGGAGCTGTGGGGGTTCCTGAGTTGGCTTGGCTTCGGCCGCAACAACCCTCATCATTCAGTTCCCCTTTAAGAGCAAAGCTCGCGAGCCAATCGATTTAAAGTCGTATATTGTTTGTCGTGGTATTCTTCGATCATATCGCTTCTTACATTCATTAGGATATTTGTGACTATTTTACGTGCATATCAAATATGAATTTTGGTTTAATCATTTGACAAATCCAGGCGTTTCATGTAGGTAGGTACCGAGATTCTTGTTGTATTTCGGTATTCGACTGCATTCGTATTTTCTTTATCTACATCTCTGTTTTTCGAAATTCCTTCAATACCTATTGGACTCACCACTATGGAAAATGTCAGTGTTGTTAGGTATTACGCACACGTTATTTGCAATCGCGGTACTTTTCAAGGAACTCGATATTTCAATCGAATAATAGACGAAAATTTCGAAGCAATTAGGTAGGTAGTTGGAACCTAGGTAAAATAACATCGCCGTTCAACAGATGCGACAACAATGTAGTTTTCAGCGTGCTTGTGACTCGTTACTTCGTCGTGCGAGACTCTGCATAGAAAGTGGTGGCGGTCATTTCGAATACTTGTTGGGAATTTGAATTCCATTTATTTTCAGTAACTTTTTAATCCCCTGTTATGACATGAGAATGCCTCTTTGCCCTCATTTTGATTTAATTCAGTGTTTTCATTTCGGTTCACTTCAAAGCCAAATGTAATAACAGGCAAGGTTTACGAAATGCAAATAAACAGGCAACAGTGCGGGAATACGAGTTATAAACACAATACTAGAAGAAAGGTGCCTTAGGAACTGAGAATGAAACCAGTGCTTCTCAAACAATCGTGAGTAAATGAGTCTATTTTTGGGAGATTTTCAAGTGCTTTAGAAAAAAATGAAAAGCTTTTTATTGTGTCATTATGTAGCATAGAACATCCCATTTTATTCATTGCTCAAATTTCGGGAATATCCTGTATGTGACTGCCAGACCATAGATTCAACTATATTTACTGAATACCTTGAAGTTTATTCTATATATTAATAATATCCCATACATTGTGAACCTCACCCATCAAACTGAATATAAATAAATTTTTCTCTTAATAATTGTTTCGATATATTGTTATTCGTTTTGTAAGATACACGCTATTTGCGTTCAAATTTGTTTTTACTGCCTGATTCCAATGTTTATTTCATCAAATATTCACAAAGCCGCACAGAACTGAAAAACTACCGCATCGACGATTCTGCTTTGTATTTTTCATCTGAGAGTTACTCCATGATAAAATATCCGAAAAGACTACCTACAATCACAAAATACAGCCGCAGCCCAAGTCACCAACAAAGCATATTCATCGCCAGAGTAAGCACGTTCTTTACAATTTCAGTTAGAACATTTTTATTTCTATAAAACGGCACACACTGCGTCACGGTGGTCACATTCGTTGTTTGTTTCCGCATCAACAATGTTCTGACCAACAAATTGTAGTTCCTTTCATGCCTGAGGATTCATAATTTTCCCTATTGAATTCAGAAATTACCGCCGACAAAGTTTTAATCGTCGTCGATAACCATTTAATGGCTGTGGAGTTTCCAGCCACAATTAAATACAAGTTCAATAAAGTTCCGTTCTCCGTACAATCAGGTTACACAGGGTGTGAACTTCTATTCAAATACTTCATAAAATATCTCTTTTGTTCATCGTGAAAGAGGACGATACAAAGAATACGGAGAGGATGTCCAACTCGTAAACAAAAATATCCTATATTATTATAGTCTTTCCAATATCAATTGCAGAACATAAAAACTCGTTCAAAACCCTTATACCGACAATTTCGTTTGATCTGCCGACACCTCATTTAAGTGAAGATTTATTATCCGCCAGCCAACAATTTTGCATTTTAAGCCACGTTAATTAGGTTCCTTTGGACCGCGGTGCTTCCTTTGAATCTATACGAGTTGTTGCAATTGATAATGGATGAACTATAACACGCGGCAGAGACGTATTCTTTCGTAGAGGTGAAACAATGGCCCTCCTAAGGGATAGCCACAGTATGAGCATGAACTGCGACTGTTGTAGTCATCAGAACTGCATGAAAGTCATGAAAAAACAGGGAACAGA
The DNA here is from genome assembly GCA_958502065.1 of Chrysolina americana. Taxonomy (NCBI): domain Eukaryota; kingdom Metazoa; phylum Arthropoda; class Insecta; order Coleoptera; family Chrysomelidae; genus Chrysolina; species Chrysolina americana. The sequence continues at coordinate 70,437,184 of OY293415.1, read as the reverse complement.
GCATTTCTTTTCAATCATAATCAAGATATGTATTGGTGCTTGGCAATTTATAGCTTTCACACAGGTCAAAGTTCTGAAGACAGTAGAAATTATATTCAAGAATAAAGGAATTTCATACATTATTTACACACTTACACTAGGACATAGAAAGTTTAAATATGAACAAGTATACAGTGCATTCCATTTAAAACGAGCCACCCTGAATAACTGTTGGTAAAATGATTTTCAGGAAAGATAAAAAAACACGTCAACAATAGTATGCAGGGGGACACATTTTGACATATTTACATTTGATCTAAATTTCTCTATCGCACCCCAAGAGCATGTCACCAAATTTTTTTTAAATGGATCACCCTATATTTCTTCTCATTATCAGATGCTCCATGATGAGCAAATTTTAATAAAATATAAAACATATAGTCTGATGCTTATGGTTCGGGAGCTACAAATCATTTGAGTTGAAAACGAGCCACCTTAAATAACTTTTCAAACAATGATTTGCAGTAAAAATAAAAAAATAGGTCAACAATTATACAGGAGGCATTTGAAATATTCGTTCTAGAGACAAATATGGAAGCAATAAATCAGAAAAAGAGATTTTTTATTGAATTCTTGAATCAAAATCTGATGACTTGACAATGAGAAGAAACACATTTTTTATAGTAAATGTTCAAAAACGTTACCACCAACTTCCATACAATGGTACAAACAAGCTTCCATTGCTGTCCTCACATGGTTGAGAATCTTGGGAGTTATTTATCTGCAATGCCTCATGATATTCTCTTTCAAATCTTCTAATGTTGTTGATTCTATCTCATACCCTTTAGCCTTCAACTGACCCCATAGAAACAAATGTAAAGGAGTGAGATCCGGAGACCTTGGTGGCCATTCTGTAGGACCTCTTCTGCCAATCCAGGAAAACGATCATCCAAAAATTGTCGCACTGGAGCTGCATAATGAGGAGGTGCACCATCCTGCTGAAAAACTATTTTGTTTTCAAATAAATTCATATCCTCCTCAATTGCCCTAATGATGCAAGGTATTATTCGATCCTCCATCATATCCAAATATTTCTCACCAGTCAAATTATCATCAACGAAAAAAGGTTCTATGATGTGGTCACCTAAAACAAACGAAAAATCACGCAGGCGCCATACCATTAGCTGGCGTCATGGAACTTCTGGAATGCTGCCTGCGTAATTGCTATTTTCAGGAAAAGGACTGCCGACAAAAAGCCTCGGATGTGGCTGAGATATGTTGATGATACTTTTGTCATATGGGACCATGGAGACGATGATCTTGATGCCTTTTCACAGCTCCTTAACAACATCAGGCCATCCATAAACTTCACAATAGAGAAAGGAAGCCTGGATGGACTATCCTTTCTTGACGTGAAGGTCCAGAACATAAACGGTAGGTGTCAAACGTCAGTGTACCGAAAACCAACGCTCACTTGACAATATCTGAACTGTGGTTCCAACCATCAGGTAGCGACGAAGAGAGGAATTGTCCGCTCATTGGTTGACCGCGCCTACAACTTGTGTAACACCGACGAAAGTCTGGCTAATAAGCTCAACAACATCAAGAGAGACTTACGTCAAAATGGGTACCCTGAGAAACATATAACAGCAGTCCTCAATCGCAGAAGAGATGACTCAAATAGAACAGATGACCCATCATTACCGACTTTAACTCTTCCCTACGTGATCGGGTTATCTGAAAAGATAAAGCGGATTGGATCAGGATACAGTATCCAAACATACTTCAGGTCTAGTAACACCATCCGCAGCCAACTCACGAGCACAGTGACTCGAAAAATTGCATTTACCGGGTTCCGTGTGAATGTGGGAAGGATTATATTGAAGAAACGAAGAGGCCACTCAACGTTAGAATCAGCGAACACAAAAAAGCGCCCAACGAGGGAAATCATCAAAGTCGGGGATAGCGGAGCATGTTTGGACGACCCATCACAACATAAAATGGTCGGAAGCCGAGACGATCAACAAGGAAACGTATTGGTACAAAAGAAAGCTCATCGAGTCGGCGTACATCATGAGGAATGGTGTGTTCAGTCATCCTAGCGTGGAGATTCGGAATGTGTGGAAGTCTCTCATCACTCGACTACATAGACTGAAATTGCATTAAACAATACGGTGTCATGGTAATAATGTTGGTACTACTGAACTCTTTCAACACGGGGTTCAGTCGTTATCACGGGAGTTTGCATTTTGGGCACCAATGCATTGAAAGAACTAATTCAACATGCATTTTGGGCACCGACCCTAAAGGTCCCTGTTACAAAAATTGCATTTTGGGCACCGAGCCTTATTATTCATTCATCATTTTTATAATTTTGGGTAGGTTAATAGGTAAATAATACAAAACTATTTTATACTATTATACATCAACTATTCATAAAGACATTTATTCTTCCGACAATGAGGAAGTAATGATCCATTAATTGACTTTGTCAACTATACGTATTAGATTTTCCCGGAGCATATTCCCACCAAAATTCATTATCCATGGAAATACTGGGCCTAATAACGAAATTAACATCTCGCATCCCTTTTAGAGTTCAGTGTATCCCACTTTTCGCTCGTAGTTATTACCGTTCTATCCATTAAATCGGAAAACCTCAGACCCTTGAGCGAAATGAACGTTCCTGGAAAAATAATTGAATCAGCATATTGTTTTAACCGCGAGCGGGACATTTCAATGGAATGGACTGCATGCATGGACCCTGAAATGAAATTCCTTTGTTTTTCCTTCCATTTATACCAATTGAAATGAACGAGTGTGGTGAATTCGCTAGGGAATGTCTCGACTATTTTCCCAACTTTTTGATTGTTATTTATCTTGAAGAAAGTGTGTTGGATGTAGCCGATTATTTATTTAGAGGAGTTGCGAAAAATGAACTGTGTGGTGGTAAGGAAAATATTGCGATTTATCGTAATAGTAGCATGGAAGTCATATTTTCGAGATGTTGAAAGTGTAAATGCACGAGAACGGCTAGGCAGTTCAACTTTTGCAGGTACAGATTGAAAAATATACAGATTTTGATTTCAATTCGGGAGTCATTAACTTAGCTTCTCAAAATTCTGAGAATATTGATGAACATTTTTCCAAACATTAAGTATCACACAATCTTCCTCTGCATTCATCAAACTCAATATCTTGCAGCCTAAACCCGTACTCCTCATCACATTGTTCCAGTGACAGACGTCATAGTTTTGATGAATACTTGGAAGCCAATAGCAATATGAAATGCAGCTCAAACAGCAGAATCATGTTCTTATTGAATAAAAGATGTTTTCTTGAAGCCATTGAAAAATGATGCACACATCAAAGACTCGAACAAAATTACTTCGACTACAAATGGTGTTTCAATCAAAGCTTTCGCGGAGTTGATCAAGAATATATGGTCCAGGGATTCAAAGATTTGCTCCTCGCTTCGTTGGTTTCTTCCAAATACTTAGGAATTCCTACAGTATTTAAGATGTGAACGAAATGACGAAGGAATCTATTCTATCTTTGGTAGAGATTGATGATAACTCAAGTGCGTTAGTCATGGTCTTGATTCCTGAGCGTGAACAACTCCAAGATTGTAGATTTCTTCGTTGGTCAACTATATTCTACATTGAAATGTACGTACTGTGGTGAATGTTCAGTCACCTATGATCCATTTTGGAATATTCCTCTATCGATTCCATAAAAAACAGGTCAACTGAGTCTGTCACTATGTTTGAATTTTTTCAATGAGACAGTGATTTTGGATGGTGACTTTAAACCAGTGTGTTCACTGTGCAAAGTCAAACGAAAATGAACAGAATCCCTTTCAATCTATTAACTTGCGAACATATTCCAGTGATTCATTTCAAACAATTCTCATCGACTATTTTGGAAGAAGTTAGAGGTCAACGTTGTTTTTTTCTTGTTAGGTTCGGATTCAAGTTGCGATCATCTTGCCAGATGGCATCTAGCTGAGGAGGGTTCGTCAAAGAGGACTTTTTGGCCATCGATTTGAATAAATAACAGAATTGCATACAACAAAATTTTGATTTTACCGTCAGGATACCCCGTAATCCAACGCTAGGTTTGATCGTTCCCATCATCCTTTGTAATCATGCATTTATTCAATTTTTGTTATTCTATTAATTATTTATTTATTAACGGCATTGCCTATTTGTTACAAAGTTTTTACAAAGTCACACGTATATGTTCTTAGAAATATAACTATCAACTAGAGTAAGAAGAAAACAACAATTACAATTAATCATTATAACAACAACAATTACAATTTTTTCACAATCTTTTTAAATGATTCTAATGAATCAAAAAGCTCTGAGTTTACATGATATGTATTTGCAAGTCTCAGCATTCTACCTATAGACTCGTTCTGGCCGTAGTTGGTACGATAATATGGAACTTTGAAGATTAATTTATTTCTTGTTTTCTTTGAATTCACATTTAGAGCTATAAGTTCAACAATTTCTGGGGAATTGATACTGCCATTGATTAATTTATGGATTAGTGTAAGATCTGATTCCAATCTTCTATGAGATAAAGGATAAAGCTCAGGATGTCCAATATAGTATTGTAGGTATATTCACCAATATGGTATCCGAGTTTATGTGCAGGGTACCTTAAAAACTTGTTTTTAACACTCTTAAGCAAATCAATATTCAACTTATATAAAGGGCTCCATATTGTGGAGTTATATTCGAGTATTGATCTAACAATTGAACAATAATAATTTTCAAAGAAGAGAGAGATAATTCATTTGCAGATCTGCAAGTGAAACCTCCGCCTCCGCTTAAGTTTTCCATCTTTTTCCATGTCCATTCTAGTTGTAATGTGTTTCCGTCAAGTGAGTTTCCTGTCCATGGTTAGATTAGGTACATTGCTTCGTCTACCCAGGGAATTTTTGGCCGAATTGAAACGTCGAAAACTAACAAATTTGGGTATGGGCATTGTTACATAAAGTGGGTATGATATCTGCTGGGAAGTTCCACTTCATTTGAAATAAGGAAGCTGACCTCTACTTTCGGTATTGCAGAAAGAGTCCGGAAGTGGAACATATTTTAGATGAGAAGGTCATGTTGTAAAACCCAATATCACTTTTCATTGTCGAGAGTTGATAATGATCTCATATCATTCCACTCTCCATTACCCCTCCCACCTTCGCTGCAATCTAAGAAAATTATATTACGCAAGTCCCAACCAATTCAAGTTGCAGTTAATTTTCCGTCGTATCACCTGATTAAATTTCACTCTCGTTATACTCAAGACTAATAACGTAAACTACGTAACCGCATTCACCACCTCTCAGGAAAAACAAAAGCACATTATCACCTCTTGTAATTCCGTCTCAACACTCACAAAGCCAACCGCTATACACACTGAGATGCTTGGAATAGATAAGCCACAGGGACGGAACGTAGGAAGGGTCAGACGTTAGGTAATCTTTGTAAGGATCTAGCGGGAATGTATCTCGAGCAAATGGGGTAAGTAATCTGGATCCTTACGCTTTAGCTTTTCTTCTAAATCAGGAATAAGAGCTGATGGGGTGGAAGTTACATACACAGTGTGCCCAGAGTCAGACATTGCATTCGACAGAGTTGGGTACCTACACTCATATCAATGACAAATGAATTACTATTGAAATTATAGAGTAATATATTAATATTAGCACGAAGGAGTAGAGTAGAATAACGAAATTTTAGTAAATTTAATAGAAAACTAATAGAAGTGGGTAAATGTATATTTTTATTCCACTGGTACCATCACCATATTTATTATTGAAAATTTGCCGGCTTTGGTGGAAGAACAGACTCAGAGATTTATCCTCTGGCTTATGAACCATGCTTCCATTTATATGTCCACTTAACTAATTGCTACCTTCTCTGTATCTATGTATTTATCTGATGGCATGTCATAATGACAACATTATGTCACTCAATTTTGATGACATAAGGAAGCTCATTATGATACTTAGTACTATAATGAATTCATTATGGGACTAAGTACCATAATGAATACATTATGGGACTGAGTACCAAAATGAAATTCTATAAGGAAAACATGTTATGGTGAGATCAAAAAAAATATGCAAAATGCATAACTATCTACAAAACTATTTATTATAAATGGTAAAAGAGCAATTACTACAATTTGCAATATTAATTCCAATGGATTCTAGAGTTTTACATCAGTAGTTGATGATTTTTGGTAAACTTGTAATCCTGTTTGGTTGTTGGCACCAAAAATTGCTTCTGATATTTTTTTTTTGTTCTTTTGAATTTTAGATGTAACCTTCAGCAACAGTATTGCTTTTCCATCCGCCATCGCGTTTCATGGTACACAGATGAGCTCCAGAATCAGCCAAAATGGAGCAGATGATCGCCGAAAACAATGTCCGGTATATTCTTCAGGGTGAGGTAAATTAAAAAAAGTGGCAATAACTTTTGGCATTTTACCAAAGGTGTGTATTCCAACGGGTTGTTTTGTGCATTTCTTATTTTTATAAGGGACAAAAAACGTATATGTTGTTGCAAGGTCGTATTTTCACACATTGTCTGACAAGTTCTAACATATTCAATCCTGGGATATTCTCCGAAGTTACAAAAAATTCTCGCATTTCCTTTGTTTTTGTATTCAGTGAAGTAATTCTAAAAACGGATCCTTCATCTATTACATTTTCATCAAGCATATTTGTCAGTTCCTCTCTTCTACATGCTCCACTTAGACCAATTATCATAGCCACTTTTTTAAATATATATGTATTATCTGATGCTTCCGTTAAAAACTTTGTGACATCTTGTTTAGTAAAAATTTTGGATTTTTTAACTCTGTAACTTTCTGATTTACGTTTCAATAATGCAACCAGCTGTAGGTAGGTTTTTTCTTGTTGATAAAATACTTCTTATCATCGACCAAAGAATATATTGTTTCCTTTCCTTAGATAAGCATTCAAAGTAAGCCAACAATACTTTTTCATGAGTGATATTCTTGATTATCTTAGCAGCACCATTCTTCGTCCCGATTAAACACCATTTCATATACACTCCGTGATTTTTTCGACAAAAGGGAGTCCACGATATTTCGCGTCATTTCTTCCAAATCAGAAGGTAAAGTACCAGTTTCAGAATCACTCATTATTATTCAAATTATATTAAATTCTACATGACAATTGTGTTTGACAGCGATAAATAAATATTGCCGTTGTCAAGGAAATGGCAAAGCACAGCTCACTCACCTACTAATATTTGAAACTACACATACCGGGTGATCACGAGGTGAGGTACGCCCCCCAATTTTCCTATAGTTTTAAAGATATAGGTTTCTAATTTGGTACGTCGATATAGTACTCAAATACGCATATTTTGACTCTATTACCGAAAATTCACCACTTCCAGTTTAACCGGAAGTGACCCCAAACTTTTGTTTTCAAATGACACCCTGTACAATTTTTTTCATTATACGGAAGAACACGCAATTTGTGATAACACTGTTCTTCAAAATTGAAAATCGGTTGACAAATGGCAGTTATGGGTACTACTCCGTTTTGAGGAAGTTTTTGATAATTGCTGGAAAATATGGTTGCTGCAATTATTTGAGAAGCTCAGCTTTCAGCTGTACCTCACCTCGAACCTTCCTCTCGTGAATGTTAACGACGTTCGTCACTTGTGATGATTTGAGTTTGATGTTCATGGCCAACTTTGTTCGATTGAACAATCAACTGTATCTCCGCCATTCATGTCCGAGAATCATGTGCCCTGAGAAGGTGGAGTGAACCAAGAATAACGGCCCTCTGCATTCGTCCTGCTAAGATTTCTGCCATATTACGGCAAGCCAGTATGATTTTTGAATTTGATAGCAGTGTGTCCATCATTCCAATAAGGACCCCTATTATCAAAACCACCATTTTCACAGAATGGTTTGGGTAAAGCCTGCGGAGTTCAAAGAGCAGATCTCCATATTTACTATTTCCTTTTTCTCGATTTACTGATGAATCGGACCGCTACTCTCGTAGGATAATCTTTATTAATGGTATCATCTAATTTTTCTATCAGTCACATTGGTTGAAATGAAATAATGCGATATTTTAGGCTCAGCATTGATTTTTACAGTACTTTATTATTGTTTTATTGTTGCTTTGTCACCACAGGTAGCATTTGTTCTCACCACTTATGTAATAATATACTGTTGCATATCGCACTGAGTGAATTTTCATCAGCATGGTAGAAACTTATATTACTTCGTAACATCGAGTTGCTCGCTGTGGAAATACTGATATACCGGGTGGCTACGGAAGTATTGCCTACGGAATATCTCAGTTATTGAATGAAGTAGGTTTGTGAAACTTGGAGCGTCGATATAATGACATAAGAGCTAGAATTTGAGCATATTGACATGTCGAAGTTAACTTCCGGTCTGACCGGAAGTAACATCAACTTTCTTATTTTAAATGGAAACCCTATTTTTCTTTCTTTTCGCTTTATTCAGCATTCAATTCCCTTTCTAATGACATATCACAAGTTGGTATCTAACCAGAAACTAGATCAGAAAAAAATTATTATTGAAATTCACCGAGTAGGCCGTGGAAGCAAAATGAAAGCCAAAAATTGAAAAGTTGGCTATGGAAACCATACGTCACTTGATAACAGTTGCTACTACTGTGATATTTTATTTTCATTCGTCGACGTTATAAAAAGCCGCCAAAAAAAATATTGGAAAAATTGGGAAAAAAACAATACTCTGTAGGTCCATAACTTAAATAGGAACATGCAACTTTTTCTTGCCTGTACTATTCAGCATAACCATTCCTTTCTAATGATATAATAGAAAGTAATTTTTGAAATGAAATACCAAAAATCCAATTATTATTCTTCAAATAACAAAACAGATTATCGCCATACGCAAAAATAACATTAAAAATAATGTGGAATGATAAATTATATCCTGTAGGTTCTAGGTTAAATAGGAACATAAATGTACTTGGTCTGTGCCATCGTCCATAGATATTCTAATATCTACCTATGGACGATGTATGTGCTATTCAGAATAATCATTCCATTGCAATAATCATTCGAACCAAAATATTAACAAGTAGGCTGATTAAGATGTATTTTGGAATGAAACAAAAAAGAAACGAGAGCTCTCACGAACGCTGCTATCCATATTATTTTGACGTTCGAAGTAGTGTTTTTGATTCTGTCATTTTGGGGTTTGGAAATCGAAATCAGTTAGTGGAATATTCAAAAAATGCCCCGTTATTCACGAACCGAACAAATTGACATGCCTCTCATTTATGGTGAATGTTTAAAAAATTCTTATGCCGCTGAACGATTGTATTTAGAGCGATATCCAGGGAGGCAGCAACCTTCAAGAAGGTATTTCCAGTGGCTTGAAGAAAAATTAAGAACTGAGCCTGATGTTCACGAAGACCAAGAAGCATTTGTTATTGATGAGGAAACTGAAATTAATGTATTAGCTTTAGTACAATATGATAGCACAATTTCCTCAAGGCAGATTGGCGCCGAATTAGCTATAAGTAAGGACTCTGCTAGGAAAATTTTGAAAAAACATCGATTTAAATCCTTCAAGTATCAGTTGCATCAACATTTGTATGAAAATGACGGTGAAAGGCGCCTGGAATATTGTAATTGGTTTCTTCGACAAAATGCTGAGAATCACCTATTTAACTATTATATCTTGTTTACGGACGAGTCAAGATTTACCAACAATGGATTATTTAACAGGAATAATACAAGGTAGGTACTGTACTTCATTTGGATTATTGTCGATAGTCGAAGTGTAAAGTGCTAAAAGTGTGAACGGTCTTTTGTTTCAGGTACTGGGCGATAGAAAACGAGCACCGGTTTCGACAAGGTGGCTTCCAGGAGAGATTTGGTGTGAATGTTTGGGCAGGAATAGTTGGAACTCATATTGTTGGCCCCATTCTTTTTCAAGGCCAACTAACCGGAGAGAGATACTTTAAATTTTTAACGAATGAAATTTCGGAATTCATTAACAACCTACCAGCGGAAATAACTGAGAGAATGTACTTCCAGCAAGATGGCGCCCCTCCGCATAATTCAAGAATAGCGAGAAATTATCTTCAAAATCGCTTTCAAGAGAGACTTATAACAACCCATGGTCCAGTCAGGTGGCCACCAAGGTCACCTGATCTTACTCCGTGCGACTTTTTTCTATGGGGGCATCTTAAAAATAGGGTGTATTCCACACAGCCTACAACTCTTCATGAGCTAGAAGTAAAAATTCGTAGAGCTTTCCAAGATATCACGCCCCAAATGTTGAGAAACGTTTTACATGAAAATATCACCAGAGTCAATAAATGTATTGACGCTGAGGGAATGCATTTCGAACATGTGTTTTGAATTTATTTTATCTTCAATCCTATCAATTTGAATTTTTTTTTTCGATAAATCAGTTTTTTTGTTATTTGAATAATAATAATTGGATTTTTTGGTATTTCATTTCAAAAAATTACTTTCTATTATATCATTAGAAAGGAATGGTTATGCTGAATAGTACAGGCAAGAAAAAGTTGTGTTCCTATTTAAGTTATGGACCTACAGAGTATTGTATTTTTCCCAATTTTTCCAATATTTTTTTTGGCGGCTTTTTATAACGCCGACTAATGAAAATAAAATATCACAGTAGTAGCAACTGTTATCAAGTGACGTATGGTTTCCATAGCCAACTTTTCAATTTTTGGCTTTCATTTTGCTTCCACGGCCTACTCGGTGAATTTCAATAATAATTTTTTTCTGATCTAGTTTCTGGTTAGATACCAACTTGTGATATGTCATTAGAAAGGGAATTGAATGCTGAATAAAGCAAAAAAAAAAAAAATAGGGTTTTCATTTAAAATAAGAAAGTTGATGGTACTTCCGGTCAGACCGGAAGTTAACTTCGACATGTCAATATCTCAAATTCTAGCTCTTATGTCATTATATCGACGCTCCAAATTTCACAAACCTACTTCATACAATAACTGAGATATTCCGTAGGCAATACTTCCGTAGCCACCCGATATATCATTTCAGCCCCTCGAATCAGTTTGGTTGAAGTATTTCCGAGTTCGATCGTTGAACAGAACGTGAAGAGGAAACAAATGAACAAAATCATACCGTTACAGTCTGGAGTATCCATGTTATGGCGAAAGCAAGTATAAATCAAAAATAAAAATAGGTAGAAAAGGTAGTATTCCTCTCATGTCAAATTATACCGTATCAGCATCCCTCTGTTCACAATTTTATCGTCTTATAAAACTGTAGAGACCGAATTGGCCATAAAACTGGAATAGGGATACACAAATACGTGATAAAATTTCAAGCATTTCGAAACATATAGTTCTGCCATCCGACATAAATGATATCCGGAAATAAAAATATCAGATATTGTTCATGTCGGAATGTGTTTGTTGCTTTTTTATTGTTACAAAAATTACATGGAATATACGTCAAATTTGCCGAAATTCAGCTTCATTATAATGAATGTACACAGTATTTTGTCTGGTCAAGAATTATATCCGACAATTTCATTCCAACATTTTCATACTTGTGCAACCAACAAACTTCGAACGTAATGTTTTCAATGAAAGAAAAGAAAATATGGAAAAATTCAGCAAATGCGTCAGTTATATTTCATTGCAAATATGTGACCCCCTGTACCGCTGAGGGCTAGATAATAACGACTCATACACAGTTGTAATTGTTTAATTGGAGAATAAAGACATAATAAATCAAGATCAGGTGAGACCGGGAAAGTACTCCTGCAAAAACTCGCGAAAATTAAATCGTAAAATATCGTAAAAATAGTTAAAAACAGCGTACCGCCACATTATTTGATTTCAGATAACTCTCTCCTCATGCCCATCAAAATTGTAAATAATTTGGATTTGATAAATTACGATAAAAAATATCGAACGGGGAACTCGGTCCTCCCTCCATTTTGAAAGAATTTTCTCAAAACTGGTGAAAAAAATAAGACCGCCAAATAATTTAATTCAAAAAAATATTTTCCTCCCTGTCCCCTCGAAGAAAAAATACGAAAAAATTACGGAAAACGGCAGTCAATTATTTTTGCGTTTGATTTATATATATAAATCCATCAACGCTGAGTACGTGCCAAAAGCTGGATGACAGAGGGTAGCAAATATACGCATACTACTAACCTAATACCCTCTGAGATAAAAGCCTCCAGACTAAAGTGCATGGGCCAATGGAGGTCATGTTTTGTTGGAACATTTACCACCCATTAACATCAAGTAACATCAAGGGCCCTACCAATGCTGTCAAGGGGGCAAATCTGGTACACAGATGGTTCTGAGACGAGCAATGGTATAGGGGCTAGCATATACAGGCAGAGACCGAGGCATGACATCATTCCAAGCCTTGGTACTCAAATCTCCATATTCTAAACGAATTAACACCTTTTTCGGTCTGCACAAGAGAGATTCTAAGGAGGTGTCCTAGAAATCAACCCATGGTCATCCTCTCTGACAGGCAGGCGGCAAAAAAGGCTCTACAATTATGCAGATTCACTTCCTAATTAGTTTGAGGGACTCACAAAAGCCTCATCGACCTAGGATAAGCTTATCTCGGTTTCAGCATGTCTCAAGGGCATCCAGAGGAATGAGAGCGCAGATGCCCCAGCAAGAGCGGGGACACAAAGAAATGGGTCAAGAACTATCATCGATTTTTCTGGAAATACACCTCATGCAATTCTCACGGAAAAATTATGGTGAGAAAGTTGGTAGGACTTGTAAAACAGGACACTGCAACCTGGGAAAACACTTGCATGTGTTGGGGATACCCCAAGACTCCACACTATGCATGTTCTGTGATGAGGAAGACGAAACATCATTACACACTGTCTGGATGCGAAGCCCTGGGTTGCTTGAGGATGGATAAGTTTCGAAACCCTTGTGAGAAATCCTTTGGAGTTCATCAGAAGATCCGGAGATAGACCTGCCAGTGGGGAGCAGAAATGTTCCAAGCAGATCTACCTGCAATTCGGTTGATGGAAAACCCCGCCGTATAATGATAATAATAATAAAACCCTCTGGGCACCTATTAAGAGTGACGATGAACAAATTCTGTTGCTAAGAACAAAATTAAATAAACTTCTAGAAATAAGAAAAAGAAGAAAACTAGTGAACAAAAATAATATATTTTTTATGAAAATCACAAGAACCTCAAGCTTTCAAGAAAGTATTTGAATTTAAAAAAATCTATGATTTTCATTCAATAAAATAATTTTTTACTTTATAGTTCAATACAATATAATTAAAAAGTTTTGCGTTTTTTTTTAACTGAACTTGAACAGTGATATCGCTTAAAAACATCATATGTAATTTTGTAAATATTACCTGTACCTTTGAATATAAGATTTGAATGAGGTATATGGAGAGAACAAAAATTCACTAGCTGTCAGCCTTTGAATGAATAAATGATAGTTTTTGACTGGAAAAAGGGGTTTTTGCTAAAAACGCCAATGTTAATTAGCGCTTAAACCAGAATGATTAGTTGAAGGAAACTAGTTATTTATGTCAGTAAAGTGATATTTTTTACGAGTAGGAAATTCCTATGAGTGAAAAAAACACTTCACTCACGTGTTGCATAGAATAATCTTTCTCAAAAATAGGGCAACCAATTTTTATAGTTTATCAGCTACTCAACTGAACTTCACCCAATTTATGGTGCAAACAATTAATAAATTAATAAACACAACTGTCAAAAAAAGTGTACTTTTTTTGTGTATTTTGTGTGCCGAAAGTATGTAATTTTTCAATATCGAAATATTGTTTAATTATTTTACGGAAAAGGGTAAATGAAAGTGCACTTTTTTGACAGATGTACTCTCATTTTGAAGAATAAAGTTATTCACTGAAATTCTATAGTTTCCGAATTATAAGCAAAACACCGCCGCCAAATGTGATTTTTCATATTTTTTTCAATGTTGCGTCATGAAAATTTGCTAGATATTCCGATTGGGCACCCTGGAAACGTGAAGAATGGTAGAAATTAAAACTATTCCCCCTCAACTATCTGGAACATTATTCTACTTGTATTTTTATCCTTGATTACCTAAATGAACGTTCTTGATTCAGTCGCAGAGATTTTCTCTGAGCAACGATTAATTATTTTATTCATGCCTTGCACATACTTTTCCGATTCTTCAATTTCTGTTCATAATTCCATCCAGGCTCATTCCAATAAGTAAAAATCCTATTCGAACATAACTTTCTGCGAGGTGAAAGAAGATTCATTGATTTTTTTATCTGAACGATATCCGTTCAGATGAATTCAATCCATTAGAAGAATGCGGATCGTTTTCCATATTCTCCGGATTATTTACAGTTGATAAATCGTTTCATAGAGACTCAGTCACCTGCACTGAGAGATAATGTCAAGCCTTCCGTGGATTTGTAACAATAAAGATAAAGGTTATCAGGGAGAGGCCTTATGTTATATACTGCTGCCGCTTTCAGTGGTAGGCAGTTAACCGATTTCGGGTCGTAATCATACAGGGGATTTGATCTAGCAGCTACAGGAGTAATACATACCTTTTACTAAAGTCTTCCGATACGTAAAATAATCATATATGGTTGTTGTGGTATGATTTGTTATGATGTGAGATTTTGTGAAATTATATGAAAAATTAATGAAAAACCTGAATATATTGTCGCGACTAGAGCCTTAGGGAAGCTATAAGCCCTGTCGCTTGGGACGTCGACAGTGTCGCGAACCCAGAAACCCATATTAATACTATCGTTTTTTTTTTCGCCACAACCTAACTGGTGATTCTACCGCAGGCAGTAGTCATGAGAAGCAGCAGCATGCTGGAGGGCATAACAGCTCACAACATTCTGGGAATGCCCTCAGACATCATGCCTAAAACTATCAACCTTCACACGTCCTACACTGTGGTCTTCCCCGAAAGAGAAGACTGGGTTCGGAATGAAACTGATCTATGTAGGGCAAATGAACGTTAGTTTACCAATGGTTCCAAAACTTTGGAAGGTGTCGGAGCCGGAATATACTAGATAAACCCAGTAGTGAAACGCTCATTCAGTATGGGTAAATTAGCTACGGTATTCCAGGCAGAGGTATATGCCATTGAAATGTGTGCAAGGGAGCTGGAAAATCAACGCCACACACGTAAAACAATAAAAATATTTTCAGACAGTCAAGCGGCACTGAAAGCGCTTGAATCCAATTGCTTTAAATCCAGAGCAGTATGGAACTGCAGAGAAACCTTAAACCGACTGGCACAACGCAACAACGTTAACCTAGTCTGGATACCAGGTCACACGGGCCTAGAAGGAAACGCAATAGCGGACGTCCTAGCAAATGGGGGGGGGGCGAAACAACGTTCACTGGGCCAGAACTGGTAATCGGTATAGCACATAGCACTGCCAAGAATGTCATAACATCCTGGGCTGACAACAAAAGATTCGAGTACTGGCGTAGTCTACCGGGCCTAGCCCATTCCAAAGCATTTATTGCTTGCACAAGGAAAAAACAGGACTCTGACAAGCTGCTAGAACTCAGTAGAGCACATCTCAGAGTTATAGTAGGTTTGCTCACTTACCACTGCAAACTCAAACACCACATGTATAAAATCGGACTTGCACAAGATGCAGAGTGCCGCCTATGCATGGAGGAGGATGAAACGGCTAAGCACATTTTATGTACATGCCCCGCAGCGGCCAAATCCAGATTTTCAACATTTGGCAATACAACAGTAAGGCCAGAGAACCTGGTAAACTTTTCTCCCAACGTACTCCTCAATTTCGTTACGAGATTGGATATACTGGGAGAAATATAACCATAGGGTGAGCCACAATAGGCCATTGGCCGCAGTGGAGGGCCTGATATGGGCCCACTCACGTTCAAACCTAATCTAACCTAACCTAACTGGTGATACCTATTTACAGTTTTTGGGAAACGGACTTTTTCGACAATATGAGCTAACAAGAATGACATAAATTATGGTGTGCTCATTCTTCTAGAATTGTTTCAGAACGGTTACATGGGAAATTTGGTAATAAATGGTTAGGGCGAGGTACTGATCCTCCTCATCGTTAGCCAGATCTCACCCCATTAGATTTTTTCATGGGGATATTTAAAGCAAATTGTTTACAATGCTGACGAGCTTGAAAATTCGATACGATTTCATTGCAGAAATATTCCAGCAAGTGTGTTGCGACCTACCCTTCGCGAATTTTATGATCGGACAATTAGATGCATTGAACGAGAAGGTGGACACACAGAGACACGTCGATAATTCTTTCTTCACACATTTGATAATGGTTCAGATAAGTTGAAAATAAGCCGATACAAATTGTCAAAACGATCGGCACCGCTTTCAGATACTTACAATTGATTATTTCGTTAATATTTATTAATAATAACAGTAATGGTAACTTTGAATTGAATCCTCATTTGTTTTGTTCCGTGGGTATCCGCAATAGTTTTAGTTAATTTTCACAGCTTGTTCATAAACATTTCAAATACAAAATATTCACCATAAATAAAAGTTTTTGAAAATGCTTATTATTTGTAAATCTATTATGTGTTTTACCTCGGTAAAAATATGGTTTGTGAAATTTTAAAGTTGTGTTAAATATCGTTGGAACATACATGAAATTTGTTATTCCCTAAAAAAAATTGAATCCAAGTTAATTGCTTCAATTGAACAAAGTTATGCTCAACTGATTTTGTTATGATTAACTTATTAGAAGGTTTAGGGTAATTATAAAAAAATACAAACTGGGAAATTATTAACGATTATTTCTCTCATCTGTCAAAATAAACCCGCTTCGTTCCTTTTGCGAATCAACTGCATGGTTCTTCTTGACGGTTGCCTTAGTGTATGCAACACATTTCTTAAGATGTTCATTAATTCAATAAAAATAATTATGTGCGTTGTGGAATGAATGTTATTGGTTATATGACATATTTGGGAAATAATCTGATCAAATATAACTCAATCGTCGTTTATTAAATTGAATAAATTTTGGAATTTCTACTCAAATATTTTTGTTTAAGAAATTTTATCTCGTTACCTAAATTCGAAGATCTATGTTCAAAGAATGAAACCCTAGAGCTTAAAAGCTGTCGGGTTCTATTCAGAGCATAAATCTCCGAATTCAACTCGATAAATTTTCAATAAAAATCGTTTTCTTTGAAATTGAAAAATTTATCCGCTGATAAACGAGGTCTTATTATATTACCCCCGAAAAAAATTGAAAATGTCTTAGAAGGCTATGTTTTGGTATTTAGGCACCACGTTCAACTGTTAATAACTTTTCTCAATAACATTTTACTGAAGTTTCTGAAATAAGGGTACTTTACTCTCGAGCAATTTTTATATTTTTTGACCTACCCTGTATGTGTTGCACACTTAAATGACCACACTGTATAAACGTATTCATTTATATTTTTCATTTTGTGGTTTTTTTCGATCAGACAATATATCGACTTCAGTACAGCCAGAAAGAAAAAAACACTATTTCCATGAAAAAAAATATCGTCTAGAAGATGGAGTAGTCGTTATACAATTTAATTGTAAATAGCTGTTCAGTCCACTTCAGGTGAAAATAAGGTGAACATTTCAAAGGACTCGTAGTTCAATTATCTCTAATTATACGTCTCCTAATCCTGCTCCCAACCTAATGTCATTCTCGCTCACCCAGATGAGACAAAAAAAGAAAAATGGGATATTTGTCGTTATAAGCATGTTTCCGCGGACCGAGCTCATTAATCTTATCTCGGTCCGTCAGGTTTTTCGTTCTTTTCCATTTTTGAACTAATAGTGCATGTCGAGATCTCCATGACGAGGAAAGTCGTCTTTTAATAATGTAGTCCTGGTCATTAGGAAACGAATTAATCAAAAAGTGAACATTACTAGGTAAACAGATTTTCTGTTTTATTTTCCAGTGTAGTCCTAGAACTAACTCGAGAGTATTTCTAAGACTAGTGGGGACTTAGAATGACAGATCCTAGAAGGTTTTTTTTTGTGATGTAACTAGTTCACCATACTATAGTATTTTTATTTTATTGACTACATTGTCGTCTCACCTATCCTTGCACTAATGAGAGGAAAATAACCTCGAAACATGCATGTATGCAGGTGGTCATTTCCAACAAAAGGAAGGATAATATTCAATGGCTTGTATGCTGAACTAATATTATTAATATCAAGTTATCATGTTTTCTTTGGTAAACTTAGAGCTGACGTTAAAAAAGGATTTTTAAGTTCTCATTAGACTATAAAAGTTTCTGTAACTTTGGTTCTGTCACCTTGAAACATTTTCACGATTAAATCACAAAATTTCTTCTATAGGTCATGTTCTATGCCATAACTTCATTGTCATCGTTAACTTTTGATACAATGTCAATTTTCATGTTCATGTTCGAAGCCAAACGTCATTGTCATTTGTCAACTTTCGACACATTGTCAATTTCATTAATTTTTCATTCAGTTTGACAGTAGACTAAGCTTCAGCAGACATGTGTTACTGCCTGTTGAAACTTTCATCCAGTTTAATCCTGGAATAAGGATTTTTTAAAATGTTATTCATATTATGTCCTGTTTTTAAATTTTTACATGGTCCTCTGGACACATGACATTTTCATGGTCTGGCTCTCGTACACCTGACGAGTAAGTAATTTTTCAAATTTTCAAAATTTTCATTTTATAAATTTCTTAATTTTAATTCAATATCACTTACAGGTACGCACTGATGATGACTTTATAGTCGAAAGCGCTTTGCTACGATTTTATAAATAAATTTCTGCACGAAATACAAACCTTTTCTTCAACCAATTACGTTGGAACGTGCACACAGCTTGACAAATTTCACTTGTAACAATAGGCACTTGCAATTATGTGTTCGCGAGGAACGTTGCACAAATGAACGATATATAATTCAATATCCTTAGGAGAAGTAGTTGTTTTCTGTCAGATATTTGCCTCAATTTCATTGAATTAAACTCTCCATTATACACACTCGAACTTTGTTCGTTTTTATTTATAAAAATATGCCCCGAATATAAAAGGCGGAGTTTAATTTTTGTAGTATTAATTTAATGACTGACATCAGATAAGTATAGAATGTGAAAGAAAAAGTATCAAAAGAGAATGAGTGAATTGAAAAAAGAATAAATTAAAATTACAGCATTGTTTTGATATTTTCTGTCTCTCAGATCATAGAGATGACTCATACTTTAAATTGATTTTGGAGCAATTGTGATTTCAAATGAGTTTTGAAACGAAAGATAGGTTATGATTCAATTATAATTAGGATGGCATTATGAATTCTGGTGATTTTGACTGAGAAAGAACGCCTGCATATTTTTGTTTTGAATATATCACATTCAAATTGTGGACGTCCGAGCGAAATGTTATTTTTCATTGTAAATTAGGCGGAGTTTCGGAAATAACAATTTTGTCAAACAAGTTTGCAGAATGGAGTCCTCAAACATGGACCATAAATAGAATCCCCAAAATTGAATATCGATAAAATTAATGTTTCACACAAAATAGTTTCAATGGAGGACGTGAACAGATACCTGTTACCATAAATAATTTTCAGAGGTCGTTGACATGTTTTTAAAATCTGATATCAACATCTATGTGGATAGTCCTTCAACGAACAGAAGTAGGTAGTTCATTATTTATTTTGATACCCATATCTGAGCAGTTTTCACGATGGTTTTTTGGCCCAAATATAAATACTTTATGAATTCATCAAGCTCTTCATTGATGAGGTTGCAGGCAGTTTCTCTTTCACTTGAAAGAAAGCCATAGTAAATCTGTGTGTCATCTGCAATCGATAATATTTTAAGAGAATTTATAAGACACCGTGTATGTATGGTAAACAGTAAGGGTCCCAAAATTGATCCTTGTGGTATACCCGACCTCAATTTCTCATTGTCAGATTGCAGTTCCCCAATACATACTTTTTGTTCTCTAATTTTGAAATAATTATCGGTATTAGCATAAAGTATACTTCCTATTCATTCTCAACAGCCTTGTTGACGTAATTACGCATATCTTTATAGAATCGAAAATATGCCTTGGATCTTGTTCGTTTGTATGTTCTTGGACCTTTTATGCTTCCAAGTTGATAAATGAACTGGGGAAAAAGTATCCAAAAATGTCCATAAGGAAACGTAATTTTTTTCACCTCCAGCACACTTCTGGAACTTTGTTGGAGTTCATATAATCGTTCGTCGCCATCTACGTAGTATAATGAAGTTTCGATTATTCCAGAAATATCTGAATTTGGCTCCACATGATCTGGAAAATGAATATTTTCAAGTGAATCCCCTTTTAGTATCCTCAGCAATAACCGGGTTCACTCCGTTTATCATTTCCAAATCGCCTCATGCAATATCTCGTTAACTGAATTCTCCAAGCATGTTGGGGTTGGTCGGACGACTATTTTCCAGGATCATGCATTCATTCCTTGCAGAGATAATTGAATATACTGCTTTCCGAATCACTTCATCGGATGAAAACAAGTCGAACTTCACTAGTTACAATGTCGCATCCTGCTTCTCTTATGAAAATGAGCTGAACATTTCGAAGCAGTTTGAATTCGATTATCTCTCTAATTACGTTTGCCACTCCGCTTTTAATTCCACGTCATCTTCACCCACACAGCTGCGACAAAAAATTCAAATTTCTTATTTGTCATTATAAGGATGTTTCTTTAGAAGCAGCTCGTTAATCTTCGCCGGGTTAGTCAGTTTTTCTGTCGTTTTGGAAGTGCCTTTCCCTCTATTACGAAACTAAAAGTGCACGCCGGAAAAAATCCAGAAGAAACAGCGTCTTATAATAAATAATTCGGTGACTGACTCGGGCTCCGGTGAATTATTCCGTTCGTTATAAAACTCGAATGGTTGGAAAGATATTTGTCCAAAGAAAAGTTTGGGTTTTGTTTTGTTCCTGTTTGCTGTGTCGCTTTGTTGGGGGGATTTTCCGGTTTGGAATTTAATGAGACCAACAGCGTATTATTATCATTATGCCAGTCAATGAAAAGGATTCTCCCGGTTGATGTCTTACCAAAATATCCCTTGTCATGTAGTATTATGGTGTTTCCACCATTAGTGCAGTATTTTGAGTATTAAGAACGGTGACTATGTTTTACTCTACAATTCAATTAATATTGTTCAAGAAAAAATATTCTTATTGACGAAGTATTCAACAAACCAAAGTATACATATCATAGTGTGTGATTATAAAATTTGATAAATAATATTCGAATACAGGCTGATTCAAACTGGTAACTTCTAGGGGTTTGAGGTACTTTCACCAGAAACTCATTTCTGAGAAATTCACCAGATTTTTTGTAGTACTTTTTATTTGTAAGATATAACTCAATGTAACAATTTTCCTTACGGAACACTCTGTATTTGATTATATTCACATTGCACTCGAAATGAAAGTTTTCTCAAAATGAATCATCACACTTGATGTTCTGGTTCAGCCGGTTTTGAAATATCCGATATTTTTTATTTATATCTAGTATGCCTTGCATGAAAGTAAGTTCTTTCAATGAAAACAACCCATATTTTTTTTAAGTTAATAAATATTAATATACCTAAATTACAATGTAAAGTAACAGAAAAGTAATCAATAAATATGAAACATCAAAAATTAATTGGCGCTCCGGGGCGACTTGATTGATTCCAGTGGCGCATTTGCTTTTTCAGCTGCAGAAAACCCGGAAAAACCTGCAGCACCACATCATCTGAAGATCTTGATCTGCCAATGTCCTCTCTCTCTCATAAAATAAAATGTAGGGTGTCTCCAGAGGATCCAATAAACCCAAGATATCGTCTGAGTATTTGGTAATATAACTATCGTCAAACTTGAACCAGTCCGTTTTATCTTTTGAGATTTCGACTCTTGGTTTGAATAGTGGTACTGGCAAGTAAAACCGTCTCAAGAAGATCAAGAAGAGACAGCTTGCACCATCGAGTCAGACTTATGGCAGTTCACAAGTATGCCATTTTAGGGCTCTGTAAAGCCCCTGTCACATTCAAAATATTGATGGAGATGATTCAAAAGGGACTCTCATGGAAAACGTGTCTAGTATACTTCGACGACATTAACGTGGTTGGCAAATCGTTCGAGGACCATGTGAAAAATTTGAACCCCAGATTGAAATTGAGCCCCGAGAAGTGCCATTTGCTACAAAAAGAAGTACGATATCTCGGACATATTGTCTTTGAAATTGGATTGGTAGTAGGTGAGCAGAAGATCAAAGCTGTCCAGAAAAGACCCATTCCAAAAGATATTCACCAGCTTCGAAGTTTCCTTGGTTTGTACACCTACGATCGCCAATGTATGCTGGGGTTCGCCAACATCGCTAGAGGGTTCGTCAACATCGCTAAACCAGTGGATCAGGCTACGGAGGGTTAAGCAAAGTTCCAGTGCTCCGTAGTATGCCGAGATACATTCAGGAAGCTGGAAGAAGTAATGATCAACCCATCAATTCTGAGCTATACCAGATAATTTATTTTGGAAACAGACGCAAGCAACATGGGACTTGGATGTGTTTCGTCTCAGATCTAGGAATGACAGGACAGGTTATTGGATAGTTCAGCGAGATCCTTAGTAAACCGGAGGCAAGATGAAAAATAATCTCACAAGTGTTTATTCATCAAAAGGATCTGTTGTAACATATATTTCAAGGGTTCTAAAGTTAAAAATCAAGTTGGAACCTGAAACTGTAATTTGATACTTTCACGAGTGGTGGTACAGATATATTTACGACTGAAGACAATATTTCGTTGTGGGTAATAATTTTAAATAATATTCCTGTTCTTATTGATTTTATCTATTTGTTTGGTTGCAAATGAAAGGAAGAACAAACAAAAAAGTTGACAAAAAGTCCTAAAAAGAATAATTCAATTCAAAACACTTCAAGTAACCAAATTATTATTCATCATTCGATCAATGGAAAAAGCACCAATTCTTCAATGTATCAAAACATCAGAGACTTGCATAAACCATTTCAGTTTCCTGTACTCACAAAATAATTTTTGATTGTGAATTCACGGACAGATTGGACAAAATCGAGGTTGATCAAAAACTCACAGCTAATTATTTTCGTTGTTTGATGCCTCTAGGCGACCATTTAATGAATATATTGTATTTTGTAGCACAAAGAGGTCGCGTTAAATAATCAGTTATACTTGTTGCTCCGCTTTTGAGATTGTGGGTCACGTTTCATTGTTTTGTATTCGAAAATTATTTAATGACAATTTGATTTCAGACTGGGGCCCTTGTGAGGGGAGGTTTTAATCACAAACGAGTTTGGGAATATTCTTCTGCCATATCTGAAAAAGGCAATTCTCGTTGCTGGAGAGTGAAGGTTTTAATCAGTATTGTTCTGTTGTAATTATTTATTAGCATTTTGTTCCAGCAATTTACATTTACCTTTGTAAAAAAAATTATTAATTTCTCTCATATAATTTTCTTAAGAAAAGCCTGGGTTCAGTGGATGCTTCACATTGGGTATTCACCCAGGATACTCGAGGTAAAATAAAAGATCAAAAGACCACTCGAATTTTTGATAAGTTCAAATATAGATAACAATAAAATCGCGTAAGCTTCATCGAATTCAGAAATATATCCAATTATTTTGAGAAACTATTGACGTATCAACTGAAACTCTAGAAGAGTCTTCGACCACTCCACTGAAGATGACTGCCGCAGTTGCAGTCGAAACGTTTGGAGATTTAAACCAAAGAAGACCACGGCAGAACCCGGAAACCAACCAAAATATTGACGTCAGCCGTGAAAGCTTACATTCCTATATTGAATAAGTCTTCTCTAGCTTGCACAAGTTTCGAAGAAGAATTCTGAGGGTTGCACATTCTTAAGGGTGCAGCCGGTTGGCGAATAGAGCAAAAATAAAAAAGATTCTTAGTTCTGACTGTACTATACTACTTTATACAAGGTGTCCGTCAAGGGTGCAGGGATCAAGTTGCAGATGAATCAGAATTGTCCAAAAACTCCGTACAAAAAATACCGCGTTAACATAAATTTGAACTATACAGGGTGTATCAACAATGCGTGGGTAGACGATAGCTGCTTCTCTATTCAAGATAGATAAAAATGTTTTCATCAAAAGTTGTAGATTGCCATAAGAGCTATGTTCTGAGGATAACTACCAACTTACGGGGTATCCGATAAATGTGTCACTTATCGAAATTTTGATTTTTAAATAAAATACCTTGTATATTTTCACTGTATTGAATTTCTTTGGAGGAGTGTTTCTCAAAAATATAGCGTATACCGGCGTTTATACCGGGTTGTTCTGAAGTTATGGTGACATTTATGTCCCAAAATGGGTTCAACATCAAAAATATCGAAATCAATTATTAGGAATAAGGAAATTTTTTCACCAAATATGTTCGAAAATGGTGTATTTTCATTTCATATTCATAAATTTATCGAATGGCACTTTTCCCATAAAGTGGCAACCAAAAGTTGGGTTCACTTTTTATCTCAGTTTTTTCATTATGGACAACAAACACGGCAACAAGATATTCTCCAATTATGCCTCACCGACCATCTTTTTTGGTTGTCAACTCGTCTAACGAACGTCCTGTATAACTATCATCGAATCGATATCAGAATTCAACTGAATCAGGTCCTCTTCCACGAATACATGGATACATAATCAAAAATTCGGTGCATAGATAAAAAAAATTGGTGTGCTTACATACGATATTTTCAACTTAAATTTTGAATATTTCTAAAATATTTCTACTTTGGTATGAGACATTATGAATGAAATATGTTAGTCATGTAGCATAGAATCTGAAAATGTGATAATGTACATGGAATTCAATCTAAAATAAGAAACTTCAGGTTCAACTCCGAAACCACATTTTTGAGAATATTTGAGCATGATAGCACCTCAACAGAAGTAGACTACCAAATTTTCAAATGCAGACCACTCATAGTTTTCTATACAGGATCCATAGGGAATATTTGATGGAATTAATAGAGCTTTAGTTGGTGCTTCTTATGCATCGTTAAAACACAGGGTATTCTATTAAATTAAAAAAGAATTTGCACATTTTTATTTACAATGTTTGGCAAGCTGTTCTTCTCATCCTGTATATCATAGGTCAATTTCAGATATATCATTTGAGAGAGTTACCATTGCACAATATTTGACCAGAAGTTAATTTCAATGGGACTTGCCACAACTTTATAATTTCAAATAATATAAGTGACAAAATTTGGAAAAAACAACTGTTTTGCTAAAAATCTAAAAAAACTGTCAATAGTTTCGTAAAAAAGATTCACCATAATGACATTTTATGTCTCATGTAAAAACCGAAAAAACTGAAAAAAAATGCAGAATGCCATTTAAAAAAAGGTTACCTCCACCATTTTACCGAATATTACTGATATGCCTTCGCCATAATTTCGATAAAAGTGAAAAATGTTTTTAGCCTCGAAGATGTCAGATATATACCGGGTGACCACGAGGTGAGGTACGCCCCCCAATTTTTCTATAGTTTTGAAGATACAGGTTTCAAATTTGGCACGTCGATATATTACTCAAATACACATATTTTGACTCCATAACCGAAAATTCACCACTTCCGGTTTAACCGGAAGTGACCCCAAACTTTTTTTTTCAAATGACACCCTGTACAATTTTTTTCATTATCAGGAAGAACACGCAATTTGTGATAACACTGTTCTCCAAAATTGAAAATCGGTTGAAAAATGGCGGAGATACAGTTGATTGTTCAATCGAACAAAGTTGGCCGTGAACATCAAACTCAAATCATCACAACTGACGAACGGCGTCAGCATTTACGAGAGGAAGGTTCGAGGTAAGATACAGCTGAAAATCGAGCTTCCCATGTAATTGCAGCAACCATATTTCCCATCAATTATCAAACATTTCCTCAAAACGGATTAGTACCCATAAAGAAAGGCTCACAACTGCCATTTCTCAAATAGCAACATACTCTTTTCACATTGTTATGTTGAAAGATGATGAATTATCAGATTACTCGAATGAAAAGATTTGAAGAATTCCGAAAGGAACCAGAAATACAATATAAGTGTTCCCAAAATTGAATGTTCTTCAACGAAGGCGGCTTTGAACATAAGAAAGCTAAACAAAAAAGCATATTTTGTCAACAAAGTGACAATTTGTTCTACTCATTCAATACAAGAGAATTGTAACTTGTTGAAAAACATTCCGATGGAGCGAAAATTTACTAGAAATGAAAAAGTAGATTTACTGCTAATTTATGGCGAGTGTAGAAAAAATGCAACTGCGGCTTGCATTCTTTACAGTGAACGATTCCCTCTCAGACAACGCCAACCAAGTAGAAACTATTTCGCACGTTTGGAAAGGCAATTCAGGATAGAACCAGATGACAATGTACATGATCAGGATAGTTTTATTATTGATGCAGAGACGGAAACTAATGTTTTGGCTGTTGTTTATGTAGATCCCACCATATCACTTCGACAAATCGAACAAGAATTACCATTTGGACGAGAAACAGCTCGAAAAATTCTAAAAAAACATGGGTTTAAGCCGTATAAATATCAGATACATCAGCGCCTTTACGAAAATGATCATCAAAGAAGGGTCCAATATTGCAATTGGCTACTTGAGAACCACATAAGGAACCCGAATATGACGAGAAACATTATATTTTCCGACGAATCAAGATTTACGAATCTTGGTATGTTCAATAGAAACAACACCAGATACTGGGCAACTGAAAACCCCAGGCTCATAAGACAAGGGAATTTTCAGGAACGCTTTGGATTCAACGTGTGGATAGGTCTGATAGGAACTCGAATCATTGGGCCCATAATATTTGATGGTATGTTGAATGGGCAACGCTATTTGGGATTTCTACGAAACGAAATAGAAGGATTCATGGAGAATTTACCTCTCGACGTCTACCAAAATATGTATTTCCAGCAGGATGGTGCACCTCCCCATAATTCCCGAATAGTAACCAGTTACCTAGATGAAACATTCCCAAATCGATGGATTGGCACGAATGGTCCTACAAGATGGCCTCCGAGGTCACCGGACCTCACGCCACTGGATTTTTTCATATGGGGTTACCTGAAGAATAAGGTTTACTCTTCTAGTCCTACATCAAGGGAGGATTTGGAACATCGCCTTAGAGAAGCAATTGCAAGTATTACTCAAGCTCAGTTAAATGGAGTTATGGAAGCAATAGTGAGACGTGCAATTTTGTGCAGAGAACATAATGGAGAACATTTTGAACAGTACTTGTAAATCATTTTTTCATTACTTTGATTTCTGTTAGTGTAGTAAGTGACCAGAACCAATAAACAATTTACTTCATACCTTTTTTTTCGTTCAGAAATTAGTTGTATCAAATGTTAAAAATTGGAATAAATATCTAATACATTTTTTTTACTCTGCAGGTATATTCTTATGGTGGATTTATACAGCAGTTCCAATTCATGAGTTTTTAGTCACTAGTAAGAAGTCATAAGAATGTTCGTTAATGGAATATTTATTCCAACAACGATCTTAAAACTGCTGTATGAATCCACCATCAATTACGATTAGCATACGAGTAATGAGAAAAAAATTCGCTCCATCGCCGTAGAATGTTTTTCGACAACTCACAATGATCCATTATTCAGAATGTACCGCAAATTTTCACTATTTTTTTTTAAATATGAATTTTTGTTTAGCTTTCGTAGGTTCAAGCCGCCTATGTTTAAGAATAGTCAATTTTGAGAACACTCATAATGAAACATCCCGTATCTTCGATTCCTTTCGGAATTCTTCAAATCTTTTCATTCGAGTAATCTGATAATTCATCATCTTTCAACATAACAATGTGAAAAGAGTATGTTGCTATTTGAGAAATGGCAGTTGTGAGCCTTTCTTTATGGGTACTAATCCGTTTTGAGGAAATGTTTGATAATTGATGGGAAATATGGTTGCTGCAATTACATGGGAAGCTCGATTTTCAGCTGTATCTTACCTCGAACCTTCCTCTCGTAAATGCTGACGCCGTTCGTCAGTTGTGATGATTTGAGTTTGATGTTCACGGACAACTTTGTTCGATTGAACAATCAACTGTATCTCCGCCATTTTTCAACCGATTTTCAATTTTGGAGAACAGTGTTATCACAAATTGCGTGTTCTTCCTGATAATGAAAAAAATTGTACAGGGTGTCATTTGAAAAAAAAAGTTTGGGGTCACTTCCGGTTAAACCGGAAGTGGTGAATTTTCGGTTATGGAGTCAAAATATGCGTATTTGAATAATATATCGACGTGCCAAATTTGAAACCTGTATCTTCAAAACTATAGAAAAATTGGGGGGCGTACCTCACCTCGTGGTCACCCGGTATAATCTTACCAAACCTAAAAAGCCAACTGATGCTTTGAGAATTCTGAATTAACCCATGAATCAGCAAAAGAGTTTAGCTAATTTTTTGTTTTTTGATATTTCCAATCCATATAATCAATGTTTTCAGATCTTCGCTATAATCCACTTATCGTCAGATTGAGCAATCAAATATTTTCTAATTAGATCAATTCAGATAGTTTGTTAACTGTAGAAGCAATGATGTGGATGTAATAGACATTCACAATTAGTGCATAAAAAATCCATTCATTACCGGGAAGGTATGTACTTCTAAATATTAGCTTTTCGTAGTGATTTTAAGAAATCTGCGTCAAGGCTACCTCCACCATTTTATTGATTATTACCAATTCGCCTTCACCATAATTTCGATAAAAGGAAAAAGTTATTTAGGCTCGAAGATGTCAGATACATAGGATGTAATCACCAATCCTGAAGAGCCAGTAGACACTTTTGAGAATTCTGAATCAACCCAAGGATCAGCAGAAGAATTTAGCTGATTTCCTGTCTTCTAATATTTTTAATACATAATTATTTTAGATATTTGCTGTAATTCACTGTATTATCACTGTTTGAACAATGTAGGTGTAGGTAATAGTCATTCACATTCAGTCCATAAAAAATCTATTCATTACAGGAAAGGTATGTAATTCTCAATCTTAGCATACCATGGGAATTTCAGGAAAACTGCGATAAGTCTGCATTCACCATTTTATTGAATACTAATAATACGCCTTCAAGTTTTTTAGCCTTGAAGATGCCAGTTTATGAAATCTATCAATCTTGAAAAGCCAGTTGCTGTTGAAAATCCTGAACTAACCCAAGAATCAGCAGAAGAGTTGAGCTGTTTCATTTCTAATGTAAAAACCGAAAAAACTGATAAAAAATACAGAATGTCATTCATAAAAAATTGGGACCGGCCCAGAAAAAACTGAAGACCTGTGGCCATTATTTTTATTTTATAAAGCTCTGGAAAGAATACCATTTTGTTCATAACATCATCTATTTCATCTATAACTATAATAGAGAAAGGGAAGATCACGCCTTTTTGTGGGATCCTGTATATTGATTGATTTAGTTTCCGAAGGGACTTTCTGTATGTAAAATGTGAAGCAACTGAATATTTCCACATGAATGTGAGTTATCAAGGAAGTATGCAAAATAGAATATAATCGAATTTGCACACATAAAACTTAAAACAAGGCATTTCTCAATGAATGTATATAATTTTGTTGTTTTTCCATTTTCTCGTATGCTGTTTAAAACTGCAGGCTCTAAAAAATTTGATTCCTGAATTTTCATCATGAATAATGAAATTATACTAAAAATTAGATGAACTGAACAAAATCGAAAGAAATAATTCCGACTACGGACGATAATACCCTTCTCTCCACTCCTTTCCACAAAATGGAAAAATGAAGCAAATATCTAATAGAAAATAACTACTTACCCCTACGGACATTGAATTACTTTTGTCATCCATTTGTGTGAATTGTACATTGAATGGCCAAATATCATAGCTCAATTTCACTAGAATTTTTTGTACGAACTCCTCAAAAACGTTCTATTGATGAGAACAGACCAACCACACCCGAACTGTTCACGAAATATTTCATACGACCCAACACTGTACCCAAGACCTGCCCTTGCCTTCTCCACAGAAACGGCCCTGCTTCGATGTGGTTTGAACCCGAGCATTATTTCACGTCTTCCAGACCACAGATCTATTGTTAATTTTCACTTCTCTGTCCACTCGACTGTTAAATGCAAAGTGGCTGCCGGACGGTCTTCGCTCCAAGAGCTTTCTTTGGTCCTTGCCCAACATTGATAGATTATGGGTAGAGAGTGCATGCAGTGCTACTCTCTTCGAGATAAATGATCAGGTCATCAACCAGGCAATCGATGTAAGGTGATTTAAGGAAAAATCCCAAAAATTGATTACATTCAATTCGAAAAACTTGATACTTATAGAAGAAAAATAATGAAGGTAGATTGAGGAGAGGTTTTGGTTATTTCAAAAACTAACTGATCCTCTTTTGTAATGATTGAAGTATTGAATATCATTGAAAAGAATGCACCTCGATTCGTATTTCGAGGAGTT
This sequence comes from Chrysolina americana, assembly GCA_958502065.1. NCBI lineage: Eukaryota > Metazoa > Arthropoda > Insecta > Coleoptera > Chrysomelidae > Chrysolina > Chrysolina americana. The sequence goes on along the minus strand of OY293415.1, from coordinate 70,406,616 downwards.
CTGTCACAGTGACCGATAGAAAGTTGCTCGATGCTATCCCAATAGCATATACTGAAATAAATTAGTAGTCTGAACATAGAATATATGAGCATTTCACAAATGTCCTATACAATAGGTATTTTGTCGTCTAATACAAAATAGAAAACAATCTAAAAGCCCTAAACGACTTCCGTATGACCCTCTGCCCATCGCCCGCCAAAGTTTCTCTACGAAAACATACTTGACAAAGTTATCTGTAAAATCCAGCAAATGTTCATCAAAACTGCATACTAGTTCCATGGTTCTGACGATTGTCAATGCAGACCAGAGCAGAATTTTTAAGATAAATTTTTTATGAAATAATGAAATTTTTGGTTTGTATATTTTCAAATATTGAAAGCTCTTTCAACTTTCGTCATCTTCAGTGTTTATCGCTAGTGGATACTCAAGTTGAATGAAATGCTGTTGTGAATCTATGAAATAGGTCCTAAACTTTACTCACAGATCAGGTACAGAAAAGTAGTACATACAATAGATGAAAACATTCTATATTCAAGAAAATCAAGCTCAGAATCTAAAAATAACCATGTTGAAATTCAGAAAATAATGTAAATATGTCCCTATTCCAAACCATAAAGGTATGTACTTCTCAGTTTCAGGAATTTCAAAAAAACTGCGACAAGTCTAATATAATGCGCCTTCGCCATAATTTAGAAAACATTCACCATTCCTGAAGAGCCTGTTATACTGTTGTGAATTCTGAATCAACCCAAGAATCATCAGAAGAGTTTAGCTAATTGATATTTCCAATCCACACAATCAATGTTTTTTCAGATCTTCGCTATAATCCACTTTTTTATCGTCGGATTGAGTAATATTTCCCTATTAGATCATTTCAGATAGTGTGTTAACTGTAAAAGCAATGATGTGGATGTAATAGCCATTCACAATTAGTGCATAAAAATCCATTCATTACCGGGAAGGTATGTACTTCTAAATCTTAGCTTTTCATAGTGATTTCGAGAAATCCGAGACAAGTCTACCTCCACCATTCTATTGATTATTACTAATACGCCTTCGCCATAATTTCGATAAAAGGAAAAAAGTTTTTTAGGCCCGAAGATTTCAGATACATAGAATTTATTCACCAATCCTGAAGAGCCAGTTGACACTTTTGAGAATTCTGTATCAACCCAAGAATCAGCAGAAGAATGTAGCTAATTTCCTTTTTTTAATAATTCTAACACATATAATTATTTTAGATATTTGCTGTAATCCACTGTATTATCACTGTGTGAACAATGTAGATGTTGGTAATAGTAATTCACATTTAGTCCATGAAAAATCTATTCATTACAGGAATCTTAGTTTACCATGGGAATTTCGAGAAAACTGCGACAAGTCTACCTTCACCATTTTATTGAATACTAATACGCATTCGCCATGAATTCGATCATAGAACAGTTCTCTAGCCTTGAAGACGCCAGTTTATAAAGTCTATTTATTTATCAATCTTGAAGAGCCAGTGCTGTTGAAAATCCTGAACTAACCCAAGAATCAGCAGAAGAGTTGAGCTGTTTTTGATATGTTTCCAATACATAATGAATAATATTCTTTCATGAGTAATCATTTCACCAGTAGATCAAGACAGATAGTGTGCTAACTGTAAAAACCTTTGTGGCTATAATAGCTATTCATATTTATTGCAAAAAAATACATAATTCTCATGAAGTCTGCAACGAGGCTACCTCCACCATTTTATTGAATATAATGGGCCTTCGCCATAATTTAGAAAACATTCACCATTCCTGAAGAGCCAATTAATACTGTTGAGAATTCTGAATTAACTCAAGAATCAGCAGAAGAGTTTAGCTAATTTTTAGCCTCGAAGATGTCAGATACATATAATCTATTTACCAAACCTAAAAAGTCAACTGATGCTGTTGTGAATTCTGAATCAACCCAAGAATCATTAGAAGAGTTTGGCTAATTGATATTTCCAATCCACACAATCAATGTTTTTTCAGATCTTTGCTATAATTCACTTTATCATTGTTTGAATGAGTAATCATTCCACCAGTAGATCAAGTCAGATAGTGTGCTAACTGTCAAAACAATGATGTGGGTATGATGGCCATTCAGATTTAGTGCAAAAAAATACATTAATTCCCAGAAAGGCTGCTACAAGTCTACCTCCACCATTTTATATATTGTTACGACGCCTTCGCCATAATTTCGATAACAGGAAAACAGTTTTTCCTGCAAGCGTGCGTAATTCACCCTATACTCGCACGCAATTCAGTTTGAGAGGTATCATTTACCCGCACTAGAGCGGAAAAAATTTTCCCGCACGCTTGAAGTCACTTCAAGTGAGTTATTCCCGCACGCGAAAGTTTGTTCAAGAGTGCTACATACATTTTTTTGATTTGCTTGTAGAAAAAATATTGATCCCTACTCATACGGAAAGGTACTCTCCCGCACTCAACTGCTTACCCGAACTCCGCTTCGCGTCGTTCGGGTAACGGCAGTTGCATGCGGGAAAGTTACTCTTTCTGTACTTGTTAGGATAATAACTATTAACTATCCTAAAGCGCCAGTTGATACAGTTTTTAGCCTTGAAAATGTCCGTTGAGGATCCTAAACAAACCAGGAATTATAAAGGGTTGAGCTTATTTTTTTATATTCCTAATACTTATTATTATTGTTCTCCCAGATTTTTGCTATAATACACTTTATCAGCGTCTGATTGAATGATCATTTCAATAGTAGATTGATTCAGATCGTGTGCTAACTGTAAAAACTATGATGTGGCCGTAATGAGCATTCATATTTAATACATGAAAACTCCATATTTCACCATGAAGGATGTACTTCCTAATCCAAGCCTTTCGTGGAAATTTCAAGAAAACTGCGTGGGCACACATGTATCTGAATCGGCCTTAATTGATGGAAAGTGTCGTCCATTCTTCATAAACTCAAAATTTCAGATTTGGATATATTTTCAAACTTGAAATCATCCAAATTCAATTCAAGGCAAAGACATTTCGAATAAATGATCATTCTTCCCCTTTTTACCTGTAACCCGATTTTTGCAGAAATTTTAAACGATTAAGATGTTCGTAGCATGTGTACGTGAAGTGTTTTATTGATCTTGATAGAGAGAAATACTACAATCCGATGAAAAAGCTCCCGAAGATACCAGCAAAAAATTCACTGTGAACTTTCACTTCCCATTTACTTGGAATTCAAGTCAAGAACCGTAAATAATACTGACAGGTGGAGGAAATGCGATTACCCAATCGATTTTCACAACTAAAAGTTCTTTTATATCTCAGCATTGCCGCCTACGCTTATAAATTCAATTTAAATACCTTCGCAACTCCCAAAAAAGAGGACGCTTAAATGAATTCGAGTTCAACAACAATTCCCAAGCAGCTTTCCTTTGTTCGGTGCTATTTCATATAATGCACCTACAAATTGCCACCAATAAATCATCGGCAGGATTCGATACACACATCTTTATCATAAATTTGTTCCGAAGAGGATATTGCTCTTTTTATACCTTTTCCACCTCATTGATATGCAGTGTTGGGGCGTTAGGACGTATTTTTCATCGCGGATGCTTTTCATGAGTACTGTCATGATGGGCTGAATTGGAATCGGTCCCAATCGAAAGTATAAATGAAAATATAGGAATGTAGACTCACACGGCTGGCGTCAATGTTCCTATTGATCAGGGTAGTAACTTTACAGGAGAGAATGGGATTGTCGATATAATCATGAGTCTTTCAGTTTCATTCATATGATACCTTCCAGAAAACCTCTCAGACTCCGTAATAAACTTTCAGATGTTCTCGGAGTATTATAACTTAATAACAAAACATTTTAATGTTATATATTCAAGAAAATCGTTGAACGGCTATCAGTTTTCACATTTGAAGTAAGATCAATAATTGGAAACTACCCAAACAGCAAAACAATGTCAATGTAACTTGATGCGCGTTTCGCCAACAAAGTTAGTATCCTCAGGAGCTCAAAAAAGCGTACAGTACGCTCTTTTTTGGTGAAAAGTTTCTCAAATTTTCTATCGAATTCTGATTGATAAAAAAATCTCTTTTTTACGCATGATCCCATAAGTCACTATGACGCGTAAAACCTGACTTGTTCTAATTGTCTAGAGCTAATTAGGGTCTCCTTGTATTATTTTTGTTTTGTTTATGTGATATTGCTTCCATAGATACACAATTGATTCTTTCTTTTCATTATTTTTACACTTATATTTATAGGTAAATAATAAATGAATGAATCGAGAAATATCATTAGTTCCTGAGGATATCGGGCGCAAATAGGAAGAAGAAGAACATGGGATAACAAAGTTGAATATGGGATGAAGACGAAACTATTTTTCACTAAAACTCATTCATGATTAATGATCAGTTCCTGTTATATTTCATGTTTCAATAATAATTATTTGCTGAATGTCCATAATGAAATTTTTGGTAGTTTTTATTATTTTGTTATTTGATTTAATGTTAACATTTACACACTGTTGAATGTTTTTCATCTATAAAAATTCAAGAAGTTGAAAGTTCTTATACGGCTCTTATATCTTGTCAAATGGAGAATGGGATCTCAATTATCAGAGTTGAAAAACACAGCAAGCGAAAGCTAGTGAATTTTGCGAGTTCAATTTCAGCTTGTGGAGAAAAAGGGGAAGACGACGAAGATATTGTGCTGATATAGAAATCCCAAATTCTGTGAGATATCATTCAAATTTCTTGGCAACAGAGCTAAACGTTCCCAAATATTCAATAACTTAAATAATTCCGCTTGGTCGTATTGAGTATGATAAAACGCTATTCAATTAAAAAGTATTCCTAAATATAAGAATAAACTTGTGATAGTTATTAGAGAGAAATGTTATACGGACATGGTATAAGCCATGGTAATGGTAAATATGGTTGGTGACTAATGCGCTGCGACCTAGTTTGATCTATTATGCCCCATTTTCTTCTGTTATTTCAAGGTGTTTTCGTTTAGATCAGCTCCTCAAGCCCCAATTCCTTGAGGGGGTCTATCCGTGGTATTTCTCCCACTGTCAGCTGGTGTGATCCCAGTATATTCAATCTTTTGTGATGTACAGCATAACACTCCATCACTATATGGTGGTGTGTTTCTGGATGTTCCCCACAGAATCTACAGGTGCTGTCCTCCTCTAAGCCTAGCTTCCTCAGGTTTCCTTTGAGTCTGCAGTGCCCCGTGAGAAATCCCGTTTTGCTGAGGTGTCAGTGTCTTCGATCTTGATCGGTTGAAGTTGCCGAGGAGATCTTTGGCCTGCCTTAGCCTTGGATGTCTTTGCCAGTATGTTGATATCATTGCTTTTTCAGTTTTATTGAGTTCGTCTTGGAAGTAAGATTTTTCAAGTCCGCAAAATGGTTCTGGCCCGATCAGTGGCGTTGATGCCCCCTTTCGTGCCAGGGTATCTGCTTGTTCATTGCCCTCCACTCCGACGTGCCCCAGTACCCAGAGGAGAGTCACTTTGTTGTTTCTGCCTAGATCATTAAGTTTGTCTAGGCATTCCCAAACCATCTTTCTCACCGTACCATGTCTTTACATATTTTTATTGATACTGAATATAAAAAAAGAAGAACCAAATCTGTTGAAAAATAATATGACTCATAACTATGATACCCGTCAGAGAAATGATCTCCGCGTGCCATTTTCATGACTTGCTGTTACACAAAATTCACACTCTCACCAAGGTGTAATCTGTTATAACCGAGCTGTGGGTATTCTTGGAAATATCAGCAGTTTTTATGTGTTTAAATCAAGACTATTCGATTACTTGTGTGCTAATGCTTTTTATTCAATGAAGGAATTTTTAGAATGTTGACTGTAATGTTAATATGATTGTGAATGTACTCTTTTAAATGTAGATACTATTTTATCTTTTTATCGTATTTGAGACATTTGTATGATGATGAGCAAATACCATTAATACCAATAATAATAATAAAAATATCAGTTGAAAGTTTTCCTGAAGTACATTCACAAAATAATGAAATGTGGTGAATAATAACACCCAAAATGGAATCTAATATTACAACAGACTTTAGGCCAAGTGAGGTTACGTAAATTTGGAATATTATAAATAAAAATGTGCTCTCCGTGTGCTTTCTCAATGCTTTCCCCAGTATTACACCCAATATGATGAAATATTATATGAATAGATAATGTTTTAAAACTGAACTTAGGCCAAGAGAGATAATGTAAATTTGGAAAAGATGTTATGAGAAGTTGAACTGTCGAATAGTTATAGTTACACCAGTCTATGCTGAGTCACTCAGTGCCGATGGTCTTGGTATAACTGGAAGGTCCAGCACTTTCATCCCATTCGAGGCTATACTGAAGTACTGATGTCTGGGCCTGCTTATCCCTCCAAGAACATCGTCCTGAGGTGAATGGAGACTAGACTGCTGTCACTACAGATACTACAGTCTCAGGCAAATATCTTGGTACAACGGGAAGATCCAACACTGTTGTCTCGTCACTTCTAATTGATCGTAGAAATGGTTATCGGTGAAACGGGATGAAGTTGAACGGTCAAATAGTTATAGTTACATCAGTTTATGCTGAGTCACTCAGAGTGCCGATGGCCTTGGTACAACTGGAAGGTCCAGCACTTTCGTCTCATCCGAGGCTATATTGGAATACTGGACAGTCTGGGCCTGCTTATCCCTCCAAGGACATCGTCCTGAGGTGAACGGAAACTAGGCTGCTGACACTACAAGGTCTGGCAAATAACCTGGTACAACTTGAAGATCCAACACTTTTACCTCAAGTCAGTTCTATTTGATCGTAGAAACGGGTACTACTGGTTATCAGGTGGAAACGGAGACACTTCAAAAGGCAGTAACAAAATCAAAGGTGTTCTGGGTTCTGGGATCAGGTCTTCAAAATGGCGGTGGGCGACATCAACTTAAAATCCCCATTACAAGCACTCTTCGTGATTTATCCAAATACGACTACTCGAGTTCATCAATATGACTATTTCAAGTCCACAAAAATCATCGAAGATTATGCAACCATGTAGAATCAATTAAATCCACTAATAAGTGATAAATTATCGAAAATTGATTACATGAGTATCGTCACACACCTGCCCTCACGAACGCCACACACGGAAGGGACCCTTGAAGACGAAGCCGGAAACAACCACTAATAAAAAAAAATTATCTTCCTTTCAACTTGTGGTAGTTCATTTTTGACAATGTCAAATGTCAACCATGGATAGAAAATATTTTCGAATCTTTTATTCAAATGGAAATTAGTAAACAATGAGGATTATGTATTGTTTGCGAGAATCAGAGGTCGGTTATAACTCAAATCAATCATATGACCCTCAGAACAAGGACAGAGATTCTCAGCATAAGGTGCGTTCATTTGCACGAAAGTGCGACAGTTTTAGACAAGTTGCAGATTACACTACACGGCTCTGCATACACTTAACCTCGTAGAAAACGAAAGGACCTAAAGTGAAATTAATTAAACGTCAGATCTCAGATAACCTCCAAAATTTCTTCACAACAATCAACAATAACAAAGAATAATGAAATGACTGAAAGAATTATGAATCGAAATATAGGTAAGCTAATATTGAAAGATAAATAAAATGAAAAACATTCAGAACAAATACATAAGCGAATATACCAATAACAAGAAGCACAATTCAAGACAATGGTCGATATTGCACACTATACAAGGTAACAGATAGTCACATCTGCACATAGATATTAAAATTTGATTTTGAACCGTAACAGTAAGCCATAAAAGTAGTCGTTTTTTTGGTCAGATATTTGTCCCAAGTGTTCCACCCAATGGAAATTTTTTGGAAGAGAAGCGGACTTTCGACATAGTCGAGATGGGTCTTCAAATATCATTATTACTAGTGACATGATAGATTCAAATGACTGTATGAGATATAGTAATCAAGAAGCACTTGGGTTGTTATTGAGGAGAGAGTTAATAATTGAAGAATAAAACAGGTTTATCTGGTCCTCCAGAACTAAATTGATTTTTTCACATAAGTGTTTCTTAATTTCTGTGGATTTTAATGTATGATTCCAAACTTTTAGGTTGAATGTGTGTTATCAGTATTTGAAGTCTTTTTTCTAGTATGGGCGAACTTTTGAATCCTTTCTTGGTGAAACGGCCATGATATTTACTTCCAGAGCTCGGATAATTCGACCCTGCTTTCTTGCTGGTGGACCATGACCTTTTTTTTGCATCGGACTTCTGAATCTGGAAATGAGCCAGCAGCTCCTTTTCAAATGGTCAGATTTTAGCAGTTATAGCAGCGTTTTTTCCTGTCTTCTTCAGATTGTATAGTATACAGGGGTATTTACATGAGAGCAGTATTTACATGAAATATGAGTACTATGAAGGAGTTGACTTTTAATACTATTTTTTTTTATTTTTACTCTATTTAACAAACCAATTGCATAATACATTTTATGTAATCATTGATGGGTCTCATTTTTCTATTGAACGCTAACCACAATTTGCTATTTCTCGTACTATGTTATCTACCCTCGTAGCACATTCCTTTCAAATAACCGTCTCGTCGCCTAATCTGGCCATTATTGGCGATCTCCCGGGAAGCACGTCTGACGGATATTGAGAAAAGGATACTTTTCATTCACGCCCTTTTCTGTTCTAATGGAAGTACCGGCAGATTTGCTCGGAGGGCCTTAGGCGAGAATAAAAGGTTTGGCGGCCACGACTTACAAACTAATCAGTTCTCTTGAAGAGACTTTTTCTAGTGGAAACTGATGAATGGACTTTCCGATCTATTGGATATTTCATTCTTCGGAATGACAAATCTGCCAGGAAACATTTTCAATTGCTCTACGTGTTGAGGATTTCAAGCTGAGGTGATATTTTTGTTATACAATGTGGGTGAAGAATATGTAAATCTCATAATGGAATATTATGTCGATTTATGAAGGACACACCACTCGACAGAAGGCCTTTGAAATAAAATTATAATCCAATTTCAGGCCCAATGCAATCAGGGGGGGCGGTTTCGCGATCCTTGTAAAGGCTGGAGTGCCACATATACCTTCGCCACAAAAGCAATGCTCCATCGAGCATACAGGCGTACAGCTTGCATGTGATACAAAGATATATGTGGGATACAACGCCCCGGATAAAAGGTTCAATGCAATGGATCTGGATAATCTCCTCACTAGCGGACATAAAGTGCTGCTAGCGGGAGACTTTAATGCAAGGAGGCCTGAGTGGAACTGTGCCAATCACCCGAATGCGAATGGAAGAGTGCTCTGGAACTACTCCCAGGATAACGAGGTGATAAAAGACTTCCCTAACACCCCAACGTATTTTCCCTGGAATGGTCAGACTCCTACGACAATCGACTTGGTGGTGAACAAGAACGTCGTGGGCATCTCAGAGCTCAAAACAGCCCCCAAGTTGATTTCGGATCACGATCCTGTACTCTTTACAATCAAAGGTGGAATACCCCCTAAGGGGGAAAGAATCATGTAGGATTATCACACCACTGACTGGGAGGAGTACAGGAGATTGATGAATGAAAAAACATTATTAACACCGCAAATAACCGCGGACAACGTGGATGCAGAAACTCGGAGGCTGATAGAAAACATTCAGAAAGTAAGAGATGCCACCACCAGGAAGAAGGCCGTAAGAGAGGATAGAGAACTTCTTTCAGACTACATCCTAGGGCTCATCAAATTAAATAACAAAGAAAGAAAGAAATGGCAGAATATACGAAACCCAATACATAGAGAAAATATGATGAACCAGGGCATGAAATCAACGATCACATAAAAAATCACAAAGATGAAGTCTGGAAGAGGAAACTCGAAAACCACAAAGTGGTCGACAACTCCCTCTGGCGGATGTCCAAACGTCACAAGGACATTCCAGCCGTGGGGAATGGTCGGACACTGGAGATGGCCGATCCAGTGAAAGCGGAGTTATTCGCGGAGTATTACCAGAGCACATTCAAGACGAGCGCCGACTCTGCTGTGGAGCAGGAGGCGGTTTCTAGGGAAGCCAGAGAGTTTAGAGAAGCCCCGAGGGCAAACATCAACGCTAGGACCTTCTCGAAGCTGATGACCAGCTTCGAGGAGGTACAGGAAACAATAAAGAGGCTCCTTAGAAACAAGGCACCAGGAGTGGATAAGATTAATGCAGTCCTACTCAGGAATCTGCCAAGAAAGTCTCTCGTACAGCTAGTATATATAGTCAACAGTATTATAAAATGGCAGCACTACCCGCAATGTTTGAAGCAGGCGGAGATTATCCCAATCCTCAAACCGGGCAAGCCGGAAGCAAGGGTCGAGACCTATCGCCCAATCTCGTTGCTGAGCGCCATAGCCAAGGTGGTAGATTGAATCTTACTGAAAAGATTTGTGAGCCTGGAAGAGAGGCTCAAACTCATCCCGGCGGAGCAGTTCGGGTTCCGAAAGGGACACTCAACCACCTCCCAGGTAGCCCGAATTATCCACGAGATGAGGGAGGGCTTCCAACTAGGCCACAATACAGTCATGTTCCTGCTGGACATCCAGAAAGCCTTTGATACCATCTGGATAGAGGGATTAGTCATGAAGATGCTAAGAGCAGGCATGCCGGAGTGTATGGTGAAAATCCTAGACTCATATCTAGTTAATAGGACTTTCAGGGCTGAAGTAAACAACGCCAGCTCAGCAGTGAAGGTAGCCGGAGCAGGAGTGCCTCAGGGATCGAGCTTGTCCCCACTTTTGTATTCGCTATATACGCACGACTTTCCAATGCACGGAAACACGAGCACGGCTGTCTATGCCGATGACACGGCAATATACGCCAAGTCATTCTACAGCGCGACAGGAGCGACCCTGGTGGAAACGCATTTGGAGACACTTTTCGTGCCGTACCTAGCGAAGAACAAAATAGTGCTGAATCCTGACAAAACAGAACTCATTAATTTCACAAAGAAAAGAAACAATGTTGAAATCTTTGGGGGAATTAGGGTTCTGGGAAATCTGATTGACGAGTCCGACGCCGTGCGGTACCTGGGAGTACAGCTGGACAGAAGACTAACACTCATAAAGCATGTCAAACTAGCAATACAGCGAGCAGGAGCCGCAGTCAAAAGGACGTATCCACTGATTGCGAGGAACTCTAGGTTGGCAGTGGAAAACAAAATACTGCTTTACAAACAGGTCATCAGGCCAACGATGACCTATGCCTGTCCAGTATTTTGCAGCCTTGCCAAGTATCAAACGGTACGACTTGAGAGGATGCAGAATAAAGTACTCCGTATCGTCACGAATAGTGATAGATACATTCGGCTGGTAGATTTGCGAGAGCTGGCCGATACTCAGTCCATAGAAGAGTACATCAAAACCATCTCTGATAAGTTCTATCGTTACTTCATCCTCGGAAGTCCATTGACAAGAGATATTACAGCAGTCAGAGCCCACCATAACAGGCCAAGAAAGCATGGTGGACTCATTTACCAGGCATTGGATATTTTCAATGAAGATCTAGAAGCCGAGCAATAACCAGCTCAACAAACCATGTTTTAAACCCGGTTTTTTCGTTGTTTTTCCGGGAAATCCTTAGGACACTGAAAACTCGATAATAAAAGTCCAATAAGTTCATGTTTTACATACGAGCCAAGAAAACCCCTCGCATAACTAGGAGGAGGCGGGGAAGACACCACTGAGACTTAGCGAGTACGGCAGAGGATAACCTACATAACAGCGTAGGGCCTGCCATTGACCAGGTATGAGCAGGTTTGCCCAGCCCTCTGAAACACTCAGACAAGCAGGAGCGAACTATCTCTGTAGAATGCGGTCAAACTCCCTCCTTTACCCCATACCCTGTGGCGAAGTGATAGTTTTACGGTGTTTTATTTATTTATCTGTTGTGATGTCGCTATACAATTTTATGAAAACGTATCAATATACCCTTTTTGCCTTTGCCATAATGCTACGATTAACCTTAGCAATATGTGACATCTCAATAAGGAAGCTTTTGGAGATGATGTTTGCTGATACCTAATATTGGTGATAAAATTTAATGTGAGCCTTGGCATTTCAGTAATAGCAGGTGGTGAGACAGAATTGAGAAGGAATTTACTGGGGGCATGAGAATATATTCAAGTATATTAACCACACGCTACGCCATCTCTGAGAGAATAGATCAACCGGCGTTTCGCTACGCTATAACCTCTCCAATTTCTCTGAAAATTTTTGGTTCTTCACTTTTCGGTATTAGCATTTATTCGTCTGATTTTTGATATGACAATTTTAGGTCTTGTGGTACTGATTCGACGATTTCAATTCCTTTGACATTCGAATATTACGCTTTGCAGACTTACAGTATTCTGTTATTATATTTTATCATTTTCATAAGATGTTATTTCTGTAATTTGACGGTTTCACATTTGTGTTTATTCCCATTTTATGGTTTTACTGATATTACTTCTTGTAATTTTTCAGTTCATCAAATTTTGGTTCTTCAAACCTCTGGTGTGATCATTTTTGAAACCGGGGATAATTCGATTTTGATAAAAATTGGTTATTGTAACGTTTTGATTTTAAAAAGTTATTTTTCAATTCTTTTCCATTTTTGTAAAATTATATTCTTTCTAGTTCGATTCTCCATGAAATCGTTACTGAACTTTGTTCGTGCGAAAGTTTTGAATCATAGACTATTTCGGATCTATATTTTACCGTCTTTGTGGATTATATGTAATATTTATTCAATGTGCGTTGCAATTTCAATTGTCTGGATGATAACATCCTCCATTCTCACTCAATGAATCAATGTTCACCAGTTTAACCGGCAACCTCATAATTTTTTTCAAGTGATTACAATTTCATAATTTCATTAGATAATTATTATTACTACAGTAATCCATGTTCATTGGTACAACCATCAACTTTGTCATATTTTCAAAGGGCTTCTCATTATCTCCTTCAATACATTCACCAGTACTATTTGTGAAATCTCATCAATTAGCAACAATGATGATATTAATTTCAGAACAAGTAATATACAGTGAGCACGTAAAGGTTGGAACAAATTCGTTAAAAGTTTGAGAAAAAAACTGAGAAACGTCGATTTTTTTTTCAGTTGCGCATTTATTTGTCTATTAATTCAACGGGGATTCCTGCTCCCCATAACTATATTATCAGTGTCGCCAATCTGTGAGATTACACAAACTGAGAAGTTGAAGACTGAAATTACGCTGCACTTGAAAACTATGGCGAAGTTGCCAGGTGAACCAGTCAACATGGAATTCTCGTCCCACTAATATCATGGTTACTCAGCAATTGCAATCTACTCTTGATAGATGGTGAAGTGGTCGGTTGAACCAGTAAACATGGACTTGTCCTAATAATGATTTTATGGTCATATCAATATTATGAAATTGCAGTTCACTTCAAAAATATGGCGGAGTTGCCGGTTGGAATGATAAACCTGGATTTCTTGTTGCTCAAAAAACAGTATTTCTGTTCCTCATAATTATTAATATCATCAGTGTCAAATACTGTGTAATTCACGACTATGAAAATGCAATGCACCTTAAAATATGGAGAAGTTGCCGGTTAATCCCGTGATCAGAGATTTCTTGAGTAAGAATGGTGAATGTAAGTAATTAATCCAGACCATTAAAATATGAATTCTTGGTCCTGGTAATGATGTTATCGATATTGCTAGTCGGTGAAAATACACGCAAATTATGGCTAAGTTGCCTGATGAACCGGTGAATATGAATACTAGTCCTGATAGTTATTCTGCCGTCCTTAGCAAAAGTACCGTATCTAAAAAAAATGAATATTGAGATATTGGATTCTGTAAATTTGATAACCTATGAATTTTGCGTTTTACCAAGCAAAAATGATGTATACTCGCGGTTTATAGCCAAAGTCAACAAATAATTTTGACGTATGTACAAAAGTTTGAGAATATCCTTGGTATGAAGGTCGGCTCTACAGAATTCTAAGCAAAATAGCAGATAGCAGATACGGCATTTCAATGAGAACGGGATTATTATATTATGAGTGTGAGTATTGTTGGTGGAATTAATTATCAAGACCATCAAAATTGCAATATCCTTCAAGAATATGGCAAAGTTGACCCAATGAAAATGGATTTCCTGTCGATGAACACGGATTCCTTGTCCCCATAATTATACTGTAACTATTGCCAATCGGTGAGTTACAAGAAAAGTCTGTAATAATGGTGGTGGAGTACTAATCAAGATTATGAAATTGTAATGCACTTTTAAAATATGTTGCCGGTTGAATCGGTAGATGTATTATAATGATATCACCAGTGTTGCCATTAAGTGAGATTATCGACATCAGAAATATGGCGAAGTTGCCGGTTGAACCGGTGAACTCGATTATTTTTTAACACTCAGCTAATGCTTATTTATGAACTCATCAATTACAAAGATCTAGGTGACCTTCAATATGTCCTAAAATACAAAGTGGAAATCCATTGCACTGGCTCACGTAAGCTGTTCAAAGCGTAGACTGACAACAAAACGAGTGCTATTTAGTACTGATTTTCGAAAAGAACAAAGATAATTATGAACTCTTGAGTGAGGAGTATCAAAAAAAAAGAGATACATTGTTTTTCTGCTGGGTTAATACACCAACCAGACACTGAAAGTAACTCCCATTTACGTAACACCCCAAAGTTTCCTAATTACAGTGTTCACACTCCGAAATCTGTTATAATACTTTGAACCGGAAGTTTGGCACAACCTCTCGTAAATGCAGATATTATGAGAGGGCATGGTCATTGCATGCTCTTTCCAGATAAACTCCTTCTCGTTTCCAAGAAGTTGCGCTCGAGTCTTTCAACCAACTTCCGAAACTGTCAATGTAAAGTTTGCTCCATACTCTCTTCAAATATTCATCATGAACTGAAATTGTATTGTACATTCATGTATAATGCAAGATAAAATGCACCATAAACAAGGTGAGTCAGAATAAGACCGACAAACTTTTTGTAGAGATTTAATAATGATAATAATAATAATACTCCCTCATAAACACTCGTAGTACCCAAAGGCATAGCCTGTGCGGGTAGAGGACGTTATTATTATTATTATTAATCTATTATACATCCCCTCTGAGATATAGGGTGTTGAAATTCAGAAAAAAATATTAGCAATATTTTTTTGAAATTATACCATAGTCCACCCGTAAATTCAGTGTTGAGAAAAACAAAATCATATCAAAGTATTACTTTTATTCCATGAAACATAGACATTTAGTGAAAAAAACCCACAGCTCTCTACTTCATTCAACTATAAAGAAAAAATAAGTGGAAAATCAATTTCAAAAACACTGTTGTCAATAATAGATAACATGTACTCATTTTTAAGTTGAAAATAGGTATTTGTCAAAAATAATCCAATTTGGCATCTGCACTTGACAGCCTCAGCCAGGTAAATTATCATTCATTAATTTTGCAGCTAGGTTACGTGACCGACAATTTTTTTGGAAAATTCTGTATGTTTTCATAGTAACCTATGAAAATGAAGGCATCTGATGGGCTCAAAACAACAGTTATAACATTTTCTACGCCCATTACTGCCAACTGTAAATTTTTACAAAAACTAATTTTAAAAATCATACACCCAATGGTACCTCACCGACACCAATTCTAGATGTTGTCAAAGGGTGAAGTAAATCACGATTGGCTACGTCGATTCAATCCATACAGACATCTTCCTCATAATATTGAGTTTTGAAACCATAGAAGTTCTTCAACTCCTAATTGCTCCTGCTCAATTACCAAAAGCACCGGCAGAAACAAACCGTCACAGAAACTACATCACTGCTGTCCCGTATACTCAGCACAACAAAGAAGCGTGAAATAATTTCGAACATTCCAATACTAACTGGTACTTCGCGGTCTGAAGTTGGACGATTTCAAAGCATATTCATATCAAATGAACTTCAAACTATGTTCAGAATATTCAATGAAACGGTGCATATTTATATTGTTCAACAGGGATTGAAAACGTATTTTTGTTTCACGAATATTATGAAACAACACAAACATTTTTGCTTGAGTTTCATATGTAGGGTTTCTGTATTGTTATTCAGAATAAATCCAGGATTGAACAACAACTCTACTTTCAAGGGTCACCTTGATAGTCCGGTCTATTTAGACATTCGAAGTTCCCTATCTTTCCCCTGTAAGGAAAAAAATTTATTCAAGGTCAAAGGTAAAAAAAATGATTTTTTCGCGATTTTCAGCAAAACGATAAGTTTTATCATAAAAATATTTCAAACAAAAATTGTAGATCATAAAATTATCTACAAAAAATTAATTGATACTTTTTTTTCTAGGAGCCACCGTTTTTGAGATATAACGATTCAAAAAGTTGTAAAAGTTGTAATCGTCATAATATGCACACGTTTCCTCGCCACCTATGAGGTCGTGTACTTATCGCGTTTTTTTTGTGGTTTTCCCAGTAGGCCTATTCCACGGGTCAGTTTTGATCCTGTTTAATTTGAAACTATTGAAAAATAATGGATATTAGCAGAGATTGAAAAGATAAAAGCAATTTAAGTTAAAAAAAGTAGTGAAATTTAATCGTCCGAGTAGTAACTTTCAAAATCTTCTTCTTGTTCTTCTTCTTGATCTTCTTGTTCTTGTTCGTCTTGTTCTTCTTGTTCTTCTTGTTCTTCTTGTTCTTGTTCTTCTTCATCTTCATCCTGAGTGCATGTAAACTGCGTTAATAGCGATGTATCGCATGTTGCCTCGTTGGAATCAAACGGATCCTCTACTGTTGGTGATTCAATATTAGAGCACAACCGGCCTTGACAATGTGTACATGCCGGTACAGAACAGTCCGACTTTTTTGCAACCACATTTAGCACTGCATCCCTTTTTACAGTTGCAAAAAATCGAGTTCAGCAGTTTTTCCGGCGCAGGTGGAAGTAAAGTATGCACTGGTTCTAATAAATTGTTGACCAACTTCCAACCCCAGTCTGTAGGGTCTAGCTGATAACCAAGCCACACTTGAACTTGGTAATATACCCTAAAAAGATGTTGATGAGCAGCAACTGAGGTTGGAGGAAGACAAGCTAATTGTACTTGTTTTTTACTTTTGGTGTTTTTAACGAAACATGCATATCTATACTTATCTAAGCAGGTGGTTTTTTTAGGAGAACTACTATTTTTAAAAACTTCAGCACATTCAATTAAATTTTGTTTCTCAAATAGTTTGAAGACTGATATTTTACCCCTCCTGTAAAATGCAGATGTTGTATCACAGCCAGTGCGTGTAAAAATAGTACATGATTTTGACACTTTGCAAAAGTAGATAAACTTTTTGATAATACTTTTTGATTTCCGATTGATGTTGAGCTTTTCCTGGTTTTAAGAAGAAAATCTATATCTTCACCAACAACAATAGTTGTATTTGTCAAATTGAATTGTTCAATTGCTGTTTCAATTATCAATTTATCAGCATCATTATTAGCTTGTCTTAACAATATATTTTCATGCATATTATGACGATTACAACTTTTACAACTTTTTGAATCGTTATATCTCAAAAACGGTGGCTCGTAAAAAAAAAAAATATGGATTAATTTTTTGTAGATAATTTTATGATCTACAATTTTTGTTTGAAATATTTTTATGATAAAACTTACCGTTTTGCTGAAAATCGCGAAAAACTATTTTTTTTTACCTTTGACCTTGAATAAAATTTTTTCCTTACAGGGGAAAGATGGGGAACTTTCAAATTTTGTTTTTAATGATATTTCAAACAATCTTACCGATTTTCAGCTTGGTGGGAATTTAGGTAACTTTACTCTTATTTTTTGGTCTAATTAATAGCATCTCACAGCCAGACGAATCCGTCAAATGTCTGCATCTTCGACACCTGATAGTACTTTCCAGTTAGAATGGAAAGTTCAGGTGTTGGATGAACATTATGGATAGAACTTTTGATATTTACACCTGAATTCTTGAAAATACTAACTCTTTTTATAAATGTTGGGTTGCAAAATAAACAAGTGGATCAATCAAAAACGATAAAAGGAATTGGTCGTGCAATCTCTCAGATATTATTTTTGTAAGAATTTTATAGATATTGAGGCAGGTAATCGGTCTGTAGTTCTTAGCTCAGTTCTATGTTTTCAATTTTGGGTATTAAGTATGTTCTTTCATTTGTCTGCCAATCCAGAATGCTTTGGTTGTTGTTAATCATTCTGTTGTTAATTTATATGTGCTGTATGGAGCTTTTTCAGCCAAAATTTGGTTATGCCGTCTGAACCTGGCGATTTCTAATTGACAGTAATTCCAATGGCTGCTTTTACCTTGTTTTTGTCGATGTTTCTTCTTATTATTATTATTATCATGAATGTTATTCTTACTAATATATTGTTTTCGATTCATCTACTTATTCATTTTTTAAACAATCATATTAATAAACCGTTATTTATATTTGTAAACTTCAAATTAACATTTATAAAAAAGATAGTGTTTTCAAGAATTTGGGTGTAACTATCGAAAGTTCTATTCATAGTTTGCTTCCAACACCTGAACTACCCCATTCTACCTGGAAAGTACTATCACGTATCAAAGATGCAGACATTTTCACAGATTCATTTGGCTGTGAGTAACTATTATCCATTTCCCCTCATTACAGAATGCTGGACCTCGTTATGAAAATTTTGGAAAACATATCACATATTATTGGCCATCAGATATATTTGGAATCGGTTATTATCGTTTCTCTTCAAAAAATATCCGAAATATGTCATTTTCCGAGAACATAAATTATTCTAGCGTCATCCTGAGCATGGAAAGGTGTTTGGAAGATCTTGGAATTTGTATCTCATTCCATAGGCACTGTGGAGCAGTGTATGAAAAATTTTTGATAACGGTGCCTATTATAACTGAGGAAGACCATTTCTCAGTCGAGTTCTCTGCATTGAATATTGAAATTACATCCCAACAAGAGAGTGAAAATCCATTTTCAAAGCTTTATATCTCGAAAACTGTCTATTTTTGAGCTTTGCGGCTATGGACACTTTTGATCAGCTCATAACGAACTGCAACACACCAAAAATTCAGCAAAATTCACGGAAAGCCATTTCCCATAAGAAATAAAAAATTGTTGAAATGAAAATGACATGAAGGATGACAGATCAAAATTCATAAAATAGATTATGCATACCTACAAAGTGGAAAAATAAGAAGTCAATATAGTTATTAACGTTACAAGGCCGATATGTAGCAAATAACGGATGAGGTTTAATATTGTAATCAGAGGCGTAGCCGAGGATTATAACAACCGAATCTGTTATTTGCGTATGGGCCGTGTGTCGTTCAAGACTTTTCGTAATCCTGCTGAAGGATTATATTTTGATTCCGAGGAGAGAACCGGCCGTCGGCCTTCAAAAAATCTTAACGAACGGAGGCTGTTAAAATTAACTTTTCAATTGTCATCTGAATATTGTAAAATCAAAATAACAGCATGAGATTACGAAAATAAAATAACAAGACAAATTAATTTTTATCTGAATTATGGTGTTAGATAATAGTTGATGAGTTTCATGTAAAGAGGTCGATTCAGATACTTGAGAGCTCTTGCAGGGTTTTTGAAGCACATTCGATAGTTTTTTCATGAAGAACTTTAGAAATATTCCCACTGCCTGTTATTTTAAATTCATAAAATTGTTGCTGGGTATTCTGTCTAGCATCCTCACCAACATCATCATTTGAAGACTTGATTGTATCGTATCCAAATTCATAAAATTTGTATATAACTCTTGATCAATGGAAGTAAGTAAGTAAATAGTATGACTGTAGCTTCGGAACTGGCTTTCTCCTTCTTCTCCAGTCTTAAAAGTGCGATTCCTTGTGAGTCTCTAACGTGGTATCATCCACAAACTTTGCCGAATCGGCCATTATTCAGCAGATATTTTTTCAAAGAATAAATTTAAATTTTCTAATTTTACTGTCACCTTGTTCTGATATTTTGACGGCCTTTACCCACACTTTCTTCTGCTTATATTAGTCTTTTTTTCACGAAGAACTCTAGAAATATTCCCATTGTGTTCGATTTTAACTGAAAGCGAAAGCTTTTTGGGTACGTCTAATGAAATAACTGAAAATATTCAATAATATCGAAAATAATCAAATACTGGAAAAAATATGTGTGAAGGTACTTGGTTATGTCAAAAAAGATACGAAAAGTGTGAGTGCCATGGATGATTATTCAAATATTGAAGGAGATATGTCTAATTCCACAAACAAAATAACGGATGAATGTGATGCTGAAGAAGCAGTTGTCAATAAAGAAAAAAATAATTTGACTGTTCCAAAAGTGGAAGTTTGAAAAGAATATATTCATCATCAGTTCAGAAACAGTATAAGAAACCAAATGATTTCAAATTCCCAACTAACTGAAAGCCGATTGATAAAAATCTTGAGAATCAATCTTATAGAATATAATGAATGAAAAGCTTCTGAAAACAATAAAACTCATTTCGTTATAACAGTAGTGTATGCACACTACATTTATTCTGAAATAAAAGAGCATGAAAACATCGATTCCAAGGAAAACATTGTGAAATGTGCCCCAAGTCCCAAATACAATTCAATCACAATAAAAATTTGTTGGAAAGCTAATAATCCCTGCTCAAACAGAAGTAATTGCCATAGGAGTAAAAAAACGCTGTTAATCAATTCTTCATTGGCAATATTTAGGTAAGAAGGAACATAATTTGTTAATTTTCTGAAGATTTTATTATATTTTGATTAGAATCCATGGTAGTGCATTCATAGTGAAATGATAAGGCTGCAATTTTCAAGTTTTTTCAGTTGATGATGCATCTATCTCATTTCACCCACATCTTGATTCAAGTCTAAACTTTTGGTAGGGGCAAGGAATTACTAGTTAAATAGTATCGTCAGACGTTAAATCCATTAAAGCAATTTTTTGCCCTTGGCAATGTGGTTTCGTCTTTAATTGAATCCAAATATGATGAAAAGTTAGTGTTTCATGCGAAGCTGAAAGAACATCGATGACATTCTCGAAGTGTTAAAAGAGTCTCAATTGCCATTGTTTTCTTTTTTATAATTTCATGTACCAACCAATTACATGATGTATTCAGTCAACTTTCACCCTGACTTTGTCAACAATGTCATGTCCTTTGTCCAATACAGTTCATCCTCATTTTAATAAACAGTATTTCTACTACGGAAAATCTCGATAGCGTTCATCGAAATAGGAAAATCTCGATATCCTACCCCTGAAGGATTTTGCCGAAAAGCAATACGTTTCGAAGGATAAAATCGTTGGAACATTTGGAATTATTGAAAGCCATGAAACTACACAGGAAGATAAGAGACAGAGATTTCGATACTCTGTAAGAACCGGTTACAGTCTCGAACAGAACGGTGACATAAGAATTACAGGATATCGTCGGGGAAATAAAATTTAACGATGTTATAACAATGGACGGAATGCATTCGTTACCCCGACTTCAAGTGAGAGAATCGGAATTAACCGATGCATAGTGGATTCTTTTTGGATTGTCTGTGAAAAATGCGTCTAGAGGCTTTGTCTGAGAAATGCCAATGTACCTCGTGGAACTAGCTTCAATCCAGAAATGACCACATGGAATTGGAAGAGATTATCCGGCTGGAATATTTTCAAGATTGTGGCACTTCAACACGGTTAAGTATGATTAATTGAAAATGGATAAAAATCTGTTAGTAACATCAGGAAAATTTTCAGAGAAGAATGTACCTGGAATTGTATAAACACAGTCCATGCTTTCGCTCACATGCGTGTCTTCAGTATTATCTCATTTTACAATCGCCGAGAGTAGAACAGAAGAGAAATATTTCAATTCGAAATTTCACTAAAGAATTGTTAGTTTCTTCAGAGGTTTGAAGATTTCACATGTTGATCAAAAACTGACTCCTACTTGACGTGATGCTAGAGTGTGTCCCAGTTTGAGTGGCACTACCTCTGTATTATTTTATTAAACAATCGATTTCGAAAAAAAAAATATTTCGAATATTTTGTGCTCGATGAGATCTACATTTCTGATCATTTATTTATCTCATTGCAGTTTAACACGGCCAACTATGATCAATTTAGGATGCAAAAGATCTGTTGGAAATATCAGGGACATTTTATATCGGAAAACTAATATTCTCAACACGTTGAGAACTCTCTGAAACAGATGTGTTTAAATGTTCACTTCAATATTATAAACGGGGCGTTTGGTATTGAGAATGAACGCTCCTCGAACAAAATTCATATAAAAAGAATATTATAATACCATGAATATTTTGGTATATCCTTGGAACAGTATTTAGTGCTTTTTATGCTTGCACATATTATCATATAAAGGGTTTTGTTCGTACTAGGTTTTGATTTAAATTTTTCAGAAATTCTGGACGCTTAGAAACAATTGTGATGTTTTCTACTGTTCCTTTACAGTTTGGTAATTCTTATGATTATATTTTAATCAATGAAACGAAATAACATGGAATCGTGAACCAAATGAAATTTTTCACTATTGATAATGAAACAAACAAACTCGTGAATACACTGTGTTATTTTTTCATTCCTATTTTAGCATTCTTCATTATCCCTCCACTATTTTCTATACATTTTATAATTCTTCTTCTGCTGTTTCACAGCCACATTTTCCAAAAACATTTGGGGTAATGCTTGGAAATGTTTCCAACATTTTTTCTTGCAGTTCTGTTCAACTTCAAGGCCTAGACTCATACATGTTCTGCTTCAAGATACCCCTCAAGAGAAATCAATTGGGGCCAGGTCTGGAAACCTTGCTGGAAAAACTGGACTATTGTAACTTATCCATTTTTTTCTGAGTTTGGTATTCAACCAAGCGCGAACTACTTGTCTAGCATTATAAATGCTTGCGCTATCCAACTGCAAATTAATTTCCCGTTGTAACTCTATCAGAACTTTCTCCAGTCCACCCCATAATTAATTATTCAAGAAACTAAAAACATTCCTGAATTCGAAGATAGCGTCTTCGAAAAAAAATGGCCCTATATTTTTTTTCCAATCCACCACACCACAGGTTGTTTTTCTGGGAATATTGCCGTTTACAGTTATTCATCCAGTGGGAGTTTTCGGTGATCCAATAACAATAGTTTTGAGAAGAATGTTGCCTCATCCGTGAATAATAGTTTATTCAGAAAATTTGGATGGATAGTGTTCAAATATTGAGTGTGGAGGAATTTTGATTTAAATGGAATGACTATTTCCTCTTTCAAATACTTTCAAATTTCCGTTAACAGATTCAATTGGTTCACGATTTTTTCAATATTTCTTTTCAATAATCAAAATTTAATCATAGGAACTACCAAACTGTATAACAGAATAAGCTGAAAACATCATAATTCGTATTGATTGAAAGTTTGTTTTAGAGGAGGATATTCGATTATTGACTTCGACTTTCGAGAATTAAAATTTTCACGGTCTCATAATGGAAATTTTTAATTCAAAGTAATCTGTACAAGTGTGGAAGGGCAATTATTATTTACTGTTGAAATTCCCAAAAAGTTATGTCAAGAAATCATAATTCGATTCACAGTATCCAAGAATTTCAGAATGATTGAACCTGAAACTAATTAGTTTACAGTGCAAACAACACCTTGTGTATGATGTGTACAGAAAAAGTACTGAATAGCTGCTTCAGGGGTTCACGAAGATATTCATGATATTAGAATATTCTTTTTTCATTGAATTTGTTAATGAGACTTTTATTCTCATATAAAACACTCTGTAGATGACATCGAATGATATAACTGGCTGATTTTTTGTATTTGATCATAATTGGCCATGTTGAAGTGCAATGAGGTAAATGAATAATCAGAAA
Organism: Chrysolina americana; assembly: GCA_958502065.1. Taxonomy (NCBI): domain Eukaryota; kingdom Metazoa; phylum Arthropoda; class Insecta; order Coleoptera; family Chrysomelidae; genus Chrysolina; species Chrysolina americana. The sequence goes on along the minus strand of OY293415.1, from coordinate 70,382,689 downwards.
TGTAGATCTAAATGACTACTACATGTTGAAAAAAATGTTTTTGGAATCAGGCATGAAATAAGAATATATGGAGTTGGTGCTGCTCAAAGTGGGACACACTGTATAAATCTAGCATCAGGTCAACTAGAAGTCAGTTCTCGACCAAGGAAAATCCACGAACGGCGATTGTAACATGATACAATACTGCAGGAGTGCATGTATACAATAGCATGTATATAATTCTACACTTCATTGGCGTTTCTAAGGGGGTTGTTGTACAAAAAAGTTGTTTGAATCGTAGCTGACAGTTCCTAAATTTTAGAGGAGCTTTCGCACATGAAATACCAGTATCCCATTCAACTTTCGATAAGTGATGATAGTTAATTATGTATATTGATAATCTGAATTGAGGACTGAACAGTTCTCGAAGAATCAGACATCTCGAAAGTTACTGGCCTACATCAGATTTTCATTTGTTATTTCCAATAGAGCTACTCCCTATGGAAAAATACATTTGTTCCATGAACCTCTGGGTAAAATCGCCACTTTCTCGTTTGAAAGTATCATTGTGAGCGACACAATATTTCTCGACAGGAATACTTGTACAATATCTTCCAAAACGTCCAGGATGAACACCAAATGATTATCATGAACACAAGCGACCCCATAAAACAGTCAGATCGTCTATGCAACCCCTATTAATGGATATCTAAATGGAGTTAATGTTTCAGATCTTGCGGATTCACTCCATCTAACAAAGATCTGAACTTTAAGAGGTAATAATTTTTTATAGCTGTCCGATGTCCATTATGTTTCTCTCCATTTTGCTGGGGTATGGATTTATAAAGGGTTGGTCTCAGTGAACGCTCGTAAAGGACGGATTGGAAAACATAAAAGAGGTTTGATTTCGGAGAGGAAACGGAATCTTAAGAGGACTTTTTGATGAAATGTTTGGAGTGACGGAAAATATGATTGTTTGAGAGATGCAATGGATTGCAGTCTACTTGTAAATGTGAATGGAAGAATTATTTACATGTTTGAAGTAGAACCTCACAAACAAAACGGTTGCGTTTCAACTAGTTTTTCTCGATTTGAAAAATTGAATTTATTTTCGAGAAATGGTGTGGAATGTAATAGATCAAATATATAATCGAATAGGAATGAAACGTTTGATCAGAAGTGGGACATAGCAATATACCAACATAATGAAAGTTGAAGGATTTTTTTCTTTTTGTGAATTCTCATGTTGAATTCATCACTGCATACAGAAAATTACTGCTCTATTTCCTCTGAAGGGTTGGGCCTCAGTCCAATCTTTCTATTGAAGAAGAGCGTAGCTTACCACCTCCAGAACTGACTCCGGATCAGGAGAAAGAACTGTTGAAGTTCCTGGCACAAAAGAAGCAGATCAGGATGAGACAACTTAAGCAATAACCTCAAAATAAAACGCACTCGACTCCTAGGATTGGGAAAAACTCAAGAACTCCTTCAGATACCAACATGGTGGATTGACGTAACAAAAGCACAATAAGTGACTGACAAGCTAGGTTTGACATCAATTTTAATTCGTCCGACCAGTTGGAACTGATACCTCAAATGACGAACAATGAATCTACCCTCCAAATTGCCAATCTGCTTGGAACAACGTTTAGATCCGTTCAAAGGGCCCTCCTCCGAGCTAACACTGAGGATATTCAGTACCGACCTAGGAAACCAAAAAAAGGGAACAAAGATAATAACAACTTCCGCTCAAGACTGCCTTATTGAAAGATTGGTTCGGCGGACCCAGGCTTCAACCGCCCCCAAAATTAGTCGTGAATTGATCGATACTAGTGGAATTCAGTTTTCAAGTCAGACAATCCTACGCCGGATCTTGGATTACATGCGAGGATATGATCAGCCAACCCCTTAATGAAACATGTTCATCGAGCAGCAAGGCCATTGTGGGGAGAAGGTCATCAAAATTTAGGAATAGCAGAGAATAGTATATTTACGGATGAGAGTAGGTTCAACTTGTTTCGAAAGAATAAGTGTATGCTGGTATGTTGAGGGATGGAGAGGGAGAAATGAAAGGTTTCTGAAAGGAAATATGGAGGCAAGGGTGGCTTTTGGAAGTGGAGGAGTGACTGTGTGGGGTGGAATATCGATAAATGGGAGGAGTGAGTTGGTGATTCTGAGAGAAGAGAGTATGAACGGTGAGAAGTATAGAGATTTGTGTGTGAGAGATCGTGGTCCCTTATGCCGCAAATATCGGCGACAACTTTCTTCTCGTTGATGACGATGTGAGACCGCATAGGACTCACATGATCAACGAGTTTTTGAGGGATCACCTTATTGAGATAATGGACTGGCCGTCTTTCTCTCCGGATATGAATCCGATGGAGCATATCTGGAGTCGTATGGAATTATGATTGAAAGAAGGGAAAGGGCGGAGGGGTGTTTCAGATTCGGGTCACCTTTGAGGAAACCCTTCATCTTCAATCTTCATCGTGTGTTAATTCTCATGTTCATATCTCTTCTTCTAAAGTTTCAGCTTCAAAATGAGGCTGAGATTTGGAAAATCAATTGACGAAGAAAAAAATTACGACTACAGAACAATTTGGAAAATGTCTCGAAGTAAACAGCTCATCTTCATGCCTCTGCTATCAAATTTGAAAAAAAAAACACTTCTTTTCCATTTGGGATCCTTTGAAAATTCCGAAATTTTGTACAGATGCAGGTAAAACCCTGTAGCGATTTTATGTGAAGAAGATTAACAATAAGTATACCCAAATTGGTTAGTTTTCGAGTTCTCAATTTAGCCAAAACCTTCTTGGGTAGACGAATCAATGTTCGTATGAGTAACCCTAGACAGGAAACTTAAGTTGCAAACATAGAGGGACGCTACAAGTGACAAACGACGCGATTAGCGGGCAGAGGCGGAGGCGGAGGCGGAGGCGGAGGCGGAGGCGGAGGCGGAGGCGGAGGCGGAGGCGGAGGCGGAGGCGGAGGCGGAGGCGGAGGCGGAGGCGGAGGCGGAGGCGGAGGCGGAGGCGGAGGCGGAGGCGGAGGCGGAGGCGGAGGCGGAGGCAGAGGCAGAGGCAGAGGCAGAGGCAGAGGCAGAGGCAGAGGCAGAGGCAGAGGCAGAGGCAGAGGCAGAGGCAGAGGCAGATTATAGAGGGGACTTCTCACAACGGGTCTTAGTAGCCATCTTTTTTTCTTAAACTTTGCGAAGTCAGTATTTTTTGAGAACATCCCAAAAAATTTCAGACAGCTAAGCTCACTGGTTACCCTGACTGAAACACAGGATAAAGGAAAGTCTATAACTGCAGTCCGTTGAAAATAATATCTGGGTACGAATATGATACCCAACGAATAATCTAACACATTAAGTCCCCTGGTATAGTGTCACTTTATCTCAGTAGGGACATCCTGTTTAATTTAACAAAATTGATAGCAATCGACATTTTCTATAAAAATTATGTTTGAATATGAAATTGCGTACACTGGAAAGTAGAAAAATAAACAATATAATTTTGAAACGAAAACGACACTCCTGACAATCAGCTGGAATGCCAATCCAGCATGCAGCATTTGCCGACATTCTCGTTCTAGCCAGACAACAAAACATACTCTGTTCCGCTCTTAACTCCGGAATATAAAGGATATTACTGAAACGAATTGCGTCAGTAAAACGTCACTGGAACCCAGGAATTGGTGCTCGCTATTGTTGCAAGTGTTTTATATGAATAAAATATTATCCACTTTTATTTCGAATGTGCCTTACGAAAAAGCATAGAGGAAAAATTCCGAGCGGATTTTAGGAAACATTCGTTGACATGATTATTTTATTAATAGTAGATTATAGATTGTAGAGGGGTTGTACAGAGTAGGCCAAATTGGAAATTCAATAATGGTAAGTCCTGTTTTCAAACTAGAGAGGTGGAAACTGATTGCTGTTTTGAGGGTAAAATTTTATGACAAACTCATTGGTGAAAACCGCGTATCAATATCAACCATCGTTTTCAAGTTACAGAATGTAAATGTGAATTTTCGAAAAGTTGCTGTAACTTGTTTCCTGTCAAAAATTTCTTGTTTCTATGGAAACATTTTTTGAGCACCTTTTAACGTAGAATTCGATGGTGTGAGTAACTTGTGTTTCCAAATAGGATATCCATAGTTATTGATAGAATGAGACCCCCTGTATATTCCTGATTATTTCAATATAGCTTAAAATTATCTTTTCAAAAATGTGGCACACTTGATGTTTTGCTAGAGTCATCTTTGAAATTCAGAGCTTCTAGGTTTATTTATGTAGACTGTAAAACGAACACTTTGAACAAGTAGGCTTCGGACGACGCGGTGATAAAACAGAAGAAATTGTTCAGTAGTGTTGAGAAAGTTTTTCATAGCTGTCATTAAAACTTATAGTTTCAATAAAACTGATTTTATTTTGACAATTCTTGCAACCAATCGAAACCATCAATTCAAAGCATTCATGTACGTTCAGACCAATCACAGCATTATTATAGTGGAAATTTTCTACCTTGAAAATTGCCGCGGGAATTTTTTGTGGTATTTCGTTTTTATTATGTGACAACTGATACTTTTGATCTGATGTCTGTCATCAGTTTGCATGAAAAGTGAAAAATGATTCGATAACGGTTTAGTACATCATCATTCATTGAAATTATAAGAAAATCAACGAAAATGCATGTAAGAATACTATTTTGAGTAACGTGTCAATTTGGAAATAGTTTCAATTGATAACCTAGGGACAGATAGAAAGCAACAGCTTTTAATCCAACAGAACAAAACAATGATACGGAATCCTCCAGCCAAGGATAAAACCTCCATAATGATTGTATATTTCATGATGAGAACTTCAAATTCCAAACTTCATTCTGTTTATACTGGTTCAAGTAAATTGTTGAAATAAAAATGTTATATGTAAAGAGAATAGGTCTATGATTGGGGCATCAAAAAATAATCTATGGAATACCACACGAGAGTTCGATAAAGTAGAAAATATATCTCCAGATTTCTTCTAAAACTTGTTGCAATTTGGCAATAGCCACTCGAGCCCTTCGGGCTCTCGTGTCTATTGCCTGACAACAAGTTTTCGCAAAATCTGTCAAATTATTTCCACTTTATTCTCACTCTCTTGTGATATCACAACTGATAACAATTTATACTATATTGACTGATAATAATGATAAAGAACAAACAATAAAACGTCCACCAGCTCCTCCTACACACACGCGACACCTTTACTGAACGTTTTTTGCCGAATTAATTAGTTCAATAGGAGTGAAAGAAGGAAAACTTTGCATCACTGCCGCTCCCGATTCGTATCTAGAATTGATCGGAAATTTAAAAATAAGATTTTTCTTTCCCCTTGGGTAAAAATCCATAGGCGTTAGGTCTGGTGATCTGGCCGACGAACGGTTGAGTCCTAGGTTGACTATTCAATTATTACCAAATTGCATCCAAAAAGTTGGTGACAATTGCAGTGTTGTGGTCCTGTATGGCTTGTATCTGTGCTTTCTCAAAATCCGCCTAACGTTAGTTCTTGGTAGGCCTGTTGATATTTTCAAATATCGCGTTGACGTTTTGGGATTATTTTCAACAGTTCCTGAAATGACTGTTTCTTCCAACTTCTCATCCCTATTTGATTCATATAATTCTGGGCTTTTCTCCTCCCGTGATGCAAATGGCTTGCTGTTCTTTTCTTTCTTTTCCCGGTTTGTATAAAATAGACTATCATATCCCATTTTTCATAACTCTCAAATTTCATTGCGAATGTGTTTGGAAATTGAACAGAAACAACTAATTGAAAAGCGTCTTTACTGCTGCTACGAATTGTTGATGTTTTGGTGGTACCACAATTTACTACCAAGCAAACACTAGGCACGAATTGAAAACATCGGAGAAACTTTTCTTCTATAATAATGAAGCTACCACAAAGGTTGATTTAAAATAATCTGAAAGTAATGGGAATAAGTAATGAGGGCCATGAAACTGTCTTCGTGTAATATCTCTGTTCATCTATCTACAGATAGGAGAGAATATGGTGTTTTGCGCGCATCCGCCAAAAACCAAATTTTTTGACAAGCTACTGAACTTGAACCAATTTGGGCCAATAGTAACTTTCGCTACTCTGTATTCATAACATTATCGATAAAAGAAACTTACAGTACCCAAGAAACCGTATCATGTTCCATGAATGCTCATCTCTTTCACTTTTGATATCAAATTATCTACGCCTGATTCTATTCCCATTCGTTTTTATCCGAGAAACAGTCATGTGGGAAAAGCTGCTGTTCTTGAAGGCGATTACGACCACGTTTAATGAAATATTTAAAGGAAATATTGGCTAATAACGGGGCGCGATACGTTATAGGTGGCCATTCATCATGTTTGCTTTTATGTGGATTTTCGTTCGAATAAATCGCTAACTCTTCCTGGTTTATGTGAAAATAAACAGAGACAGTTGCTGTATTTTATTCAGTATTCCGCTTCGAATTTGGACAGGAAGCAAGGAAAGTAAGTTATATAACCGATTATTTCTTAACATTTCTTGCAACCAATGAATAGCATCAATTTGAAACATTCATGTACGTTCTCTTAATCCTTCTCTTGTTGTGTTGTTGTGAGTTTTTCTGTCATTTCATTATGTCGAATTACACAGTTGACATTTACATAAATATTCTTTATTATATTGATTACTTTGTTCTCGATTCCTCTATTCTCTAAGATATCCCATAACTTTAACCTTGGCACCTTGTCGAACGCTTTTTCGAGGTCATTGAATCCTAAATATACATCTTGCTCTTGCTAGAGCTCTTGTCTGCAATTATCTTCAATGTAAATATATGGTCTTGTGTACTTTTAACCTTCCTAAAACAGATTTTTAATTCTCCTAGCGTTGTCTATAGGTCTTATTTTTTTATCTACAATTTCCTCATGTATTTTCATCGCTGTGCTAGGCCATAATATGTCCCTATAGTTTGTGCAATCATACTTATCTCCCTTTTTGAATATAGGGACAATCATTGCTACTTTCCAGTCATTAGATGTCTGCTCTTCGGCCATGCTTTATTAAAACGATAGTTACTCAGTATTTTTAGTCAAGTTTCTCCCATATTTTTTCAGTTGTTAATTCGTCTTCTCCAGGTGATTTTCCATTTTTTGTTTTTGTATAAATTCTTTAATTTTTTGTGATGTTAATTTATTTCTTAGTTGTCATTTCTATCTTGTGGTTCTTTGTTTCTTTCCGTTTCTTTTCCTCATCGTTGGTGGCCATCTAGTAGCTCTCGAAAATCTTATCTCCATCTATTCATTATCTCTTTGTTTTCCCTTATAATTTTTCCCTTTTTATTATTTATGCTGTTTACCTCCGGTGTTTTCTCTTGTCTTGGTGTTTTTACCGTTCTATAGAATAATTTCTTGTTTGATTTACTATCGACTTCTATTTTTTCTTCAAATGCTTCCCACTTTTTCTGTATTGTCTCAACTACTAACTCTTTTACTTTTTTCCTATAATTTTTGTACTTTTCATAGTACTTCTGTTTCATTATTCAAAAAGTTATCCATTTCTTTTTCTTTATCTTTATTTTGTTTTTTATTTCTTCTTTCCTTCAAGCAGTTTGTTTTTTATGTTCGCTTTTTTAGTAAGTCCACATATCTTTGTCGCCACTGATAAGACCGTGTTTTCAAAGTAGTTCCACAAAGTCTCTAGATTACTATGTTTTACTGATTCTATTGACCTTACAAATTTATCTTCTTGAGCCTCTTTAAATCTCTTTGCAATGGTGTTGTCTTCTATTTTGATGAGCTTTAATTGATTCAAATTCGACAATTTATTTGTTATGCATTTTACTTTTTCACTTCTTGTAATTTCTCTCTTATTTTTGTTACTAACAAATAGTGGTCACTGCCAATTTCTGGCCTATTCTTGATTTGGTGCCTATTACACTTCTTGAGAATCCTTTTTCCACTAAAATGTAATCAATAATCGATTTTTCATTTCTACTTTAAACTTCTTTTGTATATTTGTGTATAATTCGATGTTCGAAAAACCCACTTGTCATGATTAGGTTATGTAATATACAAAATTCCAGAATTATCACTCCGTTATTGTTCCTGATATATTTACCATGTTGTCCTATCACCGTATCACAGTTTGCATCTCTTCTTTCTGCTCTGCAGTTAAAATCTTCCAATGTAAATATTTTTCCTTTTGCTTCTCCTGTAATTGTTGCTAGATCTTTCCATAATTTGTATTTATTCTCAGCTGTATCATCTCCATTCGGTCCGTATACTATCATGACTTCTTCGTATTCTTGTCACTGATTTTTAGTTCAACTGTGAGTATTCGCTCTGTCCATCCTTTCCACTCGTGAATTTTTTCTTTAACATTTCTATCAATCCTTGTCCTTTTTCTTCTGTTTCTGTTATTGCTAGTATCTTCAATTCACTTTCTTCAAATTCCTCATCTATCCTTATCCATTTCCTTGTCGTTTTTTCCGTTCATCGTGTTTTTAATTAACTTTTAGTTTTTGGAAGCGTTTCCTCTATTTTTTGTCCCAGTCCACCATGTTCTTCGATTCATTTCCTTTGTGGCTTGTACGTGGCAATAGGAATAAATGGTTGATATTTAAAATCAAATCTTTCTAATAGTGTGAAAAATTAATCATAAGAAAATATAACTCTCTCAGATATTGTTTTCCACCGATCATTTTCAAACGCTATTTTCTTATGACGATAGTTTACTTCTATCAGACTTTCTACACAAAACCTGTTTAAATGGCTCGAAAGGAAGTACATCAGCGTACACCTTCCATTCTCCCCGAAATACCTTCAAGTACATGTTTCACCCGCTAATTGAACGTACGTTTGTTGAAAAATAATAAAGGACGCTGGAAACTCCTGGAAGTTATATATCAACTGCAATGCTATTATAATATGGGGAAACTCTAGATTCTTAACAAAATTGTTTATTTTACAAAAAAAAATAATACGTCTCATCTTTGGGATCCATAAACGAACTTGTAGAGACTACTTTTAAGAAAACAAAATTTTAACTCTTCCCTGTATTTATATTTATAAAAATATCCTATTCGTTAAAAATAATTTGAAGGACTTCATTAAAAGTGCTGACAAGCATAGCTATAAGACAAGACATGGTAATCTTCTTCGAATACCTCCTCATCGGACAACTTTCTATGAAAAGAGTCCATCGTATACAGGTATACAGTTGTTCAATAAACTACCAATCGCTATAAGAGAAATCCAAAATCTGAATTTATTTAAAAAATCTCTCAAAGATCTCCTGTTGCAATACTCATTCTATAGTCTGAATGAATTTATGGAATTTAGCACAACGTGTTCCTGGCAAGGACATTGAACATGCATTTCATTTTATGTAGAAGGTGCAGTGAGTATCGCTACGAGATAAATGGGGGTTGTTGAAGAGGAAAAGCAATTGTACGATTTCAAAATATGATTTCAAAATATGAATATGAGTCATTTTCATAACGCATCCATTATTGAATGAACGAAACGAAAGAAACGATACTACTTAAATTTCTTTTTCATTGCTTCTGCGGAATATCCAGCATGTAAGATATGAAACCTATTAGTGTTTATTGAAGACAACCGAAAACCAAAAATTGTTTTATTGACAGAACACTGGCTGGTGGAAGATGAACAATGTCATATGGAAAATTATTTTATTTGTTCCCAATACTGTAGAAGTTTTGGTTACGGCGGGACCATGATATTTCGAGGGAGATTTTTTTAATGAATACCATTGAATACGAGCAGCAATTCAAAACTCAAAATAAATAAAGAAATTAAGTATTCCGACAGAAAAAGAAAATCTTGGACCACCGAAAAATTAAGTCGGTAGAAATCAAACAAAATCTATATAAAAATTTATTGAGAAACCCAAATGATGATCAACTCCGCTATCAATATAAATTGGTACTATAAAAACAACCTGACTAATCTACTGAAAATAACAGAAGGAAACTACTATAAACAATAACAATTGTTTGTGGAATTTTATATAAAATATGAAACCCCCACTTTAACTAGTATAGTCGTTGATAATAAGAATATAACAAACAAAGAAGATATAGACAATATTTTTAATCAACACTATGCAAATATAGAGAAGCGAATGTGAGAAAATATAACTAAATCAAATGCACCATTTCTCAATAAAAATATAAATTATTCAACAATGTTCATAAGGTCCACTTCTTCTGGAGGAGTGTAGATCTGATAATGAGAACTGGAGAATGATAAAAGCCCAGGACAAGATGACATCACTTCTAAACATATGAAACTCATTGTAGATCAAAGAACCTCTTACATTCATAATTAATAAAATACTGGAAAGTGGATTTTTTTCGGATACATTCAAAATAAATATCATAAGACCTATAGTCAAAAAAGGCGGCAATAAAAATGAGGTACTGAACTATAGAACAATTTTTTCTATGAATACACTTGCAAAAGTAGTCGAAAAATTTATAGAATAAAGGGTGGTGGAATCTTAGAAGTCAATAATTTGATATCAAGTGAACAATTTTGATTCAGATCAAAAAAATCAACTGAAGATGCATTAATATTTCTCACGAACTATATAGTTCTATGGACGAAGGTTGAAGTTCCATAGGTGTATTTCAAGATCCAATCAAAGCCTTCGATACTGTCAATTATCAAATTCTCATTAACGGTATAGAGGACTTCGGTATAAGAGTAGTAGTACTGGAACTATTTCAAAATGATTGCCTCCGTCCTTTCGGGAGCTATCGCGAGATGTTGGTCTGAGATCCACTCGACGATGGTGTCTATCGCTTCATCCGCATCGTCTTTGAGATATTTGCTGGTCCAGGATTTGACAACAACAACCAAGTCGTCCACGTATACCGCTATGTAGCATGCTTCCGTCAGTTCTATTCTCAGAACACCATAACAAAAAATGTTCCAAATGCATGGTCCTGAGTCTTATTTCCGTTGGAGATTACTCTATTCCACCATTTTTATTATATTTAGGCCTATTCCTATTCTGCGCAATTTTCTTAGTTTCAGGCTCCAGGTGGCAGTTTGTAAAGCATTTCTGATGTCGGCGGAATAACCAACCTTCATGGCTGTGTCCACCACCCATTGTGCAGCATCTGATTGAAAAAAATGCTTCTGATGCAGGTATCTAACTGGAAGAAAGAGGAGTACGAAAAAGCAATTTTTCAGGGAAATATACAACAGTTATCCGAGCTGAACTGTTTGTGATTATAACTGTAGCGATGAGACAAGAGATTGAAGAGGGTCAAGAAGGTTTAAAATGGAAGATTAGGAGAAGTAATATTGTCGATATGTGAAAAGAAGGCCTATTTGCCTTTTTGTTGCAGTATCAGCCTCCCTACATGATTAAGCAATAGGCCGCAGTTAGTTATTACCAAAAGGGGGGATTGGGAGCACATTGGGCACCGCCTAATCCCCACCACTGTGATCAGTTGGTACACAGATGGCTCCAAGATAGGTCAGCAGGTACCGGGGAAAGCGGAACTCTGTTCAATCAGAATAGTGATTGAACATCTTAACAATCACCTCAACATACCTTTATTCTATCTCTCTATACCTAACTTAGTGCTCTATATGCATGATCCATTCTTGAAAACATATAAGATATTGTTATAAGAAATAAAAGTTATATAAGAGTATTTCAGCATAAAATTACTGTCCGTTAGAGTAGAAAATGAAATCAGTGATGAAGTTGGGTATGGTGGAACCAAAGGAACCGTTTCGGACCTCATCTTTTCCAGAATTATAGAACCGAATATTTTTTAATGTTTTGACGATACTGCAATTTTCTTTATAAAACAAATACTGGACACGAATTGAAAACTTCAGTGGGCTCTCTTTTCTATAAATGGTGCTTTCCTTTTTCCGAAATCCGAGCTGATACGGCAAAATTCCTCAAAGAACATCTAGTTCATGCTCAAGACGAACCCTGATCAGACGCTCAAAAAAATTGCCACGCATTTCTAGAAGGTATATAGTTCTAAACTTTTGGGCCTCGGCACTTGGGGATTCCTTTGGAACGAGAACAATCCTGGCTTCTTTCCATCCAGTAGGAAAATCCTGTCTTTCGGGAAGCCCGTTGAAGGTATTAATTGTCTTCTCTTCTCCTTCACCAACTCCGCCGTAATTCCGTTCGACCCTGGGGACTTGCTGGGCGGCTTGCCTCAGTTTGTCTGTCATAGACTTCTCCTCTTCTTCGATCGTTGTACGGCCGTTTCTCTTCTGGTTCATCTATGCAGCCCCCGACTATGCCAATCATTTCCGCGGCATCGTTGAGTGGATGTAGGACTTGCTAGCCCCTCTAACTCTAACGAGGCCGTCGTTATGCACCACAAGGTTGATCGAATGAATCCGTTCCTCTAAGTATTTTCCTCTGGCGTCCGTGATGGTTGATACCTATGCGGTTGGTTTGGCATTAAAATCACCCGCTAGCATCTTATTCCTGTTTTCCGTCCTAACAGGGTGGCGTCTTCCCGAGTGACCATTACCAGCTCTGTCTCATTGGGTTCCTGATCCCTCAACCTGAGCCACGAAGACGCTATTTGCTTGGGTTGGAAATGTGGGGGATAGCGTGGTTAATTAGTAGAAACCTATATTCCTGCTTGCTGGAGATTGAAGTCGGAATCCTGAGATCAAAGCCAGCGGTTCGAGATTAAAGTTGGATCCCCGAAATTGAAGCCGGCCCCTCGACATTAAAGGGGGACCCTCAAGATTAAAGTCGAACCCTCCAGGTTAAAGTCTGACGTCCAAGATTAAGGGCGCACCCCCGAAACTGAAGTGAGATCCCCGAGATTGAAGTTTTGGCCCGACTTTGAGGTCGGGATTTAAAAAAAAGAACAAGTGACCTTTCTACGCTTTCGTACACTTCCGTAGTCGTCATAAAATCTCGAGTCTGTGTGAACTTGGACATGGAAAATTTCTGTCTCTCTGTTTCAATGGATAGGTGAATATGGAGCAAGAATGATTCCGTTCACAACCCGGTATAGCGGTCGCGATATGCCAACTGTATAACCACGGTTTGTTGGCCCATTTATCTCCCTTTAAGTTAGTTGTCCGCTGAAGCCAGGAGATATACGGAGATAAATCAAATTTGTGAACTTTTTATGCTCTCTGCGAATCTGAAACTAGATTTATCGTTAAGTTCATGAACGAAAAAATATTCCTCTGTTTCTACACAACTCTTGTGTTGCCGATATTTGATATCTACAAATTACGCTCGTATCTGAATGGTTATTTACTTTTACTCAGCTATTATTTCAAGCCACGACGTTTCGATCGTTGGGTATCTACAATCGTTTTCAGGCGGAAATTGAGGCGAATATTTTCAAATTGTCACCCTGTACATGAAAAACTACATACTGTTGGACAGACAATCATATGCATTCTGATGTAATCTATGAACACCAATACTTTTTCAAAAAAACAGCAAATTCTTGCGGACTGTTTCCTAGTTTTAACGGATTAATTGAATATCAAAACGATTATATATTTATTTAGTAAGATTGTGGGATACAAACAGGTGTTAACCCAATACCAGTATTCACCAATTCTCTGAGTATATTTATCTCATGGTTTACAACTATTTCTTGAAAACTATACATATCTATACCTGTATATATTTAAATAGAAAAATGTGTTTAGTACAAGTTCTGAATGGGGATATTGACAAACAAGATATATTCAACTCAGAGCAAAATCTATTAAAGGTATCACTCAATCTGGGAGTGATATCTAGGTGAGCCCTGATTCTAGTGCTTCTGGAAGGCACGTGGAAACCCACTAAATTCAGAAGTTGGGGAGTGTCATACATATTTCCGAGAATTCTGCAGATGTAGACCAAGTCTGTGATTATTCTTCTTTGCTCCAATGTCAAAATATTGAATGAAAATCTTACTGAATTTACATTATCAGTATCAAAAACACCATGTACCTTCAAGTTCAAATACCTTATGAAACTACTTTGTATCCTATCAAGTCTTACTTTCGGTGATCAGTAGCTAGACGGTTAGATGCCGGCCTTCAAAATTAATTATTCAACATTTTTTTTTGTCTGATACATTATAAATATAGAGGTAAATGAAAGGTAAGAGTTCAGTTTTCTGCCAACATCAAGAAGAAAGAAACTGTTCTTCCACTCAAACCATAACTAAAACTGAACCTAAAACTAAATAACATAACTACTGACTAGTATACAGTGAACAAAAAAGCGACAGGAGAGCAGAGAGCAAGAGAAAGAACGAAAATTGGAGAAAGATGGGAAAGAAAGATAAAATGTAGGAAGAAATATTTTTTATTATACAGAGGCAGCAATTTCATTGAGTTATGTATCCGCTAGATAGAGTGACAATGCTGTGAGAATTTTTCATTTTTTCCAATCAGTTTTGAACGATATTTTCAACTTTGTGGTTCACGAAAGTATTCAATCATTGTTTTTTTTTATGGAGCTACAAGTTCTACTGTAGTCGGTTATTTTGAAGGTGTTCATGTAACTGGCAATATTAGATGAAAAACTTTGTTTGAAAATTTCCTTTCTATGTCTTAGAATAGTGATCAAAAAAGTTTGTCGAGTATTTATATCATGTATATCTCTCCTATACAGGGCAATTCAAATTCGAGCCCCACCATTGGGATCTCCTAAACTACAGGAGATACGTCGAAGCTTAAATTGGGGAAAAGTTGCGTATTCTGGTGCTTAACAAAATACTGTTTTGAAACTTGGAAAATTCCGAGTATTTCCGGAAATATCGGGAAAAAACCGAAAATCGGAATTTTCGTTTTTATTTTTTTCTATCGTTATTTGACAACATAGCTGAAAACCAAAAGTACATTTTCGTTGATACATTTTTTTCATGTTCAGATTTACTATCCGACGTTTCGTCTTCTGGCATTCATCATCAACTTTTTTTTCTGTAATGGGCGCTATATTGTTTTTGTTATACAGTAAAATAGTGATTCTCATTCTGATTTCATTGATGTACAATTTGTTATGATTTGCACTTCTGAAACTACAGATATTAAAAAAAACAACTTCATCTGAGATGGTCATGACTACATCGAATAATTTTGTTTAATAAACACTAGTTGTCACTCATACAATAGTTACTCACAGTAAATCATCAGGTTGGTTTCAATAGCTCTTTCAGAAAAGCAACCATGTTGTTCTTCAATTATTTCTATAAACATTGTCTTGCCATGCTGTAATCCAACACCCTTTGTGAGATATTATTTTTTATTCGAATAGAGGGACTCATGAATTACAACTCAAATGTGATGAGTTTGTTTCTAAGATAGTTCAATTTTGAATTAGAGCACCCTATAGCTCAAAAACTAGTCATAGGATTGATCTGTGAATTGGACTAGATATCAGAATCTACAGCATATCAAAATTTGAGCATAATTAGCCGAAAACCAATTTACGTACTAAATGTGCGGGGTCCTTTAGCTCGTGGACAAAAATCTCTGATATTCAAGGAATCCAATCTTCGAACTATAGCTCTTTCGATTCATCCAGAACATGTTTGCGTTATAAACTAAACCACTTCGTAAAAATTGTCCAAACTGCAGATTTTTGAACTGTGCTTGCATTTGCCCCTCCTCTAATACTCTATCAGTAATTATTTCTCAGTTCCGATTTACGAGTTCACACTCCATCATGCCATTATACACGGACATATTTGCAGGTAGATGGCACTCACATATCGTTGAATGCTTGGTTGGGTGCTCAAATTGCACCGGAGCTCTGCACGTTACGGTTGATCTACCGCCTAAAATGCATATCCTGATATGAGGGAACTTTTACACCACTAGCAACCTTTCGGAAATGGGATTTGGATCTGGATTTAGTAATTGCCGGAAATGAAATATCGGAGCATTTCTCGAGTGATTTATTGGGATATGCACGGTTGTCGTTTATTGAATTTAATTACCAGTTTCAGACTTTATGGCTATAAGTGAAAGCAAGTGTCCAGAAACGTGATCAAATATTTTTTCTACATTCCACAAATTAGATCAATTTGTTTCAATTCAACTGCATAAATACATTTTTCCAAAGATACATAATATGATTATATGGTAACTACTACATAGATCAGGGGAAAAATATTAGATTTTCGGAATATTAAATGAATGAAATAGACCAAAAGGTGAGATATTTGTCAGATGTAATTCAGTGTTTGTAGTGGAAAGTAGTAACATTTCATTCCAAATACTTTTTTTGTTGACTGAAAAAATATTTTTTTTGTTCCCAAACAGATTTGAGGAGTCATTATAAACTTATTAAGTCATTGAACTAGTATTTTTAAGTACATTGATGGATGCAGCCGTTGCCGTTACCGTTAGAAGATCATTATGAAAAAAGCAAAATGAAATTTTCATGTTTTGTAAAACTTGTATCTGTACTATTTCGAACTAAATTTTGGAGACCTTTAAACAACCTCACATCTACTTTAGTTTAATCAACCTGTCTCTTTTCATACATCCATAACAGAATTAATGAACTATTAGCATTATTATTATTAGTTTATGTGTGATAACGTAGATTGTAGATTGTAAGGGTATCTTACAGGCTGTGCAGCCTCACAAACAATTCGACCCCTAAGTTCTTTTGTACGTGACCCTAGATCTATTCGGAGCCCGGAATTCCGAGACTTCTTGCAAAGTTTATCAGTTTCCTGGGAGCTAATTTCGTGAGGAATGGTTTGAAAATGTCGAATTCCATTTGCTCAGTTTGTTCGGCATACCTTTCTGAGAAATTTTGTCCATATTGTCCTACACAAACACTGTTACACTCTAGTTACTTAAGCTTATAAACACCACATTCATTCATTTTATCTACTGTACCTTTGACATTGGTACTACTTACCGTATATCCCTATAGGGCCACTGAAAGAATTGGAAAACTCTTGGGAAACACAAAATAAAACAGTTTTCAAGCCGTCCAAGAAAACAGAACGAACCCCTAGATTGTAGGGGAGTCGTATAGGATCTGCAGCCTCACAAGCACCTCACGAAAAACGAGCACTGCAAGGCCTGAAACCACTAGTGCTAAAGGGCACCGTAATTCCATTGACCAAAGAAGAAAAGTTCCTATGGGTTGTCTTCGATCGAAGACTTACATGGAAAGCCCACACAACAAAAATTGCAAAAAAGCATTCATAGCACTCGGCAGGTATATGGTAGGAACTGGGGATTCGATCCCAAGATGACCATAAGGCCATACACGAGGGTAATCAAGCCTATGATGGTGGTGGTGGTGGTGGCTAGAGACTTTTCAGTCAGGAATCATACGACTGTTAACTGGCATACAAAGACAAGCTTGTATCAGTATCACAGGGGCCATGAAAACCACCGCGATGGAGGTCATCCTGAACCTACCACCACTACATATTTACATGAAGGGGAAAGCAAGAGCTGTCATCTACAGACTCATGCAAGGGTCTTCACCCATCATCAAACTCCACGGGACAAAATACCAAAGGCTAGAAGAGCGCTAAAGGTCGACCCAACCACAGAAATGCCCAGCGACGCCATGGTTACTGAATACAACTTCAATAAAAATACGGAATCAATATACTAGAGTGAGAACACTGGGAGGGAGTAGCATCTATCAGTACAGCATCAATCTGGTACACAGGCGGCTCGTAGCCCGAAGAAGTTCGAGCCGGTATATACGGTCAAAAATCAACGATGATGATCCCAATGAGCAGCAGTACAATTCTGTATCGGAGGAATAAATGGGCAAGATAGCATAGGCCTGGTTGTCATATTCTCTGACAGCCAGGCAGCACTGAAAGCACTGAACACCACCCAAGTGAACTTCAAACTTATGTGGAACTGTGTTTGTGCCCTGAATGACGTGGCAAACCGCAAGATAGTGACTCTGGCATGGGTTCCAGGACACAAGGGATACCGAGGGAATGAAATAACCGACGAATTGGCCAGACAAGGCTCGTCAATGGCATTCTACAGCCCGCAACCCTTCTGTGGCATAGCAATAGCAACAGTTAAGAAGACAATCAGCAAATGGGTGAAAAAACAGGCCCAACGCTGGTGGTTCCCCAGGTCAGAGGCAGGCGAAAACGTTTCTCAGAATACCATCCCCTTCGCTCACGGCAGACCTACTGAGCGAGGACAGAAGGTTCGTAAAAGCAATAGTAGGCATACGTACAGGACACTGTAAACTCAAAGAGCATATGAAAAATATAGGTCTGGCGGAAGAAACCACCTGCAGGTTCTGCCAAACAGAACAAGAATCCTCTATCGATATCTTATGCGAATGCGAAGGAATATCAGGGACAAAGTTTTCACGGAAGGGAACGGAATACCCCGAGGCAGAAGGCTATGTTGAAGAGCCACTGTTAGGTATCCTAAACACACTTAAAAAGACGAAGCGAAGTCATCTAAGAATCAAGGGAACCACAATAGATCTGCGAAGGTCGCAGTGGAAATGAGCCACAGGGCCGCACTTTTACATATCTATCTATCTATCCAATCAGTTTCAGAATGTGAATGATTCTGTTTAATATCTCTCTATTATTCATAATGCTTTTGTCTAGTAAAGAACAAGGTGTTCGATGCTCTTCTTTTTTGTAATGAAGAAATATGTCCCACAATTCGTTTCGTGCGTAGTTTTTTTGTGCGCGTTTTTTTCAATTTTCTTTAGCTCCTGAAGTTACTGTTTGTTTCCGAAATGCTCGTCAAATGAAATTGACGTAACGTTATTGAGCAGTTTATATTCCTTGAATTGTATTTCACCAAAGGTTGGAATTTGAAGTGTTGCATGTATCATGCGCATGATTACATATAATCTATAAAAACGGTAAAATATTGATCTGAAATAGACTATGATTTAAAACTATCGAACCAACAAAGTTCGGTAACGATTTTATGGAGAATAGAACAGAATAGGAAATATTTTCACTGGAATGGAAAATAATTGAAAAATAACTTTGATCGTTTTATATCTTACACATTTCTATTTCTTGGATATTTCGATACTACTTTTTTTTTCGGATAATTTGTTGGTTTTACGTTTTCAGATACTATTAAATAATTTTTCGTTAGTTTTTCAATTTGACGGTTATATGATATGCATAGCTTAGGTTATTGAGATTTGCGATTACTTAGTTATATCATTTCAGTCACTTTCGTTTTTTAACGAATTCAGATCTATGAAAAATAGTTCGTACCGTTTTCGCGTATGATGCTTCATCAGGTCTCATCGGATCAAGAATCAGTTCTATATATTTCATTCTGCTATATTTAAGTTTTAAAAAGTTATTCCGATAAATGATTTTATGGATTTTACGTATTAATAGTTTTCTCCATACACATTAGATGGATTCCTCTTCGGATCAAGAATCAGTTCTATACATTTCATTCTGCTATATTTAAATTTTAAAAAGTTATTTCGGTAAATGATTTTATTGATTTCACGTATTAACAGTTTTCTCATTTATTATTATGAAAAAAATCTAGTTTTCTTTGGCCCACCATGCGCATAAAATAGACTGCCATTTTAGTAGTAGCCCTTGAAGAAATCCGCCGAAATCATGACTGTCCAATTCGCCACTGAGTTTTACCCATTTTCAAGCCAAACATGGAGAACAGGTATACCAACCGAAGCCAACTGCAGATATAATTTTCAATGAAATTATCAAAAAACCCACCTCTGTTATGACCAAAGTCCAACATATGTCATTTATCATTAGATGAAGGTCGGAGTTGTCAGTGGTAACAAACGAATGACGTTCTTCTTACCCCCATCACTCATTCTTCCATTATTTTCACCGCACATAAATAATGCAATCGAGGAAAATATAAATCGGCGTGATGACACCGCGATCCCATACTGCATACAAACATAAAACATTCATTCAGTTTATTCCACATCACGGTCTCCGAAAGCCGCTTATCGTGTATAAAGTAAAAGGCGTCGAGAATTGAAATGATTTCATGAAACAGCATAACTGCGAGCTTGATTTATTCCCAGTATTACTCTTCCATTAAAGCTCGCGTCCAAGAAAGATAAGTAGCTTACGATGCTGCCTGACAAATTATTTGTGTACATGTAGGGACTCTTTACAAATGATTTCGATAAATCATTGGGGTATCTTCCTGTATCCGAGGAGGTGTTATTATTTATTGCAGGGAGGATAACCTCGTGCGACGATTAAGATGTATCATTTCCGGAATTATCGGAGTTCTGCAAGCTGAATGTTGACGAATCCAATGGAAATGGAGAGATGAGAAAACGAAATATAATCCAAAAACAACGATGATTTATTCCAGGAGGCGCGGAGAATTACATTACAATACTGTTGTTCGTTAATGAAGAGTGGAGGTGGAGAGTTAATAGAAAATTCGCAGAATTTTGAACACTGCCTCGGGATACATCGGCAGAATGAAGTCTCTCATATAATTTGGTTTTCAAGGATGAAAAACTACTGGAATTAGTTTCCTGGATATTTGCGTTTTCCTAAAAGTACAACAAACTGCTTTCTTTATAATTGAATAACATTTTGTCACATTAGATACGACCGAGCAGAATCGTTAATGTTATTAAATATATGGGAACGTCGGGCTCTATTGTAAAGAAAATTAGAATTATACCTCACAGAATTCAAGATTTTTATCTCACCTTAGTTTCCTAATCGTTTGGCCTCCCTTGGATGTTCTGCTGTTACTTTTCTCTTCACAGGCTGGAATTGGAACTCATCGAAAAATTTACTACATTCGCAAAGTTACTCGGTACTTTCTTGGTTTCCAACTCATTGCGAATTATTATTCTCGGTCCAATATTATTCATTATATTTATTAACGATATTAACAAGGTTATAGAAGACATAAACACTGCTCATATGATTAACTATGCTGATGATACCAACCTTCTATTAACAGGTGCAAACTTACCAGATATCATTAAAAATGGTAACAAAATTATAGAAAAATCCAAAGATTACTTTCTAGAGAACAAGTTGGTTTTAAATGATGGAAAAACAGATTGTATCATGTTCAAAATCAATAACAGTATAGAAATACCACAAAACATCATCATGGATAATCAAAACATTATTTGTAACAGTGAAGTTTCTAGGTATAAACATTGATGACACTTTAAGTTGGACTAGTCAGATAGACAATCTTCGCAATAAACTGTCCTCGGTAATATACGCCATGAGAGTTCTGAAAAAAAATGTTGACCTTGAAGCACTAATATCAGTATATTATGCAAATTTTTATTCTGCCATGAGACTAGGGATAATCATCTGGGGCTCAAGTCATGGGTGGAACAGAGTTTTCCCATGTCAAAAGAAAATCATCAGAATAATTTTCAATATAAATACAAGAGATTCCTGCAGAGGAATCTTTAGGTTAAACAAACTACTAACTGTGTCAGCAATCTACATCTATAAATTGATGAAGTTTATTATCAATCATCCAGGCCATTTTGACACACATCGCAAAACACATATTTACGGGACAAGGCAAAGAAAAGACTTCGCATATCCCATTCATGCAACATCCCTATATAAACGTAGCACTGTCTATAGCGCAATGAAATTTTATAATAACCTCCCACAAGATATAAAAGATATTAGAGTTGCCAACAGATTTCTGAAATCAGTAAGATAATTTCTATGTAACTTAGAGCCCTACAATACTGATGAATATTTTCTGGCCTGCAGAAATTTATGAATCCAATTTTATATCTACAAAATCATGCTATACATTGATATTTTATACACATTTTAAACACATATTTTAAACTGTTTGTCATTGTGTTTGAAATCCGAATCCATTCATTTAGAATGTTTCATATATTTTTTTCAAACTTACATGTAAAATTTTGACGTATTTCTCATACAAAAATATTCTGTCACTCTTGTGAATGATTATGAAATACTCTGTGGAAAAAAATGTATTTGTATCTGTATCTATTATCAATTTGACAAGGCTGGAAGAGCCCTTGCATGAACTTTTATAAATGAAAAACAGGATTCAACAACACTTAAATATTTATATTAAATTAATTAACAAATAAAACAAACAATGAGATTCAATAAATGACATTCAGCAAATAATAGTTATTGAACTGATATTGAAATATAACAAGATCTGTCAATGAATGAGATTCAAATGAGGCAATATAGTTACTAACATGTGAAGGACATGTAAAACAATAATTTAGTTAGATCAAAATACGTTGACTACACTAAAAGTTGAATGAAAGAATCATAATGACTGATATGAAAGTTGATTGGAAGAATCAACTTTCCAGAGGAATGAGAAAGATTGTTTAGAAAACATTTTTTTTTGTTTTAATTCAAATCAACGTGTCTCGACTGCTCATTGGTCATTGACACAGGTACAGTGAATACACTGAATGAGATACCTCATTGAAATACAATATAACTATGGATAATTCAACAGAAGAATACAAGTGATGTTTTTAACAGTAGGGAGGTACTTAAATTAGGTGGTAAAGTTTAGTGTCTTTGAGGAACTTGAGGAGGGCACTGAACCCATTTGTGGAGACGAGTACTTCCTTTAACGACAGCTTCAGGTTATGTTGGTTTCTGACGCGAGCATACTGTGTACATTCTAATAGAATATGGCTGACAGTGAGGTGAGTGTCGCAATGTTGGCAGATTGGAGGGTTACTAGTGCTCATTAGTTCCCCATGTCGACTTCCGGCAATGGTGGAGGACTGACGGAGTTCTCGTGTCTCAAGTCAAGTACATGTGTGTGATTGATATAGTGTAGTATGTGTTGTGTTGTCTGCCGTCTTTAGTACGTGCAATCACCCGATTTTTAAGTGTTCGTGACGTCTGGCGTATTGCCTTGAGCAAGATTCCCCCTCCACCCCCTGACGAAGTCCCCACTACTCACGCCAGTAACCAGGCTGGGGCAGGGTGGATCCCTACGTAGTGGGGAGAGTGCTGGACAAGTGCGCTAATAGGAAGCAATGTCCAATAAACACACACAGAGAGAGAGAGAAAGAGGTATCCATGTGTTAGTCGCGTGTATCCGATTCTCAGTCTATGGATGACTGTTTTATTTTTTCTGCTCATTGTGGGTATTTCAAATGCATCGACGGAGGGGTGAACATTACGAAGCTTCGTGTTTGATCTGTTCCATTGATCAAGCCATTTATCTGTGATAATTCGTTTCATTCTTCTTTTGAGGTCATTTTCAAGTTGTATATTTTCTATCGATATGTTTGCTGATGAAGCTTCTTTGTCGGATTGATCTGCTTTCTCGTTTCCACAAATTCCTACATGCGTTGGAACCCAAATTAGTGTGACAGAAACCCCTTTTTTAGCTAGTTCATAACAGAGTTTATGATTGTTTTGTACTATTGGATGATTTGTATACAAATTTTTCATAGAATGAATTGAAGATAAGGAATCTGTACAAATTGTCATGGAACGATTTTCTTCCACTGCGGTCTCTAGAGCCTTTGAAATCGCATATAGGTCGCCTGTATGTACTGAACAATCTGTATTCTGCTAGTGTTGTTTGTGTTGTTGCAACAGAACAACCTACTCCATTTTCTGTTTTTGCAGCATCGGTATACAGGATAACATCAAAATGAGCCGAATTGAGCAGTTCCAGGAAGGCTTATCTTAGGATAGCTTTGGGAGTGTATCGTTTGTTATATTTACACTGAGAGATATTGAAGGTGGGTAATATTTTAAGTCAAGGTGGAATATTTGAAAAAGACTTTGGAACTGTGTGGGACAAATTGATATTATCTAGCAATGTTTTTAAGATATGTGGAATTGGTTGTAACGTTCTTTGAGTATTTTAAGTTATTTGTTGAATATTATTGAATGTATTGAATACTGGATTTTGTGGAGAGGCAGATACTCTGGCAGAGTATGGCAGAAGTAACTGTTGTCGAAGAAAAAGAGGAAGCTCATGAGCTTCACAGTAGAGGCTTTCCACTGGGCTGGATCAGAAAGCACCGAGGCAAATTCGTATGGCATTATTATGGACAGAATCTAAAGCTTATAAATTGGTTCTTGAAGCAGTGAGGAACACAGGGCTGCCATAGTCCAGTTTCGATCGTATTAAGGCTCTGTAGATTCTAAGCAGAACTTCTTCCTCGGCACCCCATTGATGATGAGAAAGGGCTTTCAGGATGTTCAATCGGCTTGCGCAGTTTCTTTTGATTTCTGGTATGTCTTTTCCAAGTTAGCGTACTATCGAAAGTGACTCCTAAGAAGTTGTAGTCATCTACAACTTTCAACGGTTCTCCATCAATCGTTATGTGGGGCATTTGAACACTTTTGATTTTGATGCCGAGAAGTTGAATCCTCTCTTTATTTATAATGAAAATTGCGTTATTCCTCATTCTGAAATTAGAGTTGAAACCAGAAGACAAAATGAAAAATTACCCGAAATTACACAAACAATACATAACTAACTGAAAGCTCACATCTGGCTTGTTACGAGTTAAAACTCAGACTTATTTAAAAGAACACTTCGAATTTCGAGGGTGGGAATATTCAAAATAGCTTGCCTCTCCTAGAATTATCAACATATGCAAACCATAAAAATTTATCAGAAATGTCCATGGGTTTATAAGACTTTCGTTTCACACTTCGATATTTAAAAATAATCTAATCTCACTAGTCGTTTTGTAACACTTATTTAGAGGGTTGGAGGTTGAAGATCAACTTGAAAACTGAACTGTAATTTGATACTTTCTGGACTAAGATAATATTAACGACCAGAGACCATATATCCTTCGCGGGTAATAATTTTAAATAACATTTTTTTGGTCTCATTGATTGCATCTATGCGTTTGCTTACAAAAGTTTGCTTCAAATAATAATTTACAGTTTTCTGTAAACTAACTGTTGTATTGGTATATATACAATACTTTTGTACCTTGTACGAGTTTGTAAAAGTTTCGTATTGGGTGGGAGCTGTATAATTCTGGGTCGCCAGATGGCTGCCCGAAAATTGCCTGTCTTTTGCGGTCTAGAGCTTCGCCATAGCACAGTATGTGTTTTATGGTTTCTCGTTCCTTACCGCATAGTCTGCAGGTCAGGTCTCCATCGTATTGCCCCTTTTTTTTGAGGTGCTCCTTCACTGATGCATGTCCTGTCAGGATTCTCCTAACAAGAAAGCAGTAAGGAATTGGATAAGGGGGGTAACAGTTATGACGCTCACTGTATATTTTGAAATGTAGAGATATTTCTTAGAGCAATCTGGTGAACTGATTCTTTCACAAAATGAACTGAACTTCGCCCTTTACTTTTGAAATATGATATATTGTTATCCGAATGTAAATAATATTGCAATTCAAAGGTAATGAAGGCGTTTATTATCATTATACCATCATTCACTATGTGGATAAGTACGTGGGATATAATTCGTTTACCGCTATTTGTGATAATAAAAGTGAATAAACTGATTTCAATTGATGAAAAGACCTCTGAATCGTCCTTGTTCATATACTAAATAAATTCAAAACGCTTCGTTTGATACGAGAACATTATCTGAGAGTGGAGCTCGGATATCTTGTATAATTTCGTCATCAAAAACGGAGTTGGGCTGGAGAGAGATACACAATGTGTATACTCGTATTTCCACCCACATGAAGCATTTTGAAATCCGCCCATTAAAAAACGAATGGAGATGGAACGACATAGCTAATTTGTGTTGAGACTTCACTTTTCCCCACCAACCTTCAGAGGCCTCCGAAGCATTAGCGTCAACCATTATTAAGTTTTTGGCGTCAGATGCCAAATGCGCCCGCTTTTTCGAGCAAATTTTATTATTTTCCCGAACTAACATATAGATGGGGGAGATTAATCGAGTGACACAAATCGTGAAATGAATTTCACCACCTACGACAAATATTTCGGTGAATTAGTATGTGTTTTATACCGGGTGGCTACGGAAGTATTGCCTACGAAATATCTCAGTTATTGTATGAAGTAGGTTTGTGAAATTTAGAGCGTCGATATAATGACATAAGAGCTAGAATTTGAGCATATTGACATGTCGAAGTTAACTTCCGGTCTGACCGGAAGTAACATCAACTTTCTTATTTTAAATGGAAACCCTATTTTTTTTTCTTTTCTCTTTATTCAGCATTCAATTCCCTTTCTAATGACATATCACAAGTTGGTATCTAACCAGAAACTAGATCAGAAAAAAATTATTATTGAAATTCACCGAGTAGGCCGTGGAAGCAAAATGAAAGCCAAAAATTGAAAAGTTGGCTATGGAATCCATACGTCACTTGATAGCAGTTGCTACTACTGTGATATTTTATTTTCATTCGTCGGCGTTATAAAAAGCCGCCAAAAAAAATATTGGAAAAATTGGGAAAAAACAATACTCTGTAGGTCCATAACTTAAATAGGATCATGCAACTTTTTCTTGCCTGTACTATTCAGCATAACTATTCCTTTCTAATGATATAATAGAAAGTAATTTTTTGAAATGAAATACCAAAAAATCCAATTATTATTCTTCAAATAACAAAACAGATTATCGCCATATGCAAAAATAACATTAAAAATAATGTGGAATGATAAATTATATCCTATAGGTTCTAGGTTAAGATGTATTTTGGAATGAAACAAAAAAGAAACGAGAGCTCTCACGGACGCTGCTATCCATATTATTTTGACGTTCGAAGTAGTGTTTTTGATTCTGCCATTCTAAAAGGGTTTGGAAATCGAAATCAGTTAGTGGAATATTCAAAAAAGGCCCCGTTATTCACGAACCGAACAAATTGACATGCTTCTCATTTATGGTGAATGTCTAAAAAATTCTTATGCCGCTGAACGATTGTATTTAGAGCGATATCCAGGGAGGCAGCAACCGTCAAGAAGGTATTTCCAGTGGCTTGAAGAAAAATTAAGAACTGAGCCTGATGTTCACGAAGACCAAGAAGCATTTGTTATTAATGAGGAAACTGAAATTAATGTATTAGCTTTAGTACAATATGATAGCACAATTTCCTCAAGGCAGCTTGGCGCCGAATTAGCTATAAGTAAGGACTCTGCTAGGAAAATTTTGAAAAAACATCGATTTAAATCCTTCAAGTATCAGTTGCATCAACATTTGTATGAAAATGATGGTGAAAGGCGCCTGGAATATTGTAATTGGTTTCTTCGACAAAATGCTGAGAATCACCTATTTAACTATTATATCTTGTTTACGGACGAGTCAAGATTTACCAACAATGGATTATTTAACAGGAATAATACAAGGTAGGTACTGTACTTTATTTGGATTATTGTCGATAGTCGAAGTGTAAAGTGCTAAAAGTGTGAACGGTCTTTTGTTTCAGGTACTGGGCGATAGAAAACGAGCACCGGTTTCGACAAGGTGGCTGCCAGGAGAGATTTGGTGTGAATGTTTGGGCAGGAATAGTTGGAACTCATATTGTTGGCCCCATTCTTTTTCCAGGCCAACTAACCGGAGAGAGATACTTTAATTTTTTAACGAATGAAATTTCGGAATTCATTAACAACCTACCAGCGGAAATAACTGAGAGAATGTACTTCCAGCAAGATGGCGCCCCTCCGCATAATTTAAAAATAGCGAGAAATTATCTTCAAAATCGCTTTCAAGAGAGACTTATAACAACCCATGGTCCAGTCAGGTGGCCACCAAGGTCACCTGATCTTATTCCGTGCGACTTTTTTCTATGGGGGCATCTTAAAAATAGGGTGTATTCCACACAGCCTACAACTCTACATGAGCTAGAAGTAAAAATTCGTAGATGTTTCCAAGATATCACGCCCCAAATATTGAGAAACGTTTTACATGAAAATATCACCAGAGTCAATAAATGTATTAACGCTGAGGGAATGCATTTCGAACATTTGTTATGAATTTATTTTATCTTTAATCCTATCAATTTGAATTATTTTTTTTCGAGAAATCTGTTTTTTTGGTATTATAATAATAATAATTGGATTTTTTGGTATTTCATATCAAAAAATTACTTTCTATTATATCATTAGAAAGGAATGGTTATGCTGAATAGTACAGGCAAGAAAAAGTTGTATGTTCCTATTTAAGTTATGGACCTACAGAGTATTGTTTTTTTCTCAATTTTTCCAATATTTTTTTTGGCGGCTTTTTATAACGCCGACGAACGAAAATAAAATATCACAGTAGTAGCAACTGTTATCAAGTGACGTATGGTTTCCATAGCCAACTTTTGAATTTTTGGCTTTCATTTTGCTTCCACGGCCTACTCGGTGAATTTCAATAATAATTTTTTTCTGATTTAGTTTCTGGTTAGATACCAACTTGTGATATGTCATTAGAAAGGGAATTGAATGTTGAATAAAGCGAAAAGAAAAAAAAATAGGGTTTCCATTTAAAATAAGAAAGTTGATGTTACTTCCGGTCAGACCGGAAGTTAACTTCGACATGTCAATATGCTCAAATTCTAGCTCTTATGTCATTATATCGACGCTCCAAATTTCACAAACCTACTTCATACAATAACTGAGATATTCCGTAGGCAATACTTCCGTAGCCACCCGGTATATTTAATCCGTATTAAGTATGAAACGATATCATAGAAGTTCTCAGGACGAATATTTCAAAGAGAATAGTTTCGACCAACGTCATATAATTGAAATTCTTTGAGAAGTGGAGTGAATGAAGACAGAGGCAGACTGGGCCGACAGCTTTTTAGCAGTGTGTATTGGAACTTGTGAACATTTCGTTCTCTCAGCTGTTGGGAAAAATCTCACATTATTCCTTAAAGAATTGAATGAAAAGCCCATCTTCATTATACCTTCGTTTTTAAAACAAAGCACAGAATTTTCATGATAATAGCACTACCGAAAAAGTTAATGTAATTCATACATTTTTAAGACCGCTGGAAAAATAAATTCAAAAACATTCATTCA
Organism: Chrysolina americana; assembly: GCA_958502065.1. NCBI lineage: Eukaryota > Metazoa > Arthropoda > Insecta > Coleoptera > Chrysomelidae > Chrysolina > Chrysolina americana. The sequence goes on along the minus strand of OY293415.1, from coordinate 70,353,737 downwards.
AAGAAGAATCAAAATAAATACTTCGACCATCAAAAACTTTGAAGGTAATAAAATATCTCATTGAAAGATCACCCAGTAACCTATTTGGAAGCACTCATATCTTGTTCACTTGATGATGTATTTATTTTGTGAAAATTCATGATGAATGTAGGATAGAGAAATTAATAATAACTTTTGTCTAATTTCAAGAGTTTTGAAGTTAGGGATTTTATTCATACTTCCAATAAGTTCATTTCCCTTCCCTTACTGCATGTATGTCGGATTTTTATATTTTCTTCATTCATTTTGTGGTTTGTTTCTTGTAGATGGTCATATCGTGCATGGCTTCACACGTTAAAAGGTAAGGACCACGTCTTCCCTTGCTCGCACAAGTCACTGACTTCTGAGGATGTAGTCGGTTAAAATATATAACAATAAACCATAAGAAGAATTATATATAGCTGTTTTTTATCAAATAACATATGCTCACGGTACCGGAGGAAGACTTTCCAATAAATTAAAAACAATTTTTTTAAATTAAATAACGTCATTTACTAGCAAATAGACGTAGGAAACATTTTATTCAACACAAAACCCATAAAGGATGAATGGAAGAATATAAATAGATCAGAATGTGAGGAGTGTTCAGTAGCTCATATGGGCCTGACTGGGAGAAGTTTTAACATAAGGTACTGTGAGCATGTGTTATCTGATGAAAAAATCAGCTGTACCAGGTGAGCACGAGGTGAGGTACGCTTCCCAATTTTTCTATAGTTTTAAAGATACAGGTTTCAAATTTGGTACGTCAATATATTACTCAAATACGAGTATTTTGACTCCATTACCGAAAATTCACCACTTCCGGTTTAACCGGAAGTGACCCTAAACTTTTTTTTTTCAAATGACACCCTGTATAATTTTTTTCATTATCCGGAAAAATACGCAATTTGTGATAACACTGTTCTTCGAAATTGTTCAGTCGAACAAAGTTGTCAAACTCAAATCATCACAACTGACGATCGGCGTCAACATTTACGAGAGGAAGGTTCGAGGTAAGATACAGCTGAAAATTGAGCTTTTCGTGTAATTGTTGCAACCATATTTTCCAACTATTATCAAAAACTTACTCAAAACGGTGTAGAACCCATAAAGAAATGCTCACAACTGCCATTTCTCAAATGGCAACATACTCTTTTCACATTGTCTTATTGAAAAATACTGAATTGTTAGATTGAAAATGGGATATTGGACGCCTGTGGTGTCACTCAATGAGAACAAAAAGTATTTAACTCCTTCACCACACAAGTAATTTATTTCCTAGATGCGCATTTCTAATAGCAATACTCTCATAACAATCTAATTTTCTGTAGTCATCAACAGATTTTATTAATTTTAAATTTTGTATATTAATTTTGTGATGAGTTTGTAATAAATGATCCGCAACACTCGATTTATTTTCTCGCGAATAATTAGCATATGCCAAATGTCTTGAAAAGCCTCTTGCGTCTTTAGGAGAGGCTCTATAATTCCAAGACCATGTTGCAGTAGGGCTGGAAATATGCTATTCTTTTTTGGCAACTTGAATGGTTAAAAAACTCTGATAGACAATTTTATTCTTTGGTTTGTGGATCTTTTATCAGATAGGCTTCTACTGCCTCTATTGGTTGTGGACAACCCCTACCAGGTAAGCAATTTACTGCTCAGTCTCCACAGCCGATTCAGAACCAGGAAAGTGCCGCTGCAAAGGACTATCTAGGCTTTACTTTGAGTTATCTGTATGTATAGCGTTGGGTTCTTCATTATAATCAGAAAGAGCTGTTTTGTAGTTTTCCCAGTATTCCAAACTCTTAGCTCTATTGAAGAGTTTTCTGACTTTTGTTCGAAGTTTTGCTAATTCTTCATTCCACCATGCAGGGCACGTCTCTTGTAGTTGCCTTTTGTTTTTCAGAACTGCTGAATTCATAATAATATGCTTTTGTTATAGCATTTTGAAGTTGTCTCAAGACTGTATCGATTGATTGGATGGATAGTTGGTAATTTTGGTACCCTGTATCCCTTAAAACGAGTTTCCGATGTCTCCACGTCGAACATTATGTGCTATGTACGCCAGATTTGAAAGTTATATCACTGGGATGAAAAACAAATAATAATGTAGAATACAGAAATGTCTGACCATAAAACTATCAACTTGAACACCATAAATTCTTGGGAGTAATCTTTGATAAAAAGTTCACATGGAGACACCATATCCAGGAGACAAAAATTTAATTGTTCAAACCGGATTAATATTTTGAAATCCTTGGCACATCACCAATGGGGAGCAGAAGAGGAAATACTAATAAGGACCTACAGATCATTAGTCCGCTCCAAACTGGACTATGGAAGTATCCTTTACATGAGTGCCTGCAAAATGCACCTCAAATGTCTTGACACTATTCAAGCCACAGCATTACGTATATGCCTAGGTGCTTTTAGATCCAGCCCGGCGGAAAGCATTTATATTGAATCTTCTGAACCACCTCTTTTCTTACGACGGGATTACCTACTGCTATCCTATTTTTCCAGGATATCTGCCCACCCACAAAACCCAGTATTCAAATTAATTGATTCCATACAACCAGCTCCCGATAACAGACCCAGAACGCCGCTTTCATCTCCACAGTTATTATACCCCATTTCAAGAAACATTAATCTCACAGTTACAACTCCGATACAACTTTCAAAAACTCCTCCATGGACCAAAACACCGCCGATACTGAACATAAGTCTAAGTAACTACAACAAGCGCGAAACGCCTAACATAGTCTTCTTACAAAAATTCAGAGAACTGATAAGCAACCAGCAGTTTGACAAAATCCTTTACACTGACGCCTCCAAAGCAGTTAATGGTACCGGATGTGCTGTTACCAAATCAGACAACAACAGAAACCCACAAACTTCCCGACCTATGTAGCATACATACAGCCAAACTTTATGGAATACTACAAGCCTTGAGGACTCCAATACAGGATAACAGTAAAGTCGCCATATGTACTAACTCCCTTTCATCAATACACTCCATGAAGAACAACTTCTCACAACATCCCTTGGTTCAAGATATCCTAGACACCAGCCACCATTACAGCACCGCGTGACTATCATATGGATCCCTTCTCATATAGGAATTAAAGGCAACGAACGTGCAGAAACAAATTTGTTCCTCCGATTTGCCAGAGCCAGAGCAAGAGCAAATCCAACTCCACCAAGACCTAAAATCAGCAACTCGACAAATGATGATTCAAACTTGGCAAACACATTGGAACACAAGCAACACTAAACTGCGTATAATTCAACCCACAGTGTCCCTGCAGAAGATGCCTTCAATGACAAGAAAAGACAAAAGTGTTATAAGAAGACTCAGAATAGGTCACTCCCGGCTCACCCACGGTTACCTTATGTCTTCTCACAATCCCCCTACCTGTGAATTCTGTGACGGCGTGAGACTTACAAACGACCACATACTTTTAAATTGCACACACTACAGCCCGACTCGCTGCAAACATAAACTCAGTGGAACCCTTAAAAACATTCTCGGTCTACCAAACCAGTTTAAAACTGTAATAGAGTTCCTCAAAGACTGTCGACTGTTCAAGTTGATTTGATTTTTACTATGTTATCCCAGATATATGATTTGTTATGAAATGTATCACAGATCCCGTGTCAGTGGCCATTAGATGCTGAGACACGTTAATTTCAATAAAAAAAAAACTATCAACATCTTCTTTGTCGTTTTAAGGATACCTTACGCAAAAAGCCACACTGATAAATTGAATGATTTGCGAAAAAATACTTCCTTCAGTTATCAAACGAAACATTATTATATACATCATTGGGGCATGTTATTCCCAGAATGAATAGGATTTTTGCCAATTCTTGAAATTGTTAAAAATTCTATGCAGAAAGCTCCACTCTTCATATTTGACTACTTGTATCTAGAAAACTTTTGGAGAAGAAGTCATGGGGATGGTGCATTTGAATAATAATAATTATTACCTAAGCACGGTCTAAACTTTGTATTGTGATGGAAGTCTGCTTGTTATTATTTTCGCAGTTTCACTGTTCTCAAAAGTTTAACACCTATCCAATTATAGAAATGACCGCGCGGTATATGAATAGGAATTCGCTGAATGTAATCCAAGCCCCTCTTGAATGCCGTGCAACCAAAACTTGCATGAATGGTAGTCATTATACGGGGAAGTTAACCCTCTGAATTGACTGTGAAATCAAACCCACGCCCCTGCAAGAGAAGCTCTTGGCCGGGTTGACTTAATTCAACTAACTGTTTACTGATACAGTAGAATGGATGCCGGGGATATAGTACGAATTTATTATGAATAATAAATAAGGTCATTTATTATGAGATCCTAGGCGGGATGGGATGCGAAGTTTTCATGTAGTTCTGGGCACATTAGTTAAAGATAAAGGAGTAAGGCAGTCGCTTTTAGCCAGGCTATCTGCATTTATATGGCCGTTACCAAGGGGATATATCAACCGTATCGAGAGACACAGATCTTATCCTGAGCGTTCTCGTGCCTTCCAATGAAATTTTCCCGATAGATAACCGAATTTTCCGCAAACTCTCCGAGCCTCCGCTGTTGAAACAAACTTACTTCAACTGCGGCTGAAAGTTTCCTCTCTTTGTCTTCAAACGTAGGTCAAATGCGATTTGCGATGACGGAAGAATAATTGCCTTCGCTTTCGGAGATGAGTTATTTGATTTCTCGTTCTGGCGTTGCGAAACGTTCCAGATATTTCTCTCAAATATTGTGTCTACACATATACTTTTGCATCGTTCTTTCTTGGCGTGATATCATCGTATAATAGATAACCCATAATTACCTATTGAGTGACAAAAAATTTTGATATGATATGAATAATTGTTACACAGTGTGTCTTTCCATTGCGTAATTCATTGATATTTTGAAAGCTTTAGAGAAAAACTTTGACAAATCGTTCAAGGAAATGTTCTTAGTGGATCTAACGAAAAAAATTGCTTCATTTAACAATGCTAAGATCTCTATTCTGAAGGCCTCAAATTTTGTCAACGACGGGTAATATGCATAACTGCGCATCAGTCTCACATATGTTCCATTTTTATTTAATATTTCCACGACTCTTATGATGCCGTCTTCTCCTGGGTATACTTCTTGTATTCGCCCAATATATAATCAATAAAATGAACAAAGTTTGCGAACAAAGTATATGCACATAATAAACAATACAAAACTATCGATTAGTATGTAAAATAACAATAATCAAAATCAAAATTCGTTCTAATCTAGGAAGTACACAGCAATCAATTAATTAGGATTTGTTTAGCTAACGTGAGCATCAACTAGTTGTCATGGATTCTCAAAAATAAATTTCTTCAGTGCGTTTTTGAATTGAAACGGACATATCAATATTTTCAATAGTTCAGGTAATTTATTATAAAATTTCGGTGCCAAATAATTGAAAGAACGTTGTGTTGTTGTCTTCATCATGTGGGGAATTAGATGTCGATTTCGGTTTCGTGTATAATATGAATGAGTGGGTGTTACTGGTGTTTGTTTTGTGGCGTGATATTTTGTGAGTGTGAGAAGAAAGCATAGTTGTCTGATGTCCATGATTTTTGTTTCTAGATATAGTTGGTCTGAGTCGTACAGTCGATCTTTAGAAAAAATGAGCTTGAGAAACCGTTTTTGACTTATTTCTAAAAGGTGTACATGTGTTTTTGCCGCAGCGCCCCATCCTAAGATCTTAGTTGTAGCTTAGGAGTCCCACCATACGAATGAAAAATAATATCTAACAAAGGGTGTTGCATTACAGCATGACAAGACAATGTTTATAGAAATTGATAAAAATCAATACGAAAATCGTTTTTAAATTGATCTATTATCCCTTCTCATCAAACAAATAATTAAATATTGTTTTTGTGATCACCTCTGCGTATGGGAATGAAATGAAAAAACGCATAATTTTTGATTTGATGTTTGATGAAGAGGAAGAAGGAAGGAAGGGGAGATCATTTTTATCCAGCTATTCAATGAGGTATTACAAGTAGAGATTTCTATTGAAAGTATTGGAATTCAGGGTTGGCTATAATGGGGGGGGATGGAAGGATTATTTCATGAGTCAGTTTAACTTTCATATCCTAGTAACAGTTATGGACAATTCGTAATGGTATAATTTTATTCATGAGCTGTAGCATTTGAAAGCATTCAAACCATGACCCTGTACCTGGAAAACTATATACTGTTGGACAAGCAATCATATGAATTCTCATGTTGTTGATCAAGTTTCATACTTTATAAAAAAATTGTCAAATTCTAGCCGTTTGTTTTCTAATTTTAACGGATTGAGTGAAAATCAAAACTATTATGATATTGATTTTTATCTATTTTTATGAACATTGTCTTGTCATGCTGTAATCCAACACCCTTTGTTAGAGATTATTTTTCATTCGTATGGAGGAACTCATGAGCTACAACTCAGATACATTAAGTTCATTTCTAAGACAGTTCAATTTCGAATTAGAGCACAAAAATCAAATCGATACATAATACCCAAAATAGCGAAATTCGAATTTTTGACACCCTGTACCTCGAAAACTGGTCATAGGATCAATCTGTAAATTGGACTACGTAATGAGGATGCCATGATCTACAATATATGAAATTTTGAGCAAAATTAGCCGAAAGCCATTTTACGTACTAAAGCGGGGTCCTTTATCCCTCACGCGTCATCCTAAAACTTCCAAATTGACATTTTTTAACGCATTCCTTATTCTTATTATGGAAGTAGATAGTTTCACCTTCGCTTTGCTGAATCTTATAAAAGTTAAACCTTTCAAAAACCACAAGAGTAATGGGGGCAAAATATTTCTGAAGAATTTGTGTGGCTTGATCATAACTTATATCAGTAGGATTTTCTGGAACACCAAGTTTTTCAGAACGGCATAGCCATTTGCAACAATCAAGGTAACCTCGGTAACTTCATTATCAATGAATAAATTAGTCTTACGCTCCAAATAGCTATCAAAATCGTCAGAATTGGCATCGAACGGTTCTATAGATCCAATTAAAGCAGCCATAGTCTTACTCATGAAATTATTGATTTCATCCTCGTCGCCAATTTCATTGAGCAAAGAAAGTATTCAGTTTAAGTTCAACTTGTACTTTTTATTGCTTGTTTACAGAATTAAAACGTCCTCTGTAACCTGGGAATATGTTGTAACTTATGGCCTTTTTGTTCAGTTCAGTCAAGTGGAAGTTTTTAGTTTTGAGTTTTGCCAGTTAACGTCAATGAAACGAAGTGAGATGTCAAACTATTCTTTTTACATAATTCAATCCCCCGTCAGCCACAACAGAATATCATTAGTACAAGAAAATATAAGTAATTACAGCACAGTAAATATTCAACAATAATGTGGTTGATTTGATTATGAATCCGAAGAAATTTTCATTTCTGATTCAACTATCTTTTATAGAAATTTCACGTTTCTACGTGAAAAATTACGCATATTACGGTGATTTCTATGAGAAGTGAGATACACTGTATTCTTCAACTCATCCTCATCGTCGTGACTGATATATTTTCTTTCATTCCTTCAGAAAATAATGCCTCGAATATGAAGAGGATTAATGCGTTACAAAACAAAGAAAAATTTTCGTCAAACCTCATCTTTTTTTTTGGACAACTCAATTTCAGAGAAATATTGTGTTGACATCATCAGCATCAATTTTAAAATGCTGATGGAAAGAAAACCTACTTAAGCTGTAATTTTTTTTCTCCGGATTATCATTTGTTTTGCTTGCCTCGCCGCATTAAAAACTAAAAGCGTTTATTAATCCAATGAATCCACAGGTCGCAATGCGCGGAAAACCTTCACCTCAATATAACCCTTTAATATTTTGGTACGAGATTAAAGTACTACGGGATTACCTCTTTATTTTATAATTTCGTGGCGAAAGACTACACGCGCCAATGAAGGTCTTTTGATACATTTCGTGTGGATAGCAACCTGAAAATTATTAAATTTACAAAGGGTGGCATAGGAAATGAGTCTTTTTTGCGGTAATTTCATAATGGTATTTAACTTTTATCGCGTATATTACAATTTCCAATAATTGCCAGTAGTCGAAATTTTAAGTAAAATATCTTGAACAAGAATGGCCCAATTATATTAATTTTGAGATTTATGTTAAACCTATCCAATTAAATGAATATTTGAAATCAAAAACACCATAACAACGTCAGTATCAGTCGACGCGCGTTTCGCCAACGAACTTGGCATCCTCAGAAAGAACGTCTGGACGTTGAACCTCAAAGTTCTAATACATGACTAGGTACTATTACAGTCAAAGTCTTAGCGGTAGAATTGTTTGAAAGACTTTCTCTTATCAGGGGAATATGTTACATTTCAATGAGCTGATAGTTCAATAATTTCACGTGATGCCTTTATTAGCTCAGGTTTAAGAGTCGTTCGTTGCAGAGATACAGGGTGTTGAATATGAAAAATTAAAAGGTATTTTTTATTCATAACTTCCACAGTTCTGAAAATTTCTCAAAAAAAATTAAAAGAGTATTTGTGTTCAATAGGTGCTTCATTTCGAGAAAGAAAACACATTTTCAGTTGTTACCAGTGGCGTACAAGAAGGGCATCATGGTCCCTTTTCTCCCCTATTTTTTACGCCACTGGTAAAATCAGGAAAATTAAATATTTTTCGCATTTCTCATTCAATTTTCAGTAAAAATGTATACTTGTTTGAATCCGGAAAAACTAACCGTTTTCAAGATAATTGCGCTTTTATGAATGAAAACATACTAGTAACGAAAAATTTGTTCGGCAGTAATTAATTTTACAATCCTGATTACTGGTCCAAATAACATCTAACTGATTTCTTTCAAAAATAGAGCACCCATTGAAGAAAGGCATACCTTCAAATTTAGTTGTTTTTTTTTGTAACTATGAAATTTACCTTTTTGTTATCCAGTTTCAACGCCCTGTACTTCTGCAAGAAAAAAGGCATGTGGAAATGTCATTGATTTTTTTTGGTAGAATAACTAGTTGTAAGTTTTAGCAGTAATTAGGATTGTAAAATTCACTTCAACCGAACATTTTTTTCATTACTAGTTATGTTTGTATTCATAAAAGCGCAATTATCTTGAACGGTTAATTTTTCTGAAATGAAACAGGTATATGTTTTTTACTCAAAATTGAAAGAGGAATGCAAAAACTTAATAATTTTACTGATTTCACCAGTGGTGTAAAAAATAGAGGAGAAAAGGGACCATAATGCCCTTCTAGTACGCCACTGGTAACAACTGAAAATGTGTTTTCTTTTTCGAAATGAAGCACCTATTGAACATAAATATTCATTAAATTTTCTTTCAGAAACTTTTAGAACTGTGGAAGTTATGAATAAAAATCACTTTTAATTTTTCATATTCAACACCCTGTATCTCTGCAACGGACAACATTTGAGAAGAGAAATATTAGGAAAGTGCTATTTATTTTTCAAGAGGAATCTTCTGTTTCAATTTGGCACCATAGTTTTGGGACACCCTGTATATGACTTTTACGAAATGAAGAATTAGTCGTCTGGCAGCATAAATTATGATATTGAAGATTTGAGAAGGAAAGGAAATACAGTTACCATCTGGAGTTTCTGAACAATACCTTTGAATATCACAGTGACACGCAAAGAAAATACACCTTAAAAACCATGATGATAATAATTTAACTTGTAAAGGACCAGAATTATTCTCTATCGATCAGATAATTTTAGGAGCACCAAATAAGTTCGCTTCCCCCAACAAAATTATTATTCTTCCCAGGACGTAATCCTGACGATATCCTAACGTGATCTCGTCATTCCACCCGGTCCACGTCGCTATATCCGACACTTTCTGAATCTCTACCGCCATATATCAGAGTCCTAAACAAACGCAACACATAACCAGTTATGCCAGACTCTGGCTTCCTGAGTTGGAATTGCCAAAGAGCAGTGGTGTGTCCAGAATGATGATTTCAAAGGTGTTCTCACAAGAAGTATTTTAACAATATTATATTTGGAAAAAGTATGGTGGAAAGGGGGGACGGTGTTACACAGGGTACAGTGTTGAACTGCGCGCCGATTTTTCGTATCCAAACCTACAACGATCGTCGTTATCTTAGTCTCCTTCCGTACTATTGCTTGGTAATAGCAAAATAACGGAAATGGCGAATAACGGTGACGTTATTTTTAACGGAAGTACTGATTATTTATTTTCATAGGGGCAGAATGAATTTTGATTATTATTTAAATTCAAGAAACATCTGAAATCCATGCAAAATACTTTGCAAGTGAAGAGTCTTACATTAAAAATTACAACGAAAACATCAATCAGAATTCAATCAAAACTGCAATAACAACAGCTTTCGATCAAAAACAGAAAACCATCATTTGCAGTGAAAGATTTGCTAAAATAATCAGGTAATGAACACATTTCAATGATATTCAAATGAATGGAAAAATTACGAAGTTACTCAAATTATTAGAATCATTAAAAATATTTCACAAAGAATAACACGGTATACAACATTGAAATGGGACAGGCTCACTCTAGAAATACTTGAGTAAACTTCAAATGAACAAACAGAAGGACAGACGAAACCTTGCAAAATAAATAACCATTGAAAAATTATGAAATAAATGTGAAAACTTGTTTCAATAAGTCATATTAAGTATAATCACTGTCATAATCAGTGATGGAGAAAAATTCTATAAGTTTAATAATTTTTGAAAGCTAGTGTATTATTTATCAGTAATACAAATGAATATAATTATTAATTCTGTTTGACGAACGCTTGAAATGTTCCTATAATGTCAACTGAAGAACATTTGACCATCAAAGATATCAAAGTAACGAATGTTGCGTGCATAATTTGGAACACCCTATACGTTCTGGAAAGTAGCAGCCAGTCACCACTCTAATCATCCTCCTGTCGAAAGTTTGTAATACAATCAAACTTAGTGTGTAATATCAATCTAAATTTACTCATTTCTGCTAAATTGACTCATGATTGAAGTGAAATTCACCCGGATCTGAACTCTGCTAAGTTTTCAACCCTTCTAACGAACACATGTTCGGTAGAAAAGCGGGAATAAATCATGAGACGAAGTTAACACCAAAAATATCACCACGTGTATCCCTTAACGAAATATCTCTAATTGCGAACGCATGTAACGCAAGTTATACCAGGATTACATAGTTTACCCAAGATTGAAACACTGTATGGAGACAGGAACGTAGTGAGCTTGGAACTACACGTGACACATTCGTTGATTTAATAGTTCTGTGGCTTTCATTGCTTGTCGCATCTTACTTCCGTTTTAATGTAAACCACAACAATTATGGGCTTTTCCAGTTTCCTTTTGCAAAAACAAGTGGGCGTAAAATAGCACAAAAACATAGAGTACTAAAAAAGTGAGAAAATAGCGAGCGCTAGATCATGCCATCTACTGAAAGTGGTGGAAGAATGAAATTGAGAAGTAAATATTCAAGTAAATAACTACATATTTCTCGAATCGATTGAAACGATTAGAAGGGATAAAAGTTCCTTGCTGATCTATTATCTTCATGCATTTGTATCATAGGTATCATAGAAACATGTCTGAACATTTATATTCATGAGTTTATACAAGTTTCTTCCAGATATGTTTCTCAACTGCTTCTCAATAATCTTTTTATAAAGGGATTCGATATCCACATTACTTTTATTTTTGTGTCATGTATTGTGTTTTTGTTGTATAGCAAGATTAGCAAGTAACCCTCTTTTATTTCTTGATTGACGGCTCAAATTTTTTTAAATTGAATATTGGAATTTCACTAAATATTTTTGAATAACTTCAAGATTTCTCAAATGACGTTCAAACGTTTTCCCTATTGCTGATATACAATACTGTATATGTGACTCGCGAAAAGGGCAAATTGTTTTTAGTTCGTTATTGTTGAAAATATTTTCTGAAGTGTTTGAAGGTGGAAAAAATTGATCTGAGCTTCGTCCCAAGAAGTGAAGGAACATATAGTCACTATCTTGTCGGCAAATGTTGGAGCACCACAATTAAAGTAGATATTGAGTAAACCATCCACGACTATAAGGAACAGTACTAGGTCAAGCACAGTTCCCTGTGGTACACCAGTTATATCTCCTTGGACACCACTCCGTACCTCATCTTTTTCAATGAATTGTTGCTTCCTAGTGGGTATGATTGAAATAATTTCAGTACTACTCCTGACACGATCAGATACGAGAAAAAAATTGTATAGTCTTTCCAATATCAATTGCAGAACATGAAAACCTGTTCAAAACCCTTATACCGAAAATTTCGTTTGATCTGCCGACATCTCATTTAAGTGATGATTTATTATCCGCCAGCCAACGATTTTGCATTTTATGGCACGTTAATTAGGTTCTTTTGGACCGCGGTGCTTCCGTTGAATCTATACAGTGGTCGAAGATCAGGTCAAATTGCTGAACACAAAAGATAATATGATGAGATCTCTACAAACCATATCTACAGGATGATATAGAGCAACAGTGAAGTCACAGCAAGTCAGAACAGAGGCAACTATCGCAAATGAATAATTTGGCCATCATTGTAAACGAGAAGGAGAAATAAATATCAGGCTGAAGAATAAGCATATGACTTCAAGCAGACCAGTGCCAACGGGAAAACCCTGTTGGACTATTCTTTGGACAGCGAGGTGAGAGTGGTACACCAGAGCCAACCCACTACCCCTGTAATGGGTCCACCTCGACTACAATCGATGGTGGTCAACAGAAATGTCGATTTGAAAGATCTTAAGGTGGTTCAAGAACTGACCTCTGATCACGACCAGGTTTTATTTGAGTTGAAGAACAGGGACCCAGTCAGCATGGCTAGGTTTATGTTCGACTACAAGAACGCTGACTGGGCCCAGTATCGAAGGCACTTAAATAGACTTAAGAATGTGAGAAGTCAAATTAGTCATGAAGACATAGAAAGAGAAGCTTAGACTCTGATATTGAACATCTAGAATGCGACCATAGAGAACATAGAGATCAGGAAAGATCGAAGTATCTTGTTGCCCTATGTCAAGGTGTTGATCGAATAGAAAAATGCTACTTGGAAAAGAAGGCCTTATAGACTCAGTACTCTCATCAGGCAACACACTGACAAGGTATGGTAGGATAAACTGAAGGAACTGGACGATCGGGACAATCGTCGCATGTCGAGGCGTATCCAAGAGCGCTTCGAACCCGTACCAGTCATAGAGAGGGGTAACGAACGTGCAATTTGAAACCCACAGGAAGCTGAACTGTTCGAAGAATTTTTTAACATTGTTCACCGAAAGGCGCCCGATATCAATGAGGGTCAGGTGGAGTGCTCGAGGCGGTTTGACCGACTGCGAGATGAACCTGCGCTCTCATAGGGCCCTAATCTGTTCACCAAAGTAATGGTGAGCAGTGTGAAGAGCTGTTAGAGGTAATCAAATGACTTTCACTATAGGAAGCGCCTGCAATTCTACACAAATACCCCTTGCGTAACGCCCTAGTTCAACAGCTCAACGTTATCGATGCCATATTAAAATGGCAGTATTATCCAGACTGTCCAAAGCCGACTGTGATACAACCAACAAGCAATGTTGAGTAAAAATTATAAATTGAAAATCTCAGCTGCGCACTGTTTCAGTCCAGTTTGTAATTTCGATTCGACAAGCGCAATTTATTGGATCATTCTCCGAGTACGAACCTGTAACGATGTCTGTTTATTGTCGCATCGCTTTGCCCTGGTTTTGAGAGGTATTTAGCTTCTAGTTTATAAGTTTCGCAAGTTTGCGTAGTCCTCCAAAGAGCAAGTAATGCGAAACTTCCAAGTGAAATTTGTCTTTCGAAATTTAAAACGGCACCAATTTAATTAGCGCACCAACGTACAACGTAGAGACGTGATCCCCGGAAATTTTACTACCGGATTTCCTTGTCACTGGAACTTACGCCAACAGAGGCTAGTTGATAGGATAGTTTTCACGGAGAATTGTTGGGAGAATACACATTTTTGTTGGTATAGTTAGGAAGAGCAGTAGGCAGTAGTTTTCATTATAGTGTTGAAACTAGAGCTTCACTAAGTAGACAAATAAATTTTGAAAGCGAAAAATATATATACAAGGTGGGCCAAATTGAACATTATCAAAAAGAAAGTCTTTTGTTGAAACTGAACAGATGAAAACTGTTTATGACGAATCAATTGTGAAAACCGCATATCGATATCTATCATCGTTTCTGAATTACGGCATGTTTTTCGAAAATGTGCAATTTTGAATAGTTGCTGTAACTTTATTTCTGACAAAAATTCTGTGTTTCAGTGAAACCATTTTCGAAACACCTTGAAAAATTGTTTTTGTTTAAAATTGTTAAATTTAAAATACGTAAAATTCAATGGTGTCAATAATTTACTTTTTCTTACTTATATTTCTGCATATTTCAATAGAGCTTGAGAGAACCATTTTTAAACTATAGCACACTTTATGTTTTTCTAGAGTCATCTTGGAAATGCAGGGCATTCAGATTTTTTCATGCGGACCTTCACAGTAAATACCTAACTTGAAAGCTATGTACCTTAGAAAGTTATATTCTGAATCCTATCAATTTTTCTTGTGCAAGTTAAATAGAATGGAGACCAGACTGTCGAACAATAATCGAGGTGACACCTAACTCAGGTAAAGTATAGGGCTTTTATTGCAGTGACATCCTTGAAATCACATTTTGTTCTCTTTATGGAACCAAGCATTTTCATGTCTCTCTGCACAACGTTTGTGATATGGGGATTGAAGCTGAGTTGAGAATCTAGGATAACACCAAGATCCTCGATTTGGTCAACGATTGGCAATTGATTTCTTAATCAAATAGAACTGAATGATGGAAACGGTGAAAACGTATAATGTGACATTTGTTGTCAGGTTGTGATTTTGATTTTTTTGTGTTTGTTTTTATTTTATGTATTGAGTTTGTGTGAGTGTTGTAAATTTGATTTATAGAAAATATAGAATAAACTACTTTTATGTAAATGCCCTAGATCAAACCTTTATTTTACTCGTTTTACCTTTCCTCACTTATATCTCTTTCCTTTTTCAGCTTAGCCGGTGAAACAAAAAAAAAACTCCTGCTATCAGTAGGATTCTGGAACTTGGACTGCCCTGTATATAGGTGAAATAATATGTAATATTGAAAAATTGTCAAAAATTAAATCTAAATTAAATTAAATAATAATAAATAATTCTTATTTTTTCAAATTATTTTTCTTCTCTTAGTCAGTTATAAATTTTCCTCAAGTTTCTCGTTCTAAAAATTTTCCACCTCCTCCGTTAGTTTTCGCCTAGGCAACCTCCTTTAAATTTTTCTTTCTTCTCTCCACCAATCACATTTCCGACTCAATATACAAAAATTTGTACTTCAACTTCTTTATTTCACCATCAAAGAAGTTTTGGCAAAACAAAAGATAGCTCTCCAAACTGTATATAAATATTTTTTCAAAATTAGATCAAAATTTACCTTGCATTTCATCATACAGTGATCTACGGATCACTATGCTCACACCTGATACTCCAGCTGACTCTGAAACAGAATAATTATTACGTTAACAAAATGTGAGTTTTTAATAAAAATTTTCGATTTTTTCACTTTTATGGTCAATTACCCCTTACTCTGATCTGATGATGATTATATTGTACAAACTATCATCCCACAATACCAATTGAAAAAGTATCCGGGACGAACTCGGAAATACAACAAAAATCTTTTTCATACGTTAAAATTCGGAGGAAAATTTGATTATTCTAAAGTTATTTTTCGAAACACGATAAAACAATATTTTATTAGAAATAGCAGAGCAAATAGTTCCACAAATATGTGTTCTTACCTTCTTGATTCAAATCTATAACAATATTATCACAAAAATCAGTGTTCACAAAATTTTTTATTTTTTAACTGAGATGATCACATTTCAAAAACCGAAAAAGATACGTACCCTCGCAGAGATGGTAATGTTCCGACCGATACTAGCATTTAGCATATTAAACAGTATTTTTCCACCTTCGTGAATATCTTAGAATTTGATTTATGATCGGCTAGATTGGCGAAATACCGGTATGTGCGCCGGTTGTCTTTTGTTTTCAAAACATGTTAATTCTCCTGATATTTCCAAAGTATCTGTGGCCCTAATCAACATGATATTTGCTATATCCGTTCTTTTAGAAGTATTGAATTGGGGTTACTATTCGACTTGCTACTCATCTACTGTTGCTATTATTTTGTGTTTTATTTTTGTACAATTTAATGAGGTCCCGTTATTACTATTATCATTGCTATTAATAATAATAATAATAATAATAATAATATTTATTCATCGTTACGGCAATACAATAAAATACATAAACTATAATAGATGAATAAATTGTTATACCACTGAGGGCAAGCCCTGTGTGTGGGTGAATATTTTGGTAAACATATAACAATTAGTATAAAATATCAAACAAATATATAATTTATGTACAAAGAACGAGTTATAATATCTTACAGCTAGTTAGAATAATGTTAGTGATAATGATAGCAATGTAAATGTAATAAAATGTGACTTGTAAATTAAAATAAAAGGAAAAAATTGTTTTTTTTTTTTTCAATTTTGTTATTTTGTTTTTGGTACATACTTATTTCTATTGCATGATGATTTTTTTTACCCTTCAATTATTCTGTGAATTTCTTTTCTTTCAATCTCTTTCACAGAGACCATTTAGTTTAATGAGATTGTGAGATTGGTATAGTTCAGATTTAATAAACATAATTACACCATCATTCTGATTGAATTTTCCCTGGTTGTATAAAGTTTTATATCCTTCGATGTTAAAAACTGAAGGATCGTGTATTTGTCTTGTTTCAGTAAGAACAATGCAATCAAATGAGGTATAAAGTCCTTCAGTGAAGATTTTGAACTCATCTTAGTTTTTTCCAATACTTAGTATAATATTGTGAATTATTTTGAAACTTTGGGAGTTACGATTTATTTTCAATATTTCCTTCGTTTCTTGAGAGTTATTCAGAGGGTATGTTAATAACTTTTCAACGTGAAAATCTCTTATATATGGATCCATTTGAAATTTTATATCAGAGCATATTTTAATATATAATGAAGCTACTCACTAACAAACAAATATATTACAGTTCCATACATGTCCTTTTTTTCACAGATTCCTTTTGAATGAGCGGGTTTTTGTATTCTTGGGCGTTTCTGTTCCTGATGATTGTTTCCTGGGTTTTGGTTTCGTTATTTTATTTTGATCTTCTTGGTTAGGTACAGTTCTTTTACTTTCTTTTTGGGTTTGGGTCTCTTTAGTTTCCTTTTCTTCCTCAGAGGAATATGAGAATTCTTCTCCTCTTGGCAGTGGTGTTGGTGGGTCACTATAGATTTTTCTTTGCGGAGGTGGTGAGTAATAACCACCAGATGAGCTTCCAGCTTGAATGCTCTAATAATAAGTTTGTTGCCTTTGAGAGCTGCTTGCTGGTTCTTTTCCTTGGTCTCTTTCAAATAACCAAGTAGAATTTTTTTTCTTCTAATTCTTTCATAGTGAGATTGCTATTTTGGATCCTTTCAGTTTCTTACAGTTCTGGATGATCTCTCCTTTTTTTAGTTTTGAAAGTAATGTTAGTAAAATTGGCCTATTTGAACTCTTCCCTAATCTGAAGATATTGGTGATATCAATTGCTTCCAGTTTGATCTGAAGTAATTCTTCAATGGGATACTATTTGTATAAGACTGGTTGAAGTTTCTCCTTGTTCCTATGGTATACCATATATTATCAAATTGTTTCCTTTTAATTTTTTTTCTGTTTGTTCTAGGCGATCTCGGAGTTCAAAATTTTTAGCCTCAAGTGTTGCTACTTTTTTTAGACGTTACTGTATTTTTGTTGAACAATCGTTGTCAATGATTTAATCTCGGTATCGATGTTTTGGAATTTTTGGGTGAAATTTTTATTAATGTTCACAAGTAATTCGTAAACATCCTCTACATTTATATATTTTTTGTTTTGTTGCGCTGTATCGAATGACATCTTAATAAATTTCTTATCCCACTTTGGTGTGAATGTTTCAAGTCCGGCCCTGAACAGATAAGACCAGTTTCGCAGCAGAGTACAAAAAATGTATGCTTTTCTAGTCTTTATTGTTTTTACCACATCAATGTACTCACTGCGAATTTATATTCTTGAATAATCACTAATCACGTGAGAACCTTCAACTTTGTGATGTTTTCAAATGACAGTTATGTCCATCACATCTTTCACCTCACTCTAATGCAAATTTCATTCAAAACAGTTCACTTCTTCTACTAGAAAGTCACTTTTATTTGAAGAGCACACATTTGTTGAACATTCTTAAACAATAACCATAGAGCGATATTGATGATGATATCTTCATTGATTTCCCCATGATTGGCAACGATATTCCTTCTACTCTGTCCTCTTCCATTCGTGGCTAATGAAATGATAAAGAGCTTCCACGCAACTTCCCGATCTTGATACAATACACTTTTTTCTGTGAAAGCTTTGTTCAATCCTCTCCATTTCCCGTCGAGTAGCGAATACTACCAGAAGCCCGTCAGATATGCAGATGGAGCGAATTTAATCTTCCCTAATGCCGAATGCACAAATATGCGAATGGGAAACAAAGAAGTGCTTGGTTTATGCGATATGCAACATGCAAATCGCGTATGTGTACAGCTGATATATGTACGAATAAAATTGGACGGTATCAGGCTATACAGAATATATACGATTTGATCCTCGTTATTGGATGCTTCTTGGTTGATTATTGATTCGTTCATTACCATATTCATCTCATAGTGCGACTTCAATATAAACTCGATTTCGACTCGCAGCATTCAAACGACCTCTACGTGGTAGAATCCTTTCAGCTCATACTACAAATCTCTACATAGACAATAATTTCATCAACTTTCCCACTGATGAATTCTTAGTGGGGATTTCTGAACCCTATCTCTTAGACCACCTTGGACAAGTAATCATAAGAATGAATGAGTATTTGGAACTTTTGATTTGAATGAAATTCAAGACATAAACTACCCAAAAAAGTTATGACACCGGTTGGGTCAAAGAGACTCACTGCCTTGGACTAGAGATTAGCCACAAAGATAACGAGTTCGAACAGAATTAGGTGGGCAATGAGCAGATTTCAGTCATGAACTTGGCACTGGGAGATATCAACAGGCTACTTGATCCCTGGAGGACAAAGATATAGCCATGACAACATTCACCAACATTGAGGGGGCATCTACAAAATCAGTCACCAAAGGTCTAAAAAAAGGAGTTCCTCCTCTTTCGTGCCGTTAGATGAAAGGCAATGTGGAAAAAGGGGTAATACGTCAACCATAGGCGAAACAACAACTCTTAGGGATTGTCCAGAGAGATGAGTTATATCTCCTCTTCTGTGGGCTATCCTGATGGACGAACTTCTCAAAAAGCTAAGATTTGAAGGCATGAATTGCATGAACAATTTCGGAACAAACACAAAATGCTCCAAACATAATAACTGAGGTTGCCACAATGAAGAACTAACTGTAAACCCCTCACAAAACCACAATAGTTATATCCACAAAAAAGAGCGGTACTCAGAGGACCGATGGTCTGAAAACCAAGTTCTGAATGGTGTTGAAGTTCCAATTGCACAGGTGGCAAAATAGTCAGAAGTCCTCTTTGATTATAAGTAAAACCAATACCTTGAGAAAATATCTCAAAGAGCCTTCAACCTGTGCAAAAGGATGTGCGGAAAAAATTGGGGGCTTCAATGAAAAATTACCCTTCAAGTATATAACAAGGTTATTGATACCACATACCTGTCAATATGTGGATAATCATCTAAATTCGGATTACACGGCTCGATCCAAATTGAGTTTCAGTTAGTGACTGTAGATGTCACAAATTGCCTTAGAGTACTAATTCAGGGTGCATGAACAATGAACAATGGACAATTAATAATGAACAATGAACAATGAACAATGAACAATGAACAGTGAACAATGAACAATGAACAGTGAACAGTGAACAGTGAACAGTGAACAATGAACAATGAACAATGAACAATGAACAATGAACAATGAACTATGAACAATGAACAATGAACAATGAACAATGAACAATGAACAATGAACAATGAACAATGAACAATAAACAATGAACAATGAACAATGAACAATGAACAATGAACAATGAACAATGAACAAAGAACAATGAACAATGAATAATGATCAATAAACAATAAACAATAAACAATAAACAATAAACAATAAACAATAAACAATGAACAATGAACAATAAAGAATGAACAATGAACAATGAACAATGAACAATGAACAATGAACAATGAACAATAAACAATTAACAATAAACAATAAACAATAAACAATAAACAATAAACAATTAACAATAAACAATAAACAATAAACAATAAACAATAAACAATGAACAATGAACAATGAACAATGAACAATGAACAATGAACAATGAACAATGAACAATGAACAATGAACAATGAACAATGAACAATGAACAATGAACAATGAACAATGAACAATGAACAATGAACAATGAACAATGAACAATGAACAATGAACAATGAACAATGAACAATGAACAATGAACAATGAACAATGAACAATGAACAATGAACAATGAACAATGAACAATGAACAATGAACAATGAACAATGAACAATGAACAATGAACAATGAACAATGAACAATGAACAATGAACAATGAACAATGAACAATGAACAATGAACAATGAACAATGAACAATGAACAATGAACAATGAACAATGAACAATGAACAATGAACAATGAACAATGAACAATGAACAATGAACAATGAACAATGAACAATGAACAATGAACAATGAACAATGAACAATGAACAATGAACAATGAACAATGAACAATGAACAATGAACAATGAACAATGAACAATGAACAATGAACAATGAACAATGAACAATGAACAATGAACAATGAACAATGAACAATGAACAATGAACAATGAACAATGAACAATGAACAATGAACAATGAACAATGAACAATGAACAATGAACAATGAACAATGAACAATGAACAATGAACAATGAACAATGAACAATGAACAATGAACAATGAACAATGAACAATGAACAATGAACAATGAACAATGAACAATGAACAATGAACAATGAACAATGAACAATGAACAATGAACAATGAACAATGAACAATGAACAATGAACAATGAACAATGAACAATGAACAATGAACAATGAACAATGAACAATGAACAATGAACAATGAACAATGAACAATGAACAATGAACAATGAACAATGAACAATGAACAATGAACAATGAACAATGAACAATGAACAATGAACAATGAACAATGAACAATGAACAATGAACAATGAACAATGAACAATGAACAATGAACAATGAACAATGAACAATGAACAATGAACAATGAACAATGAACAATGAACAATGAACAATGAACAATGAACAATGAACAATGAACAATGAACAATGAACAATGAACAATGAACAATGAACAATGAACAATGAACAATGAACAATGAACAATGAACAATGAACAATGAACAATGAACAATGAACAATGAACAATGAACAATGAACAATGAACATTAAACAGTAAACAGTAAACAGTAAACAGTAAACAGTAAACAGTAAACAGTAAACAATAAACAATAAACAATAAACAATAAACAATAAACAAAGAACAATGTACAATGAACAAAAAATTGTTTCAAAATTGTTTCAAAATTGTTTTTTCCGTTAACCAGCTATCACCCCCCAACGAACGGCAGCACTCAGAAGTTGAAACTTGTGCGAGCTAAGGATTAACGAGGTCTTACCTTTTAACGAACAACGAACAACGAACAACGAACAACGAACAACGAACAACGAACAACGAACAACGAACAACGAACAACGAAAAACGAAAAACGAAAAACGAAAAACGAAAAACGAAAAACGAAAAACGAAAAACGAAAAACGAAAAACGAACAACGAACAACGAACAACGAACAACGAACAACGAACAACGAACAACGAACAACGAACAACGAACAACGAACAACGAACAACGAACAACGAACAACGAACAACGAACAACGAACAACGAACAACGAACAACGAACAACGAACAACGAACAACGAACAACGAACAACGAACAACGAACAACGAACAACGAACAACGAACAACGAACAACGAACAACGAACAACGAACAACGAACAACGAACAACGAACAACGAACAACGAACAACGAACAACGAACAACGAACAACGAACAACGAACAACGAACAACGAACAACGAACAACGAACAACGAACAACGAACAACGAACAACGAACAACGAACAACGAACAACGAACAACGAACAACGAACAACGAACAACGAACAACGAACAACGAACAACGAACAACGAACAACGAACAACGAACAACGTACAACGTACAACGTACAACGTACAACGAACAACGAACAACGAACAACGAACAACGAACAACGAACAACGAACAACGAACAACGAACAACGAACAACGAACAACGAACAACGAACAACGAACAACGAACAACGAACAACGAACAACGAACAACGAACAACGAACAACGAACAACGAACAACGAACAACGAACAACGAACAACGAACAACGAACAACGAACAACGAACAACGAACAACGAACAACGAACAACGAACAACGAACAACGAACAACGAACAACGAACAACGAACAACGAACAACGAACAACGAACAACGAACAACGAACAACGAACAACGAACAACGAACAACGAACAACGAACAACGAACAACGAACAACGAACAACGAACAACGAACAACGAACAACGAACAACGAACAACGAACAACGAACAACGAACAACGAACAACGAACAACGAACAACGAACAACGTACAACGTACAACGTACAACGTACAACGTACAACGAACAACGAACAACGAACAACGAACAACGAACAACGAACAACGAACAACGAACAACGAACAACGAACAACGAACAACGAACAACGAACAACGAACAACGAACAACGAACAACGAACAACGAACAACGAACAACGAACAACGAACAACGAACAACGAACAACGAACAACGAACAACGAACAACGAACAACGAACAACGAACAACGAACAACGAACAACGAACAACGAACAACGAACAACGAACAACGAACAACGAACAACGAACAACGAACAACGAACAACGAACAACGAACAACGAACAACGAACAACGAACAACGAACAACGAACAACGAACAACGAACAACGAACAACGAACAACGAACAACGAACAACGAACAACGAACAACGAACAACGAACAACGAACAACGAACAACGAACAACGAACAACGAACAACGAACAACGAACAACGAACAACGAACAACGAACAACGAACAACGAACAACGAACAACGAACAACGAACAACGAACAACGAACAACGAACAACGAACAACGAACAACGAACAACGAACAACGAACAACGAACAACGAACAACGAACAACGAACAACGAACAACGAACAACGAACAACGAACAACGAACAACGAACAACGAACAACAAACAACGAACAACGAACAACGAACAACGAACAACGAACAACGAACAACGAACAACGAACAACGAACAACGAACAACGAACAACGAACAACGAACAACGAACAACGAACAACGAACAACGAACAACGAACAACGAACAACGAACAACGAACAACGAACAACGAACAACGAACAACGAACAACGAACAACGAACAACGAACAACGAACAACGTACAACGTACAACGTACAACGTACAACGTACAACGAACAACGAACAACGAACAACGAACAACGAACAACGAACAACGAACAACGAACAACGAACAACGAACAACGAACAACGAACAACGAACAACGAACAACGAACAACGAACAACGAACAACGAACAACGAACAACGAACAACGAACAACGAACAACGAACAACGAACAACGAACAACGAACAACGAACAACGAACAACGAACAACGAACAACGAACAACGAACAACGAACAACGAACAACGAACAACGAACAACGAACAACGAACAACGAACAACGAACAACGAACAACGAACAACGAACAACGAACAACGAACAACGAACAACGAACAACGAACAACGAACAACGAACAACGAACAACGAACAACGAACAACGAACAACGAACAACGAACAACGAACAACGAACAACGAACAACGAACAACGAACAACGAACAACGAACAACGAACAACGAACAACGAACAACGAACAACGAACAACGAACAACGAACAACGAACAACGAACAACGAACAACGAACAACGAACAACGAACAACGAACAACGAACAACGAACAACGAACAACGAACAACGAACAACGAACAACGAACAACGAACAACGAACAACGAACAACTAACAACTAACAACTAACAACTAACAACTAACAACTAACAACTAACAACTAACAACTAACAACTAACAACTAACAACTAACAACTAACAACTAACAACTAACAACTAACAACTAACAACTAACAACTAACAACTAACAACTAACAACTAACAACTAACAACGAACAACGAACAACGAACAACGAACAACGAACAACGAACAACGAACAACGAACAACGAACAACGAACAACGAACAACGAACAATGAATACGATGAGAGATATGGATACAACTGAATACAAACATAACTCTATTTATCATCAAGTTACCATCTACCATCCAATTTGGATCAATAATCGAAATATAATGGTTTGTGCTATTTTATCATGTCTGTATTTCTCTGTTGAGTAGTGTCCATTTTTGTAGCAGTCGTTTCGAAAGTCTACTCAATAGGGGCTATATGTGTTTTGAGTGCTACTCCCCAAGCCTGTATCCCATATTTAAAATAACTGTGTCTGAGATAATATGCCACATAGAAATCTAAATGTGTATAGTATTAAGTGCATTTTTTTATCGTTCATTGGATGTGAATATCCCATTTTAAATGGTCATCAGTGAAGATCCCCAAGTAATATACACTTTTTGACAGAATGGGTGTATAGATATATGTAAAGCGCTTTCTTTACCTCGTGTACAACTTAAGACTTTTTTTTCAAATGACATACCAATGAAAATTTTATCTGCTTGGGAATATACCACTCGGACCCTGTCTCTGGAGACCCCATACATTCGGAGGATGCGCTGCTGTGTTATTGATAGCTGTAAACACTACCCACGTCCGAGGAGTGAGTGATTACTGAGTCCGAGAACCATGTGCCCTGAGTAGGCCGGATTGACCAAAAATTAAGGCCTTCTGCATTCTTCCGGCTAAGATTTCTGCCGAATCACGGTAAGAGTTTATATTTTCATCCATTCCACCACATATTCCCATGATCAGAATCATTGTTATTATTTTTATTATTATTGCATGATGTTGAGCTTAACACATAAATAGGTACCCAGTTCTCTGGATGAATGTAAATGATACATTTCTACATGAATCTAAAATCTAATTTTCCGAAGATGTGATCTCGGAAGTCATCACATCGTTTCAGTTCAGTTCATCTATTTCGATTTACTAGGTTAATGACCGATTAGGTGTAGAATCTGATTCGGGATTGATGAAAACCAGTGAATTTCGTTGGGAAAATTGATTCACCCAGAATGGATTTCTATCGTGATGATGGTCAAAGTTTGAGATGAATGAGGAACATCGTGATAATCATGACAGGAAAGGAGAAGGATGTGTGTATTGTGTATTCCATTGATGTGAAAAGAGTAGCTGAAGATAACAGATCAAATCTCCGGAAATACCCGAACGTTGGGGCCAGTGGCGTACTGACAAAAAAAAACTTTCAATAGACTATTACGATATGGAATAAAACAATTTTTGCGATAACTTAAAGAGACAACTCACCTGGTGAATTTCTCTTTGTCTCGTTAGTCGGTGATATGTTTATCATATGTGGGAGCACTTGAGATTACGAAAGATTTGAACTTGTAACGAATTTGAAATTGGTAAAGAGCTACGAACACATCTTCGTATGACTTTTTCGGAGCTGCCTGTATTTTCTTCTCGGCCCACCATAGAGGGCGCAGATGTTATAACTGGTAAGTGAGGTTATAAATCAAAATAAAATCATTCAGTCATTTTCAAACTAGTACATAGTTTATGGTGAGTTTAAAAAATACCATTATTGTACTGAGATTCTAGTAATCAAGGTATGAAAGTGCGTAATTTAATAATGACGTGGGCGAGCGTAAATCCTGAAATAATTTATATGAATACCTCCATATAATATTTTATGGATATTCCTCTTTGGTATCTAAAATATCCCTGAAACATATTTTGCGGATGTCTGTGAACAATGTTTCATGGACATATCTGGTAGATGTTCCTGTGGATATCCCTGAACGGTCTCTCACGGATATCTGATGGAAGTACCTCCAACGGATCTCCATGAAATATCTACCGAATATCAACTGGATGTCCTTTGGCCATCCTCAATATCCAAAAAGAATGTTTACTGTATATCCATCGAATGTTTCTGTGTGGCAGTCATACCGCTAATTTCTGTATTTATGTAATTTCCTTTTGCCATTGATATTAACCATCATTCCCTTATGTTCCAACGATTTCAGCAGAAAATAAATTGAGGACATATCAGATGAATTAACATACACGAATCCAAACTGTTTTACAATTAAAATGGGCCGTTCGCTGCCATCTTGATTAGATTTATTCCACTCCTCTTGAAACCTATATAAATTTCACTAAAAGGGTGGCAAGAAGAAGACCCGGATATTGAGAAGGAGACGAGACTTTTTGCGGTCCGTTGTATGGTATCTTATCATTCGAGAGGCTTTTCATATCTCTGACCATGTTTGTATGAAATTCAATATAAGAAAAATGAGGTCGATTTCAAAAGGTGGTTTATTATGGATACGTTTGAAATGAAATGGGTGGTCACTAGGTATTATAGCTTCGACGGGGTTCCGTACATATTTCTCCAACGTTCAATTGAACCTTCTACGGAAAAGGGAATCGAAATCGAACCGGAGTTATTGAGTGCAGTATGAAGGAGATTAAAGATAGGGAAGATGTGACATGAAATGAACTGGTTGTACACGAACACCGTACGCTTATTTTTTTCATGTCATCTAATTTGTATCATTGAAACCTTAGAGGTCAGAATATCCAAAGAATAGATGGAAAATTACACATTTGAAAGTAGTTCTCACAATAGAATGAAACAGATTTATTTGACTGAGATACAAATATATGAGTCGAGTGAAAATGATATTTCACAATTCACACGACAGTAACATTTTCTACTGACAATTGTTTCGACACACTGTATTTTCATCCTGTTTATCCTGTTTATTTAATCTGCAACTTCTCAAATGCTCATCGACTCTCTGGCAGAAACTGCGGCCTGTCTGGCTTATATATACAAGGCATTGCAGTCATCGCACTAGAGAGCTTATAGACCCCAGACACATGGACATTTCTCCACCAATAGTTGAATAGTTATTTGACCCATCGGGGTCTGGAGCAGCAAAGTTTTTCGAGCTTTTAAGGGCCCGTCGAACGTCTTCCGTAGTTATCGGATTGCACAGTTCATTGAGCTCAGGCTGACGAAGCCTCCTACAGAAAGCTTCGAGCTGACTTTTTGCAGCCACTAGCATTTGTATCCTATCGAGACAGTGCTGTTTGATGGTAAACAGCACGCCTTGATTCGGTGTTTGGTGAATTCGTCAAACTTGCGGAAATTGGCCGTACTGCAGGCGTGAGGGGCATATTGGCCGCCACGCAGTCCGCCACACACTGGATACCAGACGCGTGTTGTCACGCCCAGTTGATAGTCTATCTTGTGGATGCGTCGCTCACGCCTTCCAATCAGCAGAGTGGTCTTCATTCTCTCCGCTTGGGACAAGGTCTAAGCGGCTTCCTACATGGTAGAGTTGATCTGCCAGATGTCAGCCTCTTTTGAAAGGACATCGTGGGTTTCCACGTCCACCCGTGCCAGTTGTTGTGGCTTCAGGGTCTTGGTGTTATGAAGCACCCTGATGGTTCTGATGCCTTCCGTTGGTGGCACGTGGCACATTTGCCACTAAGTCTGAGGAGGGGCTCTGATCCTCGAACCCAAAGATGAGATCCCTTAGATTTTTTGATGCACCACCACAGAGCATGCATTCTCGCAATGTATCCTCTCCGGGCGGGCTCACTGCTCTTATAGCAATCCAAATTAGCATCCCTTAGTTATCCGTCCACTAAAAGCTTCCGTTTTGGAGCCCCCACAAGCCCCCACAAGCCTGCCTATAACCTCTATTCCGAGAGGGTCGGAAAGTGGATGATTCTGATGAGGAGTTTATCTTCCGATATGGATGGTAAAGATTTATATTCTGAATAAGCTTGTTTAATATTGAGTACTTGTATTTTGATCATGGAGTTCAATCGCGTAAAACTTCCAGAAACTCTACATTTGAATATCGTCATTGTTCCAAGTCTTTTTTACTTCATTGCCACTTGAATACAATGACGTAACGATGTCATTATGATAGGCCAATAGATGAATAAATGTAAAGGCGATTATATGATGATATATTATGTCTTATTGATGAAAATAAGGATCAGATACTCCTTGATGTATCCATTGGATTGAGACCATTTTTTTTTAGAATTACAGATTAACATAACTTTGAAATTTGAAATCGATCTAATGGTTCCCATAGAGATATTTTTTTATTAATTTGACAACGTTGAATCCATAGATGGAAGAAATTATTTGAAATATTTTTGGGTGAAAATTCTTTTATAAGATATGAGCACTTTGACGCTCACCCTGTATCAACACCCCTGTAAGTTGAACGTGCGTAATCAAGAAGAGAACTCCGAGCCAGACTCCCGAATGCTTCAATCCCGAACTCGCCCGTGATGAACTCCAGTAACCAACTGTGCAATTATGACATTTCTGTTTGTTATTCATCTCTTGCAACCTCACTTTAAAACATTTGCATACTACGACGGAGCTGACTCTACGTCTCGGAGTGCGCGATAAATCCGACATTTTAAATTCCGCGTCGATATCCGGAGCCGAAATCATTTCCATACGCTTCATAATGTCACCCTCGGTGTCCTCCAGACGGAGATATCCGGGATTATTGTGTGACAAGGTGGGCATTTTGAGCGAGAAGATTCATATTCATCGTCCCTCAGGTGGTGATATATCCCAGATGTGTATTCTGGCTCGGGGCATTCCGAATAAGAACGCAGGACCGGTGTCACTCGATCAACGCAGTTGTGGAAACTGTTCGAAGAAGTTTTATCCATATATATTTATATACATGCATATATGTATATATATTAACTACAATATAGACCATAAGCAATAAGATACATTGTTAGCAGATGAAGCCGAATATGATTAGTATTTTTTTGTCGAATTGGCAAAGCTGACCTAAAATTGAGCGCGAAATTACAATTTCAAACTGTCAATCAATTGACTTTTGAATTTACAGGTTATGTTTATGAAATATCATAGGGATTTTCAATGTAAATAATATTGTCATTTGAAAATTAACCGAGTACTTGAATATATTTATATACCGGGAGGATCTCAGTTATTATAAAAGATACGAGGTTAGTTGAATTAGTGCAAAGTTGCCTGTTTCCATGCTGAAAATTATCCGAAAGAAAATTTAATGAGTCATTTTAAAATTTTCGAATTATTGAAAACAAACAGAAACCTGTAATTTTCGTTGTTATTTTTTTTTCATTACTTTGGAAACGCTATCAATTTTGTTTTACAAACAGGATTTTGACAGTTCAATTGAATTTTGATCTGAAAAGGTCACATTCAACTTCCGGCAATGGTCGAGGACTGACGGCGTTCTCGTGTCTCAAGTCAATGTTTAAGTGTTTGTGACGTCTGCCGTACACCACAGTTTTTTAACCGTGGTTAAATGTACAATCAACAAAAAAAGTATTTAAATTTTTTTTTTGAGTGGAGGTATTGCCTTGAGCAAGATTCCCCCTCCACCTCCTGACGAAGTCCCCACTACTCACGTCAGTAACCAGGCTGGAGTAGGGCGGATCCCTACGTAGTGGGGAGAGTGCTGGACAAGTGCGCCAATAGGAAGCAAGGTCCAACAAACAGAGAGAGAGAGATCTGAAAAGTTAATATTTCCGTCAAGCTTACCTACTTGAAAATTGAAACTTTGAATTAGGAACGACATGAAAGCTAGAAGTGTATTCTCAGTTGTAATATCACTCTCGTGTGGTATTCGATATATTATTTTTTAATGCCCCAATCATAGACCTATTCTCTGAACATATAACATTTTTATTTCAACAATTTACTTGAATCACTATAAACAGAATGAAGTTTGGAATTTCAAGTTCTCATCATGAAATATACAATTATTATGGATGTTTTGTCCTAGGCTGGAGGATTCCGTAACTTTGTTTTGTTCTGTTGGATTGAAAGCTATTGCTTTCTCTCTGTCCCTAGGTTATCAATTGTAACTGTTTCCAAATTGACACAAATAGTCTCACATGCATTTTTGTTGATTTTCTTAAAATTTCATCGACTAAACCGTTTTCGAATAATTTTTCACTTTTCATGCAAACTGATGACAGACGTCAGATCAAAAGTATCAGTTGTCACATAATAAAAACAAAATACCACAAAAATTCCCGCGGCAATTTTCAAGGTAGAAAATTCCCACTATAATAATGCTGTGATTGGCCTAAACGTACATGAATGCTTTGAATTGATGGTTTCGATTGGTTGCAAGAATTGTCAAGAAATAATCCGAAATAAAACAGGTATAAAAGATGCTTGAATACTCACTTCACCTTCCTCTTTTAAACACAAGTTTCCTCAAATCTGAATAGATTGCGATATGTCCCGTTTTCTTATCTCAAGAGCAAACACAACTTTGGCAAAACGGGAATCAGTTTCACGCCTACAGTTCCTATTTAAGAATTTTTTTTTCTTCATCAAATGATTCAATGTTTTTGTGTAAATTCGGGAATTACAGTTATTTTTCGTTATGATTATTTTTATGAATAAAAAATTGGGCAGCACCAAAGTGAATTCTAGAGGGTTGCAGCTGAATTTCGAAGACGGCATCCAACGTGTGAACGGAGAACATCTGGTGCTCATGGAAGAAGTAATGGAATGATTCGTGTCCTGTTGGCAGAAGATGTGAGCGTACCTCAGAGGGCAGAAACCATTTCGGAGGCTCGCCTGGAAGGGGGTGCGAGCAATGAAAACTTGGTAATGTTCTAGCCCAAGCTTCATGATGAAAAAATTGGACGAGGAATCGCACTAAAGGAGATCTTAAATCATCATCATCATCATCATTAAACGGAGTCCTTGAAAAAAATAAATAATTTTGGGGTAGTGTTCGTCAATTTCCTTTGTGGTTAGGGTACCGTTAGCTGAGCTACTATCTGCCAGCAGAATTGAAAAAATTGGTTGCCATCTCATCCAAGGACATAGGATCAGCACAGTAGCCCAAAATTGGAGAATTAGTCAACGAGTATCAGGATATCTCCGATACCTCAGAAGGGGGAGGCGGTATAACGAAGATGGTTCAGCATGAGATTGAGAATGGGAATGCCCGACCAGCCCAGGAATCAGCTAGAAGACTCTCCCTCGCCAAGAAAGAAGAGGCTGACAACAAAGTCAGTAATATGGAAATAGAAGGAGTCATTGAGCTATCCGACCGTCCCTGATCCTCTTTAGTAGTACTGGTGAAGAAGAAAGATGGGTTAGCACGCTTTTGCGTAGATTATCGTCAGGTGAACAACCTGACGGAGAAGGACAGTTACCTTTTTCGTGAATAGATGACACCCTAGATACGTTGGCTGGCTCTACGATTTTCTCGACCCTTGATTTGAAGAGCGGATATTGGCAGGTGAAACTGGCTCGTGAGACCAAGACTGGTCAGTTTTGGTCTTGGTCTCAAAAATAAATGTAGTCTTGGTCTTGATAACACTGGCTCAGTCTTGGACTTGGTCTTGATAGTATTGGACTTGGTCTTGATAGTTTTGGTCGTGGTCTTGATAGTCTTGGTCTTGGATCAAAATGCGTCGAGAAATTCGAATTGTTAAATTGAATTGTCCAACATTTTATATGGATGTAACAGGTATTTCGTATTTCTGTCTTTAATAATTGTCAATTTCTACGGGAAAAGTGAGCGAAATACATTTCTAATTTCCCCATAAGAATACAATTTTTAAGAAATTCCAAATAAAAGATAGATTAGACCCACACAGACAGAGTCAATTCTTGGTGTTAGTCTTGAGAAGATTTATTAAGTCTTGGTCTTCTATCAAAACCAAAACAAGACCAGTACTAGTCTCGCGAAGCCCTAGGACTGACCCCAGAAGATCAAGAAAAGACAGATTCCACTGTGGTTCCAGGACTCTGGTAGTTCATAGTTATGCCATTCGGACTCTATAATGCTCCAGCTATATTCAAAAGATTAATGGAGACGATTCTGAAGGGACTCTCATGGCAGACGTGTCTGGTATACCTCGATGACATTATTTTGGTTGGCAGATCTTTCGAAGACCACGTAAAAAATCTGGAGGAGGTATTTCTGCGACTGAGAAGCTTCAGACTGAAATTGAGCCCCAAGAAATGCCATCTGTTCCTAAAAGAGGTACGATATCTCGGCCACGTAGTTTATGGGAAAGGGGTAGCAATACTATCGCCGATACGTGCTGGGATTTGCCAACATCGCTAAACCACTAACCAGGCTCCTTCCAGTGGTCTGAAGAATGCCAAGATTCGTTAAGGAAGCTAAAAGGAGCATTGATCAACGCACCAATTATTCCCTTACGAACAGTAGATTCATCCTGAATACGGACGCAAGCAATGTGAGACTTGGAGCTATCCTGTCACAGATCCAGGAAGGACAGGATCAGTTACTCCAGTGACAGCCCCTATTACAAACAATTTCAAGAACCGCTATGACTTTTTGCTACAAACAGTAAACATGTGATATAGTTTGATAATTTTTATCAATAATTTTTCTTTCTTCCTTTCATATTATGATAATTATTGCATTTGTAAACTCATAAAATTATATTTATAATTAAATGAATAATATCACTTCAATGTTTCTTTCTTTATCCATTGTCTCTTGTCACTTCACCAATGTGAACTTTGAAAAGAAAGAGTTTGCTCCTGGTTTTTATCATCTCATCAGATACACTTGTATAACATCTATTCACAATTTGCTATTTTCAAAAGACGACATTTTGGGGCTCTTCATATAGTATAATTCAAGTGCCACAAAGTTATAGCTCCCAACTATAAACTCCTATGCTACGAATGGAAAATTAATTCGAAGCCAATTCAAAGTTATATCCATTAACAGAATTTCTGCTTGCGTTATTATTAATTTAAATATGCTTGAAAGCAAAGCAATTTCTCTGTAGGCGGGCTGAAAAGATAGGTCGTGCAAATGAAACCACATATTGTGTTTTATATTACGGAGTATATATGCACTGCGAGTGAATTATATCACTAACCCATGTCACAGGTAGACTGAGGTATAGGGTTGACTTATTGTTATCAGTATTTAACGTGGTACATTTGGAATTAAAATCTTCCAGAGTCTGGAAAAATGGAAAAATTTAGTTACTATGGATTCTACAAACGGGTAGAATGAATCAACTTGCCCCGAACAGTTACTGTTCCACCAGACTGAGGTTTTGAAAACATTATACAATGTCACACATGAAGTTTGCGACATATGGAAATTTCTTTTATTAATAGATATAAAGAAAATTTGACTTCGCAGTTAGTATGTGCTTGAAAAATGAGTAAAATACAGCATCTTTTCTTTTTTCATGTGCTACTCTAAACCTGTCAAATTTGGACTCTCTACTGTCACTTTTTTTTTATTTTTTCATTCTTTCTCTCTTTCGATTCGAACGAAACATGATCAAAATTTCATAATTTTTATGAATATGAGACTTCAATGTCCTATCTTGCCCAGAAAATCAGAAAATACCTACATTGGCCTGTTACCAGAAAATAAAAATGCACCTCCAGAAATTCGTCTTTGCTGTTGCAAAGTTCATCTAGTTTTTTTCATTTCATGTTAAACTGATGTAGACTTTCAATGTATGGACGTTAAAATGTCAGTTATCGAATAAACGAATTTCTCTTCATTCTTATTACACCCGTATTTCTTTTTTAAATAGGTTTCTATCCAGTTTAATTATGTTTCTGACCAATAATTCAGGTACAAACACGAAATATCATACTTTTCTGTAAACTAAACAATGACCCACAGTTTTATAACTATTCAAAATACTTTCGTTCTAGCGATTTGTACTAGACATGATTTCAAACAATACAATACTTACTATCGCAACATCTCGGGAAGAAAATAGTATGTACTGATCAAATCGAAATAAAGTTTTCACTCAGTAGGCTTTTCAAACAATTTTTTAGTTTTGGTTAGTCAAACTATTGTGTTCATTAAATCGAGTTGTTTTGTGTAGGGATTTTCTTACATTTATAATTCACAAAAAGTTTTATGTACAATGTTATCCATATAAGACAAAGAGGAAATCGTTCTTTTATGTATGCATCCAGAAAGAAATATTCACTTTAGTACCGTGGGAAGGATATTGAAAACATTCAAAGAAAATGGCTCTGTGGACAATCGTTTCAAGAAACCACACAATCCAATAAAGTATAATGAAGAACGATTCAATGTTTGTTTGAGAGTTGTCGAAAACGGAATCACTAATATTAGCAGTATTTGTGAAAATACAGGGTTTAGCAGAGAAACTGTGAGAAGAATTTTGCAAAAAAGTAATTTCCATCCCTATAAGCCAAAGTTCATACACACTTAAAGAAAGAGATTTCGAAACTCGAGTAGGATTTGGTTTATTACATAACCGAATAATTAGACTATAGTTTTTTAAAGAAAACTTGACGCAGACATGTACAAAAATTTCAATATGAATAAGTTGTCTGAAGTTTTGGATAATCTGCCTCTAAGTGTTAGACGAAATTTGTGGTATCAGCTTAACGAAGCACCGATCCACCAAACGGTAGCAGTGAAGCAGTGTCTCGGTCAGATGCTTAGGGGCAAAGTGATAGGGCGAGATTGGGAACATTATTGGCCACTAAGATCACCGGACTTATCTCCAATGGACTTTTTTCTATGGAGTTATCTGAAACAGAAAGTGTATAAATACAGACCATTTGCAATCAGACAACATTTAGAGAATACCATTCGGGAGTGATGTGCTAACATAAACCCCCTATTTATTAAAAATGCCACAAAGTCTGTGAATGAAAGGACTATAGTTTGTATAGAACGGGAAAGGCGGCATACAGAATGAGATTATTGAGATGATTCAATGAATGTTACGATGTTTTGTTGTGAATTTGGTTATAGTTATTTTAGTTTAATGTTTTTACACATCTAATGGTGGAAATAAAGAATAAAAGGTTTATGAAATTAAGTCAAAAAACGAAATATTATTATGTTTGGTATAAATCGCTTGAATATTTATGAAACTGTAGGTCATTGTTTAGTTTACAGAATAGTATGATATTTCGGGTTTGTTCGTAACAAAAGAATAATCTAATTGGATAAAAATCTATTAACAAAAGAAATACGAGAAATAAGAATGAAGAGATTCGTTTATTAAATTACTAACATATTAACGTCCACACATTGAAAATCCACATCAGTTTAACAATGAAATGAAAAAACTAGATGAACTTTGCAACAACAAAGACGAATTTCTGGAGGTGCATTTTTTTTATTTTCTAGTAACAGGTCAATGTGGGTATATTCTGGGCAAGATATGATATTGAAGTCTCATATTCATCGAAATTATGAAATTTGAATCAATTTTCGTTCGAATCGATGGAGCGAAACATTCGAAAAATTAAAAAAAAGAAAAAAAGTCGAAATGACAGAGGATTTTTGAAAAAAAATGTCAAATTTGATAGGTTTACAGTACACTTAAAAAAAAGGAAAGATGCAGTATTTTACTATTTTTTCAAGCTCAGTAACTTTTGTCGTATTCTGAACTCGCCTATCAGTATAACAGCTTAAAACTTTTTTATTCTATAACAATTTGACTACATATTCCTTTACCAAATCTCATCACACATCTCTACGCTGCACTCACTTAGTTACTCTCTTTGCACATGAGCAAGACAATGCGATGGATTGAGTCGCAGGCGAGGTCCACAAGTCGAGCGAGAGGGCAAAGAGGTTTTCAAACGAGTTTTTCACGGTAATTTATATATGACTGCAAAGAAAGACAACACAAATCTTATTTTTCACTGAAATTAAATGAAAACCATTGAAAAAATGGTGGGAAATTATCGTTCTCAAATCTAGAAGAACTTTTCAACTCGAGAACGGTTGAAGATAGACCAATTCTGCGAACGCCAATCGATTCAGAATGATGAAATTAGTATACTTCTTCAATTTCAGGTAGGTGGTGGACGAAACAAAATTACTCCTAAAAATCATAAAAAATACAAAATCATCTGATTTTCTTGGAATTTGCAGTATGTACGCAGAATTTCATGCTGATTCCGGAAATATATGAATCGGATATGCTTAGATACAAGGTTTAGCATAAATAAGATAAAAAAATGTCAAAAATTCTTTCCCACGATCAAATTTTCGGAAATTTAGTTTCCTTTAATATCGAGTACTGCACTAATTGATATTGATCAACTGCGAATCTTTAAATGCAAAATTCCCGCGAATTTCAATCAGAATATTAGAAAAATTTACTTTTGAATAAAAAAAATTCACTTGTTTTTTGCCACGTTACTGAGAAACTGTTGATTTTGCGGATGGGTGCATTTTTTCGAAGAAAAGTCTACCGAAATT
This sequence comes from Chrysolina americana, assembly GCA_958502065.1. Classification (NCBI taxonomy): domain Eukaryota; kingdom Metazoa; phylum Arthropoda; class Insecta; order Coleoptera; family Chrysomelidae; genus Chrysolina; species Chrysolina americana. Next base: position 70,316,679 of record OY293415.1, on the reverse strand, counting down.
GTATCGTAATCTATATTTTTCACATACATTTCAAAGAAGTTTCCGATTTTTTGGAAAATGAGTGTATTATACGAAAAATAAGATTATGCGTTATTCTAACTTCAATAGTCCTGCTCGTTGTTGATGTATGATTGAAGATTCTCTTGTTCCATGGAAGCATGGGACAGTAAGTTCTCCGTTACTTTGTGACGTTTCGTATGACTGATGTCAAACTTCAAGTCATATCCCTTCGTGTCCATCCAGACACGAGCATGATAACATCATTTTCCATTTGAACATTTGATCAAATATTATTTACAAGGACCAATTAGTCCCTAATATCCGTAGACCCAGCTATAGTTGCGATCACAAGGTCTTAACGACCATAGATTAATGTGTTCCGTAGTTCGAGGTTTTTCATATTTCAATGTATTTTTTCCAGCAGATATTGGTAGGTTGTAGACTTAACTATTGTTATTCTTCATTATATTGTAGCATTTTTTTTCTATAGATCCGCTTGTAACCCACCCATCTTGCTGAAGATGAAAGATCAATCCTTCAAAACATGTGCTACTGATGTTAGTCTTCCCAGTAAAGATTATTCTTGGTGGAGTTGAATTCTACATTTTTTACCCGAATAGTTGATTTTGATCTTCATTTGAATTGATAGACGAATAGGGTGTAATGGTTGGAAAAAGTGTAGTGCCTAACATGAAAAGAAACTTAAAAAGAATAGGTAGGAATAACAAGCGGCAGGTAAGTACAATCATTGAAAGAAAATGGAGTGACCAACGGTTCATGTATATTAGCAAAAATGCAAAATATCCGACAGATAATTATTAATAATAAACGAACTCAGAAACACAAATGAATTGAATTGGATTATGCACTTAAATGTGATGACAGTAAAAACATACATTATCAAAAATATAAACCAGTTATGTAAAGTATTCTAAATGTATCAGTTTATTAACAGTAACGGAATACGCCGATTTGGAACTGATCAAAACCGAATTTGATCAAACTGGATTCTGTATACCGAAAATTCATCAGAGTCTATAGTAGAGTTCCTAAATTGTAAATAGTGACTCATCGTACATTTTCTGGTTTTTACGGGATTTGAAAGTGCGGAGGGGATGTACGAAAGTGGCAAAGTAAAACTTGATTTGAAGCCAAAGTACCTAGCTTATTTGTGTTCTATTTTTTGATCTGATTTATATGAATTATGAACCTTACAACCGATGAATCACTATCTACAATTTAGGAATTAGACTATAGTTCTGTGATGAACTGGTATTATTGTTTGAATCCAATACTTAATCACACTCAGCAGGGTGCTCTCAATGGGAATTTTCAAGGAATAATCAAATCAATTCAGTTAACTGAAGTTAATTTGAGATATAAGACAGCACCACTACACATTATGCACAGTTGTTAAAAAGTATATATAAAAAATATCCCCATTGTAGTGGTAACATAGTAATTAAAATAAAATAAAAAACATGAAAATATTGCTGTGATGTATAAAGAAATAAAATTATTTTACAAAAATATAATAGGGAACGCTTCCCTCCAACAAAAGATTTTTTGGAGTATTTTTGAAAGTACTGAGGGAGCGTGCACTTTTAACTTCAGATGGTAATTCATTAAATGCTCTTAAGCCTTTTATAAAAATGGAGTTTTGAATAAATCTTTTGTGAGATTGAGGAATATGGAAATCTCTTCTAGATCTCGTTTCATAGCGATGATATTCAAAATTATAGTTAACTTTATCTTTCAAGTAGTCTGGTACACTTCCATTACGTATTTTAAATACAAAAATTAGTGCCTGGTACAATAAAAAATCTTTTACAGACAACCACTCTAGTCTGCTCAACATTGTTGAAATGGGAGTACGTCTATTGCAAGAGAGAATTGTGCGCATTGATCTGTTCTGCAATTTTTGAAATCTACATATTTGATTTTGATTCAGTAAATACAAAATAGTTGAGCAGTAAGTGAAATGGGGAAGTATAATAGTTATATATAATCTCCTTTTGGTCCATTGATTGAGATATCTTGAACATCTATAAAGATAGTTTACTTTGAAAGATATTGTTTTTATTAAATAGTCTGCATGTTCTTTGAAAGTTAATTTAGAATCAACTATTATACCAAGATATTTGAATTTTTTTACCTGCTCGATTATTTCGTTACCAATTTTTATTTCCATGTTATTCATTAGAAAATTATTATAATTCCTTTCATTGGCAATGAGCATGAATTTAGTTTTATTACCGTTAATTTTCAGTAGATTTCCACAGCACCATTATTGTATTTGTAGTACCAAATTGTTAAGAGTCTGCACCAAAAGCACTGGGTCTGATGTAGAGAAATAAATTAAAGTGTCATCAGCAAACAAATGAATTTTACAGTTTCCTGCTGGTTCAACAATATCATTAATATACATTAAGAACAATAAAGGCCCAAGAACACTTCCGTGTGGAACCCCATAACCATTTTCTATTTCCTCAGAGAGTATATCATTGAATTTCAGTTTCTGTTTTCTATTATTCTGGTCAAGAAGCTGTTTGATGGGGTAAAGTCTGATAGTTACTTTTAATTTGATATAGGTAGTTTATTCTGACAATATGTGTGTCCCTTCGACTAACCACAGTTAACTGTGATAATTTTGTTTACAACAGCAGTACATATCAAATTCCAAATATGTCTGGTTTTGAATGGAAAGTATCCTGTGGTCTGGGCATAACGGTCCTGGGCAAGAAAATGAAATTGATGCACCTACAAGTGCTTATACAAGCCGGAGAACAAGACGTTTTTACGACGATTCATAATTCATCCTGTTTCGCAGGAGAGATAATGATTATTATCTTGTGCCTCTGTTGTCCGTTATTCGCGTTTGCTGCATTCAGAAAGTGATTAAATTGATGTACAAAAAACACCTCCATGAATCCTGTGCCGTTGTTGTACCAAGAGACATTCGAGAAGATGGGGTCACTGATGCTTGTCAGAAACACCATTCAAATAGCCTGAAATATAAATAGACATGTTCTTCCACAAATCTACTAGAATTCTTCTATCTAAGTTTACATTGTATGTCTTTTTTTGCTTCGGTACTCATCATTTTTTGCTAGTTCCTACATAAAACTTACAACACAGGATTTGATCTACTCGAATACTGCAATTTGTTCATCCAGGATCGAGGTTATCGAGCAAGACTTCTTTGTATTTTTGCACAAACAAAATCATCACATCTCTGATTCCATTGAATGAAAACATAAAAGCATCATAGGTAACTTCAATACAGAAAATTTGACAATTGATACAGATACAGACTCAGGATATTACAAGTTTTCTCTTCGGATTCAAAAATTATTCGAATACTTTTTCACTTTCGTTCTCAGACATAATATGCGCAAGTGATTTGATATTCATCTCTTCAGATCAACCAACTCAAACTTCACCAACTTGCTCTCCATCTTGGGAACTTTTAATTCATCTCAAATTATCGATTCACAGAAGAGTTCTGACCTGAAACAAAGACCAAGTGGGGTAGGATCCTCAGTCAGGAATGAGAAGACAAAAAGGCCTCGCTCTGAGTCTCAGACTCTGCCTAAGCAAGCCAAAAGAGCCAGGAACACAAGAGTGGCGACTGAAACCTACCTATGTTCCAAAATACAATTATGTATGCATCCTACCAGACCTCTCCAGGGAGCTGGAGTGTTCTGCAAATCGATAGAACGTCATTTAGACCCGTGCCAATAAAAGAACAGCGCAATGACTCAGAAGGAGGAAAGACAACTATGGAGACCTCCCGGGGTGTCATAGAGTTCGAAATTATAGTTTCAATATAATTTTTCAGTTCATCTACATTATTATGATTCATTTTGACAGCCTCATTTTTCAGAAATTCCCAAAAATAAAAATCTAGAGGTGTCATGTCTGGTAAACGAGGGGGGCACTTAACAGGACCATATGTAGCAATCCATCTGTTTCCAAAACAGCCTCGAAGCATTCTTTTTACGCCACTGACATTATGTGCTGGTGCTCCATCCCGCTGAAAATAGATCATCTGACGAGTCTCCAGATCAAGATCATCGAAAAACTCTTCCAACACTCTTGATGAATTGATGTAACGGGGTCCGTTCAAAGAACCATGGTAGAAAAATGGACCGATAATTGCCTCTAAATAGACCACACCAAACATTAATACTAAATCGTCTTTGTGGATTGTGGGGATGGACTAGAAATGGATTATGTCTACTCCAATAATGAAAATTCTTTCCATTATACATCCCACGATTTGAAAAATTAGCCTCATCGCTCCATATAATATTTCTATAGAAGTTTGGATCTTGTCTGCATAAACCACCAACAAAACCCCAATCGTCTGTCAGGATCACCAGATGTGTGCACTGGTCTTAACTTATAAGTAGAAATCTTATGTTTCTTCAGAATTCGTTGAATACCAGACAGTGGAATAGCTATTTCTCTAGATAAATCTCTGCTGGAATTATTTGGATATACCTAAAAGCAGGATAAAAGGTCAATTTCTGTATCTTCAGATATTACAATTCGTTTTGAGTTCTCCTCTTCTCAAAAACTTTTTTATTGTTCCTGAATCGACGATGAAGCACAGCAAAAAACGCCGATTAGGTAATTCACGATCGGGGAACGAATTTTTCTTGATGGGAAAACGGCATTTCGAAAAGTATTCGAAAAGTAATTGACTTACAATAATTTATGACATTGTCATGATATACTTGAGAATATTTGACAAATAGTATTTTAACAAAGTTTCAAGGCAACTTGATTGCTCATAATATTTATGTTTTATCGAATCAAATACATTTTTTCCAACCACATTCGTATGACCCTCCAGTATTTTCTGTTCTGTACAAAATCGGCTAGCGGAATGGCTTTAAGATGGAAATTATCGTTTTGTACATTGATATCAAATAGCTCAGTGGTGTCAATTGAGTGGTGCGACATGGTGATCACGGTTTTCACGAGTTCACATCCAAGCGCATTTTTTTCTTTTTACTGTTATGTTGTTTTTATTTTGCTATTGGTATCAAAATGTTGTCATTCGTATGAGTACCAAAATTGGGTGTTTGGACAATCATGAGGTTTTATTCGCGAAAACAAAGAATTTTTTTATTTGTGAAAGAAAGAAATATTTCCACATAAGTCGCTCATTTTCCACTTTAGGAAGAATGGTGATATGGGCTTTATTGTTGAGAATGTTATTACGAATCGAAATGCATGAAAAATTATAGGGTGTTCTATTGAAAGAAATATCATTTTATGAAATATTCTGAAAACGCGACTGTCATTTATTTTTCAGCATCGAGAAGGCCATTAAAAATGCTACTAGTTTGCCCATTTAACCGAACTCGTAGCATCAATAATAACGGAGTTGGCAATGTTGCCGACCTAATTTGGAACACCCTGTATATTTTTATTGTATTTTATAGTATTGTTTTGTATATAAACAGACATGAGCACAATCAAAAGCATTTTGAGTAATATACTTCAACATACAGAGTAAGAAAAAGAAAATGCTATAAGAACAAGTCGCCTTCATCAGTTAGAATACTAAACTCATTTTAGATCTTCACAGATATTCATCACACCACACCTTCCAAGGTTACATGTATCATAAAGGGAACAAACGTCATGAATTTCATAACCTTCACCTTCTTGAGTTGTTGAGTGATATTCGTTTAAACAATCTTGTCGAATTCATAAACTTTTAATGGAATATGTAGATTCTAAAAGTATTTTGAATAATATTTCCCTTCCATTGAAGCCTCTTAAAAATTCATCATCCAGAATCCAACGAGGCTGCGAGCAACGCCATCGGGAGAACGTTCTGGCCTGACGACCCGTCGTAGGCCCCGCTAGGGGGCGTGCGCTAGATCTGCACATTCTACCGGGATTCTCCGGCGGCAAACAGTCTTCAGTTCTAGTCACAGTTTCGAATCCGCTCAACAACGGGATTTTCGCGCTCTTCGATATCGTCACGCCCACTATTACGACCGGCTCTTCGTCCGACAAGAACAAACTCGGACCGTAAACGACTTTTACGAAAGGTAAAGGATTCTTCCTTCTAGCATTTGGTGTTAGGTGTCCGTTTTGGAGCAGGATTATGCATGACAGTGTGCCTTGGGATTATTGCCGGTTTTTTGAGTAAGATTGTTCAATTTTTCGCGAAGTTGTACCTACCAATCAGATGTGGTTGCTTTGCGGAAGAGTTAAATTGGGATGGAAAGCTAGTTTCGCGGCCTGATGGGGCCGTATTGGAGGGGGAAGAACGTGTGATTAAGAGTACGAATTGTGAGATATAGATGAGTAATTTTTGGTTATCACATGATGAAAAATACCATTGTTTCTTCTGCTATCTTTGATTTTCGTGGGCGGGGCTCTAGTTTGATATCTTGATGGTAATAAAGAATTGCCTCTTTTCACTGATTCCAAACAAAGTACCTAGAAAAGGAATCTGAGTATTTATAATATTGTATTGGATTGTAGAAGCAAGGAAACTGGGTTATCATTAATGACTACATCAGTACAATTAGAAATTATTTGGTTTTTCTGATTCGTTAACACCGTTTTGGAATAATAATGAGGTTTCTATCAGAGTGTGATGGATTGCAAAAGTTATTTGGGAAAAATAATATGTATATTGATCATTTCTCTATTATCGGTTCATCCAATTCAATAGACTTAATTCTTCAAGATCTAGTGACACCTATATTTTCAATTTATTCATTACCTTCATGTTCTTTCTCGCCTACAAAGGACGCCGCACTTTTCTTATGGAAAATGGCTTTCCGTGAATTTGGCTGAATTTCTGGTATGTTGCAGTTCTTGATAAACTGATCAAAAGTGTTCACAGCCACAAAGCTCAAAAATGGACAGTTTTCGAGATATGGAGCTTTGAAAATGGATTTTTTCCATTTTTTTGGGTATTTTTATTTTGGGATGGAATTCGATTATTCGGCACCTAGAACCCGACTGAGAAATGGTCTTCCTCAGTTATATTAGGCACCGTTTTCGAAAAATTTTCATACACTGCTCTACACTGTCTATGGAACGAGATACAAATTCCAAGATCTTCCCTACAATCCAGAATGTTTTGGTTGTTGTTAATCATTCTGATGAACTACCCCATTCTACCCCATTCTACCGGAAACGTACTATCACGTGTCAAAGATAGAGACATTTTCACGGATTAATTTGGCTGTGAGGGGCTATTATCCATTTCGAGCCATTCTGAGGAAAATGTCTTGGCACCCCATTGTTAGATAATCGAGATTTGTGAGAAACAAATCACATTTAATATGTAAATATTATCAATAGTGATAACAATTGTTATCTCAGCCAAATTCACGGAAAGCCATCTCCCAGAAAAAATGTGCGGGGTCCTTTTTGCAGTCTTAGTTATTGAATTTGTTTGTGGCGTATACTTTTATGGATATATCCACTTGATTTGGTGCTATGAAGAAAATTGTGAAAACTTTTGAACATCCCCGAAAACCAAAGTAATAAATTAAATAATGGTTTTATTGGGGATGCAGGGGATGCAGTCAGCAGGGTGGTATGTCTGAGCTTTCAGAATTCTTCATTCCATCTCCATAGACATCTTCAAAGTTGTCACAGTTTTCATGTTTTACTTACATCGTGAGATTGAGATTTAAGCACTTCATCAAAAAAAATCGAAAATATCTCCAAATGAACGACGAAGAACAAAAAGTTAATAATTGACTGCAAATTTTGAATTTAACATCGATCAGTCACGTTGTTTTTACTGAAGGGTGATTTATTTTGTAATATAGTAAGAGGTGAATGGAAAAATAGAATAGACGCATACTTGCGTATAATTTAGTATAGAAAAGTATTTTAGTTGTTTCTTAAGTGGTTTTGGGATCGTGAATTTTCTAATGTCAGAAGGTATGTATGATTTTTTTCTGATACCTTCAATGTCAGTTCTTTTGTTCATTGATAGATCATTTTTACTTATTGAAGTCTATTACATAATCTTTATTGATCACATGATCTGATAGAGCACATGATTTTACACCTCTTCTACAATTACAATCACTCTTATGTGATGTAATACGACTCGTCAAATTCCTTGACGTTTGACCTATATAACATCTTTCACATTGAGTACCAACAAACAGAAGGACTCTTTCTCTCAATCCATCTTTCCTGAAATGTTTCATCAAACCCTTTCCTCCAGAAGTCTTTGTTGACCTGTAACAAAAGGAAGCACCTCCAGAAATTCGTCTTTGTAATCCAAATTTTTTTAATAGAATGCCGTGACCAATATTCATTCAAGACTTACATACATACATTTAATACATAACCGAAGAATTGGACCAAATTTGTTTAGAAAAAATTGAAAGCTGACATAAACAGAAATTTCATCATGAATAATTCCTCTGAAGTTTGGGATAATTTGCAAGTGTTAGACCAAATTTGTAGTAATAGCTTGACGGGGCACCACTCCACCAAACAATAGAATTGAAACAGTGTATCTGTCAGAAGTTTAGGAGTAAGAGATAGGACAAGATTAGGAAGATTATGGGCCCCAAGATCACCGGACTTATCTCCAATGGACTTTTTTCTATGGGGTTATCAGAAGCAAGAAGTGTATAATCATAGACCATTTGCAAACAAAGAACATGCTTAGAAAACCATTCGGGAGTGTTGTGCTAACATAAATCCCCTATTCATTAAAATTTCCACCAAGGCTGTTGATGAAAGGCTATAATTTATATACTGAAAGATGAATTATTTAAGATTATTGAGATGAATCAATGAATGTTACGATGTTTCGTTGTGAATTTGGTAATAATGATAATATGCCAATGTGGGTATATTAAGTATAGTTTTCCTTAAAATTATGAAAGTTATGTCATGTTTCGTCCGAATCGGTAGAGCGAAAGATTTGAAAAATTCAAAAAGTGAAAAAAAGTCGAAGTGACAGTGGAGAGAAAAAATTTGAATGAAATTGAAAATTGATTAACTTTTTTTGCTGCATTTTTTGCAAAATTTTCAAAAAACCTGATATTTTGGGGATTTTCAAAAAAAATAGGAAATTTGACAGGTTTAGAGTAACACATGAGAAAAGGGAAGATGCTCTTTATTACTCATATATCAAGCACAGTTAAATTTTCATTATATCTATTAATAAAAAAACTTCCATATGTTGCGAACTTCATGTCTACATATATAATCTATAATAGTTCGAACCAAAATCAATAAATATCATGATCTAGCATATTTCAAATGAAATTATGATATAATGAAATTAGTTATTATTGATGTTTCACATTTTTAATGTTTTGGTGAAGGTACACTGGCACCTTCACCAAAATATAAAAATTTGTATGAGACATCAATAATTACTAAATATTTATTTATTTGAAATGGAACTGTTCTGAATTCAGTATCTATACATCAGGTTCATGAATCACCTATGGCTAACGGGGTGATTTCCAACTGATTTCGTTCAAAAAGATACCAACCCTATATTCCATCATGCCCTCATGAATACTTTTGAAGTTCGCAATATATGAAGATAACATTAATAATTGAAACGACGAATATTTCCGATTTCATTCATTCTAAATGCAGAGAACCGTTTCAAGTTGTCCGTTTGTAATTGAATTTGAAAGAAAAAGAAGCTACTGTTTGAAAATGCTACAGAGTGAAGAGCTCTAAAACAAAATATTTTACCAAGGTAGATTTCACTGTGGATAACATTTCGAAAAACGTGTAATCAGCTCTCATCAAGAATCACCCTGTAGCTCGAACGTCGAAACGACAAAAGATGTCGTGGTGAATGTTTTCCAACTCGCGAGACTGTCAACTGTCTACTCTAAAATTAAGGCAAGGTTGGCATTTTTCATCGATTAAATAGATCAATAGAAATTGAGGTAATAACCTCTTCCACCACCTCTCCTTTTTCAATGATGAACGACTTTACGAAAGCATAGGCAAGTGGAGATTTTTTTCATATCATTACAAGTAGAGTTGAGTAATTGGTTATCGATGGAAACAAAAGGAGTTAATAGCTTTCTTTCTCAGTGATGTTATATGGGTCGTTGTAGCAAAGTTTACCACAAACAGAGTTTGTTATGCCCTTTCGTGAGAGAAAGTTTCAAGAAATATAGACCATCAATCTTCAAATTTCCGTTTATTCCGTGGCAACCTCCTAATACCCATCAGTTCCCATTTAATAAGAGTGGCATATTTTTAACACCAATTAGTTCAGTGCTCACTCCATAAGCTGAAGAGCATGAGTTCGAATCTCAGCACTGCCACCGGTCTCGTGCATGGCATCACACGTATTGAAAGGTAAGGGTTACGTCTTTCTGTAGCTCGCACAAGTTTTTGGATTTAAAAAAGGAAGAATTGTGAGTGTTTTTTCCGCGGTAGAAATGTGTCCTAAAAATTGCCAATCATCACTCAAAAATAGGCCCATATCTCCGAAATTGGTTGAAACCGCCAAAAATTTCATTTGGATTTTTTGTTCAGGATGCCAAACTACGTAGGTTCTAAAATTTTTTTGGTAGCTTGTGACTATTAGTAAACGGAATTTCACCAAGTGATCATCTGAATTTGGAAAAAAAGTGGCCCATTTTTTTGGGAAACTTCACCATTTGAAAGATTGAATTTCTGTTATTGAATTTTTTTCCTTTCTATCAAAACACCACACTCGCCCTTATTTATTTGGGTTCAATTGAATATTAAAAACTACATTAATTTGAATAGTAGATGTATTATGCAGGTAAAATCAATGAAATGTACATATGATTTCGTTCAATTGACATATTCTACTTTCCCGCACTAGTGCGGAAATTGGCACTTTCAAAACTAAAATGCGTGCGGGAAAGTGAATAAAACCGTACGGTCGTAGAAAAAATATAAGTTACTCTCCAAAAATTTTTAGTTTGATGGTCAATGTGTCTTGAAACTTTCTTTCACGAAGCGGCATAACAGAGTCTGCTTTTGGCAAACTTGGCTACATCGACCCCTTCAATATCGCTAAGAGAACCACTAATTTCTTGTGTTTTCATCAATAAGCAATTACTGAACTCTATTCGTCTCTGTATTTCCCTGCATTCAAACTCTGAACTAATTTATATGGGAAAGGTCTTCACTTACCTATGCTTTCGTGAAATCGTTTGAATCATTGACAATGATAACCGCGACTGAATTTCACGAATTGTTGCTTCAGGTGAGGCGGGGGAGGAGGCTATTATCTCAATTTCAATTGCTTCATATTCGACCGATGAAAAAGGCCAACCTCACCTAAATTCTTAAGTAGGCTGTTGACAGTCTCACGAGTTGGGGAAATTTTTCCACGACATCTCGTTTTGATGTTCGAGCTACAGAGTGGATTTCGATGGAAGCTAATTAGACGTACTTCGAAAAGTAATCAGTAGTGAAATCTACCCTCGTAAATTATTTTGATTCAGAACCAACCTCCCCCTCTTCACCCTAGGGCATCTTGAGGAGCTGAAAGCTTAGCAAACTCACTTTGTTGGTGAGTGAAATTGACGTGGTTTTGGTGTTTCGGTAGTTACTATTTCTTCAATTATTAATTTCATGTCCATTCTTTGCAAATAGTTCAATATCAACATTTCATCATCAAAATTTGCAACCGAATATACAGGAAATTCAGAAATTGGTAATAATTCAAGTTATCTACGAAGAATAAAAACTTGATTTTTCAAACACTAGCTTTTTTCTTTCAAATTAAATTGAATCCAGACGCAATTATGGATGACTCATAAACGATACCCTGTACCTATCTCAGATGAACGGTATTGAAAATATTCGGCTTTTTGAAATATGTCACCTTCATTTATTGCGAACTTCTGGAGATTTCACGAGAGCTTGGAGAGATACGGGGTTGGTTTCCTTTCAAGAAAAATCAGTTGAGATTTATTCTGTGATTTTCAGTTACTCTGCAAATCTTTGAACCTGATAGATTCTCAATCTCAAGTGATTTGATCTGGAATGAATAATATCATGATATAGCTAGCATATTTCAACTGATATAATGTTTAGTAATTATTGATGTCTCATAAAAATGATTTATATTTTGGTGAAGGAACCAGGGTCCTTCACCAAAACATTAAAAATGTGGGAGATCAATAATTTCATCATATTTTCAATATTTTGGTGAAGGCGGAATTACCTTCACCAATATAACCAAATCCTCAGTGTTTTCTGGGAACATTTTTATTGATTTTTTGAGACACTTCTGTGAATCAGTTATTAAGATGAACCTTCTTTCGTTTTGGATAGCCAGAGGTTTCTGAAAATCTCGCGGTTCGACAAAATTATTCATCGTTGAAAAAAAAAATGTTTTGGACAGCCTTTGAATTTTTGAAATCATAACAATCTTCAGAGTTGTTTTTGTATGTCCAACAACAGACATGTGGAGTGCAAACCTGAAGCTTGATATTGCTAAATTTGTTTCATACCGGATGTGTATATGCTATTATTTTCAACATTTACAGGGAAAATTCCGGGATAATGAGGGAGTTGAAAACGAGGCAGGTTTTTTTGGCGTGTATAACTGAGACCAGTCTTACTACTTTCAAATGATTGCATAATCTCCAAAGAGGGTAATAGTTCCTGCTTTAGTGCAATCACTCCGGAGTAACTGAAATATCTATGACTTTTGCATCCTCCGTACACATCTCAGATTATGTGGTAAAAAAATAATTTGGGTACTCAGATACCCAGATGATATATTTGCATGAAAAATTGGTCCTCAGGTTCAAAGCATTTTTATTTTTCCTTTGATAATTTTTCGCAAAATTATGACAAATTTACGTTCGGCCCCGCCGGAAATACTCCAGGAAAAATAGTTATGTTCATTGGTTCTGTACAATTTTCCAACTCAAAAATTATGGAATAATAATCTGACAAGGATTTTTGTAGTGAGTATTATTTGAAAAAAACAACCGAATATATTCAAGATGTAGTTTAATAGTCGTCGTGATATCAGTCAAGAAAATGGTTGATTCTTGTCAGATATTCGCCTGGTACGTTCCACTTTTAGGGAATATATAGAAAAATACTAGGTGGAAAGAAATTCATCTATTTTCCACTGAAACCAAGTGAATTTCTATCAAATAAATCGAACAAATGTTTAAAGAAAAGGGTAAAGATCAAATTACAGAAAATTGATGATAAATTTGAGTTCAAAAACTTATCATAACTTCTGATTGCTTGTATTATCTCTTTTGGAATTCTTATTTGGTATAGTGATATAACGAAGTATTCATCTAGAATCCCAAGAAAGAAAGGAATAGTCATCACGGGTCATCGTGCTTTTCACATTCAACATAATATTCCCAACTTCCAGCGGTCAAACAAAACGTCCGCTACATAAATTCCTATCTCAAATCCCGTCACGAAAACAAAATAATGTTTCATTTCTGTGTTCCGGTGGTCAGCAAAGGCGCCAAATTTACGATTGTCAATTAAAAGCCACCAGCTGTTGGAATGAATTGTTGATGAAATGTAGGTGTATTATTCGTTTGAGATAATGGGAGTTTTTGAAGTGTGAGTTGGGTATTTTGAATACAAAGTTATTATTCAGGAACGAAGTTTCAGATTCTGTCAGTTTATATTTCAACGCATTGAAAGAGTTGTCTCACTTTATCAAAAGCACATACCGAATATTTGGTAATCTAAGATAGGAGAGAACATTTATTTTGAGTGAATGAGATAGATAGATAGATGATAGATAGATAGATAGATAGATAGATAGATAGATAGATAGATAGATAGATAGATAGATAGATAGATAGATAGATAGATAGATAGATAGATAGATAGATAGATAGATAGATAGATAGATAGATAGATAGATAGATAGATAGATAGATAGATAGATAGATAGATAGATAGATAGATAGATAGATAGATAGATAGATAGATAGATAGATAGATAGATAGATAGATAGATAGATAGATAGATAGATAGATAGATAGATAGATAGATAGATAGATAGATAGATAGATAGATAGATAGATAGATAGATAGATAGATAGATAGATAGATAGATAGATAGATAGATAGATAGATAGATAGATAGATAGATAGATAGATAGATAGATAGATAGATAGATAGATAGATAGATAGATAGATAGATAGATAGATAGATAGATAGATAGATAGATAGATAGATAGATAGATAGATAGATAGATAGATAGATAGATAGATAGATAGATAGATAGATAGATAGATAGATAGATAGATAGATAGATAGATAGATAGATAGATAGATAGATAGATAGATAGATAGATAGATAGATAGATAGATAGATAGATAGATAGATAGATAGATAGATAGATAGATAGATAGATAGATAGATAGATAGATAGATAGATAGATAGATAGATAGATAGATAGATAGATAGATAGATAGATAGATAGATAGATAGATAGATAGATAGATAGATAGATAGATAGATAGATAGATAGATAGATAGATAGATAGATAGATAGATAGATAGATAGATAGATAGATAGATAGATAGATAGATAGATAGATAGATAGATAGATAGATAGATAGATAGATAGATAGATAGATAGATAGATAGATAGATAGATAGATAGATAGATAGATAGATAGATAGATAGATAGATAGATAGATAGATAGATAGATAGATAGATAGATAGATAGATAGATAGATAGATAGATAGATAGATAGATAGATAGATAGATAGATAGATAGATAGATAGATAGATAGATAGATAGATAGATAGATAGATAGATAGATAGATAGATAGATAGATAGATAGATAGATAGATAGATAGATAGATAGATAGATAGATAGATAGATAGATAGATAGATAGATAGATAGATAGATAGATAGATAGATAGATAGATAGATAGATAGATAGATAGATAGATAGATAGATAGATAGATAGATAGATAGATAGATAGATAGATAGATAGATAGATAGATAGATAGATAGATAGATAGATAGATAGATAGATAGATAGATAGATAGATAGATAGATAGATAGATAGATAGATAGATAGATAATTTTATTGGACTAATTGTTACATTTCATGGCAAATGCTATAAATTAGTATAAATACATTGCACCTAACTTCTGAAGTAGTTGTAGTGTGCCTGATTGGTAGATTTGAGTACCAAGTAAGGTTTTTAAACTCAAGGGAATCACCTATATCGTAATACAAGAAAAAAACTTATTCCAAATTGGCAAGTTTCATATCAGTAAGCACAAAAAATAGAAGAATATATTTTTTTAAGTTAAATTATTTATATTATTTTACATGAAGATATTCATCCCTTATTGACAGATTTAGATTATGTAAAGAGAAATAATAAAAGTAAAATAATAATATACATTATAACTACCTAAATATACAATATACTTTTCGAGTTGATTCAGTTGATGATTAAGAGGACCAGAACAGGGGTTTTTGGAGTGTATAATTTTATAATTATTATTATTGACTCGATATTTCCTCTGTTATCCAGTATGAATTTTTTTGTTTTGTTGCAAAATACTTTGAAATTTCGTGTACTTTTTAGGTCTTGGGGTAGAAAAGTTTTTGGGCCTTTTGCAATAATGAATTTTTGGGATAAATTTGTTTTTGTTTGGGTGTTTTTATGTTGACTCTTTTTCTTGTGTTGTAATAGTGGTTATTTAAATATTTAAAGTTAAATTTTACATGAATTTGGAGACGTTAAAAACAAAGAGTTCGTGTAGGTTTATGAATCTTTTGTCTGAGGAGAGCTGTGTTGTGAAGAATGATTTCGGTTTTGATAGTAGAACTTTCAAGATCCATTTTTGTGTCAGTTTAAGTGTTTTCAGTTGGTTTTGGTAAGTACCACCCCATATGATAATACCGTAAGTCAAAATGGATTCAACCAGTGATTTGTTGCTTTTACAAGAATGTGTACTGGAAGAAACTTTCTTAGTATATAAAACGTGAATATCAGTTTTCTCAGTCTTTTTATTGAATAATCAGAGTGGCTATCACACTTCAGCGTATTGTTAATCATTAGGCCAAGATATTTTATATTTCCAGCATTTTCTGTTGTTCTTTGACATGTTAATGGATTTAGTCTGCAGTTGGAGTGATAATTTAATGCGCTGAAATCAGGTTGATTCAGGATACTATTTGAGAACGTCATGAATTTGGTTCTTTGGAAGTTTAAACTAACCAGATTATTGTCTAGCCAGTATTTGATTTTGTAAAGTTCCTTCTCTGCCTGGTTTTTTGTTGTTTCCCAAGTGTGATTTGTGAAGCATATTATTATTGGCATATGACATAATATCTCCCGAAATATCATGACTCAGCATGTTATTTATATACAGAAGGAATAGCTGCGGACCAAGAACTGTTCCTCCTTGAGGGATATCACTTTTTATATTTTGTATTTCACTCAAATATTAATTTTTTTTTACTTTTTGTGCGCGGTTGGTTAGATAGCCCTTGAAAAGCTCAAATACAATCCCGCTGATGCCGTAATATTCAAGTTTTGGCAAAAGCATTTCTTGAGATATACTATCGAAAGCCTTTGCCAATTCCATATAAATAAATGTATTTCTCGAAGTTTTGTTCATGATCACTGTATAGTCAAACAATTCTTGGTCAGAGCTACCTCAATAAAGTAAATACAAATATTTTTTAGTCTAGAACTCAATATCAATATCAAAACCAAGACCAATTTCCTTCAAAAACGGCGAATAAATATTGCATTTAGAACTGAGACCAACTCATATTCATTCAATAACAACACGAAGTCTATACGCAACAGATTCAAGAAGTCTGTTGTTTGAAAACTTGAGTGTGTAGATTCCAATGCCCCATATATAGGCCAAACAGGCCGCAGTTACAATAGAAGATGCAGGGAGCATTTGGGAAGTTACATATTGAATAAACGTACTCAAACTATACCAACTATCAATATCCATGACTCCACAAAAACTCCTTTGAGGATTCTTCAATAAATAGGTGAATTTAAAAAAGAATCAAGATAACATAAAATTTCTAACAAAACTGAAACTTAAAATTGAACATCCATTCTGATGTTTTTATGTTTTTTCGTTTGTAAACAGGAGTATTATGACTTCATGCTAGCTGACCTTCGAGTATTTTAGAAGATGATGTCTTGGAGTAGAGCTAGTTAATATTTACAGTATTTTTTATGTGAATTGCAAGTTTTTGTATTTTTTTTATTTACCTATTATAATGCTCTTGCACCTAAAATTGAAGTTCCAGTAAAATAATTGTCTAGAACGAGTTGACATTGAAAAGAAAATAGTAGACGAGGATCGTAAACTCCGTAATTCTTTCATGGCTCCGTTTTTCGTATTAAGATAGATTATTTCAAACGAAAGAAATACATTTTGCACTGCGGAATATTTGCAAATAAATGAAAGCCTTGCCCATCTGCTCGTAAAATTGATCCCTGCTGGATCAAAAATTGATTACCCGCATTCCTTCCCTTTCTTACAAGAAATCTTTTAATCCGCAGAAACATAATGAAAAAGGGCAAGGAGGATAACCTCACGGAAAGCGGGGGAGATGCTATGACAGAAAAGGGAATGAATCTTTCATTAACGTTAATGAAGTTTGATCAACTGCATCAAAGAGACTTCACTCTTTAAGAGTATAAATAGATAGTTGAAGTGGAGGAAAACATTTCATTTCGGAGAGTTTTCTCATGACTGTGAAAGCGCCCATTCCTTCAATCGGCTTTTGGTTGATGTCACACAGACCTTATGGGAAAAAGTCTTTCGGTGAAATTGGCTGAATTTTTGATATGTTGTAGCTGGAGCCATTCTAAGTAAAAGTCTCTCTTGGCCCAACTTGATCGTATGACTAGATTCGGCGTTAGAGGGCGCCAAATCATGAGTTTTTTATTTTTGGAGAAATTCAGTTGAATGAAGAAATATCAATATCTCATTTATATTCAGTATTGTGTGCGACTGGGCATTCCTAATGTTCGCGGGAAATATTTTTCCATAATTCAGAGAAAAAGTACGCCGTTATTCAACAAAAATTTAAAATAACACTATTATCCACTGAAAATACCGGTTGTTCGTGTGACATGACACCTCTATCACCAACAAATTCTTTTCAAAATATTCGAAATATACGAGTACAATTATCTGTTCACTGGGCGTTAAATTCATACCAGAGATGTTAAAAAATTACAACAGGTAATTTTTTGAAAAATGCGACATGCATCATTTTGAAGAATGTGCTAAAAAACGTTTTTTGAGAAGCTCTGAAGCCAATACGAAAATGGCTGAGGAAAATGAATAGTAGCTAAACCTACTATGTTCATGACAATTATTCTGGCAAAAAGCTCAATGCCTACAGGTAGGAGTTATTTCCTTCCCGTAGGCGCAATAAAGATGATATAAATACAAGAATGTTAGAAATATTCACCACAGCATAACGACGAGTTATGGATATGGAGTGAAAAAGAGCTTATTATTATTTCAGCTCCCCTCCATACTGCGTGCAGTAAGGCATACGAATGTACGACCTGAAAGTGGGAATATATGGACCAGGTTATGAGTTTTCTAGAAACTCCACGATTTACTCGCTATTAGAAAGCATGTGAAACGAAGAGAACTCCCCAGACACTTCCGCCCGACTATATTTTTTCAGCGTTGTATCTTGATCGGGGGTACATAAATTCCAGAAACTTTCTGCCTCTCTCATCATTTTCTCTCGCGAGAGAAAGCGCTTTACATTTCGCATACTGGAAGAGGCTAAGAGTCGCGTTTTCGGATGCACGCAAGTGTTTTTCTTATTCTCATGATAAAGCGCCCTGTGGGCCTCCCAAGTTTTATTCGTTTGAAGGTTGATGGAAGGAAGGAATAACAACAATGCCAGCCGCAGATAAATGCAAAATGTTGTTATACGGAGAGAGCGGTGAGCGGAGCGGAAAACTTTACTTTGACTACGATGTTGACGTATACGAAGGGCGGTACCGAATCGAAACCAAATATTTGCCTGATTCGTTTGGCTGTTTGGACATCTGCTAGACACGAAAGGCGCAACTGGTGTGAGTTTAGGACTGTGGGGATATATTATAATTGGTTTATTATTGGGAGCTGATCGATGATATTTGGAGATTGGTGGTGGATACTAATGGAAGTTAATTCAAACATTAACTACTGTTTCTCACTCATCACCAGTATCCCTCAATCATCAGTACGTTACAAGTGGACGAAGATAGGGATAGAATACATTATGCATCATATGCATGATAATGAAATTATGAAGAAATATGGAAAATTACTGTGAGGAATTAGGGTGAACATTATTAGGGGCTAGGGGCAAACAGAAAGAAGTTTTAAAGGAAGTGGAAAGCACTTGAAAACGACAAAAAACTCGACTATCGACTACCGAAATTGACTAACGGAAAACTACTAACGAAAAACGACCAACAAAAAACGACCAACAAAAAACGATCAACGAAAAAACGATTAACCAAAAATGACTAACAAAAAGCAATTGTCGAAAAACGGAAAACGGAAAACAAAAAACGAAAAAAGAAAAACAAATACCACAAAACAAAAACCAAAAAACGGAAAACAAAGACGACTGATAAAAAACGAAAAACGAAAAACAAAAATACAAAGGACGAAAAACAAAAAAAGATAAACGAAAAACAAAAAGCTACTATCGACTAACGAAAAACGAGTAAGGAAAAATTACCATCAGAAAACAGAAAAAATAAATAAAAGGGAAAATAAAAACGAAAAAAAAAATCTACAGAAAAACAAAAAACGAAAAATGACCAACAAAAAATTACCATTGACTATCGACTATCGATTATTGACCATTAAGTATCGACTATTGACCATTAAGTATCGACTATCGACTATCGACTATCGACTATCGACTATCGACTATCGACTATCGACTATCGACTATCGACTATCGACTATCGACTATCGACTATTAACTGTCGACAATTGACTATCGACTAAGAACTATCAAAAAACCACTATTGAAAAATGGAAATCGGAAAAAAAACGAAGAAAAGAAAAACGAACCAAAAAACAAAAAATTTAAAAAACAGAAAATAAAAAAAAGGAAACCAAAAACAACTAACCACTAACCACCAAGAATAACGACCAACGAAAAACGAAACACGACAAACGACTCGAAAAACGACTAACAAAAAGCGACCATTGACTAACGACTATCGACCATCGACCATCAACTATCGACTGGACTATCGACTATCGACTATCAAGTATCGACTATCGAGTATCGAGTATCGAGTATCGAGTATCGAGTATCGAGTATCGAGTATAGACTATCGGCTATCGGCTATCGGCTATCGGCTATCGGCTATCGGCTATCGGCTATCGGCTATCGGCTATCGGCTATCGGCTATCGGCTATCGGCTATCGGCTATCGGCTATCGGCTATCGGCTATCGGCTATCGGCTATCGGCTATCGGCTATCGGCTATCGGCTATCGGCTATCGGCTATCGGCTATCGGCTATCGGCTATCGCCTATCGACTATCGACTATCGACTATCGGCTATCGACTATCGACTATCGACTATTAACTGTCGACAATTGACTATCGACTAACACCTAACAAAAAACCACTATTGAAAAATGGAAATCGGAAAAAAAACGAAGAAAAGAAAAACGAACCAAAAAACAAAATATTAAAAAAAACAGAAAATAAAAAAAGGAAACCAAAAACAACTAACCACTAACCACCAACGAATAACGACCAACGAAAACCGAAACACGAAAAACGACTCGAAAAACGACTCGAAAAACGACTAACAAAAAGCGACCATTGACTAACGACTATCGACCATCGACCATCAACTATCGACTGGACTATCGACTATCGACTATCAAGTATCGACTATCGAGTATCGAGTATCGAGTATCGAGTATCGAGTATCGAGTATCGAGTATCGAGTATCGAGTATCGAGTATCGAGTATCGAGTATCGAGTATCGAGTATCGAGTATCGAGTATCGAGTATCGAGTATCGAGTATCGAGTATCGAGTATCGAGTATCGAGTATCGAGTATCGAGTATCGAGTATCGAGTATAGACTATCGACTATAGACCATCGACCATCGACCATCGACCATCGACCATCGACCATCGACCATCGACCATCGACCATCGACCATCGACCATCGACCATCGACCATCGACCATCGACCATCGACCATCGACCATCGACCATCGACCATCGACCATCGACCATCGACCATCGACCATCGACCATCGACCATCGACCATCGACCATCGACCATCGACCATCGACCATCGACCATCGACCATCGACCATCGACCATCGACCATCGACCATCGACCATCGACCATCGACCATCGACTATCGACTATCGGCTGGCTATCGGCTATGGACTATCGACTATCGACTATCGACTATGGTCTATCGACTATCGACTATTGAGTATCGACTTGACTCGAAAAACGACTATCGAAAAACGTAAGACTAACGAAAAACGACTGACAAAAACAAGTAACGAAAAGCAACCATCAAAAAACGGAAAACAAAAACGAAAAAAAAAAAAGAAAAAGAAAATAACAAAAAAATTAAAAACGAAAATTAAAAAACGAAATTGGGAAACAAAAAACGACCAACGAAAAACAAAAACCGGCTCGAAAAACGACAAAAACGAAACGACTAACAAAAAACGACTTATGAAAATCGACTATCGACAGTTTTTATCCATTACCGTTAGTCCGATTGGGTTGTCCGTATTTTAATTCTCTACAGTTTTTCTTATCCGAATAACCAGAATTAGTTTTCATTTTATGAGCAAAACACTAAGAAAACTTGTTTTTTGATCATACATTTTTATAAAAAATCAATAAATGACAGTTGCGAGTCCAAAACATAACAGAAAATAAGTATGGACTGACTGTCTTCCATGAGATGGCACAGTCGGTTTTTCACTAGTCTTTTTATTACAAACAAATCTTTTATTTATTGGCCTATAGTACTTATCTAGTGAGTTGTGATTCTATTCAACAATATTCTACCACTTAGCAAGTAATTCTCAAAACATGCAATATCATATTTTTCATGGGTTGAAATATAGTTGTCATGATATTTGATGCCTCATGTTATACCGCTTCATCCAGTAAACCTCTTTCATGAGTATAGAATAACGTTCAATTGTAGAATAGCTACTGATTCTTTTGTAGCACCAAGAAACTTTTCGGAAGATTGAACTATGAGATGTGCATTTCGTGCTAAGTCTCTCATTTAAATTTGTACTCATCCTTAAAAAGCAATTACTCACAAAAGAGTACTGGGTTGCAATATAGAGGAGTTCAGGTTACCACCGTAATCGCTATAATTACCAGCGATGTTACTTATGAATTGAAGTGGAGTGGATGGAAGGAAATTCTTCAAGTAGAAGCCTGGAAGTTCTGTACATATCACGCACTGAAGGTAAAAGCAACTACTCAATTATATATAAACGAGTAATTGGTTCTTCTTTGAGTGATTAAAATTTTCCGAGTATCTGTTTAGTCTATATGAATTCAATTAGCGAAAGAAGTAAATTCTATGTCAGGATGAACATGTAGAAGAAATATGTTGACAATGGATTGATAGATATGCCGTGAATACGTGGTAGAAAATCGCCAGGAGAAAATGAGGAATGAAAATGTCTCATAGCACTTCTATTTCAGTTTTGTCCTATATGGTTATTATCGAATTATTATTTCAGTTCGAAGTGATCTTTCTTGGTTCGAGCCGCTATAAAAGTAAGCTCAACGAGCACTGCCATGAAAATAAAAGTGTTTTTATTTCCATTAAGTTTTGTTGTAGTGATGGCCGTAAATAAGTACTGGTTAACAATTATTTCATGAACCTAGGTGAAAACGTACTCTTTTGTGTTTTAAATGAGCTATAATTTGAAAAAATATTATTATTTTCAGTTCGAATACGAATTGAAATTGAAAAAAGCAATTTAAACCGAAAAATTTAGTTTCCAAATTTTCAATTTTTGAATTTTTTCAGTGCTTGAAGTGGATTGAAGTTGTTTGAATGTTGTGGTTCCTATGAAATTATTAGTGCTCATCTCCAACAAAAAGTGGAGTGAATCATACTAGCAAAGAGAAAGAGTGTTGTCAAGTGCATACACCACAACTTCCTCTCTCCCTAAGAATAAAAATTCCATTTGAATTTGATATGTGGAAGTTTTTCCTGAAGCGATTATTCTATGACTAACTCGAAGTGAACGCAAATATATCAACTGTGTGATATTAAAATTTGTACATCAAATTTGAGAGTACTTATACAAATCTTAGAGATTTTTCAATCCCAGGGTAATTCTAGCAAGGCTGATAATATTAATTTCCGTGAGCAGAGAAAGGGAGTTCTCATACAGAAATCTTGATGAACTGGCGGAAACGAAAGTATTTAAAAAATGTCAACAGATGTACACACTCATGGCTTCAAGTAATAAGAAGTTCAAGTATGACAATGAAAAATTCCATAGCCCTGACCCAATCACATTACATTTAATACCACTTCTACTGGCCATCCTCATAATTCTCATAATATTCATAAATCCATTAGCTCAAAAAGTATCCTCACCTCTTGTCTATCTTGTATACAAAGGCAGATATTCTTCATCGCAATTTTAGGAAAATTATCACCATTTCAAGGTCTCAAAAAGACGGATTTGTTTCAAATATGAAGCATTAACTTCACCGAACCTCACCAAACCTAGCATACTGAAAGTTTCACAGGGATATTCTGTATTTCCATTAATTCTATCGATCGAAGCCGTTTTTCCATAGTTTCTCTCTTACATCTCTGATTTTATATAGTCAAGCAGTGGTGTGAAGTTTCCTAGTGCTACAATTTATCCCTCAGTTTTGGCACATATTTGACTGTGGATACTGGACTATAAGTCTTGAGCCACACCTCTAGATGTCGCTAACATTACCAACTATGGTTCATAAAACAAATGTACCGATTATATCGTTAAAACCTCACTCTTCTTCAAATCATCACAGTAATCATATTCACTATTATATTTGATATACTACCATACTTCCAGGTAGTACATTTCCTACAGAAGTTCTTCGACAATGTGATGACATAAAATGCAAGGAATATGCCCTCCGTACAATACAGTTCGAATGACGCGAAAGATTCCTGGCGGTTGTCGGGAATCACTAGATACGTCTCTAACAGAGTGAAAAGTTCGAGAGGAAATCTTCAATTCCTGCGAGCATTTCTGAATTCGCGTCTAACAATCCATCTCTGACATTCCCGGAGCTGTCGCTAGCGATGTAACTACCAATTCCTGTTTTCCATCTCGAACATAGTTCGACTGCCTCAGGTTATTTTGTAGGGTGGAATTACAATAGTTAATTGAGACTAAAATGGAACGAACAGCTTGAGTTACAACTTCGGTGATTGATAATGTACATGATCGTATATGTTTCGAAAGATTTATACGTAATTCAAAAGTAGGATTCTGCGGGAATGTTCCTAAATGATCCAATTATTATTATCGTATTGAGTATATCTCATTACAAAAAGGATATGATTGATTTGAAATTCATGGATTGAGTCTGATTGATACCAGTCGGTACATTATGCATTCAACTTGATCATGCTCGGGATCGCACGATGGAGGGACAGGTCCTCGTCATGAACAATTGGGAAGATCACCCTGAGTGAGTGTTTCTTTATCTACAGGCTCAAAGCGACGGTAATATCCCAAGACTTAGTTAAAATCAAGGCAACGGAGATTTGTGCTTTTTCAGAGTTTCGAAGATCCTCGACTAACGAGATAACGAGTCATGGTGTATTCTGAAGGGATCATAGCCCGGGATGATATATCTGAGTGGCGGCATATGTCGTGACAAATTTACAGGATGTCTGGTGAACCATGGATCATACTGTAGCAAGTAATAAAGAAGTTCATAACCTATTAGAAAAACACAATTTGACCTCAGTAAAAACTTCACGGTTTTCGAAACATTGCAACTTTTTTAAAATATATTGAATTCCTACCTCAGATCATTCTTTAATGTTCCAAGCAAATAGGGAGCGTTTAATGTCAATTCTTATTTCCGATAAATATTGAACAATCTCAGAAGACATATTTTCGATAACAATCATTTACGGTTTCCAAAAAAAAATCATTTTCCGATTTGGATCTTTGAAGATTAGATCAAATTAGTTTAGGGCTTCCATGCTACAAGCCTCTACACCGCGACCTATTCAGAACTATTGTGTGTGCCCTCGAAGTCGTTCAGTATTCTCTATCCTTTCTTCGTTACGAGATTCCATAGTCTTGTTTTTAGAACTCCCATGTATCTAAGAGCTCTTGGTTTTTCTCCCCCAGCGTTAGAAACCTTATCCTGGACAAGCCCTCGCAGTGGCATAATATGTGTACTGATATTTCACCTTCTTCCTGACAGATTGTACTCATATGTTTGTTGAGCCTACAATGCCCTGTGAGAAGTCCTACCAATATTCTAGTAGGGCTGTTCTTATGGCTTGGTAGATATTCTGTGAATGTTGACTGTTCTGGGCCATTCAGGGCCTTACTTTTTCCTCTACGGGCTAGTGAATCGGCCTCTTCATTGCCTCTATAAATGTGTGTTTTTATCTTTGGCTTGATTCCATGGAGCGTTTGCCATAGATTATTATTAGGATACATTATTGAAGGCAATCTCGATGTCTATAAACGTTCTCACGGCTTTATCTTTGTCTTCCAAGGACTTATATAGTAGCATGTTGAGATCTTCTAGTGCTAAGTCTGTTGACTTGCCTGGCTGATACGCAAATTGGCGTTGGTTGAACGGGCTTGTTTGCAGTACTTCGTCTCTAATCTTGGATTATTTCTGGTCTTTCTAGACTCAGCTTTTTCTCTGAGAACTCTGTGGGTACCACAGCAACCCTGACTGAGGAAAAGGCATCTTTGAAGGTGACTCCTTCTTGCCTTGACTTTTTCCTCAGCTGAGTTACTTGTAGCGGTGTTGTGCTACTTGAGCGAAAGCGTTTTGTCGATTTAGTGCCTTTGGGTGCATTTTTCCTGGCTTTCCTGGCTGTCCTGGCCGCCCTTGGCGTCCTATCCGCCTTAGATGACACTCTCGACGACGGTACTGGATCTTTGTTTTTCAAGGAGTGCTTTCTCAGCCTCAATTTGGAGGATCCTCCTAGATGGGAAGTTTTAACTTCCTCGTCGGATAGAAGCTGCAATGATTCTTTTTCGAAAAAAAAAAATTATGATAGAGTACGAAAGGGAGTTATTCTACAGTGGATCACAAGGATTGTCATTTCGTTCAAAACGGTTTTATTTTATTGAAGTGTACGCTGCAATTCATTGTCCTTTCATCTAGGCTGATCTGTCGACTGAATGACAGGTAGTCAGAGATAACCGTGTTTTCCTTAGCTGAAGTATTTACGACATAATTCCTTATTGAACGTTATCGTGTATTGTTTTCTCTTCAGAACGTTAGTTCCTTTTGTGGATATGATTTGAAGACTTGGCAAGACCTATATGCATCAATATAGAAATGCCGTACATTCCACGTGAGCATGTCGAAGTGCCTTTTATTTGTGTTGAATGCAGAGGCAACGCAAGAAGAGCTGCTGCACGATACCGTGAAACATATCCCAATAGAGATAGACATCCTGATTATCGTTTGTTCATACAAGTACATCACTCTCATTCGGGAGGCAAGATTCCTGGTGCTCAAGGAGGACCAGGCAGGCCACGTCGTGATGACCTTGAAGATGAGATTCTTGAAGAAATTGAGAATGATCCATCCACTAGCTTAGACGATATGGAGAGAAGAATCGGTCTGAAATAATATAATAAAATAATAATAATAATATCTTGAAAATACATCAACTGCACCACTTCCATATACAGCGTGTACAAAATCTGTTGTCAACAGATAACCTAAAACAGATAACTTTTTGCCATGGTATGTTGAGGAAACAACGAGATGAACCAGATTCCTTCAATAAAATATTATAAACTGATGAATCATCATGCAACCTTCGGGGTGTTTTCAAAATCCACCACCACCACAGTTGGCACTTCGCAAATCCTCATATAATTAGACCAGGCATGTTCCAACATCAATTTAAATACATTTTTGAACCAGGATACTGAATGGCCACGTCTATTCCAGTCGTTTTTCTGATAATGTCTGAGTTGATTATTATTGTAGGTATATCAATGTCAAACATCTATAGGTCCAAGTACCAAAATTGGGTGTTTGGAGGTTTCATTCGCCAAAATGTAGAAATTTGAAATAGAAATAGATATTTCCACGAAGTCCTTATTTTAAACTTCCGGAAGAAATTTCATATTAGCTTTGCTGTTGAGAATGTAATTACGAATATAAATACATGATGCATGTCATCGATGATAACCACTGGGCGAGAAATAAAGCTGTCATACGATCTTTACATCTGATTTGATTTCGTAAAACCACATCTGTGGTGCTAGAAAGATGTGGAGAAGGGGACCTCTCTTGTTACCCGTAAAGAAACAAGCGATTTCCGTACTGCAAACTTCTTTCTTGAATCTCAAGGGACGAAACGATATATGTTCGAGCCAGACTCTTTTCATCCCAGAGATAATGCGTTTTGATATACTATATGACCCACTTGAATGATAGTATATTTTTCAACAAGGGTTGAAAGTACTGTTTCTTTCGTAAGGTTAGAGTTTGTCCACGAACGAAGCAGAACGAAGCAAGAATGGCAATCTCACTAACCAAAAAAATGTATTTTATCTCGAGTATCAAATGCTATTTTTTCTACCATAGATGTTGTTTATGAAATACTGGAATTTCGCTATCAGAGTCTATACTAATTAAAGTTATAAAGAAAACCACAAATATAATCGTGAAAATGTTAAATTTGAATCTTATGTTATACATACAGATATTACAGATCATTATTGTATAATGTTGTCCACTGAAATCGATGACTATAAACAAAACAATTTACCGAACATCACTTTAATTTCATTCACAGATGAAAAAAAATAAAAAAAAGTCATTCAAAAAGAAAATTGGAACGATGTTATGAATACAAATGATTCGAAGATTGCTTATGATTTGTTTATTAATATAATAAAAAAATATATGGGTAAATGCACTAAAACAAAAATTATTAAAAAGCACTGCGTTAAACTAAAACCATGGATTACACAGGGTCTTATCAAGTCCCTCAAACATAGGGATCATTTAAAAATCAAACTGAAAAAAATCCTACTAACGAACGAAAAATTGAATACAATAATTATAGAAACTTTTTAAATAAATTAATAAAAACAACAAAAGAAACATACTTTAAAAACAAAATAAATGAAGCCAAAAACAATTCGAAAAAAATATGTAAAGAAGTTAATAATATTACAAACTACAAAAAATGCAAAGGTGCATCAGACTTTTCAAATATTGTAGACAGCACTGGCAATAAACTCAATTCCGATGTTAAAAAAGCCAACTACTTCAATAACTTCTTTGTAAATATTGGTAAAAATATGGCAGATAAAATCACACGTCCCGAAAATTCACCTTCTGTGAAGCAAAAACAAATTAAAGACTCGCTATTTCTAAATCCTGTAACAAACATTGAAATCGCTAATATAATATCAAGTCTAAAGAATAACTCAGCTTCTGGGCCTGACGGGATTTCAGTATCTCTTCTCAAGAATCTCGGTCAATTTTTCTTAGATCCATTATGTCATATTATAAACACATGTTTTTCTACTAGCTCTATCCCAAATCAATGGAAAGAATCAATAACAACTCCAATATTTAAAACTGGTAATAAAAACCAAACCACTAACTACCGACCTATTAGTGTTATTATTAACTTTGCCAAAATCTTCGAGAAATCAGTCAAATCAAGAATCATGAACTTCCTAGAAAAGCATAAAATACTCTCACAGTATCAATTTGGATTCAGAGAAAATAGCTGTACCGATAAAGCTGTATTCCACCTCATTGATAACATTTTAAATAATTTGAATGAAAATAAAAAGTGTCTCACTGTGTTTATTGATTTAGCCAAGGCATTCGATACTGTCAATCACGATATATTATTTAACAGTTTAAATGATATAGGAATAAGAGGAACTATACTAAATCTCATTCAAGATTATTTGTCTGGAAGAATTCAGAGGGTAAAAATTAATAATGTGCTTAGTGAACCCTTACCAATTTCCGTTGGAGTCCCACAAGGGACTGTCTTGGGACCCATATTATTTTTAATATATATAAATAACATTGGAAGCATTAAAAATACAACTAGTCATGTTACATCATACGCAGATGACACAGCGATAACCTTTCTACATGACTCCTGGGAAGAACTTTATAGTACCGCAGAAAAAGAGCTGAAAATCTACCGCAACTGGTTAAATGAAAATCTGCTAAGTTTAAATATACAAAAAACTAAATACATTACTTTTACTGCTACTTCTAGAGATCAGCCAGAAAACAAATCTCTCAAAATCCACACAGATGAATGCAATAACATTGACTGTACCTGTTCAGTAATTGAGAAGGTTGAGTACATAAAATATCTTGGAGTGATGGTGGACCAACATCTTCGTTGGACTGAACATATAAAGTATACTGTAAAGAGGCTGAATAAATTAATCTATAAATTTTATCAGCTACGAAATATTCTAACTCAAGATTACTTTTTATGATTTACGATGCCTTGGCTGAATCAGTAATAAGATACTGTATTCTCATTTGGGGTGGCACAGGAAAATCTTCAATGAATATCATTCAAGTTGTTCGAAATACTTTGTTGAAAATTCTCTTGAAAAAGAATCGAAGATATTCAACTACATCGCTTCACGCAGAAACAGCTCTATTCGAAGTAAGGAAACTATATGTGTATCATAGTATACTATGGACACCTAATTCTCCAATAACTTTTAACACACATAAATACAATACAAGAACTACAGCTAATCTAGCTATACAGATTCCTCTATATTCTAAAGGATATATACAGAAATTCATATGGACCAAAATTAGTGAATATTCTACCAATATATCTAAAAAATATAAAAAATAAATGCAAACTTAAAAAAGAGATGAAAAAATACATTGACATCAATTATGATTCATTTAAAAGACTTTTTGACTGAATGTCCTTTCTTCCTTTATTGTTGAGAATTGTTTTACATTATTGTTACAAAAGTTATTTCCATTATATTGTTGAAAATTGTTTTACATTATTGTTACAAAAGTTATTTCATTATTTGTTAATTAATTTCTTATTTGCAAAATGTAAAAATAATATGAACATTAAATATTTAAATTTATCTCATCTCATAGACTGTGCACAGTACAAGCTAGGCTTGGGTGACAGTCTATGAAATAATGAAATAACAGTATTATGTTTATACTATTACCTGAATAAAGCTATCTATCTATCTATCTATCTATCTTTATTTCCATATGAATGTTTGTTTGCTTCAGTTTAATTTGTATAGTGAAAAATTATCACTTTCATGTAGGGTATCCGGTTGAAAAATGATCATTCATCATACATGAGAAGAAAAAAAAAATACACTACAGTTTTTTTTTTTGCAACCTGAACTAGATTCCTGTCTTTTCATGTAACCAGCAACATGTATTCTAATTGAATCATCGGTGAATTGAAAGGTACGACCTCAGTCGTCACTCAGTCCTGCTCTGGACATGAGAAACAAAGACAGCAATCTAATCCAGAAACAAAGCTCTTTTAATTCATTCGGCTACTGAATTAAGATACACAATTAGAGAGATAATTTTATGCGGAAGAATAAAGTGATGAGAGGCGTAGGACTGGCAGAATAGACTCAACATCGTGCTTTAATTGTTTCATGTTTAAATAATGGAGGTTGCTTTATCGTAGACCCTTGATAGAGGGATTTCATACGGTGGCATTTGATATATCCTAGGGACTCGGCTATGGTAGAACAATGAGACTAGCACGAAAGGAAAGGACGATGTGATAGAAGAGAAGTGATTGAAGCAATTTATGTTTCTCTTCCGCAAGTGAATTAACAATTATTCAAAGATAGTATTTTATAGTGGTAATTATGAGTAAGCTCGGAAACATATGCCATGCAAACATTTGGTTTGATGAAGACTTAGGTTACGGAGATAGAGAATGAAAGGGCCGTATACTCCAAGCATACGAGATCCGAAATTGATGTTTTCAGGATAAATTGTGATAATTTCTATTTTTAATCGCTAAGTCCGATTTTTACTGTTGTTACCTCGTCAGAAATGAGCTAATTTGAGTGATTCACGGTTTTTCATGACCAACCCAAGACCCAGTAAAATTTATCGTGCGTTAAGAGGAACGCAAGCATAATCTAAAGTGAATATAGATCCTGGGCCCCAAGAATACATGCTTTTTTATTATGGATGCTCATGGTATACATAGGGTTTTCATTGTTTATGACAAACACTCCGGTATGAAAAGTATAGGTCATTCATAGACATGAAAATTACAATTAGTACAATAACCACAAACTGAAGGATGAATTGTTACACTATGAAACTTGGCACGAGACTTCTTGACAACATGTTTAGTTGGAAAACTAAAAAAGCTATCGGAAAACGACTTCGATAGAATACATGGAATAACAGGGTAGTCCTGTATTACTTTTTATAGGCTAGGTTAGGTTAGGTTCAGTAAGGTTATTGGTCATATTTGAAGCAAAGTCGTCTCTTTGAACTATAGAACGGTGTTAATAGTCCTAAAATTGCAAAGAAGAATATCTACGATTGTAGACAAGAGGTGAGGATATTCATGGATTATGAGAATTATGAGGAAAGCCAGTCCCGGTAATATTTTGCAAAAACCACTACTAAATCTTCATGAGCTATTCTCATCATTACTGCTATCAAAACTTCATCCAAACAAGTAGTTGCCACTTTTTTAATAGTTTCAATTAATGCTTCAGAAACTGTTCTGAACGGTCGATTTCTTTCTGGTGCACATTTTTTGGAAACAGATGAATCAGCAATGCTTTCCAAACTGTTCCTGAGTTAGGATATCATTGGAGAATATAAAACGATACGAGGGTCAGGGCTATGGAATTTTTCATTGCCATACTTGAAATTCTTAGAACTGTAGATACTTTGTAGATACTTTGACGTCCGCCAGTTCAACAAGATTTCTGTATGAGAATTATCTTTGTCTGTTCACATAAATCAATGTTTCCAGCCCTGCTGGAGTGAAAAATACTAATCCTGGCAAAGTTCCTCCCTTGCTGTGGTATATGCATTTGACAACACTCCTGTTCTTTGCCAGAATAATTCAATACCTTGACACATTTCCACCCTACTTTTTGTAAAAGATAAGCACTAATAATTTCATAGAAACCACAGCATTAGATACAACTCCAATCCACTCAAAGAATTTTTGACGTCTTGTCTGCTCTACTATAAATTTCTACCCACTTTCAGACGGATAATCACAGCTGGATCTATCATAATCTTGATTAGTATCTTTCACTATGAAATTTCTCAATAATAAACTCAAATTTTCACAGCAAGAACAAAAACCTTTGAATGACCGTAGGGTTTGACATGTCTATAATAAGTCGGAAACGGCACTCTAAACTACGCTCGAAGCTCATGATCTGATCTGACAACATACTGAGAAAACTGCTCCAAACGTGTGTCTATTGTTGGCTTAGATATTATGGTTCGATGATCCTGGACTATGTTGTATATATGGAACTAACAGATAAATTCATCTTCTTTCGTTTCGGATGGTCAGAGGTTTCTGAAAATTCTGTAGTTCGACAAAATTATTTATCGTTTAAAAAGAATGAGGGTTTGGACAGCCTCGGAATTTTTAAAAATTATAACACATTTTGGAGTTGTTTTTGTGAGTTCAATAACGGAAGTGTGAATAGCAAACCTCCAGCTTGAAACTGCAACTTTATTTTTCATGCAGAATATTTATCTGCTGAGATATCGGAATTATGAGGGAGTTGAAAATGGGACAGGAGTAAAACCCTTTTTTTTCTAGGCGTGTGTAAGTGAGACCCGTCTCACTACTCTCTTGCAACGGCGAGCTAACATGAGCTTGAAATTTGATGTCGGCGTTCGAGTACGTTTTCTGAGAAAACGGCACATTTTATAAGGAATTACTAAGGGTCATTCTTGTAGAGAATTGAATGATCTTCAACCCTATTCGAACCATATTTTTCTAAACTTAGTTTTTTCCAAGATGTAAACAAAAATTTTTTTTTTCACATCAATTTTTTTTTGGGTTCTAACACCTGATTTTTGGTAAACAATTTGTTTTCTTGTTTAACATGGTTCCAACTACTAGCATGCCAAGTTTGGTGGTGGTACAACCGATCTTCGTCTCAAAACTGAGTAGACTGTACTAAATGGCTATAATAGAAATATTGGCGGAGGAGCATCCGTTCGTCCACCATTTCCACGACCTACTTTCTCGATAGAAACAGATATAAACTACAAAACAGCAGCTGTCCTTTAAGCGAGCTTTACTCGATTCCTCTTCCTAGTTCCCACATTTCATTTGTCAGTTTTTATAATGTAATTTTACCTTCGGTTCATCTCAAACTCTACCGTTTTAACGAAAGGAAAGAATTATAACGTCGGTGTTTCGTGAGCTCAGCAGCGAACAATTAAATTGAGGATTTGCAAGAGAGTGACGTTTAGTTTCTATTCTTGTCGGGAGAGCTCTAATCTATTTTCTGGGTTCAGGCTTCACCGGTAGTTTTTACCACGCCAAAGATTTTCAGTGTCTGTCTCAGTTACTCGTATCTCTAAATTAATCGGAGATCGGGGTGAATTTATAGGGAATGGTATTTTTTCTATCAATTTTTGTTTTGATTTCCAGGTTGATTCTTGTTCGAAATATAGTACATTTTTACTTGAATAAAATTGAGAAAAAAATTGCCAAACTCGCTTGAAGCACCCATGAAGCCTAATACTTTGATTTGGTGAAGCTATAAATGATCAATCAATCAAAATATACTTTACTTTATTGTTTAAATATTCAAAATTCTTGTAGACAAAGTGTGAGAATATGAGGTAAATAAACAAATAAATAAATAAACTTGTTCTTATACATATAGCAATACAGTTGCGTGAATTCTAAGAGCAGTTTTCTCCCTATTAATTATATAATCATATTTGTAGAAAAGAATGCACGAAAACATCTCAAGAAACAAGTATAAAACAAGAAATTTGAACTTTTGAGAAAAAATAATAGACATGCATTCGCAGACTCATTGAAATAGAAATAAATACTAGTACATTCACAGAGAGTTTGAAATAAAAATACGAATGTTACCCTTTTTTAATCTTCTTATTTATGACGAAATCTAATCTTGTAACGTTCGACCTGATGTCAAGAGGGCATTATCACCCTTTTTTGTCATTGTACTGGAGGCTTTTTCACAATATACTCAATGCTAATTCTGTACAACTCCTGAATGATTTTTGGAATAAAAGTGGTTGACGAAAATAATTGGGATCAGGTTATGAAAAAAGAACAAGAATTGAAGATTATATTTACATCAGCATGGATAAACTCTCTAAACGAACTTTCCTTGGACCATTAAAATGAAGGGGTCATAAAATGCAACTCCGTTTCTTCTTTACTCGCAATCAGGTATCTGCCTAATTATCTTCTAGCACCCACTGATTTGTCCCGTTATCAGACTAGAATTCTGCCTCTTTTAGCCAAAACTATTTTTTGTGCAACAATCCTTCACTACTAGAAACTAACATAAGTTGTATTCTGTATAGGTTTCGTAGCAAACCCGACAGGAATACTCATTTAACCTTCAGAAATGACACTGCTACGCCCTTTCCTATTTCTAATTGGAATGGACTGGCATAGAAATACCAGAAACTATGAAAATACTAACGGGCGTAACATGGTTGGGTGATAGATCACTTATAATAAATAGTACAGTGATTGGATTGAACTTGCAATTTCGAAGAAATTTCTTAATCGTTTCCTCTCCCGAATTTTGTATACAGTAAACTGTATTTATTTTCAGCATAGGAACCCCTCATTCTCTCCTTCATTTTAGTCAGATATCTGACAGAAAACAACTACTTCCCTTGCTAATACCACGACGAACGTTGAATTAAATCTGACAGATATCTGTGCAGCGTTCTCCCTGGAATCTGGGAGACAGCCACAAATGCTTTCTGTATCAAGTAGCAGAATCCTGCCCGACATGATCAAGGACTTGACCACTTACATACCGGTTTCGAGGTGAATTGCCTCTCTTCAGTGCAAGGTAGGTCCGACAACATTTACAGTCGTCGACGTCCTTGGTCATGCCATGCAATTCACTGATACTTGAAATGATTCTCTGAAGTGGATGCGAAGTCTCGTAGGAAGACAGTCGCAGCGCCACCTCTAGAAAACCTCAGAAAGCACTCTAAAGTAACTCGGGGTAGAGTTTAATTTGAAAAAATCAGACAAAGTCTGATGGCTTCAGGAGAGAGACAGAACGTCAGCAAAGAAACCCCTCATCCTCTCCTTAATTTCAGTCAGATATCTGTATTTATTTTGATGAAAGAAGTAATCAAGGTCCTACTGGATAGTTGTTTACTAACAGACTGTTGATTGTGATAGTTAAGACTATGGTAGAGTTAGTAGCGACCTCAGGTGATTCTTGTAATGCATCGGATTCTCGGATT
Organism: Chrysolina americana; assembly: GCA_958502065.1. Lineage (NCBI taxonomy): Eukaryota > Metazoa > Arthropoda > Insecta > Coleoptera > Chrysomelidae > Chrysolina > Chrysolina americana. The sequence continues at coordinate 70,280,910 of OY293415.1, read as the reverse complement.
CGTTTTGTGTAATATATTGTTTATGTTTATGCATGTTTATTAACCTTCGAATGACCAAGGGGAGTCAATTTTGACCACAATTTACGAGATTTCATTTCAGTGTGCCATAAAATTAACAAATCCTTGATTAAAACTTATTTCAATGTTACGATTCATTAGAAGATAAAATGTGTGATATTGAGCTAAAAAATTTAAAGTATTCACGAATTTTCAGATAAGTAAATTTGTTCGTACTGCCCCAGACGAGACATTTTTTATGATGGAAGTAGCTTTTTTAAAATGGAATTGGTGGAGCTTGGAAAACCAATTAATAATAGAAAATGTTGATGTTCTAGAGAGCAAGCTAGTAATCACAATTTCTGATTCAGAAACTACCTGAGAAAATTGTTACATATCTCAAACTCGAAAATCCACTTACGTATACTAGTCACTAGATTAGAATTAAATTAGACATTAGATTTACAAAAACTTGGTGGTTGGGAATCGAGTAATGTTGCAAGAGGGTATTTAAAAGATAACATTAGTAAGAATATTTCCGTTGTTCGAAAAATTGGAGACGTTTCTGTAAACACTGTCTTATGTACAAAAGAGATTTTGGACAAAAATGGTGCAGGTGTTAATTCTGAAAAATTTCAAAACATTCATGTCAATTTTCATAAGTAGATTTTGGATGAAATCTAGGGTATCATGGAGTAATCACCGTATTATGTTTTGCAACTAAAGTTTCATGTGCTGTTATGTTACTTATTTGTAATACAAATCTAACTTAAAGGAAGCCTAATTTTCAATGCTAGATTAAAAAAATTATGTCAAAGCTTATTATTGCCTACGAGCAATTGTTCTGAATTGTCTGGGCCACACTACATTTAAATTCTGTATAACTTGTTTTTTATGACCAAATTATCATGAATTTGAGGATCTAGGAAAATCACTGAGTTAAACTTGAGAATTTCAGACCTTTGTCAAGTAATGGTGGGATAGCGTGAAAAGGAATAAGGTCATGGAAATTTTGCTAAACAATTGGTATAAAAATGTGGAAACCCACTCGTTAAGCACAAAACTTCGTCAATAATCATTTAAAACTTTCGCTCTCCGAGGAATGGAAAACGTCATCTCCAAGACATCTCTTCCGTATTGTGTTTATTGCTGCTCCTATTAACGAAGTGAATGGCTCAATATATCCGACATGATGATTCAATGAAAATAAAAATGTCGCAAAATGCTTTTTATAGGATAATTTGTCGCTTGAATGATTGCCTGGGAGTTTCTGGGGTGTCAGGTGGTTAGGCTTTTCGTGTGTGACACGGTTCTGAAAAAAGTCCATAAAAAACCAAGAAACACCTGTTGTCCTGGGAATAATGAATTTAGTATTGCGCGTTGCCTAGATGCACTCAAAATTAATGAAAATTAATAAAGGAGAGAGAGTTTTAAGAAGAGCGTACTACTGATATGAATGTGTGTTGGCGAGTCAATTTGTAATGATTTTTATCGTGTGTTGAAAATAAAACATTACTATCAAAAAGTTATCAGCATGTCATCTTCCATACCTTTCATAAATTTGTAGTTACGGCAATCCTCACAGAATCAGAACTCAACATAGTAGAAAAAATTAAAAACAACAAAAATAGTTCAACAACATGACATATGATATAATTAAATTAAAATGTATATCGTCTAAGTAAAGTGAGGTTGATATATTATTGAAAACTTAAAAAGTTAAATATTGGAATATATTCAATGAGTTAGATAATAAAAAAAATTTAAAATATTGATAATCAATGGATTGAAGTATGTCATTCAAATACAGTATAACAAATAGTAACTATATAATCAAAAAAATTAAAATCCAATTCGACAATAATGTAAAACTATGTCATTTTTTATATTTAGGTATAATTAAAATCGTCTGTTACGTAAATGTTTCTTTGACTCTTCTTTGAATAGTTCAATAATATTCATCGATTTTATCGTTTCAGGTATATTGTTATAAAGTTTGGAATAGAAGTAGATATAGGTATGATCTTTGAGCTGCGATCTTAAGCATCAGGGGTGCAATATACAGGGTGTTCCAAATTAAGTCGGCACCATTGCCAACTCCGTTGTTATTGATGCTACGAATTCGGTTAAATGGGCAAACTAGTAGCATTTTTAATGGCCTTATCGATGACGAAAACAAAAAAAAAAATTGACATTCGCGTTAACAGAATATTTCATGAAATGATATTTCTTTCAATGGAACACCCTATATTTTTTCATGCATTTCGATTTGTAATAACATTCTCAACAACAAATCTCATTTGACTTTTTTTCGTAAAGGTGAAAATAATAAGAAGAAGTTTTATCAATAGGAAACATTTATAACAAACGGATTTGATAAAGCGCTATAAAATATCGAGTAAATGTTCAAAAACACCGCCTTCTTGTTGAACACATATTTGGGCCCTTATATTGACACTACGTATGGCATTCAACACAGCTCGGCCATCAATTCTATTAATTATAGTTTCAATATAATTTTTCGGTTCATCTATATTATTGTTTCATTTTGTACACCTCATTTTTCAGAAATCCCCAAAAATAAAAATCTAGAGGTGTAATATCTGGTGAATGAGGGGGGCATTTAACAGGACCATTTGTAGCAATCCATCTGTTTCCAAAACAGCCTCGCAGCATTCTTTTTACGCCACTGACATTATGTGCTGGTGCTCCATCCTGCTGAAAGTAGATCATCTGACGAGCCTCCAGATCATGATCATCGAAAAACTCTTCCAACACTCTTGTTAATAAATTAATGTAGCGGAGTCCGTTCAAAGAATCATGGTAGAAAAATGAACCGATAATTCTGCCTCTAAATAGACCACACCAAACATTAATACTAAATCGTCTTTGCGGATTTTGGGGATGGGCTAGAAATGGATTATGTCTACTCCAATAATGAAAATTATTTCTATTATACATCTCACTATTTGAAAAATTAGCCTCCTCCATATAATATTTCTATAGAAATTTGGATCTTGTCTGCATTTATTCATAAACCACCGACAAAACTCCAATCGACTCTCAGGATCACCAGGTTCTAGTGTTTGCACTGGTTTTAACTTATGAAGAGAATTCTTATGTTTCTTCAGAATTCGTTGAATACCAGACAGTGGAACAGCTATTTCATTAGATAAATCTCTGATGGAATTATTTGGATATACCTCAAAGTAGGATAAAACGTCAACTTCTGCATCTTCAGATATTACAAAACATTTTTTAGTTCTCCTCTCTTCAAAAACTTTTTAATTGTTCCTGAATCGATGATGAAGCACAGCAAAAAACGCCGATTAAATAATTCACGATCGGGGAATGAATCACTGGAGTGTTGGAGTGCTCTTGCGCTATTTTTATGGCAAACCAAGTAGGATTCTAAAATATCACATTTTTCTTGATGGGAAAATACCATTCCGAAAAATATTCGAACAGTAGTTGACAGTTACAATAATTTATGACATTGTCATTATATACTTGAGAATATTTGACAAATTGTATTTCAACAAAGTTTCAAGGCAACTTGATTGCTCATAATAATTATGTTTTATCGAATCAAACCACATTCATATGACCCTCCAGTAATTTCTGTTCTGTACAAGAACGCCTTCAAAGTTATCATTACAACAAAATAAATGGCTTTGAGATGGAAATTATCGTTTTGTAGATTAATGCCAAATAGCTCAGTGGTGTCAATTTACTTGTGCGACATGATGATCATGGGTATCACGAGTATAAGTACCAAAATTGGGTGTTTGGACAATCATGAGGTTTTATTCCCAAAACAAAGACATTTTTTGTACTAGTGAAAGAAATAAATATTTCCACATAAGTCGCTCATTTTCTACTTTGGGAAGAACGTTGATATGAGCTTTGTTGTTGAGAATGTTATTACGAATCGAAATGCATGAAAAAATATAGAGTGTTCCATTGAAAGAAATATAATTTTATGAAATATTCTGAAAACACGACTGTCGATTATTTTTTTGTTTTCGGCATCAAGAAGGCCATTTAAAATGCTACTAGTTTGCCCATTTAACCGAATTCGTAGCATCAATAATAACAGAGTTGGCAATGGTGCCGACTTAATTTGGAACACTCTGTATAGATCTTTCTGACGAGTGTTATAATGATGAAGGGGATGGAATGCTGTATGTTGTACTGGAGAAAAAGGAAAACAACTATTTCATATTCAGAATATGAGTATTGGTGAACGAAATGTCCGAAGAATTTGTCCTGTGTGTATTTTCTTTATCAGCAAACATGAAATAGTATATTATGCAATGAGCACAAAATGATGCCCATTTTGCACGAGTATGAAATTTACAGCACGAGCCGAAGGCAAGTTGCGAATTGCATACTATACTTTTTCTCTGACAACATATCGTTCACGTTTAATACATGCATACATTGCAAAAACTTTGAAAGAAATAAACTGATGATATCTTATTACTCCGCCGCTAATGGGCTTTCTATCAGAATTAAAATATAAATTGAAGAAATATGTAAATATTCAAATCTAAGTCGATATCACTATTAGTTTCTATTTCAATTAATAGTTTTTATAGAAAACAACTGTGGAAACTTTGACAGAAACGATCTGCTGACATTTCATCAATTTGTCGCAGGACGTCATTTTGACAAGCCGTAGTCGTCATGGTTTTTGAGTGAACCTAGACCTAACACGAAATATTCCATTTCGTATTTGTTGTAACTTGCCTACTAACCGTTGCAAAAATGAAATTCTGTACAAAATGTGCTTGTTTATGATTGAAGTTACGGTTATAAAATGAACATTTATCGAGGTTGTCGTAGAAAAAAATGCATTCGCTTTTCATACACTTACTATATGAACACTTCAAAATCCTCGCTTATGTAGTTCACGATCGGAAAAAGCTAGAAAGAGAGATGTGATAATCAAGCTGTATCCACCCATTAATTTTAACATAGACTAAACATTAACCATCCGTGTCAAAGGTTGCGAGTGGAATCATTTGTATCATTTGATACCGTGTATAATTGAACAGCATTAATCAAGAATAATGACAAAGAGTGGGAGGAAATTGATATCAAGGAAAACTCGATTCATCTCTCTTCTATATTTAGCTATCTGTATAACTCAATCGCAGCGAGAGACAATTGTTGAGTGAAAAATATGGAAACATTGTATGAAATGAGCCTAACAAAGAAAAAGAAAAAGAATGTTTATATTATGTTCTTTAACAAGGTTAGAAAGGCTTGAGGAATCATGAGTATTGAATTTTATTAGTTAATTGAGTAACAGCCTATACAGTGTGGTCCAACGAAAACTTAACACCTCGATTTTCCGGCTTTAAAATGAAAATGTGGAAAATCGCTCGGACCCGTCAATTTCTAATACGGGGGGGAACAACTTTTCCGCTGTTTTCATCCCCGTAACTTCAACCCCCTAACGGGGGTGAGCACAACCCCTTGATTTTGAATAGGGACGCGGGGTGTTGCGATACCTCATTTTGAAGATCTCATCGTATACTATCTGACCGTAAAATTTCACTTCAAAATATCCATCGATAATGAAATAACAGCGAAAATAGTGATAGAGGCAATATGGAATTTATTTCGAGAATAGTATTCGTATCCGACGCATTTCAAAGGTATTGAGTCGTTAATTTTTTGTCCAAAAAAGTAGACGGACCTTGTTTTTGTACCTTAGTCTATCGTGAATGTTTAAGAACGGTACAAGTGTGTCAAAGCGATTGTAAATTGGTAGTGGAATTAAAATGGTGTATTCCGTAGAAGAAAGGGTGGAAATGATAAAATTATTTTTCCGAAATAACGACTCTGCGCGCACAACAGCGGCTTTATTTAACGAACGACATCCTGGAAAAAATGTATCCGCTGCTTACGTTGTGCAACTGGTTGCCAAATTTGACGCTACTGGTTCAGTTGGAAACAAAAAGAGGGTGCATGAAAGAGACGAAGCGAGGGACGTGGCTTTCTTAGGTCATATAGCAATGGATCCGACCGTTAGTACTAGGAAATTGTCCGATGTATCTGGTGTTTCACGCACAACAATCATGAGAATCCTGAAACAACATAAATTCCATCCTTGTAAGATACGATTGGTTCAGGAACTGAATGAGGATGATCCCGATCACCGACTCCAGTTCTGTGAAGTGATCAGTGAAATAATTAACGGCAATTAAAACTACATGTTCGATATCTGTTTTTCGGACGAGTGTTCATTTTACCTTAACGGCATTGTAAACCGGCATAACTGTCGGTATTGGTCAGATGAAAATCCAAGATTATTTCGTGAGGTGTATACACAGCGCCCCCAAAAATTAAATGTTTGGGCGGGTACATATGGAAATCACATAATCGGCCCTTTTTTTATACCCGGTAATCTCACAGGCCAAATTTATCTCGATCTATTGGAGAACGCTATTTATCCAGCCCTCGTGCAAGTATTGGAGAATGCAGAAGACCATCAAACGATCATTTTCCAACAAGATGGCGCACCACCTCACTTTGTTCAACCGGTGCGTCAGTTCTTAGATGACAATTTTCCTCACGCCTGGATTGGAAGAAGGGGACATATTGAGTGGCCACCCAGATCACCTGATCTGGCTCCACTGGACTTTTTTCTATGGGGTCACCTGAAATCCAAGATTTACGCTACCCAGCCTAAGTCACTGGATGATTTGCGAACTCGGATCATTAATGAATGCCGTCAAATTACACCAGAAATCTTGAGTAATTTACGTGAACGTTTTCAGCAAAACTTATATTACTGCATGGAAGTGGATGGTGCCCATTTCGAGCATTTAATAAAGTAATCACAAAAATACGTACTCTTCCACTACTTTACCTGTCCTTTCGTTATCGATGGATATTTTGGAGCGAAATTTTATGGTCAGATAGTACACGATGAGATCTTCAAAATGAGGTATCGCAACACCCCGCATCCCTATTCAAAATCAAGGGGTTGTGCTCAGCGGAAAAGTTGTTCCCCCTCGTATCAGAAATTGACGGGTCCGAGCGATTTTCCACATTTTCATTTTAAAGCCGGAAAATCGAGGTGTTAAGTTTTCGTTGGACCACACTGTATATTCTCTACGACCAGATTCGAACCGAATCTGAACAAAACAATTCGTTTGATTACTCACTCATTATTTTATTCAAATTGTAGCTTTTCTGAAAATTGTTATCACAACGCCACCATTTGCATTTGTTACTGACTATTTTGAAATCATCGGCAATCTATGTCGTTTCAAGTTCGATTACGGAGTATTCATTCCATACCTCTTGCTGTGGGATGAATTTACTTGCAATGCAGCAAGTGTTTCAGAATAAGTATTCCATCTCAAGAGTAAGAATGAGTATGTTGTATTAATTGAGATGATTTCGAAATCACTACATTCGTAAATTCTTTATATTATCAAATTTTTTTTTATATTTTTGAAAAAATGAACCGTCAGAATCACGTGCAGAGTTTTGATGAATCGAATATTGCATTATTTGACTAGAAACGTTCTTAACTCTCTTGAAAATGCGAATATAGCTCGTATTTTTGAATTAGAACGCCATTCTATCTTGTGAAATTTTTTGACAGTTCTTACATCCATTAAAATTTTATCATTTTGTGTCATATTCCTTCCAATAATATTAACATTACACTGATTATTTTTTTTACATGTCAAAATCTGACATTTTGGTAGTTTCAACTAATAGTAATGCATTATTCTGGCAAATCATTCCGTATTATACCGACAATTTCCCTCAGATTATATAAACCAATCAAATGCCATAATTTTCTCATTTCGAATCAATGAGAACAGGACTTTTTGAAAACACTTTCTCCAGCCCGTGGTATTTTCAAAACGGTGTTTCGGTTCTAGCTTGTGTACATTTCCATAGTTACGACAATCACGGTAAATATAGAAAAGTCAGTTTGACGGTTCAACTTAAGATGCCTAAAAACCCTGGGGTGTCAACTGATTAAATTTTGTTTAGATTTTTTTGAAGACAAAACAAATGAAATCATGGTCTATTTCTGTAATCGGATCCAGAGATGGCGCCTCGTCCTCATGTCAATATTCCAGGGACATAGTGATTGTGATTGTTGATGATTGAATTTGACGGAATGTAAATAAACTTTTGAAATATCATTCTAAAGCAATATAGATTCCATACTCGAAGTGGAAGACCAAAATTTTGGAAAAATAACACCACACAAAATGTGTTATTTTTTTAAATAATGTAAATACCGTTCGAAAGTCAAAATAGTTGCGGCAGAATCAAAAATTTCGTAGTGCAATATTATTGACTATTAATGATGTTTGTTTCTTTATATTTCTGTATTTTATATTATTTTCCCAAATAAGTTGACCATAATCCGTTTTTGTGTGGACAAAATTCAGAGAGATGAACACCATAATTCATTATGTCTAGTACCGAAAGTGAGTACCTACTACTTAATATCTGTAAAATATACTTTGGATCCAATTTGAAACTTACATTTTATTTCTTAACTCGCCATGCCAAACATTTTTTCAAATCGATTCAATCAACTGGGTGCGTGTTGTTATACCCTACTGTTTCTTTAAATATTCCATAAGTTCAAGTTGCGAAAGTTCGTGACAAAGTAAAAAAATCACCACTTCTACTGAAATCTATCAATTTTGCATATACCATCAAGCTTGTTTGGGATTTCTTATTTTTTGGTTTTCGTAAAATCTTTTCAGTGTGGTTAGATCATCCAAAATTAATTTTCTGTCGAGAAAGAATTGCACAAAAAAAGAAACATCTTCACTATTACATACAGTTTTTAAAATAGCGATGAAAGACCATTGTAACACACAACTCGTCACACATATCACTTCTGAAAAGCAATTAAACTCAAAATAAGCTACAAAATGATAACTTTATATTATATACTTTATTATAGAGAACTTTAAAAGGAAAACTCGGATACAATGGCACAGATACTTGCGCATGCGCATGTTGGGCAGATCAGATAGGCACAAGCACAAGATTGACAGGTCCTAATGGTGAATTTCCATGCAGCTGAATTTCAATACTTTTATGTGAAATGTGTGATTATTATTTATTCCAGTAAATTGCATATCAGCAAAATAAAAATTATATAATAAGTCGAAAATTTAAATAATAAAATTGCTTGCGGACAGTGATTCTGTAAATTTGAATGATAATGTTGTTTTATTCATTTCATGCGTAATACTTGAAACTTCTGTTCATGAAAATTCACCTTAACAAGAAAACCGACGATGGCGGTTCACGAAGTATCGTGGGATTTTTGGAAAATAGACCGCGATTTCATTTGTTTTCTCATTATCAAGCAAGCGAATGTCCAGCGTTTTATTCTACAGTTTTACAGGTATGAGTCGGCACACCAGGATTTTTAAGAATCTTAGTTCAACTCTTCAACTGACATTAATGACACATGATGAACCGATCCTGCAATACGCATTTAGTCCATAATAATTCAATGTATTCGTGAAATTGTCTGATCGAATATCCCTTCAAAATGCATAATTTCCAAAATACTTTCACCTTGCCAGGCACTCAAACTGTGTTGCTGTACAAAACACCACTCGGGCAAGTTCTCGTGGTGTTTCTGAGCAACACAGTTTTTGTGCCAGCAAGGCGAAAATATTCTTCGAAAGTTCTGCATTTTGTCGGGATATTACTACTGATAATTGCATTGAGTGCAATTATCAATTATTATAACAACACGATTGAGTTCAACAACTCCAATCCACCAAAAAATTCAAATTGTCACGTTTGGGCAATACAAATCGGCTGCTCTAAGGAAAAACCGAGTATGTGTATTGAGACAAATTTTACAGGAGAGCCAAAAAACTTTCAACGGTTGGCACCCATATATCTAGTAAACTAGTAAACTATTGCCTTAAAAGGATAAAGTATGTTCATGTTTGCTGGGAATGTATTTCACTCATTTTTACTTATTTAATCATCAAAATCTGTAATGGTAATGGTAGGTATGGATGGTCACTAACCTGCGCTGCGACCTGATCAGATCTATTGTGCTCAATCTTCTGCTATTTCAAGGTGTTCTCGTTTACAGAAGCCCCACAAGCCCAAATTCCTTGAGGATTTTGAGGGATCTATTCGTGGTATTTCTCCCACAGTAGGCTGGTGTGATCCCAGTATATTGAATCTCTTGTGATGTACAGCATAACACTCTATCAATATATCGTGTGGTGTATCTGGATGATCCCCACAGAATCTGCAGGTGCTGTCCTCCTCCAAGCCTAGCTTCCTTAGGTGTTCTTTGAGTCTGCAGTGCCCCGTCAGAAATCCCGTGATTGTCTTTAGACTAGTTCTGCTGAAGTTGATCAGTGTCTTCGATCTTGCTCGGTTGAAGTTTCTGAGGAGATCATTAGCCTGCCTTAGCCCTGGAAGTCTTCACCAGTATGTTGCTCGCATTGCTTCTTTAGTTTTATTGAGTTCGTCTTGGAAGTAAGATTTTCCAAGTCCGCAAAATGGTTCTGGCCCGATCAGAGGCGTTGATGCCCCTTTTCGTGCCACGGTATCTGCTTGTTCATTGCCCTCCACTCCGACGTGCACCGGCACCCAGAGGAGAATTACCTTGTTGTTCCTGCCTAGATCATTAAGTTTGTCTTGGCATTTCCAGACCATCTTTGAGTTGATGTTATATGAGCTCAACGCTTTGATGACTGCTTGATGTGATGTGATATTTCGTTATGAAATCACCTAATGAATATCTCTCAGATAGAGGCGTGTACCTGCAATTTTTTATAGTATGCTTAGTCCATCAGCTCCAGACTTCTTGGCATTCTCTCAATAATAAAGAAAGCATTATAAGTAACTGACATCAGATATCCAGAATTTTTCCATCATTGGATAAGTCTTTCTTGGAACTTTTTGTCAATGAGGTTACGATAAGGAGGTACCATTTGATAAAATTGAGAACCTCCAATATTGTAACCTGAATGTTAATTTTTTTTTCATGGACAACATTATGGCATCAAAAAAAGTTTGGCATATTGAATTCATTAACAATAAATAAATTGAATTGAAAAAAGAAAAATAAAACGGCTCATCGTGTTTGAAGAAATCGTTATATGCCCCAAAAATTCACATTTTCCGCTAGTACCCAAAATGTTTTTGCTTTGTGGTTATTTATCCAAAGAATAGTAAGGAGCCATCTCTCAGACTCACCCGATATACAGATGTACCTTCTGATAATTCATCATTTCGGGAAATATGTAATAGATTGAGACATTTCCAGACGCTCCTAATGCACGATAATGTATTTGTATTATGTGGGAGAACATCTTCGAGGTAAGTACGTACTTTAGTTTAATATAATCGAATGCTTTTGTCCTGTGTGGCAACCATTAGGTTGCCGACTATAGTCGGCACCCAATTAGAGTTACAGGTTATCTCAGATTCAGTAATCGAGACATACATAGTGTGTGTTATGACGATCTTATTCGTTAATGAGTCCATCATTGTGGGTTGACAGGATACTACGTAAAAATTTAATTCTTGTTGACATTCAATGAAATTGTTCTAAACACGAATAGGATATTTTTGAACCCCATTAAATCAAAATGAGATAAATTTACAAATAAACGAAGTCAAAATTGAACAAGTTGGAAGATTCAAATATTTGGAGGTGGAAATAGAAGACAATGGAAGACAAGCAATAGAAATCAACCATAGAGTGGAAATAACAATACACTTGTACTGAACAATGCTTCAGGCATGTATAAATATAAAGAAATCTCAGAAAAAACAAAGATAAATGTGTTCATAACAATATATCCACCAATACTAACATTTGGATGTGAATTTTGGGTGATGACAAGCAGACAAAAAAGAAGAATACAAGCAGCAAAAATGAAGTATCTACGACCAAACTGAAGGAGTCACGAAGAAAGAAAAACTCAAAATGTAAAAATAAGAGAAGACGTTGACATAGAATCAACACCCAAGTTCATCGAAAAGAGACAACTGATCTGTTAGGGTGATTTACAGAGGATGAATGATACAAGACCAGTTGAAAGAGTATGGCGGTCAAAGAAACAGCAGAGGACAAGAAGAGGAAGCCCAAGACAAACATGAGGGGATGGAGTTATAGAAATCATACTTAAAAAAAACAGCTCCACTCCTAAAAAACAGTCTAATCATTCTACTTCAAGTGAAGTCCATACATCTGGATTATTAGGATTTTTTTATGCGAGTTGAATATTTCTGAAATTAGAAATTTCACACTAGCAATTTCATCTCTGTTAAGACACCACCATTGAACTTTACGAATGTCTGCTGATTGCTATCACTCTGTCGATGAATGAGTAATTATCTAAGAGATCCAAAAAATCTCGAAAGAAAAGGAGGTACGAAGGCAGTACCTTCGCCAAACTCAAAATTAACTCATTCACCATATCCTGAATTTATTATAAGACAATGGCTTAGTTGATTGTGAAGTTTTGTTTCTCCCAACGGTCACATACAATTTTAATTTTTTTAAAATTCGATTGATAACTTATTTTTTTATTTGAAACCACCATAAAACTATTTAAAAAAATATTGTCAGACACTGGGAAACTAGTTGTTGAAATTAAATCCTTCGGTTTTTTTTTGATTCTTGAGTAAAATCTTATTTTTCTGAGAGTCAGATTCTCGCAACCCTTCCGATTCTGGTCCAATCTTTCTATGAATGAGTAACTCTAGACCTACAGGTTAAAAAAATCTAGAAAAAAATGTCAGTGCGATGGCAGCTCCTTGCCAAAATCAAAATTGCTCATTCACCATATATTCTGAATTTATTATTGGAATAATTCGTCTAAAACAATCGCTTGGTGGTTGAGAAGTTTTGTTTCTCCCAACAGTCACATACATATAACTTTCATTTAATTTTCAATTCAATTGAGACCATTTTTCTTTATTAGAAACCACCATGAAACTTATTTTAAGAATATTGCCGGCACTGGGCATCTAGTTGTAGAAAATGAATCCTTCAGTTTGTTTTTTCGTTTTTTGAGTATAATCTTATTTTTCTTAGAGTCAGATTTTTGCATCCCTTCTGATTCCGATTCAATCTTTCTATGAATGAGTAACTATAGACTTACAGGTTCAAAAAAATCTACAAAGAAAAGTAAGTGCGATGGCTTTCGCCAAAATCGAAATTAGCTCATTTACCAATATTCTGAATTTATTATTGGAATAATTCGTCTAAAACAACCGCTTGGTGAATGAGAAGTTTTGTTTCGCTCAACAGTAACATGCAACTTTCATTTTTTTCTTTCAATTCAATTGAGACCATTTTTCTATCAGAAACCATCATAAAACTAATTTAAAGAATATTGTCAGACACTGGGCACATAGTTGTAGAAATTGAATCCTTCAGTTTGTTTTTTGATTCCTCAGTTAAATCTTATTTTCCTTAGAGTCAACTCAACTTGTCGCATCCCTTCTGATTCCGATTCACTCTTTCAATAAATAAGTAACTATCTAAGAGACACAGAGGTTCAAAAAAATTTTGAAAGAAATGTATGTACGCTCCTTCGCCAAAACCAAAATTTGTTCATTCGCCATATTCTGAATTTATTATTGAAATAATTCTACTTCTGAAAAAATTTCTTGGTGGGTGTGAAGTTTCGTTTCTCTTTACAGTTACAACTGTGAGGCAGTCAAAATTCTGCAAATTTTGCAAGGAGTCTAACTTTAACATTCAAGTATCTTGATTTTTTCAACTAACTTTCTTGTTCAGACACCACCAATGAACTATTTCAAAAAATAATGTCAGACAATGGACAATTAGTTATGGAAAATAATGCCCTAACTTCTTTAGCAATACTTTCATAACAATCCTATTTTCTATAATCATCAGAAAGGTTTTACTTATCTGAATTTTCAGTATTGGTTGAGATGAGTTTCTAGTGAATATTCAGCCTCTGCATATTGAAATTACACACGGTACAGGTCTTACAAGAGGTCTCAATTCTATCTTCCGGGATGTAAACCTTCAGCTTGTACATAGAAGAATGCTCACTCTATGATTGTTAATAGGTACCAACCTGAAAGACCAAATTCCAACTTTAGACATATCAGATATTGACGAAACTGGCTGTGAAAGTTGTGATAATTAGCCCTAGGCTGTATCATTTCCGTTGAAAATGACGTCACCGAAATGGCGAATAATGTTGACGTTATTTTTAACACAGTGATACAGCTGAATATATAATATTGCCAAACCAAACGATCTACGAATATTCGTTTTCGTGAACATTTAGCCCTTGCTAAATATTCACGAGAAAATGAATCGAGTGTTGTTGCTGATCATTATTGGAGTATCGGATGAAATGTTATCAATCACCAACTGAAATGATTTTTCTGAAGAAAGCAAGATTGCAAGGAACAAAACTGGGGAGACAATCCATAAGCTGGAACCTTGTCAAGGAGTGCCAGGTATCTAACGCGATGAAACGCCTTCATTATTTGAGAAAGGATTGAGGTGTCCAATATTTTTGGGCAGTGTATTGCGAGTTAACCTTGGAGAAGAATATGATGACATCAATCAATCAACTGATTAGCGTTGAGCATGTCACGGCAAGAAATGACAATTCATCTATTTCAAGTGCCATGTAGTGAGTATAACATCTAAAATATTGTGTCAGTGTTGACATGTACTATGTCCGTTTGAAGATACTGTTTATATAAAAGTTAATTTCTCACCAGAATACTCTCATTCATACAGAAACAATTATAACCAATGCTCCAGATTTATTCAAACAATTCCAGCCTATATGAAAGCATAAATCAACACCAATCATCAAAGTGAGTTCTCTGATACTTTCCGGAATCATTTCATCGTTAGGTGATCGTGATAATATACTGTCAAGTAGGCCTCATGAATGGATTTCGGACATGACTTGAATGCACATGTCGCGTGGATGGAGTAAACAAAGCGTTGGATCGCATAACTTTGATAATAAGCACCTACCCTTCACACCGGTTCAGATATGCGACATTATGGATAATGGTCACTGAACTTCTTCCATAGGATATCGTTTCTAGCAGAAATGTCATAAAAGTCGATCCAGGAATTTTAAGGAAGTGAAGCGGGAATTTTGAATTCAAGGAATAGAAACTGGAAACTGCAAATCCAGTAGCTGTTTTTATAATTTCTGTTTTTTAATTGATGAACAGTCTTGCTATTAGTTTTATTTATATTTTCCATTCACAAATTGAAGTACCTCGATCACGAATATTTTTTCTAATATTGCTACGAACATCCATTGAACTTTCCTTCTAGATTAGATTTTTTTCGAAAAATGTATAATGGTTAAAAGATATATAACACAATTGAAAAAATAACAAATGTCAAAATATTCTAGCTTAAGCTCTAAAATTAAGACTTCTGTCGAACTTATCAGCAGCCCAATCCACATCGGAGAATGATTTTAAACAAAGTTGACCTTTCTTGAGATTCAATCCTATATTCTTTATTGATTTCAGATATCGGAGTAGTAGTTTTGCAGCCTTCCACGTTTATCAAGTACTCAAGGGAACATTTATGAAAGGTTTCTCTGGATCTATTTGGAATTCTACTTCCATAGGTGTACTTGCTTTTCTACAATCGCTCATATTGAAACTTTCTAAAACTTTTCAAATGAGCTTTGTTTGGGTAATCGATGGATTATTGTCTTTTCTCATCAATGTCATTCTTAGAGATGTCGAAACGTCGCCCATATCTTTGGCGTTGAGTTCATATTCCAACCATTGAACTTCTTCCCAGATTTTGCTAGTGTATCCAGTGAGTAGTATGTCTTCTAAGAAAACAATTACCCATACATCATTCTCGCATTATAAACAGAACTCGTAGTTTGATCTTCTGAATCCGTGTTCCAATGTAACTCGCTTTCAAACCATAGAGAACCCTATTCAATTTGAGAGCTTCAGCATTTTCAATTTTTACTCCTTCCAGAAAGAGATTTCAAATCTCTTAGTGTGTTGTTTCTGAACTGAGTGACTAACGTCACTGACTATTATTTCCGTCTCATAGTATAGATTAATTTATAAATTTTTTACCAGTAAATAACGTGAGTGATCTTGATTGATTTGGCCGATACTTGATATTCATAATTACACAGAATTAAATAAAAACACTTGTTTTTAAAATATCCTCAATATATTACTATTGTAACATGTGACGCGTTTCACTATTCCTATAGCTTTTTCAAACACAAGAATACCAGTTGTTGATACAAGTACATCACCGTTACCCAATTTCTGCAAGATCAGAAGAGCTTTCTTCCTTGGCAGTATTTGTGACCGCACTTTCTTGAGTCAGTCATTAGCCGTACTTTCTCCATGTAATCACTGTCTCAGATGGCGGTTATCAAATTAACGTTCGCACCCTCCCACGCGAACTTTCTTTCAATCCCGCTCAGTCCATAATGATTTTTTAAAAATTCACAACTCTAATTAAAAATCTCGTGGCTCATCCTTTCATTTTACAACTTTTCCAATTTTAATTAGATGCATCAATTTTCCCCCTACTTCGTCCAGCATACTTAAGATTTTCTTAGGGTAACTCAAATTTCCGTCAACCAACCTTGTGAAAATGTACAAGGGGTATTATGAAGGAGAAAAGTCCTCAGCTGCTCGAAACCTATCGTGGATATGTTATCAAAAGTGATGAATCAACTATCAAAATCGAAGGCAAATATTTAGAATACTTAGGAATTGCGAACTATTAATTAACAATATGGTCACATAATTTCAACATTGGAAGTGGCCATAACATCATCTATAATTTTCTTGTTAAGGTCACGAGCAAGTAGATTAGTCAATCTACATTTTTAATGCCAACGTTTCGTCGAGAATTTCCGCCTTCTTCGGGGCTGCAATAAATGGTTTCCATAAATATATAGTCGTACAGTTACAGACATAATCAACATATACCTGTTTGAATAGTTGAAATTGTATACAGGGTGTCAATTTGAAAACTTTCCACTTTCAATATCTTCCTTCCAGTAAATGATATCAAGAATAGAAAAACCACGTCAAAGTTATTTTCAAGGGTGACACTTTCAAGGAATATTTGTAGCCCCGTGGCTCAACCCCTCAGAATTTCAAATGGGAAGGGGTGGTCAAGTGGCACATCATTTTGATCGGCATTCAATTCTTTTTCCAATGATATCCTGATGAGCAGTTTCCGTAAAATAGCTGAAGAGAGTTGTGCTCGTAAGGGTACAGCCGGTTGACGGATAACAATTGAAAGATTCAACGAGGTTAGAATCTAAACAGAGCAGGTTATCTTCAAGACTGAAAGGGCGTATTCTCCCTACAACGTATAATGAAGATGGTCCGCTGCACTCAGGCAAATCCGTAGATGAAACTGCGTCACCTTGATCATCAGAACTGTCAGGGAAGAACAAAGTCATTGCAACTAATATGCGTGCCGTTCCGAGTCTACTTCATTCCTTTGTCGTGATGAAATGGACACAAGAGAAGCTGCGATAACTCGACGTAAAAACTATTAAACTTTTAAATGAGGAATGAATAAATATTATTATTATTATTATTATTATGCTATAACATTACCCAAATTGCAACCCTATATACTAAAAGTAACAAATAATATCTTTATAGCATTGAAGTAATTAATTGAATATCTGTGGATAATACCTGTTATAAATCTGTACCTCAGAGGCAAACTATGTTAAGTCCAAATATGATCAAATCAAGTTGAGAATGTTGAATTTATGTACATAAAATAATGTTCCATTTGATTTTTTTTGTATTTCTCCCAATTCTAGTAAAAAGTTAGACACTTCAGAAATATGTTGTCACAACAAAGCTTAGAGCTTAGAGAAATTAACAATTTTTTTTCTGAGCTAAATTATGTTAAGTCGCATTAAAAGCAAATCTGGTTTTATTTTCAAATGACATTATCTCATATGAAATTCACGTTCATTTCCTTGAATATCTCCAAATTTGAAGATATTATCTCAAATAGTTAGACATTGACTTAACATTATTCATTATAAAAATCTACAAATGCTTCTTCTCTAAAATGCAAGTTTTGGACTTAAGATACTTTGCCTCTGAGGTACAGAAATGAAAGTGGTCTGCTATAAACGATGTAATGGCAATTGTATTTGAAGTCACCAAATATTCTCTGAAACATCTATCTACTAAGCGACCCAGGAATATTCATTATTGCAGCAAGTTTGGAAAGAGTACATTTCCCACATGTGACAGCCATTACCCGAACATTTTTCAAACTCAAATACGTGATGGTATAGGGTGAATCACGCACGCTTGGAGAACAAACAATCGTTATTCCACATTTAGTACTATGAAAGCTGCCATGGCAGAAGATGTAATTAGAACAATAAAGACGTTGCCTTAAAAATAATTTTCAATGATTGGCATAACACCGCATGTAGTTGTACTTTGTTATTTTGTGCACTTCATGTCTTTCTCTTTCCGCGGAAGAGTCTCTTTTGAATTTACAGAAACGCCACTGTAGAAAAAGGAGCATGCAACACTAAAGAGACGACGCACGTACGAAATCCTCCAAGAGAGGAGGATCACCCGATTTTGCATATTATCCACTTAGACAAAATAAACTCGGTGGTGCGGCGTGCACAAATATACCGGAGTCTTGACGGGCATGTAATAGAATTTGCGTTACTGCAAAGGGAATTAAATTAATTTGGTACACTTCCTATGTAGCTGTGGTGCACAAAAATTGTTTGTTGATGAAGTAAACGAAATAACTCACTCAGAAAGTAGATTATGCCCAAAGCAAAGTTAAATTACATGAAAGAATTTTCGCGGAGTATCATCGATTTTTATTTCCAAGAGTCCATTTTGTGATCCATATATAGAGTGAATTGACATATTTATTAGAAAGATTTCAGATATGAAGTCAACTTTTTCTGGCCTATTGGAGACCACAAAACCTTTCACCACTTTGAGTTTGCTAATAATCTTTTCGGAAAGCACTCATAACAGAAGTACAGATAAATTTTTGTACACCTTTATTGCTATCCAGATTTATCTTATTCAATTTATTATTATCGATAATTTGGAGAGTTTGAGTATGACATTACTAACTGAAAATGAATGAAAAATCTTCATCGTTTTTTATACCATATTCGATATGACTGATACTGGATCCATCTATATTCGTTAAAATTGTAGGTTTGATTTTTGGGCACCCTTTACTGGCTAGAGCCCCAGGGTTTCTTTGCCGCTCTATAGTTAGGACGATGAAGGAGTATGTTGAAGAACATACTCTTCTATAGTTAGTGGAGAGGATCAACCCTAAATCTGTCATAATGCTGTCTCTCATGATCTTTCATATTTTTCAATATGAGAATCCCCGTAAATTTTCTGTGACCAATTTACTGCTCACCACAATAGTTACGTTTTTTCCCATTTAATCGTATCTATTACGGTTTAGAACATAGCAATGTTACCACATGATAAAAGAAACGGTCTGTATACCGGGTGACCACGAGGTGAGGTACGCCTCCCAACTTTTCTATAGTTGCAAAGATGCAGGTTTCAAATTAGGTACGTCGATATAGTACTCAAATACGCATATTTTCACTCCATTGCCGAAAATTCACCACATCCGGTTTAACCGTAACCCCAAACATTTTTTTTTTCAAACGACACCCTGTACATTTTTTTTCATTATCCGGAAGAACACGCAATTTGTGTTCTGTTCTTCAAAATTGAAAATCAGTTGAAAAATGTCGGAGATACAGTTGATCGTTCAGTTGAACAAAGTTGGCCATGAACATCAAACTTAAATCATCAAAACTGACGAACGGCGTCAACATTTACGAGAGGAAGGTTCGAGGTAAGATACAGCTGAAAATTGAGCTTCTCATGTAATTGCAGCAACCATGTTTTCCAACCATTATCAAAAATTTCCTCAAGACCGAGTAGTACCCATAAAAAAATGCTCACAACTGCCATTTCTCAAATGGCAATATACTCTTTTTACATTGTCGTATTGAAAAATAATGAATTATCACAATACTCGAATGAAAAGATTTATTTTTTGCTTGGGTTTTGTAGGTTCGAACCGCCTCTGCTCAATAATATTCAATTTTGAGAACACTCATAATGAAACATTCCGTATCTTCGATTCCTTTCAGAATTCCCCGAAACTTTTAACACGATTATTTGGATAATTCGTAAGTTTTCAATACGACAATATGATAAGAGTATGTTGCCATTTGAGAAATGGCAGTTGTGAGCATTTCTTTATGGGTACTACTTCGTTTTGAGGAAATTTTTGATAATTGATGGAAAATATGGTTGCTGCAATTAAATGCGAAGCCCAATTTTCAGCTGTATCTTACCTCGAACCTTCCTCTCGTAAATGTTGACGCCGTTCGTCAGTTGTGTTGGTTTGAGTTTGATGTTCAATGCCAACTGCTTTTACAGTATTTTTCTATGATTTAGTGTCAATCAGCATTATTTTCTATACAGTTGTGTTTTATTTGAAACTCCACAGATCTCTGTGGACATGTGATTTCTTCGCACTAACGAATGATATCTAATCGCTGGGAACCCCTCAGCGTCATAGTAGATTATTTTATTCTATGTAGTTTGTTTATTCAAACAATGTTATGGAATCAATGAACAAACAAAAATCTACATGTCTGGACTTCACTGGCGGATAAATACCTTTCAAGAGGTCACCTCAAACATACACTTTATTTCATCAGTAACTACTCGATTATTTCCTGAAGGATTCACGATAACATGCGCCCTCCATGGTAATCCACAAATCTCTCAATGATATTATTCGTAATCCGTTTCATTTCATTACCGTCCCTCATTTTCCTTTCATTCAAAAATTCCGGAGATCACAAAGTGACTTGAGCCGTGACATGATTAATAAGGCAATCATCTTTTATTGAATCATCCCAGTGAGACCGGGTGAGTATTATTGTCCCGGAGTAATATTTAGATTACCTGGAATCTCCTTTGTGTGAATCGGAATTAAAATCAGAAACGGAATAAATCTGGCACAGAAAAACAGGGCGATGAGTTAGAGAATGCTTTGTTATTTTCTTCCTCAGCAAACAGTTTTTTACAACTCCTTTTGTGTAATTATGGATTGTGTTCATAATTTATTCACGAGTCAGGTAATTTTATTCTTTATTAGAATATTCGATTGTTTCGAAACAATGGAGGATATGTGTCTGGCAGGTACAAAATAAAATATGAAAGAGCTTCATCCATTCTATTCAGCAATGCAGTCTGAATAGAGGAATGTTCCTGTTAGTTAATATATTCAGCAGGAATGAAGGCAGAGAGTAAAAACTGGGATTACCACCTATTCGTTCATTTAATTATAGTTCTCTTCATCATCCGGTAAAACTCTCAGGAGGAACCATCACAAATCATCGATATACTTGTGAACGACACTTCTGGGCGGAAAATCATTATGTAGCTCGGATTTATCATTCCAATGATATGTTCTTATGTTATATATAAATTTCTTCGTCCACTTCTAAATTTAAATAAGCAGTTACAACATCCATCACGTAGACTTCGACATCTAACTCAACAGCAACAGCCAGTTATACTTATACAGGCGAAAACGTTTCGTCGTAATCTACACCTTCAACTTGTGGAAATTCTTAAGCTACAAGCCTAGCTTTATTTTTTCCGTCTGCACCCTTTTTCACTTTATAAAACCATTTAATTTTTACCGCATTTCTTTCTTGAGGAATATTTTCTACTATTGACTAGGTGGTATTGATGTAGTGAGAGTTCAACTCGTCGTCTATAGCTTTCTTCCATTAATTGTCGGCATCTTTTCTTCTCAATCCAAGGTTACTGGATCTGCAATTCACTACATAAACATAATCTTGGAGATATTCTGGTTTTCTTCTGACTTTAATTTCTTTTTCTAAATTTATTTCTCTTTTGACTTTTTGTTGTCGAAAATTGTCTGTTGTATAGTTTTTTTCAAGATTTTTAGAGCTTTTGTCAGTTTCATTTTCATTTCCAAGACCCTCTGTGGTTGGATTGCTAGTTTCGCAGAAGTTTTCTTTATGAAATGTCAACAAAATTTCATTTTCTGTGCCTGGTTTTGTGATACCTTCTTCCGGAGCTGATTGAGCTGACATTTGATTCTCAAAAAAAAATAATGTCTCTTGAAATAATGATTTTTCTTTTGTTTGCATCAAATAATCCAAATGCTTTTGTATTTTCCTCATAACCAATAAAAATACATTCAGTTGACTTGGAATCTAGTTTTCTTCTATTGATTTTTGGAATTCTCTAGGCTCAGAACCTGATGTAGAACATAGAATAACTTATTTTGTTGACAAATTTTTACAAAATTATATGTCATATTCACTTTTTTATTCATAACAATGTTCAAAAAACAATAATATACAGGGGGACACATTTTGACATAATCAGATTTGATGTTACTTTCCCTATCGTACCACTAGAGCATGTCACTATTTCTTTTTAATGGATCTTCTTATATTATTTTGCATTATCAGATGTTTCGTGAAGAAGAGATTTCAACAAAGTAGAGAACATTATGGTGTCTGAAGCTGTTTGGAAGCTAAAAATTCTTTGTGTTGAAGATGAGCCACCCTGAATGAACTTCTGTACAATCTGTTACCTAGGTTTCATAGGTGTTTTTTTGAAGTATACTTCAAAAAGTCTTATTTTGACTAGTTAAGTTTGAATTCCATATTCTCTTCATATTTTATTTGTCTCATTCTACAATAATGATTTATAGTGCATTCATATTTCAAATACGGTTTACATCGAGCGTATTTGAAATATGAATTCACTCTAGTTACAACTGGTGTTTCTGTTTTCGTGAATTCTTGAGAAGCAATGGTTTATACACTTCGAGAACGGATTGAAATAGTAAGTTTGTACTACCAGAATGGAAATAGTGCTGAGCTGCTGCTCGTATGTTCAATGATAATCATCCAAGAAGAATTGTACAACACAAATACGTTTCGAAATCATTGAACAAATTATTGTAAACTGGATCTGTTAACAATAAAAATCATAATCGTTCAGGAGTTCGCAAAGATGAAGTTGGACTAATGGAAAATACGCAATCTTTTACTAAGTTATCTCATATAAATATTTTCAGGATCCTTCATAAGTACAAATTTCATCCATATAAGATTGGACCAGTTAATGAATTGAACGAAGATGATTTCGATAGACGTATCGAGATTTGTGAAAG
This sequence comes from Chrysolina americana, assembly GCA_958502065.1. NCBI lineage: Eukaryota > Metazoa > Arthropoda > Insecta > Coleoptera > Chrysomelidae > Chrysolina > Chrysolina americana. The sequence continues at coordinate 70,257,617 of OY293415.1, read as the reverse complement.
TCTCACTGAACGAATCAACTTGCATCAGAATTTCTTGTATAAAATTTGGTTTTCGGATAAAAGTACGTTTAGTTTGAATGGAGAGGTGACTTGGAAAAATTGTCGATATTGAAGTGATGCGAATCCTCATTTCACCGTCAAGTTCATTCTCAATTGGCAGAATAGGTCCTAAAAAGAATGGCCACCAAGGTCTCCGGATTTCACTCTTTTGGATTTCTTTCTATGGGGTCATTTGAGGTCTAAAGTGTATGAGATAGAATCAACAGCATTAGAAGATTTGAGAGAGAATATCATGAGGCATTGCAGAGAAATAATTCCCGAGATGTTCAACCATGTGAGTGCGGCAATGGAAGCTCGTTTGTACCATTGTAAGGAAGTTGGTGGAAACGTTTTCGAACATTTACTATAGAAAATTTTTTTCTTCTCAATGTCAAGTCATCAGATTTTGATTCAAGAATTTAATAAAAAATCTCTTTTTCTGATTGATTGCTTCCATATTTGTCTCTAGAACAAATATTTCAAAATATGGCCTCCTGTATAATTTTTGACCTGTTTTTTAATTTTTACTGCAAATAATTTTTTCAAAAGTTATTCAGGGTGGTTCGTTTTCAACTCTAATAATTTGTAGCTCCCGAACCATAAGTTTCAGACCATATGTTTTATACTTTGTTGAAATCTGCTCATCATGGAGCGTCTGGTAGTGCGGAACAATACTGCCGTGCTGAGCATAAAAGGCGTATCTGCAATTTTCATGTTTTCGAAAAAATCATGTTTTACTATTAGATTGGGGGCAACTTTTGCAAATATGAAAGTTTTTATAAACATGTAATACTACCTAATTTTTATTTACGACATTGAATCCTAGTAGAATAGGAGTAAACTGATGCAGACAACCCAAAACTGACCTAAATTCAATACCCACAAATTTGTCAGATACGCCTTTTATGCTTGGCACGGCAGAATATTGGGTGATCCATTTTAAAAAAAGGTGATATGCTCTGGAGGTGCGATAGGGAAAGTAAGATTAAATGTGACTATATGAAAATGTGTCCTCCTGTATACTATTGTTGACGTGTTTTTTTATATTTCCTGAAAATCATTGTACCAACATTTATTTAGGGTGGCTCGTTTTAAATGGAATAATAGTCCAATTTTACTCACTCAAGTTACAAACAAAGAGGAACGATGCGACCAGTGGCAAGGGACGAGACCTCTCACCTCCTTAGTCATGCAAAACCCACTGAAATATGCTAGTCGCGACGCTTATCAGGACACTTGTCTCTTGTCGCGTAGTTCCACTATGCTGGATCCTTCAGACAGGCTTTATTTGCGACAAAGTTTTAAATGACCACACCTTAACTCTGATTAGATTACCCATCTCGTCAACCCAAAGTCCCTCACATAATTAAACTCCCCACCTCGTCAACTCAAAGTCACTCACATTATATTTTTTGTTTCAGGGTCCTAATTGATCCCTCGCCTGCCGCCGAAGAAAAGGGTTTTCCCGAAGAAACGGCCGTCGTCTTATAAATAATAATCAGTCCATGAAACGTTGCTCGACGAAGCTCCCGGATTCGAGAGTTTTATGTAAAGAAGAGGGCGTGCTAGTCGAATAATATATAATTCAGACACTGCCAAAGGGGCGAGTACGGTCCCACGCGTAATCCAATAAAAGTGAATAATGCACTGAGTTGACGGTTGGCAGGAAGCAGCAACTTTTCCCTAATGAGCGCAGGACACTGTTTGCCGATTAAGTCGGCTGTTTCGCGTAAACTTTCCGCGGATTTTGTTGTTTCGTGTTTTCTGCTGCTCCTCCTGCTTCATTTAGGTAAGTTTCCTAGCAGTAAGATCAGACAAACTTCAGGCTGTTTAGCGAATAGTGACGGTGGTTGAGTGTACTTTCCTCATTCGTTGCCTTCACTACGGTTCGAGAGGATTTGCGTACTTCTTGGGCATGAAATGATTCAGCTCATTTGAAATTATACAGGGTGTTTCATAATTGAATGCTGATTCTGAAGGACGATTATCCTTGGATGATTTTAAGAAAAATTCTTCATATGAACATAGGTCCGTAACAGCTTCATTTTTGAGATAAAGGATGTTGAAATTTTACAAAAAAATCAGTTCTTCCCCAATATCACTGAAACCGCTTCGTCTTTTTCTTAAATTTTGGTACATGCCAAGTATGCATAAAAATACATTTTTCCATGATAAAGTATTTCTTAATTCACATCAGTGGCTTCCCTGTTAACATACTCTGTCATATTTTTCATCAAAATAATGATACGCCACTGTTTTATTTTCAAATAAATATTATTTTTGTAATTATCCTCTATCTTCTCATAAAAATGGTATCCTGCCTTTTTTTCGTCCGGCGAACGGTTTTCGATTTAGAAAATAAAATACATTCATTTTCTTGTCCCTATTCAAATTTTTCTCTTAGTTTTAATTTCACAATTGTGGTAACCAAAGGATCTAAGCATAATAATAAGCTATAATTTTATCGTAACTATTATTTAGTTTTTGTGATGAGTACGCATAAATATACATTTTTATTTTTAAAAACATAACTAATATGAACAAAAATACCAAATTCAAATTCAAAAAGTGTTCAAAATGTCCGCCTCCTGCAAGTATGCACTCTTCAGCCCTACTTCTCATGTACTCGCGTACTCTCTGGAAAATTCCTGTAGTATTCCTTATGGCTTTACAGGAAACTATTACGCGGTTTCGCAATTCTTCCTCAGTTCGAATTGGTTGACTGTACACCAAAGTCTTAAGATGTCCCTAAAGAAAATAATCAAGACTGTTTAAGTCTGAGGCATGACTCTGTTCCCCCACGACCTATCCAGCGATTATGGAAGTTTTGGTTCAAATATTCTCGTGCCAGAGCACTAAAATTAGCAGGTACACCATCGTGCATAAACCACATGCGATTTTGCATTAGAATGAGAACATCTTCCAACAGAATTGGCAAATTATCTTCAAGAAATCGGCGATAATTATGTCCATTTAATCTCCGTGGTAAAAAAAGATCCAATCAGGTAATCTCCAATCATTCTAGCCTAGACATTTAATGAGAACTGCTCCTGGTGATGAGATTCCACGATTGCATGCGGATTTTCCGCGGCCTAAAAATGATTATTATGAAAATTTCTGATCCTGCTTTTGGTAAAACTAGCTTCGTCCGTGAATAAAATTTCTCTGTCGAATAAAGGGTTTTCAGTAACTTTTCGGAGAAACCATTGGCAGTAATTCACTCGTAATGGAAAGTCTCAAGGAAGTAGAGCCTGAACTCGTTGAATGTGATAGGGATATAATAAATCATGAAGAATTGTCCATACTAGACTATGGGCGATATTCAAATTATTGGCAACTTGCCTTGTACTTACTTCAAGATTCACGTCAACTGAATTTAAAACAGCTACCTCAATTTCTTGAGTTCTTGCAGTCCGATGTGCTCCTTTCAAGTGACGATTTGGCTCAAAACTTTCTATTTCACATACATTTCTGTGGGCCCATAGAGGTAATGCATGTCTGCTTATTCGGTATTTGTAAAATTTACCCATGTTTTATTTTAATAAAAAAGTTTTTATAATGTAAATAATATCACGTATCGAGCTAAAGAAGTGTCAAAATTGTTTATGTTGAAAACAAAAAAATGTGTTTTTAGCGTTCTAGATGTTTCTAGCCCACAAAAGTCGTACTACTCTTCAACGTCTGGTTTCGCATAGTGACAAGCAAATGAATGCATTTCATTTTCTAATTCAAAAACCGTTCGCCGGACGACAAGAAGGCAAGAAACCATTTTTATGAGAAGATAGAGTAAAATTACAAAAATAATATTAATTTGAAAAAAAGACAGTGGCGTATCATTATTTTGATGAACAAAATGACAGGGTATTTAACAGGGATGCCACTGATGAAAATTAAGAAATCCTTCATCATGGAAAAAATGGATTTTTATGCATACTTGGTATGTATCAAAATTTAAAAAAAAGCCAGAGAAGTTTCAGAGATATTGGAAAAAACTGATTTTTTTGTTAAATTTCAACATCCTGTATCTCAGAAATAAAGCTGTTACGGACCTATGTCATATGAAATTTATTTTTAATCATCCAAGGATTATCAACATTCAATTATGAAACACCCTGTATACTTCCCTCTAGTAGTACTCACAACATTTCGAATAGATAGAAGAAATAGTTTCAATGCTCGCACTGCAATTAACTATGTGTATCTCACTTGTATATTTCCATTGACAACAGGGTGTAAACTTTATTTCCATTGGTAGCAATGATTTGGTCCTTGGTATACAGGAAATACAGTGCACGCGTAAAGTATGGTAAACATGAAGATATCGTTGATACTGTAAGATGCAATAACACAATGTTTATTAAGTACAGACTTTTTCAAACTTCAACAAATACCCTTATTATTTCCCCTTTATATTAATACTGAACTGTTTTTATTACCTTTGCTATTAAAATACCTCACTGACTAATAAAACACTTAGTTCTCTTCAACTAGCTAAATATTCCAAACACTAAATTCTTCAAAAACTTCATAACTTCCTTATCACTTTTTCATAAACTTCCCTCCCGAGTGAAATGTGTCGCCTTATATACTCAATTTGTCCAGACCAGACTTACGGTTACGAGTACAATGAAAAATTTTTTCCTGATTTCTTAAAATTAATGGTTAATATTAGACTTCAACAGTTTGCATGCTGCAATGAGAAACTGTAACAGAACATTGTGAAATATATGGATTGTCTATTTAAAAATGAAATTTTGTTCGTATATCTCAGAAACTGTTCAGTTGGCAACGTCAAAAATATTAAATTTTAAATCGCTGGTCCATCTTATATACATGTCAAAAATTTTGTTATCGTATCTTACGGGATGTCATATCTATCTTCATATTTCCATACTTTATGCGCACACTGTATAATAATAAGATACGTACCAGGATTCATTTAATCTGTACCGCCAAGTTGTATTAATAACATAAGTAAATGAATCAACACCAGTGTATTTCTGTATACGAAAGATAAAGGTGCAACAGGTAACTAACCCTTGTACACCAAAACTATCTTTTTACAAACAAAGGGGTTAATTAATGGAAACTGTGATGTTTTCGAGCCCCATATAAGCGATCCCAAAATACAAATATTTTTAATTGTACTTCCCTATCCAACAACAATAGATGCATGAACGAATGAAAAAATTTCTTTATCAGAACAAAATGTGTTAAATTTTCAGTACTAGGTAAATTTAAGAGAAGACAATTCTTCTTTTGTTTAAAAGTGAAAGTTTCAATGACTCGGGCCGCCCAAAACAAAAAACCAATTCCAAAAATTAAAATAAAGGTATGATATTCATGGGAAATTGATGATCTTGAGTTTTTTCATCATATATCAAATACGTCAATAATTAAAAGGTATTTTTGGTACATGAAGGATTATTATTATCATACCTACAAGTTGGAAATTGGACAAATCATGCTCATTTTACTCTATAGTTTTTCTGTGACTATTTCAATTATATCAAAGGGAACCCGTTTTTGTTTAGGTTTGATCCAACGAGATCATTTTTGACAGTATTTTTTTTATTCATATAAACAATAAACTAAAATTCGTTAAAACTCACATATTCAGGCTTGTATACAGATTATTGACTGAGGTTTTGGAGGAAATACATTTGTAGCAGGACACGGAAGACCAGCTATTTTAATAATCACATACGAATGAGTAACAAACATTAATATGTCAAAAGGATAAATCAAATAAATTACTACTTTGAACATTTGCTGTGAATAAAATGCAAAAAATTGAGACAACCTTAAACACAAAAACAAAAATTCACTGGACGCGCGTTTCGCCCACAAACTTGGCATCCTCAGGAGCTCGAAGTGTACTAAAATACTGACTTTATTCTAAATCTATTCATACTTCCTGAGTTGCAAATTGCATTTATTACCCTATTACCTACTCTAGTGCTTACATTATACCTGACACCATTGGATTTGTACTCACTTCAATAAGTTACTCAATAATAATAATAATTCTTCCTCATAAACACTTATAGAGTGTACCCAAAGGCATAGCCTCTGCGGGTAGAGGACGGCTATTATCATTGTCCTAGACCTCCACAAGAGGTCGGTAGTCCACGAGTCTCCAGTCACGTCTTTTCGTGCTTTTCTTGATTTCAACGTATTATGTATTTGATCAGTTCGTAAAATGTGATTTATTGAATAATGCGATAGATGGCTCTGAAATATAATTTTGACACGTGCATCCTATCCCGCGTTGTATTATATTACCTACGATAATTTTTGTTATTCTTATGGCAAGCCTTGGTGACAAATTCTCAAAGGCATTCAAATGAACTAATTGACTGAATAAATTGATGATTCAGAAACTTTCACTACCATTGATCGAATCTCATTTACATTACACTGATGCACTTAGATTGAATTTCCTCCAAAAGTATAGTAGCCCTATTGCAAATTCTGAAAAAGGAGGTGCTGAGGATGGGGGGGTTGACAAATCAAAAATATGCCTTATTTCGTGGAAGAGTTCCCTATCGCAGTAAATATCGACGGGTTTGAGAAATTTTCATTTTTTCTACGACTTCGGATATAAGGGGGATGACACGTTTTAGCTGGGACACACTGTATGTTGCATTTAAAAATAGGTTATTTGAATAAATTTCATTGCAATGCCCTAATTCACTCCCGTGTTGGAGTTTGGTATTTTGTTAGTACGACTACTCATTTTTCTTTCTACCCACATTCCACCAATTAGCCTTTCCACACTAGCAATAGACTTCTAGCAATTATACGGTTTTGAAGCACCTGCTACTCGGCCCAGTTCGTTTGCTGAGGCACAGACTGCAGTAACGAGATTATAGGCTCCATTCACGCCGGGATTCATTACTTTGATATCGAATGAATAATCATATTTCCTCGAGCCCTGCTGATAACATAATTGGATGAGAACTGAAATTTCGGTGCACGTGTCTCCTCTATTTCCGTAAGTCTGCAGCTTTGTGTAGGCTACTTATAGTTTGGGCTGACGGAGATTTTTTCTTCAGTATAATTATACAAGTTGACAATTGGGTTTTCATAAAGCTGTCCAACAGTGTGTCCCAGCTAAAACTTGTCACCCCCCTAATATCCGAACTCATGAAAAAAATTGAAAATCGCTCAGACCCGTCGATTTTTATTTCAAGGGGGAACACTTTCACCAAATACACCATCATTGTGTTGTCAACCTCCTCAACCCCAGCACCCCCTACTTCAGAATTTTGAATGGGACTACTATACTTGTGATACATCATTTTGAAGGGAATTCAATCCCAAATACATCGGTGTACTGAAATTGAGGATCGATCAAGTGTTGTTGAAGTTTTCATGAAAACTAATTTTTTCCAGATATTTTTATTTTTCATCACCTAACATGTTATCATCGTATGAAAGGTTCAAAATGTGAACCATTCAGTTCCATACAGAAGTATAAGCGATCTTCGAAATTTCTTCGCACATTGCTCAACATCTCTGGAGTCACTGCACGACACTCCACAACAATTCTCCTGCGTAGATCATCAAGAGAAGTTGGCTGGGTAATATAAACTTTGGATTTCAAATGACCCCATAAAAAGAAGTCTAATGGTGATAAATCAGGAGATCTAGCCGGCCATTCTATTGGTCCTCGCCTTCCAATCCACCGCCCTGTGAAATTGTCATCTAAAAATTGACGTACAGGTGCAACAAAATGTGGAGGAGCTCCATTTTGTTGAAAGGTGAGCTGACCGTCAAGTAACCTATCATCGTCTTCAAGTAACTGAGTGATTCTGGGGTTCACAGTTGTATCAAGAAGTTCAAGATACGTTTGTCCGTTAAGGTTACATCAATAAAATATGGACCTACAATATGGTCTCCCAGAATACCAGCCCAAACATTAAATTTCTGGGGAGTTTGTGAATGAGTTTCCCTGTACCAATGGGGATTTACGTCACTCCAGTATCTGCAGTTGTGCCTGTTCACATGTCCATTAAAATAAAAAGAAGATTCGTCAGAAAAGCACACATTGTAGAGGTAATTATTATCACCAATCAATAATTGACTCATGATTTCACAAAACTCTGTACGTCTGTCAGGATCATCTTCATTTAATTCTTGTACATTCTGCATTTTATAAGGATGGAATTTTGCGTCTTTCAGAATTCGATGTACGCTGCTTTTCGCAACTCCAGAAATAGTCTCAAGTTGTCTTAACGATTGAATGTTGTCCATCACTGCATGTCCTACAACTGCAACAGCGACCCCTTCATTTCTCATAGGCTTCTCTCGTTCATGTTTTTTATTCAGCACTGATCCCGACTCCAAGAACTTATTCATCAATTGAAGCACGTACTGATATGATGTGGTGTTTTCTGGATGACTTTCATTGAAACTTCGAGCCGTAGGCTCTAGCACATCGTCCATTTCAAAATACGCAGCTACAATGGATATTCTCTCTTGTACAGTATAAACCATTTTCGAATGATTTCAAATTGTTGAATGCAGTGACTCGTATACATCAATTACCAAGGCGTAAACAAAGATATGCGTATACAAAAACACATGAGGGCAATTTTTTTTTTCATAAAAACGTCTGTCTCACCTTCGAAACTGTTATTTCTGACAGCATATTATTTTTCAATACAGTGGCGTACCCACAGTGAACCTTTCTTACGACGCTAACATTTGAGGTGATGAAAAATTAAAATATCTGTATAAAACTTAGTTTTCATTAAAACTTCAACAACACTTGATCGATCCTCAATTTCAGTACACCGATGTATTTGGGATTGAATTCCCTTCAAAATGATGTATCACAAGTATAGTAGTCCCATGAAAATTCTGAAGTAGGGGGTGCTGGGGTTGAGGGGGTTGACAACACAATGATGGTGTATTTGGTGAAAGTGTTCCCCCTTGAAATAAAAATCGACAGGTCTGAGCGATTTTCAATTTTTTTCATGAGTTCGGATATTAGGGGGGTGACAAGTTTTAGCTGGGACACACTATGAAACAGCTCACAATCTTTTCACTTTATATAATAACTATAATTGTAGTTTTCGACCAATTATTTTTGTAAGTTGTTAAGGTGTTCTGCCGGTCGGGCTTCAAAAATTCAAATTTTCATTTATAGTGGGTATTTTTCAGTTTCTCCTAATTGATATGATCATTTCGAATGTTACTTTCATATGGAAAATAATCAACTTCCAAACAGTTGTTATGGAAATGCTGCGAGGATATCTGCACATTGTTTTCACATTGTAACAACTTTTGATATTTTCAAAAATAAAGCCACGAGCTTGGTCCTGGGATTGTGATGATAACTGGTTTATTGAGTTTTCCTGATATTTTGAATACCTTGAAATATCTTTGTTAAATCTTCATGTATAAGTTTCAGCAGAATGGTGGATTGCCCATATTTTCATTACCACTTGGTATCGATCACCCAAAAGTCGTTAAGCCATTCAAAGGCCATAAGGAATAACGGTGAACTGACTCTTTAGGAAAATTCACAAATTATAGCCGTTTGTTAACCAGTTTCAACAGATTCAGTAAAGAGTTCGTGTTATTTGAAATGTATCTACTTCTTTGGGCATTGTCTGCAATGCTGTAATGCAACACCTTCGTGAGACATTATTTTATATTCAAATGGAGAATTTCATGAACTTCAACCTACTCTTCTATATAAGACACTCGTCAGTGAGTTCAAAACGATCCCCTAACTTTTATAATGACACCTGTGAACTTCTTGCTTCTGGATATTCTTGATGACAGATTCTTCTTGAACGAACCAAATCACGTCAAAGTCTTTCATTCATCAATTCCATGACAATGCACTGTTCAGCGTAAATGAAATGAAAGCTCGTCAAAATATATTACAGAGAGGCCATATGAGACAGTTGGATGAAATGTCATTCATACTATATTTGTATGTCCTTTTACATTGAATTCCGGAACTCATCTCTATGGAAAGTTCAATATTGCATTTCGAGTAATAATTCATGGAAATTCTAATGAATGGAGGATCAAACAATACGCCCGGAAGAGAATGTAGCCGTTGGCTCGCTTAATATTAACTTCCATACAAAAGTTACCGCAAATCGATCTGAGAACTTTTTCAGATTACTTGATATTGCGGGCAATTCGAAACTTTGGCTAACCCTATTGAGCCCGAAGTTCTACCCAATCTACTCCAAAATAAAAGGAGAATTCTCACGAAGTTGTTCTATTGGCTGAAAAGGCTTATGATTCTTTGGTGGAATAATAGGGGCAAGACTAATTGATTGGACAGGTTTAATGCCGGAAAAATCTTTACTTTTCCTTCGTCGTTATCAACACATTATGCAGAACTCTCACATAACTTTTCGCGGTCAAGGACAATGGTTTTCTTTATGGATAAGATCAAACAGTGCTCGTGAGGCCATTCTTACCGAATTCTTGATGTTCTTAAATAAAGTTTCCTCCCAAGCAAATGAGTATAGTTTTTGTTTCATAAACCTTACACGAAGTGTCGGACAAATATTATCTAAATGGTTGAAGGATTTTATTTCTCAGTCATAAGAGTTATTTGAGGTCGAACTAAAATTCATTCAATGTAGAGACCACAGTTGTGAAAAGCACGTCAAAAATGTTTGAAAAGGTATGCATCAAAAGTTAATTTTGTCCAAGGAATAACAAAGTTACCATAATTATAGCGATTTTGACAGAGTGATTGCTCCTTATAGGGTAATCCTTCATCCAATTAAATTTTCAATGACATATTTGGAATCAGGTCGACAAAATACGGTTGGAGGAATTTTGCAATCTTCCCATAAATGAAAATAAAAAAAAGGGAAAATTTGCTACTTTAGGACATATAAAAAATACTGCTCGTCACAGTTTTTGTGTTAAATTCGCAGAGAATACTAATTTCGTCATTATGAATCGATTGACGTTCGCAGAATTGCTCCAACCGTTCTTGATTTGAAAAGTTCATCTGGAGTTGAGAGCTGTTATTTCCCGCCAAAAGTTTTTGAAAATTTTTGATCTATTTTTACGGAAAAATCAATCTTTTGTATATACACACTGAATTTGAAATCGATTCCAAGTCAAATAGAGATTTGGTAGGTTTTTTATGAAACCTCCGCAGTTTCGAGTTGAACTTTTTTTCGAAAAATTTTATTTTTTATTTTTTAGAAAATAGCAAATCGCCCTCCTAGGTATCTCATTTAGCTGATTTCAAATCATGCATCAAAAGTTGGATTTGGTCAACGAAATAACCAGAATTTTTGCGACTATATGGTTGTTCTCTTTCGGTTATTCCTTCATTCAATTTAATTTTAAATTACATATTTGGAATCGGCTCAACAGAATACGTTCGAGGGCATTTTGCAATTTTCCCAAAAATCAAAAATAATTTTTTTTGAAATGGACCACTCACACACCTAATGGGAAAAATTCTTTCGGTGAAAATTGCTGAATCTAAGTAAAAGTCTCCATTGGCCCAACTTGATCGTATCACTAGATTCGGCGCCAGAGGGCGCCAAATCCTGAATATTGTGATTTTTGGAGAATTTCAGCTGAATGAAAAAATATCAATATCTCATTTATATTCAATATTTTGTGCGACTGGGCATTCCTAATGTTCGCGGAAAATATTTTTCCATAATTCAGGGAAACAGTACGCTGTTATTTTTATACAGGGTAGTCAACAATATACTCAATTCAGGTATAAAAATAACGACGTACTTCTTCTCTGTATTATGGAAAAATATTCATCGCGAACATTAGCCATGCCCAGTCGCACACAATATTGAATATGAATAAAATGAGATATTGGTATTTTTTTTATTCAGCTGAATTTCTCCAAAAATCACAAAATTCATGATTTGGCGCACTCTAGCGCCAATTCTAGTCATACGATCAAGTTGGGCCAATGGAGACTTTTACTCAGAATGGCTCCAGCTAAAACATATCAAAAATTCAGCCATTTTCACCGAAAGACTTTTTCCCATAAGGTGTGTGCGTGGTCCTTTGATGGTGCTAGAAAATTTTTGACGTTATATGGCAGTTTTATGGTACACCTTGTATCTGTGCGTATCCAAATCATATATTTTCGGAATCAGCATGAAATTTTTAGTATATAGTGGTAATTACGTGTGAATTTGATGATTTTGTACTTTTCATGATTTTTAGACTTTTTTTTTTCAAGTGATTATTTTTTGTTCACCGATCGGTTTGAAATTTACAGGGTATACTAATTCCGATATTTTGAATCGATTAGCGTTCGCAAAATTGCTCTATCCTCAACCGTTCTTGATTTGAAATGTTCATCTGGACATGAGAGCTGTTTTTTCCCGCCAGATGTTTTTCAATATTTTTCACATTCATATCCTTGAAAATAATTTTTTTTGTATAAGCACACCAAATTTGATATCGATTCCGAGTAAAATAAAGATTTGGTAGGCTTTTTACGGAACCTCTGCAGTTTCGAGTTGAAGTTTATTTCTAAAATTTTTATCTATAATTTTTCGAAAAATTGCAAATTTTACATATTCAGAATCAGCTCAACAAAATACGCTTGCGAGCACTTTGCGATTATTTCAAAGATGAAATTAAAAAAATACCTGGAACCATGATCGCGCCACTTCTTTATTCAAACTTTCGAAAATTCTTTTACTTGAATTTGGTTTTCTTTGTTCATGGTCTTTCAATTAATGAACGTCAACGATACTTCATTCCCTGAGGTAATTGAAATTCTGACGATGACACGATATCGTACGAAACAAACTATAGACAATTCAGTTTACATAAAATAAGTGAAACGGAGCACCTCATCAAGCAAAAATTGAACTCGCCCAGGGACATTTTTCCTCTCGGAAATGATCTCTGGAAGTTTCAGCATCCATGCATATTTAATAGAAGACGCGGCCCTTATAATTCCGGTGTTTGTTTTCCTCAACTTCTGTCTTCTTCATCCCTTGTTTCACTCCGAGACGATGTTTGATTCTGTCCCCGCTTTTAATCCAGTTATCCCCATAATATGGTGGCGTTCGCTAACAAATTCATTCTTATTCAATGCGGGTTCATCCAGGAATTGCCCACGTTTTACTTTTCGAGTGTTATTTGCATTGAAATTCTTTTGTGTAATCGAAGAAACTTTAATATTTACCGTCCAATTTGTGATTATTTGAATTTTCTTATAACTGGGACTTCGATGGTATGAAACGCAGAGTAGCCCTGGTCATATGATGAAAAAAATCTCCTTGTCTTCGTGTGGTTTCTCCCTTGCTAACTTCGTCCATTATCGAACTCACTAGTGAGTTATGGATTATAACCCACGTTCATATTTAGAGTAGTATTCTATTTATTTATTACTATTACAAGCAGAATTCACATTCATATTGAAATTGAAGGAAATCGAATCGGTTTATTCGAATTTGAAGTCATTGTAAAATTCGGTGGTTCATTGGAACCAGCCGCTCCCATATCGATACAGCTGCTGATAGTGCTGAAAGACGCCGACATATTGAAACCTTATATTTTCTCTGCAATTTGTATTTTGTTATGCACCGATTATTCTAGATATCCTTCTGCTACCGTCGAGGACTTCCATCCTCCGCGATGCTTCAAAGTATTGTTAGCCCCTGCATTGGTCAAAAGAGTCGCCGAAGACCTTCTCAGGCAGTGAACGGTGTAGAGCGCTAGTTCCTCCAATTTCAAAAACATTGCAATTCTTAAAGGTATCTTCGACAACGCATTTATTCCCACACACTGGATGGTACACCTCCCAATTTTGAAAAGAACTACGTGAAAATACTTCCCTTTGTATTGAATATATCCTATTTTCAAATTGACCAATTCATCGCATCTACAAGCACCGCTATATTCCTCATTATCAAAGCCACTTTCATCAACAAGTACTCGTCGACGGGAGCTTCGTTCAAAAACTTCTCTACTTCAGGTCGTTCTAATGTCTTGGACTCCTTTGTTTTGTATCCCTGTGATTTGCTTTTCAAAAAGCTTGTTAGTTTGCCATATTTTGAAATGTCGATTTTTGTTATAAAGGTGTATAGTTGAGCGAAGCATCGAGTATTTGGACCGTAGCGACGATGGGGCAATTTTTTTTGCAAATGTAAAGAATATGCCGCTAGAATATTTTCATTGACATCTTTTATCTTCCGTGAATTCATCCAAAACTCGAACATTTTGAACTCCTTGTCGTAAGCATCACGGAACTTTTCTGGCAAAATCTACATCACTGCTTTTTCAGCTTCATCCGCTTCTAATTTCCAGGCAACAGTTTTTTGAAATACAAACCTGTCGTGCTATTTATAAGTGACAATTGTATCATCGCCAAAGTCTCTCATACCATAAGAGTCACTTTTATTTCGGACTGAAAATATTCAACAAATTGCAAATTACTCTGGAGAATTCATCAAATATTTCGATATTCAAAGCCAGACTGAAAAAACATATTGTAAAGAGAAATTGCTACACCGTTGATGAGTTTTACAATATATTTGTTACTTAATTTTATTTTGTGTTCTTTCTGAGTAATTGTGGTGCTAATTTTATTTCTTGTTAAATACATATTTTTTATAATCATTTTGTACTTTTTAACCCATTAATGCCTGAGTATTTTTTTTTGTTGATTTTGGTTATTTTTCCAGGAAGAGTTCCAATTGGCATCTAGATTAACTATATAAACATTTTTTTTTTGTTTAGAGTAGACTTTTTTGACGTATGATATATCATACGGTAGGCATATGGGGGTTGGCATTATGAGGTGTGAGGGTATAGAACAAAATAATATATAAATGCCTGAAATAAAAATTTTATTGATATAAATTATTTAAACTTCAATTATGGTTTTCATGTGGACCAATTATTTTGATGGTGTATAATATAAGCTGAAACAGCTGTCTGGATGTAATCCAATATTACACTTGACACAGGAAAATTTGATGGTCGACTCCGTCAAATCTCACGTCTTGCAGGATGCTTCTAGTGCACTTAGGCTTAGGTCCAGCTAAATACATTGGAGAACTGAGCAGAGAAAGCACAATCCTTCGTATAAACTGAATAAGGCTGATTTTTGGATGAGCAAATCTATATAGCATCCACATATTTACAATTGAACTGTTGAGACAAAATCTAATGAATGGCCAATACCATTTCCTTGATCGAATTTTGACACGGTACAATCCTCGCATTTTGTCAAATAAGTCGACACCTCCCATTCCTTGATTGTATAGGTGTATTATGTTGGGTTGATCGACATCTACACATTTCTTTTCTACTTTTGATCATCTTTTGCAGAATCCTTTTGTGAAGCATGTACCATTTTCCATATAATAATTAGTCCCGATGGTAACTTGACTATTGTCATGCCACCTGATCAAAACTAAATCAGTTTTCGTTTCCTTCAACACATGCGATGTACCTCGTTTCTGCTTTTTCAGATCAGTTAGTGGAGCTTTTGCAATTCTATCTGATCGCAGAGTACCAATACAATGAATGTTATTTGCTGTGAGAGTTTCCAGTAGTGAAAGCGAATTGAAAAAGTTGTCGATAAAAACTGTTGACTCATCAGGTAAATAGCCGATGCAAAGAGTTCCAGTAACACTAAAACCTAAAGTTTTTCCTTCTATTCTGTCTCCTTTACCACAATACGGGTTGAATTTCAACAAATATCGTCACTTTCGTTGCCATGTGTTGGTTGAAATATTACCAAATCTAATCTTTGACAACTATTTACTTGTTCATAATCTTCATCGTCCGAATTGAGCTCTTCTAAGTAATTCAAAAGCTCTTCCGCATCACGAGAATCTGATGGATCATAAAATTTCTTTCTGCAACAAAAATACGTTTGCCTGCCGTGTGATATATCATACGCAAAAAAATTTCCGGTGTAGTGTAGAGTACAGGCCACAGCCAAACTTTCTGTTGGATAGGAAGTATTCCTTAGTGTTTATTAGTCATATTTTGATGGCTTTACTCCTGTTAAAATTACAGACAAACCAGATAAAACAACATAACCTCACCTGTGACTCATTTTGTCGAACTCGAAAATACACTGCTACGTAAAACTGATTCCGAATGCAACAAACTTTGATGGAAACCGTATTAACAATTATTATAGTGTTAACAAGTGATTATTTGTACATATGACGTGATTTACAAGTGTTTTATATACATAAGATGCACACGCCGTGAATTTAAAATGAAACATAACCTCCGTATGATAAATCATACCATAGGCATTAATGGGTTTTAACAGGTGAAATAAATCTACTCTATTCTATACAGTTTTACCATATTCCTATTCTATTCATTTATGTTATTGCGTTCGTTTATTATTAAGAATTATCTGTCGTATATTATTTCTTCTAAGTTTGTATATGGACACGGTTATGAATGCCAGATTAAAAAATAGTTTTTTGTAAAATATTGTTTACCGTTTGAGGGAAAGAATTCCTCTAAACTTCGAAATGACTAATGACCACTCCTATATTGTCGGATACTGAATTTATAGTCGACGGATCCTTAAAATTTTCACTTCTACTCACATCCTCGTTCCAAGACATCAATCAAACTGCTGATGTTGAATTCGCCAAGGCATTTCCCTCTGGGCAACACTTTGCCAAAAATCGAATCAATCCCTTACAGCCACTCCGGATATTACAACAAATTTTTTCATAGGGTAGAATCTGCGATGGAACTCATTAATCCTAGTTATATCACTCATTATTGACAAGAAGGAAGTCTGGCTACAAATTTATGCGCAGCTGTTGCCGATCTCCGACACATTAATTTTTCATACTCCTTGCAGGAAGCTGAACGTTCCAGGATATTGGAAATTCCGGCTAATAGAAGGATTTAGGAAGGCACAGGTCTGGTATCTTGAATTTGTTCGGAGCACAATTCATTCAGGTGATTGAATTTGTAGACTTCTTTGCCTTCGATGTCAGTTTGGTCAGGTAGGATTACGGTGGTCTACGCAAAAGTCAATCCTTGTTGTGCAGAAAACTATCTCTTCAACCTTGGTTCTGGAAAAATATCCAGAACTGTTCAGTAGTATGGGCAATTTTGAAACGGAAATGAAAATTCAAGTAAAAGATGGGGTACAACCATTTGCCCAAACAACCCCAAGAGTAAGTAGTTCCCATTCCTCTTCTTGAACCCCTCAAACAAGAGCTTGAAAGGCTTAAAAAGCTAAATATAATTGAATCCATTGAAGATTATACACCATGGGTGAACCCTATAGTAGTTGTGAACAAACATTCGAAAATAAGACTCTGCGTTGATTATTCCAAATTAAATCAGGCTGTCATGAGATCTTATTTTCTAATCGGGAAAGTAGAAAATATTCTAGCTAGAGTTCGAGGTTTTCAGTGCTTTTCCAAGTTGGACTCAAACTCTGGGTTGAATCAAATGAAACTTAGTAAAGAATCTCAGCATTTTACTACATTCATTACACCTTTTGATATATACTTTTTCAAAATGGTTCTATTTGGGATTTTGTGTGCTCCAGAATATTCCTCCATATTGTTAAGTAAGATATTACCCGGTATAGATGGTGTGATTTCGCACATAGACGATATGTTGATCCATGCTCAGTCATTGGAAGAGTGAAAAAACATGTACATTTTATTTGGGATGTTGCGCAAAAAAAGTCCTTTGAAATAATCAAACATTTGTTGCAAAACAGTCCTTGTCTTGCTTACTTTGATCCGATCAAACAAATTGCGATTTCATCAGACGCTTCGTCTTATGGTTAGGATAGATACTTGTTCATACCAACTTTCGAAAGAAGGTAAAATAGCTATTTATGCAACAAGTGCAAAAAGTAAGTGTGTATTGCACTTGACAACACGTCAAGTGCAATAAACATCTTTTGCACGAGTTGCATACAACATTTTTTCTACGTTCATGCAAAAAGCAAAAAATTATTTATTAAGGTGATGAAATACGCAATTTAAATAAATAATTATTACTATCGATTTCATCACCATTATCTAGTTTTCCATTAATATTAGTCATTTTAAAACTTCCAGTTCTGTAATTGTCAGAATTAAATTTATTTAAGTTTATTTAACCACAGTTGCATTATAAAAATCAAAATCATAGTTGCCATGAGTGCGTATGTTATCACGAGGTGTGCTCATAGTACAGACAGTTTCTTCCATGCAGGTAGACGATTTAGAACATAGCGGATCGGATTTGATTATGGAGTTATTCTCGGGAAGGCATTGTTTGCGCAATTCTGACTGCTAACATCGATCAATTTGTGTAAAAAATACATGTCTTTGAGACCAAAGAATACTAGTTCTAGCCGCTTTTTTGTTTTAAAAAATGGGAGGTGTACCAGCCAGTGTGTGGGAATAAATACATTGCGAAGATACTTTCAAGAATTGAAATATTTTTGAAATGGAAGGAACTGGCGCGCTACACCGGTCACTTCCTGAGAAGGTCTTCGGCGATTATTTTGGCCAATGCAGGAGCTAACATGAATACTTTGAAGCGTCACAGAGGATGAGAGTCCTCGACGGTAGAAGAAGGATACCTAGAAGAATCAGTGCATAACAAAATACAAATTGCAGAAGAAATAATACAAGGTTCTAGTGAGTCGGCGTCTTCCAGCACTATCAGCAGCTGTACCGATATGGGAGCGTCTGGTTCCAATGAACCAACGAATTTTACAATGACTTCAAATTCTAATAAACCGTTAGCCTTTTCCTTTAATTTCAATATTAATGTGAATTCTGCTTGTGATAGTAATAAATGAATAGAATACTACTTTGAGTATGAACGTGTCAGTTATGGATTATAACACACTAGTGTGTTATTTGGTAGTTTACTTGTCTAAAATGAAATTAATAATGACAGCCATATCTGTCATGTGTTGGATAAAATATTTTTTTCCAATCACACTATTATGACGCTTCAGTACTTTCTTAACTGTACAAAAAAAAACTTCAAAAATCAATACAGCTAGTGAAGTAGTTTAATAATATAGGAATGAAAATCGTAAAAGACATCAACATCAAGAGATATAATACTGAATTGATGTCCACGTGTTCAAATCCTAGCCAAACGTTTTTTTCGTTGGTCATTTTCTTATTTTGCCGTTGGAATCAAAAATCGAATCAAATGGAAGTAACCCATAGTGTTTACAGAAGTGCCTAAAAATGTGTCTATCAAGAAGGTGATATTTTTGAACAATTCCATTCTCCAGCAAACTTCTCGGACTGTATATGACCAACTGCAATTTGTTTATAATAAATACATCTGCGTTTGAATGAATGCTGAGTTTCTGGAATGAATGGATTGTTCAAAAATACCATTTCCTTTCCATTCGGGCACTTCTGTCAACACTATGCCTTACTCTCAATACAGTTCGCCAATGAATACCCACTATTTATTACACGGTCCGAATGAAATCTTCCAAGTCATTCACGTTATTATGTTTTTGATATCGAAACGTCGTTTCGGAGAACTCTCCAAAAATAGAAATTGAGGGGTGTCATATCTGGAGAAAGATGGGTTCACAAAATAGCAACATCGGTAGCAATCAGTTTCGAAAAATAGTGAAACAATGAACGGCGATAATGAATTATAACACTTGAGGATAGTAGATTACAAGAAGGTAAAAGACAACTTGTTAGCCCATAATAATCCAATTGTTAACTGCCAAATTGAAATTATTATTTCCAAATAACTCTTTCAGTTTCAACTTCAGCAAAAAAACTCATTTGGTCTTTTTTTTCAGAATCTTATCATGAATCGAAATGAATAATAAAATACAGCGTGTTCTTTTCAAAAAAATATAATTTCATAAAATATTTCGAGAGTGTCACCTTAATTTTTTTCTGTCATTAGTATGGAGTTGGCCGTAAAAAATGACACTAGTTTCCTTTTCTTATCTTAGCTACAATAATGTCAGAGTTGGAACAGGCTGTATAACACGGAACTTTATAAGGGCCAGTCGATCTTTTTGGTTTTAGTTTTTGAAATGCCTTTTGGTGCTCTTAATTTTCAAAATATACCTTCTGTTGATGATTCAAATGCATATTGTTTGATAGGTCTATTACTCGAAGATCATGCGTTGATTCATTTTCAGTTACAGGGGAGAAGTAGTGTGTAAACTCACCAGTAATTATTTTTGGATTCGACACCTCTCTGTTTGTAAGTTCAAATTGGGTTTCAGTTGATTTATTTTGTCTTTGTTTCTCAAAGAAATTCCAGAATAGGGTACAGTTATGGTGGTTCTTACAGCAAATGTCTGTCCAAAAGTAACTATTTTCCTGGCTGAAACCACAACGGGTATTGAATTGAATTGAACAGATGTCTGTGTTATGTTTCTCAGCAGAGAACTAATGCCAATGCATCCTGTGATTTTGTATAATTCGTCATACGTCGCCAAGGCAGTAGTTGCTTTTCAACAGACTTAGTAACTCCACGAAGAATCAAAATAAATCTGAGCTCAGTGTTCTGATATCTGTTTTACTGTAGATATCTATGAATGTTAATTAATTTTGATAGTGAACAAGAAAACCCCCCCGTGGAAAATTTCTACTTGAAAAACAAATACGGTTGTCTTGAATGAAATATCTGACAAACTAATGTTGTTGTCTATATTCGAAACTCCGAAGCAGTTACAAACACAATGGAGAAGAAAAAAATCACGTCGGCTCTTTTATGCGTTCCAGTAACATTAACCATAACATCCTGTATGGAATTTCTCTGAAGTTTTTCGGTTTCGTTAATAGCGTATCCAAGTAGAATCTCGTTCGAGAGGTCCGCACAAGATATTTGTAAGTGATGTCACGTATTTGGCAGTAGCCATTGTAGAACGAAACGATATCACTTTAAAACATAGTTTGTTAACACTGGCAAGCTATATTGTGCGTGGAACGATTGCTTGAAACCTTGTCATTCTTCTATTGGACCGTATAGAATTGGTGGGATGGTGGGTTTAGATGAGTAAGTAATTCCATAAACGATTTTCAACTTTTATTATGTTTTCATTAATTTTTTTCCATACAGGCTCCTGGTCTCATTACATGGAAATATATACTTGTACATAACGAGATTTTGCATCATAGTTCGTGAACTGCACTTAACAAACTACCCATTTAATATATTAATAATACAATATATGGTATCATCTGGGTACCTGGATACATGGATAAGACGATATACTAGACAGTTGATTGTAGAAAATAATTCACAATAGTATTGTAAAACGTATTATATTGATACGGACCTGGTTTTCAATGAAAACATCGTCAATTATTATAGGAAATTAGGTGCGTAATTATTAAATCAAGTCAAGTCAAATTATACTTTGTTGTCCAAAGAATAATATTCTTGTTGGCAAAGCTTCAGTAGATTCATGTTGTTTTAAATCTATTATAAGGTGTGAATAATAATATAAATATGAATAGTACAAAATTAATACGAATTATAATCAAGACATTAAAATTATCTATTACTAAAATATATATTGTCACAGTCACGAGAGTATTCAACAACAGTCATAATGAATATATAGTTGTAAATTGTCCATAGCGTTCTTTTTAATGAACAGACACAAACACTTTAAAAATATAAAAAAATTAAAAAATATACACATACAGTATAACACGTCAAATTCAAAACACATGGAAGTTTTTCATTAATGAAAATTTTACTTTGCAGTTAGTTTGTTCTTGAAAAATTTAACATTTTTTTCGAAAATTCTCTTTTTATGAAAATTCAGACAAATGTCAAAAAAATCAGTTTCCAATTTTAAACCTTTCGTTGAAATTTTTACGCTCTACTGCCGATTTTTTTTATTTTTTTAATTTTTCGAATCTTTTGCTCTACCGATTCAAACGACACTTTTTTATCATATCTAGCCCAGAAAATACTCACATAGGTCTGTTACCAGAAAAAAAAAATTAAAATGAAGTTCGGATTTTCGGTGTATGAACGATAATATGTCAGTACTGGAATGAACAAATCTTTCTTCATTCTTATACTTAACAGTTGCATTTCTTTTTTTAACAGGTTGTATCCTCAGAGTAATAAAAGACATAGTGATGCCATGCCTATACCAAGAGAATACATGTTTTAGAAACTGGTATCGCACTATCCCTTTCTAAACAATTTATAGGCGAGGGGAGAGACGGGTGGTAAGACGTTATGGAGAATTTGTTTACATTGAGAGTGAGTTGGACCATAAATCAGTGGCGGCTGGATTAGTAAATAATCGGAGGGATACTATGTGTTTTTATAAATCAATTTAGTTGAAAATGTATCATTCTGTTCAGATAGTTCTCACAGGAAATCTAATTCATTCTCGATCATTATAGGAAAAGTGCTCGTTTTCTACTAGATGAGGAATTTTGTGGTTTAAAGTCAGATTCGAAAAAAAAGCTATACAAAAATCTTGGTGATGGCTATGTTTGAGGGCCCGTGCATGTAAAGAAACAAAACTATGTTGCCTTCAAAACAAAGATAGAAAAGGCCTCTCCATGTCTTTTATTACTCTGAGGTTGTATCTCGTTAGCTGCAAATGAGTTTGAAATATTTTGATGTAATTTACACCCAACTGTGTGACAATTGGATGTAAACTGTAAGATATAGTTTTCGAGAAAATAATAATTTTCCGCAACGTTTTTTGACTTAATTTTATAATACTCATATCACTTATCATCACCATTAGATGTGTGAAAAACATTGAAATAAAATATATCTAACTAAATTCATAACAAAACATCGTAACATTCATTAATGTATCTCAATAATCTTCTAGAGAACCCGAATTCATCATTCAGTATGCAAGGCAATCAAGTTATTAGAGACAAGATGAAGAATACGCTAACATAAATATACCCAGAAAATTAAAAAACACGAATATAAAAATTGTAGAAAACACCTAGAAACATTATTTAGAAATAGAAATTACCATTAGTGTGATGAAATCAATGACGTCAAAGGCAACAGTGAAAAAACCTCGCAAACAAAGAAATAACGAATAGAAATTGAACAAAAATTGTTTGAACCAATTATGTATTGTAAAGTTAGATGGAGAAATAGTTACACACAATCATGAAGAAGCTAATGCATTCCATGGAATACTTCTCAACCACTGGCACTAAAATTAGTTTAGGAATTAAAAAAAATATGCCTCCTAACCATACTGAGTACTAATATATAAAACCAAAAACCTTAGTTTGTAAAATATAATGAATAAATTGATAACATTTCCAACCTCAAAAATAATTGCTCCTCAAGTTCCGATGAAATACAAGTAAAATCATCGAATAAGCACATCCGTATGTTATCAAACCATTATTCCATGTTGTTGATTTGGTAAACGAAGGAAGAAAAATATCTGTACACAGATCTGGGGATGAAAATGTCCCTGGAAATTACGGCCCGATCTCAGTGCAAAGGTATTCGAAAATAGTTTGAAAATAAGTCCCGAAGATTTTTGCTTCTTGAAGCTCAGCAAGTTGGAACTAGAAGCTATTTTGTATTCATCAACACCTAGCATGCAGTATATGACTGAACCAAATCAAATTTACATAATGACTTTTCGAATTGTTAGGCCGACGTTCATTACGAGTTATACTCGACGTTTCGCCAACACGAGTGACTGGCATTTACAGAGAGATTTTTGTAGTTGATAGCTACTCAATTCACTATCGAAAGATTGTAAAATGGCATTCATTGTCGCAATAAGTATCCGGTATGGTGACCAAAAACTCATTGAGCTCAGGTATACACGCGACAATATTTCAAGCGAAAATCGTCGCAATACATTATTGCGCTCAAGAGCTAATGAGGCATGAGTTTTCAGAAAAAAATTGTCATTCACAGCTAAGCTGCGATAAAAGCAGTCAACTCAATTCAAGTTACCTCCAAACTTGTTTGGGACTACATTGAAGCCCTAAAAGAGCTGAGCAATCAAAACATACTAACCCTAGCCTGGGTACCTGCACGCATAGGTTATGAAGAGGCCGATTCACTAGCCCTTGAAGGGGCAAGTAAGGTCCTGAATTGCACAGAATTGTTCTGCGGTATGACAAAAGTAGAACTAAAACAAATACCCCAAGAATGGTCATGATCCAAATCTTCATCCAGCACATTCCTAGTGATTCAATTCATTACAAATCATTCGTTGAATCAAAATATTCAACTGTGAGATAACGTTGGGTAGAGGATTGCCACTACGCCACTGGAAACGGTAACAAATTGTTATTTCTGTTTATCTCCATCATTATGGAGTTTGGAACAGTTAGCGAGAAAACAGGAAATTTAAAAAAGTTAACGATGGAAATTTCGACTTGTTTCCTCAAATTTGCCAAGTTTTTCATTAATATGCATTCGTTCGTGGACTTTGTCAAAACTTCGAAATAAATTATTCAACATCTTTTTAATAAGCGGGTTGTGAAAAAAAGTTGAAAGTTTGACAAAGTATAGAGATTTCGAATTGAGTGAACGAATCATAAAAAAACAGTGTTATGTACATTATTTGTGATAATATTAGTTGATCATGCACGGTTCTTGACGCATTTTTTGGCTCCTTTGGACCATTTGACGTCACACCAATAGACGGCGCGTTTGCTGTCACGTGATGACATCGGCAAATTGCCTCACTTCCCAGAATTTTACAATTTATATGAATTACATGAAACAAATTCTTTTATTGAAAAATCATCTGCTTTTTGGATATTCACAATTAGCTAATTTCTTGCAGATTATTTGTTTGTGACTACAAAACAAGAAAGACATTGGTAAAATCGCTAGCACAGTTGCAATATATAACAGAAAACCTCATTACTCAATAATATGAGTGACTTCAAGTGCTCTACCAGAAGAAGATGATTAGATCAGGAATGGCATCCAGGAAAAGTCAAGTGATGCAAAGATATTGGGAATGTTATCGTAGTAATGATATTCATGTTATAGAAACTGGTTATTAAAAAGGATGATAATAACATCATACTCCAGGAGATTGAGCAACGTTTTAAAAAACTAGCATTACATTTAAATGCAAGTCCAGAACTGAATCTGTAGACGTTAAAATTATCTATTCCCTATTCCCTACGCATAATAGTAGTGATTATATTGGAAAGGATTATTATCGGTACTGATATACCTACCAAAGGTACAATTTTCGAAAAGTACTCCTTTCTTACTGTCACTGAGGCTATATTGCTGTTGAAATTAATGAAACTTCACACCTGAGACTGTTTCATATATGCTATAATTTCTCTTATACCTAAGGTACCAATCCAAATTTGAATGTTGTCGAACTTGTTGGCTCTTGTATATTATTTGTGTTATCCAGCTTCATTTGGAAAGCACAACATCGAGAACAACATCCTTTCATTCACTATGTTTATATTTGCGCTCAACCTTTTTTACGGGCGATTTTAGGATGAAGGTAAATAGCATTTTATACAATTTGCTTTGAATCGTTCGCCAACTTGTTTACAGTTTTTACCTCTTTCAGCTTATTCCCATTGCTCTCTATTCCGCGGAATCCTAGCAGAATTATTTTACTTCAACGTGAAACTATTTAGTGCAGTTTGACGATTCCGTAAGAATATATACAGGGCATCTGAAAAATCCTGTTCACCTGGGTTTTGTAGACTTTTTAGAGCTTCGTTCACAGGAGAGAATAATATGATGTAACAATTATGATGAATATAGTTATTCATTATTTCAAATCCTATGAAATCAACTAGTAATTTTTTACAAGCGATATATTTTTGATAATGTCTATAGTATACAAAATTAAAGAGGATTAAAGTTTCTACAACTCACATAATATTTGAACTTGATAATGCTATACAGGTCGTTTCTTTTATCATGTGGTAACATTGCTATATTCTAAACATTAATAGATACAAAGACGATTAAATGAGAAAAAAGGTAACTTTTGTGGTGAGCAGTAAATTGGCCATAGAAAATTTACGGGGATTCTCGCCCTTCCCAAGTTATACAGGGAAAACTGAAAATGCTGTTTTCGGTTTTTTACGAATAGAATTCAAAATGTACTTAAAATACGTAACGATAAATTTTTAATCACACGTTTCGTGTCAACACCGCCATCATCAACTATTTTTTTCAAGTACGGACCTGTCTATTTCATCACAAATATTGATAGAGCGATAAAATCACAATTCAGTGAAATATCACACTCGACATTTTTATAACGTTTCATATGAAATAACTAGCATCATCAGTGACAACAGCATTTTTAGTTTTCCCTGTATCAGTCGGGAAGGGAGAGAGTACTCGTAGATTTTCTCTGACCAATGTACTGCTTACCACAATAGTTACATTTTTCCCATTTAATCGTCTTTGTATCTATTACGGTTTAGAATATAGCAATGTTACCACATGATAAAAGAAACGGCCTGAATACGAATTGTTGAATGATCACAGATATAGAATGATATATTTAAGACGAACTTTAACTGTAAACTTGAAAAAAAACTGAAAAACTTTCGGATTTCTTTTTTGTCAATGTAGATACTTCCCACCCTCAATATTTCCCTTTTAGTGAATAATATAAAACATCGAAAAGACACATTCATTTCATTTCCAAATAAAACACTCTGAATGAATATTTTCAACCACCGTTGTTCAACCCCCTAGGAGGGGTAGATGTTACCCTTAGAAACTTCAATGGGAAGGGGGGTCACGTGACAGTGTTCTAAAGGGCATTCATTTCTCTCTTCAATGGTAATGGTAAATATGGATGGTGACTGATGCGCTGCGACCTGATTAGATCTATTGTGCCCCATCTTCTTCTGCTATTTTAAGGTGTTCTCGTTTACAGCAACCCCTCAAGCCCCAATTCCTTGAGGAATTTAAAAATTTTGAGGGGGTCTATTCGTGGTATTTCTCCCACAGTCAGCTGGTGTGATTTCAGTATATTCAATATCTTGTGATGTACAGCATAACACTCCATCATATGGTGTGGTGTTTCTGGATGTTCCCCACAGAATCTGCAGATGCTGTCCTCCTCTAAACCTAGCTTCCTTAGGGGTTCTTTGAGTCTGCAGTGCCCCATAAGAAATCCCGTGATTGTCTTCAAACTAGTCTTGCTGAGGTTGATCAGTGTCTTCGATCTTGCTCGGTTGAAGTTACCGAGGAGATCTTTGGCCTGCCTTAGCCCTGGAAGTATTTGCCAGTATGTAGCTCTCATTGCCTCTTCGGTTTTATTGAGTTCGTCTTGGAAGTAAGATTTTCCAAGTCTGCAAAATGTTTCTGGCCCGATCAGTGACGTTGATGCCCCTTTTTGTGCCAGGGTATCTGCTTGTTCATTACCCTCCACCTCGACGTGCCCCGGCACCCAGAGGAGAATTATCTTGTTGTTCCTGCAGAGATCATTAAGTTTGTCTAGGCATTCCCAAACCATCTTCAATGGTACTCAGACTTATTATATTTTGAAGTGCAGTTTCCGAAAAGAAGCGTTCTCAACTAACAGAAAAATTAGAACTTGCCTGAAATGTATATGTCATCAACTAGGAAAAAACTTGTAATTTCTGTCTACTCTGGCATTAAAAATATGGCGAAGGAACCGATGACTTGAATCAACATGTTTATTTCCATTGATAAAAAATAGTAGGTACCTTGTTTTCTACAAAATCCGAAAAAATTCTGACAAAAAAAGGGAATAATTGCTGACAATTCAAAACCTATATCCATCTGTTGTCGTTTAATATTTTTTCTTGTATTTCTGGTCTTCTCTCTCCCGTTAAATTTATCGTAACTCCTAGTTATTTGTACTCGTTCACTTCTTCAAACTCTCTCGCTCCCATTTTGATCTTTCCCTGTATTTGTTTCGTTCTTAATCTCAATATTTTCGTTTTATTAATTCCCCTTCTTCTATAATTTCTTTCAGCTTGTCTTTCATTACTTTTCTGGTTTTGGTAATTATGGCTATATCATCAGCGTACGCTATAATTTGTCCTCCTTCTGTCCCAAGATTCCTTTTGTTAATTCTTCCCACCACCTATTGAAGTTAGGTTGAATAACGTCATTGAGTGTCCCCTGTTTTACCTTTTTGTTGATTGTGAATTCCTCTGTTACTCCTCTTTGTGCTCTTATTGTGATCTCGATTGTTTTCATCATTATTATTATCAGCTTCCTCAGTTTTTGTGGGATTTTTAACTCTTTCAGTGCTATCATGAGTTGGTTCCTTTTTATTCAGTCAAATGCTTGCTGGAAATATACAAAGAGCAGTTCAAGTTTTATCTTGTGTTCATGGGCTGTTTCTATCACTTAGTTTAGTGTGTGAATCGCGTTTATGGTTGATTTTCCTCGTGTAGTAAATCCGCTTTGATATGATCCTATTATGTTTTTTGTAAAACTTGTCAACCTTGATTGTATTATTGATGTCATTATTTTATACGCTGTGTTGAGTGATGTTATTCCTCGGTAATTCTTACAAGTTTGTTGGTCTCCTTTTTTATGGATAGTTATCATTTGTCCTATCTCCCATTCTTTTGGCATTTTTTTCCTCTGTCCATATTCTCCTTATAAATGTAAGCATCCTCTCCTTTAACTCATATCCTCCGTATTTTATAAATTCAATGTTAATTTCATCTTTTCCGGGCACCTCACCATTTCTACATTTCGCAATGACTCTTTCTAATTCCTCTCTGGTGGGCTCATTTAATATATTATTTTATTCTTGGCTTCCTGTTACACAATATACTATTTAAATTGTGTCGAAATGTCAATAATGAAATATTATACATTTTCCACTTTCAGAAAGTGATGTTTGAATAGCATTTGCTAAAATCAGAATTTCATAGTAATAATAATGGCCGAATTGATAAAACAAAATAGACATTTTCAAGGAATTTTTTGAGAAAAAAAATTTGAATGCTCAATCAATTTGTTCCATATTTTGCAGATACCTCTATAAATCAATATGATTTTTTTATTTCTCTAGAACACAGATGCAACACTGTTCTTTATCTATAAAATCTTTCAGCGGTATTCTACGATGAAACAATTTCGTAATAATATTGCCAGTTGCCAACGATTCATCCAGCTTGATAAATAATTGATGTTTATTGAATTGTTGAAAAAGCTGCGAAAGGCAATATAGATCATAATCCTGGATTGGATAAGGACTGCGATACCCGACTCCAAGCAATATCAAGGCCGAGATCCTGATAAAACCCTGGAAACTACATCTGAACAAGCTAATAAAGGCAAGTTTACAATGACAAAGGGAAAAGCACAGCCATTCGTGGACGAGTCGGATTCCGCTATCCACATCGTCAACATCTTTTGATATATGCGATTTCAAAAGAACTAGGAAAACTTATCCAATTCCTTAAGCGGTAGGTAAAACGACTATTTCTTCGCCTTTGATGTAGGCACTTCGTAATACTGAAGTGGCAGATTCGGCAAATATTTAATATTTGTCAGTCTGAGAGTTTGAATTAAAAATTGATGGTCTGCTTGCTGTAGAGTGGAACTAACCAAGATATTTCTTTCTGGAGAGTAATAAAATTTCAGCAGGAGCAATGAGAACGGCAGAAGCAGAATAAGTATCATGCTATTGAAGTCATCCATTTTAATATACGAGGAAAATATCCACCTATCCTTGCACTGATGAGAGGAAATAAACTTGAAACATGTTATATATACTCGTGAAAGTGCTTAAAGCATTTCAATGCTCGTAAGCACTGTGCTCCCGAGCACTTTTTGGATACAGTGCTTAGTGCTTCGAGCATTTTACGAAAAGGCTTAGTGCTTAGTAATCCCGAAAAGTGCTCCCGAGCACCGCAGTGCTCGGGAGCCTTTTCTCAGCTATGGATCTATGAATGTTGTTGAAAATATCAAACGCGGTCAGCGGCACCCCCACCCCCCAAGAACTACTGATTGCATCCTTATATTATAAACATTGATTAGTTTCAACGTTGCAATTTGTAACAGTTGAAATGTTTAGTTTTTCTGTATTCTGTTTGAGAAATATTTTTGTTTATTATATATTTTATGTGTTATTAATATTACCATTTTTTTGTAACAGTGATAAGGTGAAGGTTTGAACAAGAATAATTTAATATTTGTTTTACTTACTGAACTTTTTCAAATAATATTCGCGAAAATTTTGCATTTTTAAAATATTCACCCGTGATCAAAGTCGAGTCATGCAATATTCGATATTTATGAAATCGGATCGGAAAATTCTTATTTCTCGGAAAATTGCAAACTTCCCTCAAACGTATCTTGACGAGCTGATTCCGAATATATAGTTAAAAATCGAATTCGACAAAGGAGTAACCAAGAAAGGCAATTTTTTCGACGAAAAGATACATCTATTCACAAAATCGACATTTTTTAATTGAACCAACGTTCTAATTCAAAGATTGAGTACATTTTCACATTCAGAAGAGAATTCTCTATTGGATCAAGTTATATTCGCGGAAATCTTGCATTATTGAAATATTCACAAGTGATCAAATTCGGGTCATGCGATATTTAAGGAAATCGGATTGGAAAATTCTTATTTCTCGAAAAATTGCAAACTTCCATCAAAAGTATCTTGACGAGCTGATTCCGAATATACGGTTAAAAATCGAATTCGACAAAGAGGTAATCAAAACAGCCCAATTTTTTCGACGAAAAAGATGCATCTATCCACAAAATCGACATTTTCTGATTGAAACAACGTTCTAATTCAAACATCGAGTATATTTTCAGAGGGCAGTGCCCAGTGAGTAGTCCCGTTACCAATATCAAGTCTTTTTTCTCCAACTCGAGAAGCTGGTCAGCTTTCCTTGGCGATAGGCTCACTAGCTTTTACGCTTGTCTTTGTCCTGTCAATTTATTACAGTGAGATTTCATTTCATCAAATTCCCATCGTCGAAATTCTTCTTTCAATTTGGCTTTGGAGAGTCCACAGTGGGGTTCTGGGCCAAGAAGTGGTGTGAATACCCATTTTTTGGCAAGGTAGTTTGATTTTTCATTGCCTTTGATACCCCTGTGACCTAGCACCCACATCAGGGTTTACTGCCAGTGGCCTTAGGGTTTGTCCACAGTTACAAGTCAGATAAGACTCACAAGTTTGTGACTTCAGACGTTTAAGTGCTGCCCTGGCTATCTGGTAGTATATAGATTTCTGCTAATCAAGGCGTTCCTGGGCACTAATCTCTATAACATTTACTCCTGCTTGGAAGTTGGTTGGGGTCCTAATGCTATAGCCCTGGAAAGAATGTGGTAGTGAAGTATCCCACTTGTAGAAGATGATAGCTGGGTCCCATTCAGGGTTGGGGCTTTGAGTTCATAGTTCCGCCTCCGGATAAACGGGATCAGTGTTCATTGACATCATCAATGAACAAGAAAAAAGTAAGTTTGGAACTCTCTAACATTAGGAATACTTACATTGGGATTACGCGAAAGATCTGGACTCTGTCGTCTATAGAATACACAGACCAATTTACCCAATTTTCGAACCACTTGATTCAGGTTCCTACTAGTTGAACGGTCGCCAATCCACTTCATGATATCACTTAAAAATAATGGGATGAAGGAGAAAAATAAGTTTTCCGTTTGAAACAGAAAAGGTAGAATGAGACGAAATGTTAAGATATGCATTTGAATTGATAAACGGACAATGAAAAGTCATGTACTTGTACGACTGATACTTGGGATGTATTCAATAATATCTGTGTGCAGACTTTGGAAGGACACACAAATCTATTGTCAACATTTTGGGAGTATTTTTTTTGAAGTTCAATTGTTCAGGAAAACAATGGTATCATCTATACACTCTTCAAAATATTTCATGTCATCAATTCAATATTCCTACAGGTTTCTGTAAGGCCAACATTCTACAAAGTTTGTTAAACCATATAGAGTAGATTTCTCATACAACCCTCCTCATTGAAATAAAAATTACCGTTTTACCTAAAACAAAAAGCCAGTCCTCAGATATTCCTCGATAGTTAGTTGTTACTTCGTATTCTATGCTGAAAAAATGTGTTGTGTAGGTGAGGCTATAAATGAGATTCCCACAATAACACCATTGGTTTGTAAACCTCAATTATTCATCGCATTTCAACACAAAACTCATCGTGCATCAATCCCGATTCAAAATTCTCTTGTATCCGTCATTTCCACACAGAAGTAATGAGAATGAATAGCTGCAACGTCAAATATACTTTTCGAAATGGAGATACATTTTGAATCAACCCGAAATCAAGATAAATGAAGGCAGCAGTGGCGAAGTACTCAACATTGCCAATGGGTATGGTTTAGCCGAGCGGAACTCCGAAACACACACACGAATGGACTGACAATTACTGGGTCCATATGTATTACCAGAAAATCGATATAGCTGACAGGTAATTCTTAATGATGAACAAACACAGAAATATAGAAAAAAAGTTTCGAATTATGCTAAAAGTGTTTTCTGGCGATAGTCGTTTGTCAATTTCAAATATAGCGATTGGATACAATCAGAAATAACACTTCTACAACGTTCAAATGCAAACTGTATTCTGTGATAACAATTTAAATGTATATTGGTTATATTCTCTACCAGTAAGGACGAGTATCAGGAAACAAAAAAGGACTGCAGCATACTTAGCATTCAGACCGACTCAAATTTCATCCATTTCGTACTTTTTCAGATTGTACTTTGTAGACTGAGAGATCTAACGGAGTGTTCATAATTTGCTGACCAAAAGTAATTCTGCTAAACAGAACCTTAGGAAATGTATAGTCGAACTCAACTCTAAAACTGAATTGTTTGTAGTGCATACGTAGAAAAAAATGTAATTAACCCTTTCGAAGGTAGTTTGTACTTGTGATTTTTAGAAAAACTTTGCCTGGGGATTTCTAGTGAACAGTAGACTAGGAATTTTTTTAAATCTATTCTTCGAGCCAACATGGACAAAATTGGATTCAATCTCATCTAAAGGGTAGTTCGTACTTGCAAATTTTGGAATCCGGCGGTTTCCAGTAAAGATATATCCTGAATTAGTAAATATGATTTCTCAAATGAGGTTATTGCCAGAAATCAGAATACTCTGTAGATTTCGAATCGATTGACGAAATAAAAAAATTCCTTCAAAAAGTCCTGAAGGGTAACCATGAAAAATAGAAAATCATCAGGTTCACTTGAAGCTACCTCCAATCGATTCAGGATAATGAAATTGATCTTTGTGGAATTCAAGTTAATCAACGTAATAAAAAATTACTCTAATAAGGTCCTAAAAATCATGAAGAATGGAAAATCATTAGATTCACCTAAAATTGCAAATGCGCATGTTAACATATAAAAAGGTTGAATTTCTCGAAAATTAATAGAACAATTATGGAAACAAAATTATGGGGGGATATGACCTCTTTCAACTCTAGATGAACTTCCATTTCGTGAACGGTTGAAGGTAGAGCAATTCTGCGAATGCCAATAGATACGGAATAACTCATATTAGTATTTTCTGTGAATTTTCAGTCGATCGACGAAAACATAAATGTACGCGAAAATAGTCCTTATCGGTAGACTCCTGAAAATCGTAAAAAATTCAAAATCATCCAAATTCACTTGAAATTGCATCTGAGCATATGTGTTCATAAAAGTAAAGGTTGAATTTCACGGAAATACGAACGGAAATCAATAATAGAATCACGAAAACAAAACTTTGAAGGGAAGTTACCTTTTTCCACTCTAGAAGACCTTTTCAACTCGAGAACGGCTCAACATAGGGCAATTTTGCGAAGACCAATTGATTCAGAATGACGAAATTAGTAAACCCTGTTAATTTTATGTCGAGTGATGAAAGCAAAAAATCATAATCGGGAAAAGTCCTGATAAAAAATTACAATAACGAAATTTTGTAGAGAAATTACCTCTATCAACTCTAGAAGACCTTTTCAACTCGACAGCGGTTGAAAATAGCACAATTATGCGAATGCCGATCGACTCAAAATTATGAAACTGATACACTCTGTGAATTTCATTTCAGTTAACGGAAACAAAAATCACTCAAAAGAGTTCTAAGAGTCAGAGATGCACTTAGAATTGCATATGCGCATATGTTTATAGAAAAAAGGTTGAATTTCACGAAAATTCATAGAAATTTTGAAGATAAATTACCTCTTTCGACTCTAGATGAACTTTTCAACTCGAGAACGATTGAAGATAGAGCAATTCTGTAAACGCCAATCGATTGAGAATGATGTAATTATTATATTCTGCGGACAAAAATTATTCGGTAAAAAGTTCCAATGGATAGACCCCCTGAAAATCGTAAAAAATACAAATACAATAACAAAAGTTTGGAAAAAATGAGATCTTAACTCTAGAAGACGTTTCTTATTCAAGAAGAGTTGAAGACAGAGCAATTCGGAAAAATCTGTTTGAAATGAAGTTTACAAATACCTGTTCTAGTTGAGTTGTTCGATATATTCTAGAGCGTGGCATCCCAAGCTTTTTTCGATTATGTGCCGCCAGGCTACTGTTTGCAAACTGAAGACCGTATATCCGGGGACTGATTTGTGGTGGATTGCAAACTACAATTTGGCCCATAAAGGAGTTCGTGCTCGGTATTATTCTAAAGTAGAGAAGAGTGTATTGAAAACAGAATTGTTTTTATCTCGTCGGAATGAGATTTGCGGCAAAGTTTGTCTTCGCTAAGTGCGGTTTTATTGCTGCGAGCCGAAATCCGAGTTGAATATAATTCGGCTTATTAGAAAAGGATGTATATTTATAACGATATTAGGTTGTTATCTAGATTGCCTTCTACGACAACGAATGTCTGTGGTCACAAAGCTTTATTGCTTTACTAGGAAACCCCAATGAAACGATCTGTACGAATCCAGACTGAGATATTTGATCTTATTCGTTTCAGACGTCCCACGTCTTGATCGGATGAAGTTTTGTTTACGATGTTCCAATTGGTACTATCCGCAATAATTTTCGAGTGAATAAGGAAAGAAGACATATTTTTTTCCGATTGATGGCGAATATTTATTTTGCAGACACATATCAATCAGCAAAGTATTACTTTTCCTGCAAAGTATGGACTTTCCTGCCTAGGCAGCAAAATGATTATTCTCAATGGGAATAAAATATCTGACATTTTTTTGACAAATAAATTTAACACAATATTTTCTGCCACCTTCCTTATTTCTGGAGAAGTGAGTCCTTCTGAGTCGCTATCATTGTCCATAATATAAATATGCCGGTATCTTTTCACAAAACTGTCAGAAATTTCATAAGTTGTCAAGCTATGATTATTATGGACAAATACATTTCCATAGCAACCAACCATTGCGATTTCTATCAAATTTTGTTTTAATTTATCAATACAGGAAAAATGAAATATTGTGGAAAATGTAATAATTTGCAAATACAATATCCTACATATACTATCATGAACAATCGGGGAAAAATATGTTCAACTCATCAGCAAAATAGATTGACTGCGTTTGCTATTGCTTCTCTCAGCTATGAACTATCAGCCGCGGCAGTCCATCTACAGCTGTTGCTGCCTAGTAAAACAATTAACTACTTCGTCCAAATAACATCAAAAGCGGCTTTTTAGTGACATTTGATAGGCTTAAAAATTGTACTTTTACTGCCTAGGCAGACAAACTTCGTTGTTATGCAACCTTCCAAGAAATAATTTAAATGAAAACTGGTTATTAAAATTGCTAATGACATTAGGTAAACACAAAATAAAGGAGTTTTAAATGAGGAAATTTTCACAGAACTGGCTTTATTACATTAAAACTACAAACCACAAGAGAATATTTTTATTTATTAGATATATCTATGATGAATTGTGAACAATTATTTAATACAATAGAACTCGCTCCACTTCTCTCCTTTTTAGTAAAATTATCCTCAATATAGCCTCAATATAGCCCTCCCCGATTGGGAGGTCGCTAAGAAGGATATCACAGCATTGGCAGTTCAGCCATTCAAATGGTGAGGATGGTATACCGAGTGGCTACGGAAGTATTGCCTACGGAATATCTCAGTTATTGTATGAAGTAGGTTTGTGAAATTTGGAGCGTCGATATAATGACATAAGAGCTAGAATTTGAGCATATTGACATGTCGAAGTTAACTTCCGGTCTGACCGGAAGTAACATCAACTTCCTTATTTTAAATGGAAACCCTATTTTTTTTCTTTTCGCTTTATTCAGCATTCAATTCCCTTTCTATTGACATATCACAAGTTGGTATCTAACCAGAAACTAGATCAGAAAAAAATTATTATTGAAATTCACCGAGTAGGCCGTGGAAGCAAAATGAAAGCCAAAAATTGAAAAGTTGGCTATGGAAACCATACGTCACTTGATAACAGTTGCTACTACTGTGATATTTTATTTTCATTCGTCGGGGTTATAAAAAGCCGCCAAAAAAAATATTGGAAAAATTGGGAAAAAAACAATATTCTTTAGGTCCATAACTTAAATAGGAACATACAACTTTTTCTTGCCTGTACTATTCAGCATATCCATTCCTTTCTAATGATATAATAGAAAGTAATTTTTTGAAATGAAATACCAAAAAATCCAATTATTATTCTTCAAATAACAAAACAGATTATCGCCATAAGCAAAAATAACATAATAATTGGATTTTTTGGTATTTCATTTCAAAAAATTACTCTCTATTATATCATTAGAAAGGAATGGTTATGCTGAATAGTACAGGCAAGAAAAAGTTTTATGTTCCTATTTAAGTTATGGACCTACAGAGTATTGTTTTTTCCCAATTTTTCCAATATTTTTTTTGGCGGCTTTTTATAACGCCGACGAATGAAAATAAAATATCACAGTAGTAGCAACTGTTATCAAGTGACGTATGGTTTCCATAGCCAACTTTTCAATTTTTGGCTTTCATTTTGCTTCCACGGCCTACTCGGTGAATTTTAATAATAACTTTTTTCTGATCTAGTTTCTGGTTAGATACCAACTTGTGATATGTCATTAGAAACGGAATTGAATGCTGAATAAAGTGAAAAGAAAAAAAAATAGGGTTTCCATTTAAAATAAGATCAGACCGGAAGTTAACTTCGACATGTCAATATGCTCAAATTCTAGCTCTTATGTCATTATATCGACGCTCCAAATTTCACAAACCTACTTCATACAATAACTGAGATATTCCGTAGGCAATACTTCCGTAGCCACCCGGTATTTCCAGCTCTGCTTCGAACTGGAATTGCTTCTACATATCCTAATTAAACTGTATGGAGCTAGTCTGGCGTGGAATTATATGCCACCCAACCACCCAGTTGCTTGGCGGCTAGGGTGGTATACATACCAAAAGTGGGCTAGACAGATCATCACCCCAAATGGGTACGACCAATCAGCCTAACATCCTTCCGGTTAAAATGACTCAGGAGGATCCTGGAAGGACATATCGGACGAAACGCTTTTTGCACGCTCTTCCTGACCAACCACCAGTATGCCTATTAAGTCGACGTATTTAGCATTACATAATATTGTAGAGAAAATCACCCTATCTCTCAATAACAAGGAGATTGCGGAAGCCATCATTCTTGATATTGAAGTAGTATTCGATAACGCACTACCAAACTCTATTGAATCAGCTTTGACTGAAAGAAGAATGGAACCAACTATATCAGGCTGGATCTACGCCATGCTCATGACCAGACTGCCACTACACTTTTTCAAGTTTTTTTTTGTAACGAATCTTCCAGGTTTCCAAAAAAGAAACCCTTCAGAAGCTCCTAGGAACTTGTGTGAGCAAGGAAAAGATCCGGTACCGATGGCCGTGCTGGGATTTTAACCCACCACCTTATGCGTGTAAGGCAAGCGCTCTACCATACGACCATAACTGCCATCAAGATAGGTCATTAGGTTTAGGATCTCCAGAGGATATAATTCTGTGAACGCCAATCGATTGAGAATGATGTTATTAGTATCTACTGTGAATTTCCTGTCGATCTCGGAAATCAAAAATGTACTCGAAAAAAGTCCTAAGGGGTATACTGAAAACCATGAAATAAAATCATCAGATTTACTTGAAAATTTATATATGCGCATATGTAGGCATTTAAAAAAATGAATTTTACGAAAATGAATGGAAAAAAAAAAGATTTTGGATAAACATTACCTCTTTCCACTCTAGATGAACATTTCAACTAGAGAACGGTTGATGATAAAGCAATTCTGCGAACGCCAATCGATTAGAAATGAAAAATATTTGCATTTTCTGCTCTCAATAAGCAGAAAGGAAATCAGAATAGTGGTAGGGCTCCTGACGGGTCACTGCCATCTTAACAAGTACCTCATTATTATAGGTATCACGGATGATACTGAATGCAGATGATCCTTGGAGGATGAGGAGTGAGCCTCCCAAATCCTCACGGAATGATCAGCAGTGGCAGCAATACGGGAAAATCCACTCAGGGAGCATCGTTTTAAACCCAAAATAAGCCAATCAAAATAGAAACACTTTGAATTAGGTTCAACAAGGTGAGAGGATGATCTGCTTTCAGACAACTATTGTGGATGCCTTAAGAACACGGTTCTGTAATGAAGGTAACAAGTAACATGTTAATATCGTAAAAATACCAGAATGATCTATGCATAACTTCGATTGTCCTGTGGCAAGTAATATTCCCAAAATCGAATCAAGTAAAGGAACCATGCCTTATGAATAGCCCTTTTGAATAGCGATAAATATAGCGAAATTACTCATAAATTGACAACCAAATTCGATTTTTTTTCAGCGATGGATAGACGACACATTTTGGAATAAATTTCCGATAAAGAATACAGGGTATTTCATTTGAAAATTTCCAATGAATTTCGTCAAAATTTTCAAACATTCAACATCCAAATTGGAGCACCCTGTATAGAAACGTGTCCCAAAATTATTTGACTGGTGTATGTGAGACCTTGCTACTTCTGTATTCTAGAAATATTTCAAAAATATTAGTAAATGAATATACCTCCGATCAAGTAACATAACCTAGATGAGTAATACTCAAATAGAACTGAAGGTAACATCTTTTCATAAAGTTATCCCTCAAATCATGACATTATTGCCATGTCGCAATTTGTTAAGGATACAATAAGCACGTCAGCTAGATTTTGATATCTGTCGGGTATATTCATGGCAACGAAAACCCAAAAATACTGTATTGGATGAAATATATGACAATAGGAAGGCAATTGAACCGTTCATTGCAGCTTGTTGGGAGCATGTAAAAATGATAGTATTTCCATCGCCGAACGGAGATTCTTCGTTGTCGATATAGTCTGGTCAGTACGAGAACGCTGCATTTAATATTTGACAGAAAAATCATTTGTAGCTACCAGTGTCGTAACTATCGAGAAAGGAAAACCAAATTGGAAAAGAGAAAAATTAATGAATTATGAAAAAACATGTCAATTAGAGCAT
This sequence comes from Chrysolina americana, assembly GCA_958502065.1. Taxonomy (NCBI): domain Eukaryota; kingdom Metazoa; phylum Arthropoda; class Insecta; order Coleoptera; family Chrysomelidae; genus Chrysolina; species Chrysolina americana. The sequence goes on along the minus strand of OY293415.1, from coordinate 70,218,148 downwards.
CGGCTGTTCTCAAAATCCTGTGGAGATTATTTCATCATAATTTCTCAATATTTCTGTTAACAACGCACGACACTGCCGTTGGAAGGAAGATGTCCCTTATACACAAATCTTAATGCGTGTGCGGCAAGTTACTCATCTAGGTTATGTTATTTGATCGGAGGAATATACCATGCAGAATCTCACATGACCCTTCAATAGTAGTAAAAATAGGTTTATCGGTCATAACGTGGCAACGCCGCCACTGATTTGAATTCTTCTCTACAGAAATGTAAAGCTAAAACTTTGCAAAAAAGTTTCACATACATAATATATGCTGTTCTATTTAGAAAAATCGTCATCCGTTTTAAAAAATATCCAATGATGTTGAGAAGTTTTTTTAAATGGGCCATTTCAGTAACTGAAGAAGTTTGTTTCTCGAGTTTTTCTCTAGTAGTTATGGCTTCAGGAATATCGAAGAATTATGCACTACATTAACATACTGTATATGATATAAATCCATTGTGAGCGGAGAGGCTTATGTGATATTCATTGTGCGAGAAGTTGAATGATTGATTTCATAATATTCATGTTGTAATCAAAATGTGTTTTTCGTCATGTTACAATTTTCGGAAAGTTCCTTAAAAACTTTTGTACGTTTCGAAATATCCCCTGTATGAACGAATACTTCCAACGCAATTATGTGTACTTTTTGTGTTACCCATCACAAACAGAATATCGAACCCTTCAACACCATCATCACTACACTCTGCCTGCAAATTATAACGACAATCATCAGCATACCTTCAAATTGATGAAGCAAATTAAAGAACTGCTATCAGCGGATATCAACTCTTTCATCAGTTCACTAATTGAAATGTTGAGCGCTCAATGACAGTATATTTCAAAGCGTAGTTGCATGAATTCGATCAAAAAATAACAAAAACGTGTTTGAACTACGCTCATTGTTATCCAGATGACGGGGTTCCAGTGGAACTGGATCATTATAAATGAATTATTCTGTTTGACTTTAATTTTGATGAACGCTTCCGGAACAAGCGGCAGAAATTGGAAATTGCATATACGGTGTCTGACAAACCATGCTACACGTGGCGGAATATTCAATTTTTGTTTGGTATGTAAACTTATAGTTTCATTAGAAATTGGTGCAACTTGGTGCAAATAAAGCAAAGATAGTTTGCTTCAAGTTCGGTTTTGAATGATTTGGTCGTAGAAAATCACACAACAGATAATGAAATCTACAAAAAGTTTCGAGGGGTATTCACAGATGATGAATTTGACAGGCATGTAGTGAACTTACGCAGAAAAATAGCCTCTAGCTGCTATGCAGTTCAAATTATTTCCAATGAACTCAATCAATCCTCAGCCAGAATTGTGTATTTTTATTACACGCTTTTATTTATCTTCACTTGTATGTGTGTATGTTTCTAACCTTTACACCCGATTTTTGACCTACTTTAAATGGACATATTTGATTGAAACTTTGTACACTCATCAAGAACTAGTGAAAATACGATAATATGATGAGTTTGTCTCATTATCGTGATCAGGATCGCCAGATTGTAATAATTTGCCTTTCATATACACAGTGTGAGCGACTTCGCCAAAATTAAAAAAATTCGCTTTGTTCCTGTGGATTTGTTTTTTTAATAATAAATTGAGAATTATGAAGTGAGAAATACAACATAACTTAAAATAACTAAAAAACCCACTACATTGAACTGAAAAGTAAAAAATAATTGTTTATATAGACAGAAAATAATAATGAATGAAAAACATTGGTATTCCTTTGAAAAAAGCTTGAAGCGCGAAAACAAAAATATGAAACAAAGCGCTCCATGCTTTTCACACAGTGATACTAATATTTGTCATTTATGATTATTTTTTGCCTATATAAACAATAAATAATTTTTTACAGTTCAGTGTTTTTTACTTTTTTGAAACTATATTTTAATCTCGAGTCGCATTTGAGACAATTCAGGCTGATTCACCTCGAAAATTTATTGGAGATCATACTAGTACATTCTCCACTTAACTTACATATTTTCGACAATGCGGTGTTACCAATTCTGTTAGAAAGTAGTAGCAACTTTCATTTCTAAAATTGACTCCCTCATAACTTCCCATGATATTTTGCTATATATATATACCGGGTGGCTACGGAAGTATTGCCTACGGAATATCTCAGTTATTATATGAAGTAGGTTTGTGAAATTTGGAGCGTCGATATAATGACATAAGAGCTAGAATTTGAGCATATTGACATGTCGAAGTTAACTTCCGGTCTGACCGGAAGTAACATAAACTTTCTTATTTTAAATGGAAACCCTATTTTTTTTTCTTTTCGCTTTATTCAGCATTCAATTCCCTTTCTAATGACATATCACAAGTTGGTATCTAACCAGAAACTAGATCAGAAAAAAATTATTGGATTTTTTGGTATTTCATTTCAAAAAATTACTTTCTATTATATCATTAGAAAGGAATGGTTATGCTGAATAGTACAGGCAAGAAAAAGTTGTATGTTCCTATTTAAGTTATGGACCTACAGAGTATTGTTTTTTTCCAATTTTTCCAATATTTTTTTGGCGGATTTTTATAACGCCGACGAATGAAAATAAAATATCACAGTAGTAGCAACTGTTATCAAGTGACGTATGGTTTCCATAGCCAACTTTTCAATTTTTGGCTTTCATTTTGCTTCCACGGCCTACTCGGTGAATTTCAATAATAATATTTTTCTGATCTAGTTTCTGGTTAGATACCAACTTGTGATATGTCATTAGAAAGGGAATTGAATGCTGAATAAAGCGAAAAGAAAAAAAAATAGGGTTTTCATTTAAAATAAGAAAGTTGATGTTACTTCCGGTCAGACCGGAAGTTAACTTCGACATGTCAATATGCTCAAATTCTAGCTCTTATGTCATTATATCGACGCTCCAAATTTCACAAACCTACTTCATACAATAACTGAGATATTCCGTAGGCAATACTTCCGTAGCCACCCGGTATATCTGTTATCGTTTTCATGAAAATGGTGATATCTTTGAGTTAGGAATTACAATGGAATCGAAATTTATTTTTGAGTTAGGTGATACTTGGAGGCTTCTTTGGTTTAAATCTCCAAACGTTTCGACTGCAACTGCGGCAGTCATCTTCAGTGGCGTATTCGACGTACTCTTCTAGACGTATCAACTGAAACTGTTGAGTTACCCCGGCAAAACCCGGAAACCAACCAAAACATTGATGCCAGCTGTGAAAGCCTACATTCCTACATAAGTTTATATATTTTCAACACCTGATTATGTGGTTGATCGAACGAGGTTCTTATGAATTTGTTCATTATTTGTGGATAGGGTGATGAAATTATCAACAAGGCATGTAGAAAGTTCATTGTTATGTACCCGAATCTACCGACAATGAACCTCAAGAAATTTATACGAATTCAGAACAATGTCAATGCATTTGGATCAACTTTAAAGGAACCAAGAAACTTGCCTCGACCCGTAACTTCTGAAGACAACCAAATTAATGTCTTAGCATACATTTCCAGAGTCATCGATAAGAAGTGCTGAAAAAGATTTGGGCATAGAATATTCATCGGTTAAAAGAATCTTGCGAAGACATGAAATGCATGATTATAAATTCACCAAAATTCGTTGATACGCAATCAAGAATATCTTTTTTTTTCAAATTAAATTATTTGGACTGATGAATCGAAATTTTCGAGAGAAGGGATTTTCAATAAAAAAAGTTGTCATCAATTGGTCCAATGAAAATCCTCACATCACAAAAAAGCCAGATGAAATAAATAGATTTAATTTCTTCTGCATATTAATGGATATCAAACTGGAAAAACGACGATGGCGATGGTAGATAAGACGTTTGGGACCATGGAATTGGCCAGTAAGATCACCTGATCTCAATCAGTTAGATTTCTATCAGTGGGTACTGTTTACAGAAAAAAATTACGAAACACCTGTGTGTTCGATTGATGGATTGTTAGAAGGGATCACCCAAACATTTGAAGATTTGGATCCCAATGGAATCAGATCTGCCACAACAATAACAATATTGAAATTGATATATGAAGTATTGTCTTGTGGTACTCGAAACACTGATCACATCGGTTTACACTAGAATAATTAAAATGCTATTATCTTCAAAACCATCATTATTTAGTTTGATATTCAATTAATCAATTAATTTCTATACCTATATTATTTATTATCAAGAAGTTTTTCGACAGAATTTTCTTCATAAGTTTGTTCCTTTGATAAGAAAGAAGAAAATATTCTGTCATTACTTCGGCTACTAAACTGCACCACTACTTTTTCGTTTTGCGGTATCATAACCAAAACTTATCTGAAATATAAATACCTAATAGATTTGTTCAGTGCCTTCCGTGTAAATACCTCAAAATACACTTCATTTCTGGCACATAATTGATTGACACAATTTCACACTCAATTTCGATAAATAGAAGAATGGTTATACGTTTATCAATCATTTTATCAGATTAGCAAACCACACTTTTCTGTCATACGTTATTCAGATGGAAAAAACGCTTTTCCATGTCCTCACTGAACAATGCAGCTTTTTTATCCTAGCTTGTACCTGAACATCGAAACAATTGAGTGAATATTGGATTTTTTTTTCAGTCTATTACTTCCATATTTTTTGTTACTTGTGACGTATGTTTCATATTCCGGGATAATCGAAAGCTACATCTACATTCACATTGTCATTGTTAAGGTAATCACGATACAGGCTCAGGTCATTCATGAGCATCAGTTGTGGAATGTGCGTCGTAATTCCCATCAGATTATTGAATCAATATTATTAGGATGTACATGGAGATAATTAACTTCATGAGAATTTCCTCTGATATGTATACAGGCGTTGAATAGGCCTACGTGATATCTATCTATATAACTGATGATGTGAAGGGGTTGTCGCAAATAATCAAAATACTGGGTGAACATTTGATGATAATAAAAAAATACTTTAATGGAAATAAAATTAATTTAAACACCGGTTAAAGGGGCGAAGTTATCATAGTATATTTTTCACATACTGAGGAAAACTAGCACATCAAATTTTAGATGAAGTTTTAGTTGTAATATGCCTTACTTTTTGACATCAGTGATATGTATTCATTTTACGTTTTATATGATTTAGAAAACCGATTCATTGAATCGAATTTCAAAAGTTCATTGTGTCCCACACAAACCCTTTAGAAAAAAAACTAGTCTGAGAGATTTCAAGTACAAATAATCAAATCTAGAGTAAATTTGATGAGTCGGGAGTATTATTATTCAACTTGGAATTTAAAAGAACCTGAGTTACAAGAACGATGTCACGTAAGTGATTCTATGCTTTTAAAAAGTAAATTATGGTGTTAGTCGATTGTATTTATCATTCATATTATTCCATAATGCAACGCAAATTCACTTACTACATTCACCAAAATTGAGAATATAGCAACTTCACCAAAATTTTAAAAACAGCAACTCTACCAATTTTTCTAATGTCTCATGTCAGTGTTTAGCATAAGCAATTTCAGATTAAATTTAAATTGAAGGGGCAAGTGGAAGAAGGGGTCATGTAACATTTTCTGGATACAGATTTGTAACATAACTCCTTCTTCCACTTGCTCCTTCAATTGTGATGTAGTAAACTCGCATATCTGATACCAATTGTGTTATGTCTCACTTTTTGACATCAATGATATTTTCTAGTTCCTTACTAGAAAACTCCATTTTCGATCCCTAAAAAAGGTGGGAAAATGGTACTTTTCTTCTCACCGGTAGGAAAATATTTCTCTTCTCTGAGAACAAATTTATTTTCCCTTCTTCTTTTCAATACTCACACAAACCCAAGAGTTATTTTCTACCTCATCTATTTGATTTTTGGAGAAGAATGTATATGAAAATGAAAAATACATGCGAAGGTGTATTTCCTTTTTTTCTTCAATCAAAGAACAATATAATACATAAAATGGAAATCACTTAATTAGTAACTTCGCTGGAATTTAAAAAGAACATTAGCAACTTTACCAATTGTTTCAATGTCTACCATCATTGCAATTAATTTTTTTAAGACTAAAGAACAAGAGTTCATACAAAGAGGGCTGAAAGTAAAGAAGCAGAACAAAGTCAAGAGTCTTAGTTCGATTATTATTGGGAAATAATTTTATTTTCTAATTTGTAAGATTCCTTGTTGACGCATATCATTGATCGATATTATCACATTGCGCGCCATGTCTTTCATTTATGTAATACAGCTACATTCCGCAGGGGGCCACGTCGCTCATATTTGAAAGACATACATATCTCTCTATCTGGCAGTGTCGTTCATAAATGAAATACACTGCCGTATATTTTCAATAGGGAATCACTACCGTGGCCTCTGGGGATCGTACTGTGAAACTTGGTTTGAGGAAAATCAGAAAGATAAAGATTCAGTAGTACAAAGTATAAAAACTATTTATTTTTTGGAATAGTTACCTAGCAAATCATTAGATATACAAAGTATTGTAGTAAAATATCCATATCACTTATTTTTTATTATTCAAAACTTACAAAATAGTCAAAAAATGCTACAGTAGAAAAAATCCTATTTTATCAAACTCCTAATACAAAAAGCAATCGAATAACTCAATACAGAATTTTGGCCCATGGGGCTAATCTCCCGATACAGTTTGGCACACAGTTTCATTTACAATGTTTGGCAAGCTGTATTTCGTACCCTGTATATCACAGGTCGATTTTAGAAATATCGTTTGAGAGAGTCACCAACGTTTAATATTTGACTAAAAATTAAATTCAATAGGACTTGGTACAACTTTATAATATCAAATAATATACTTGAACAATTTTGAAAAAAAAACCTGTCAGGCTGAACTCTGTAACCGTTAAGATTTTCGAAAAGAGTTTCAGATAGGAAATACAGGTTGCCAAAGAAAAGAACAAAGTTGGGGTCCTCTCAAAAGTGCCATCATTATGTAGATCTCAGAAAATAGTATGATTTTGCTCATAAAATTATACATCTATCATAATGGAGATAAGATACGGAAATTTAATGAATTTTTCCTGGATTTGCTCAGGCGAAACCGGTTTGATCTTGAGTTATTAGATTGTTCAGTGAGCATCAGAGCCTTTTTATGAATTTTCGGTTTTATTACCTGTGTAGCTCTAACCTCAGTTTTTTAGAACGAATGAAGGTAGTATCATCTGCAAATCAAACAACTTTCACAGAAACCACATGGTTGCTCAAGTTATTGGTGTATATTGTGGACGCCAACTGTCCTAATATTGACCTTTGGGGAATACCATGCACAGTATGTTCAAAATTAAATGTGGAATTTCCAATATTAATTAACAGCTTGAAACCAGTTTTCTAGTTAGGATCGTATCAGATAAAGTGATACTCTCCTAATTCCAATAATATTATTTTTTTTTACTAATATAACATGTGTTAAGCAATAGAATGCATTGGAAAGTAATGGCAGCTTGCATTCCATCTTGCAAGATTGATACTATATCATGAGGTAAAATCTATGGATATGTCAAGTTCTTCAGTGTTCTTAAAGAAACGTCATGGTTTGGCCTTGTGTTGCTATAGGAGTACCTCGAACTTCGCATCTTCAATGTGAGTTTTTTTTGCTGAACGGGTTTTAAAACAAAATTTGGGTCAACATGTTCAGTGTTGAATGCGAGACCACAAAAGAAAGTTGATGACTTTAGACGTTGAACTCTGTAAGGCCGATCGATAACTCCAGATTTGCTGATATTTTTAATGAATTTTGATATTATTGGGTAAGGAGCAGTAACAAACTCACCTTTTATTCTACTCGGCCTTAGTGTGGATTTGTTGCATGAAAGTAGTTCCTCAAAGTGAGCACAACACTTTTGGTTTTTTTAACAACAGGTTTTCGTTCAAACAAGGGCTAAAATTGGTATAGCACACAAAATGTGTTTATATCGACGCAGTACTTGTCATGGAACACCAGACTTCATCAGTACTGTCATTCGAGTACTCTTGAGAACCGTTCGGAAACTCGTGAAGTTTGTTGACTGCTTTCGATTCAAAATTAATTACGGGGTTCACAAATAACATACTAAGACGGTACACTCATCAAGACCAAACAACTTCTACTTTGTGTGTCGCTTTGTGAGAAAAACTATATATTGATCATGAATCACTATGTTTCATAGACAAAAACATCCTCGATGCCATCCTCCAGAAATTTCAAATTGTAAAGAACGGGTGCAGCCGTTTATCAAAGGCAGCAAAATTGAAATTTGAAATTCAACTTTCCAACTGCGCTGCACTTCCTGAAATACATCGATATTTTTCGCTGTCACTTCTTCAAAACCGAAGCGATGCGGCCGAAGCGACGCTTTGACACATGATATTATATCGCCTACTATTTGACCGTTTCATATTCCATATGTACAAAACTGCAGGAAGTAATATATTTCGGCGAAATCGACTCTCTCTTCGTGTTGCATTTCAGTGATGGATCGAGTATGCAGGACGGTGCTCCGTAAGTTTTCAAGAACACTTGTGCAAAGTATCGATTATTAGAATTTGATAGGTTATGTAGTTCCTACCTACGTTACCGATCGAAAATATTTCAATTGGCTTAGTGAAATTGTTGGAAGGGAGAAGCTGTGACAATACTCATAAGGTTTAAAACGATAAACTTGACGGAAGACCATTAACAAATTCTATTCAATTAAATTTCTTGTAAAAAACTTTGCCAAGTACTAAACAGATATAATTCAACATAATTCAACGGTCGTAGGGGGCAGTAGTTGTTTTCTGTTGAATACTTGCCGACGACCATACCTATTTTATAGGTTTCCGGCGGAAGATTGGATTACATAATCTATTATTTTTTAAAATAGATGTAGATATTCAGAACAGTCCCTACAAAGTTATTCACGTTATTCGACACGAAGCATTAAGCTTGGAGGATTTTATTCTAAGAAAGTGCTTCTCTCGGAATGAACAAGGACCTATTAGCGCTATATTTAAAAAATGTATGGAAAAATATTAGAGTGTCAAGATATCATTCAAGTGATAGCAAACAGAAAGTCTGTTTCAAAGATACACTATCAAAGGAATTAGACATGATGCGGGTGTTCCCCAGGGTAGCGGTTTGGTCTCTCTCCTTGGTGTTATATCTAAACGATATTGTTGAATTTTAGTTTTAAAATCTTTTCGCCGATGATACGTTGCTTATCTGTAGTGATTAGAATCTAGTTAGAGTTGTTCATAAAATGTACGTGATTTTAGAAACTGTGAATATGTTTTTAGGCACCAATAAATATAAATAAGAATAAAGTTTTTTGTTACCAATAATATAAGCTTCAATATCACTAAAGAAAAAATTGAAGTTGTGTCAACAGTCAAATACCTCTGTTTTCAAGTAAGTAAACAATTCTTTGAGTTTTGACAGTCAAAAACTCCAAAATCGTGAAATGGAGGTCATCTTGAAAACAAATCATCTTATTTCATGAAAAATGTTCTAAATTGTTTGAATTGGTTGTCAGTTGAAAGTAGAATCTACCATTCCACTATGATTCTAGAATTCGAAATAGTAAATGGTATGACAGAATATTTTGACGGGTACGTCATCTTGAACAAAAATATTCATAATCACAATACTAGAAATTTGAATAGTATACATTTAGAAGCACCATAAACTCGTATTTTTTCAAAGGTTACTACAAATTCAATGAATTACTTGAATCATTAAAGAAAAATTCAACCTTGGAAGATTTCGAAGCTGCACTAGAAAAGTTTTAGAAAAATAAATAGACCCATAGAAGCCATTAGGGCACATGTGATCTTGAAAAATTAGGAGATAAATTAGGAGAGTAGAAGCTACTGTAATGGTGATAAATATTATATAAGTTTATACTTTATTGTTTTAATAATATTTTTTTTCATCATCACCTATTTAATTGCTTAACATAACCAATCTATATGTAACCAAACCAAGCCGAACATTTCTATTGTGGTAATTAATTTAGCTTATTTATTTATTCATTTATATATTTATTTCATGGTTTTGTATTATTTACCGTTGTATTTTTGTATATATTCTGTTTGTTATTTCAGATAAAGACGTTAATATGCTCATGTTATACAGGGTGGGTGTGCCAACAATACGGAACGGAAAGGTGTTATTTTAAAATGGAATACCCTGTATATCATTTCCTTTTCGGATTCTGCGATAAAACTGCTGTTTCCTTGTTTTCAACCAAATTGAGGCTTGAAGCTACTGGTGAACAACTTTTTTATCGCACTTGTGAAATATCTACTAAGTTATACAAGGTGTGACAAAATTGGGGCTCAAAAATTACAATTTTCAAAAGAAAATAACGTGTTTAATATAAATGGAACGCCTGCAAGGGGTTTCATTAGTAAAACTGAGAATATAAATACAAATGAAACATAAAATATTTATAAAAAAAAGCTAAATATCATCACAAAGGTGTGATTTAGTGCCTTCCTTTTCATAGAAGAGGACATAAGCCTCACTGCTCACGACGGATTTGGATAGAATTGGAGTTACACTTGAATCATTATACTCATGCCACGTGCCTGCATACGGATGTTTACAGTAGGCTGTGTAGTGTCCGCTATAGATAGTCCCACTATGATTAAACAAGGCATAAAGACTATAGCGACAAGGAGCTACGTTGTCTGCTGCATAAGTACTCATGTCCAATCCCTCTAAAGGAAAATCAATGGCGACATTCAATTTTTCTCGAAATCTATCTGTCAGAGAAAAACGTTTCAAATGGAGTACTAAAATTTTCGGGAATTTATGAATAGATAAAGATTTCATGCACTTTCTTTTCTCCTTGCACTTCGCACATATCGGCTTCTCATCACCATCCAAAGTTTCTTCCATTATGAATGAATCTAAAGATTGCGTTAGTCCTAATTGGCCTGTTCTGTGAGGTATTGATAAAGAAAGGTTCCAGAACGGATCAAAGGTGACTGAACAGTGACCACAATGGGTACATTTTAATGTCGATTTCAGCAAGCCAACAAAGTTATCTACAATTTTGGAATTGTCCGGTCTTAAATATCGTGACCATGACTCTTGAGCCTTCTCCCTCTCACTTAATTTCTCATCTGTTTCTTCCAGAATGGATTTCGGCTTCTCCGTTACTCGCTTTATGTCTTCATGTAGACCCTCTAGAAGGAATCTCAAGAACTCCTGAGCATCTTCCTGGGCATAACCGATGAAACGGAACGGAGCCAGTTTTTGAATTTCAATTTTCAAGGAAACTGTATTTACAACTTGACCTGACAAATCTTCTGACCATAGTTCCTTGATTACCTCGGCAAATGTTCTGATTAAATCTTCCTTGCTAGATGTACTAGTGTTTAAATCACGTATAGACGTCTTCATTCAAATACTCCAATAACCATCTTGTGTTCGATAAACACTGGATAACACAGTTCATGAAGCAAGTGTTACCAATATTTTTCAAACCTTTGAGACCGATAGTTTTGACAGAACGATGTGCTACGGGCCTAATGGTGTTTGAGCTGCGTTTATCGTCTGATCTTTGATTTTTAAACAAGATAATTTTGCTACTAGTCGTCGGAAAATTGTACCGACCGCGATGGGTCTGATGCCACCACACTTTTTTTTAAGAGCAACTAAAGAAGCTCCAAAGAGAATTGGTATTATGTTTGAGTTCACTTTACCAGCGAGAATAAGGTTACACAACTTGGTAAGAGAGTACAGAAGCTTTTTCCCTTTGCAGCCAGAGCTCTTCGATAATAAATCTTGAAGGTGTGATGGTCTTAGAGAGTCTGAACCACCAGCAGACCCAGTACGAAATGACTTAACAGCATTGAGAACTTCAAATTCACTAATCTCCAGAGCAGGTTAGTGAATTTGAGCAGAAAAACTCAGATCTAGTCGTGTCAGCAGGATGCTTCGAGCGAAGTTCAGCTGGGGTCTGATTGTCAAAAGCTGCAATTGTGTCAGTGGAAGTCAGAATTCGTATCGCAGAGGTAAGATCGCCATCGGAGACTTTATTTATGATGCATTTGGAGAGATTATTTTTCCTTGTCGATGATGAATCAGATCTTGAAGATGTATGTAATGGTATTCCAGTGCCGTTGATGTTTCTTCTGATAATTGATGTCAGAGATTCCTTCCGATTTGGACAAGCTGGCGGAAGACACAACGACTTGTAGGAGAATAGAAGCAACGTTTTCCAAGCATCGAAAGAGTTTGAATTGACGCACTCTTCTATTACATTGCCAAGAGCTTCTGCGGCAATAATCCTGGCCGATTTTGGAATTATTTTCACAATAAAATAATTATGTTTGAGATAGGCTAATCGGGCATTCAAAAGATATGCTGGAGATTGGGGATCTTACTCGGAAAGGGCTTCATTTAAATTTGAAGTTCCTCTTGAATTTAAAACGTCAAATGAAATTTTGGATGAAAAATGTATTCTTTTGGTATGAATGGCCAAACCTTTTCTTGAATTGAAGCTTCTTGTACATATTGAACATTGGGTGTCGAAGTGATGCCCGGAAACCTCTTGATTTTGGGGTTCTTGCATATTTATGACAGAATAGAGTAGTTGTCAATATCAATTTATATTTTTTATGTACCTCCATGTTCGGAAAGTTACTTCACCCGCTCAACATGGTTCAATACAACAAAAATCATACAGAACGAAAAAATCCTTGCATGCTAGATCAAATAGTTATATAGTATGGAGTATCACAAGGTTCCAATTTGGGGCCCCTTCGGTTTTTATTATTGATTAGGGACCTGGCCATTTTATTAAATATATGAAGGTGTCCTCCTTCTTGAGAACCATTGCACAAATAGATGTCAGATGTAATTCAGTGATCGTAGATAGAAACAATTGTTTTCTGATAGATATTTATCACAAATTTTTCATTTTTTACGATGGTTTGGAGAGGGTGGGATTTCGACCTTGTCGAAATTATTCGTTTCATTTATTTGATGGTAACCGGTACCTAGATGAGTAACTCGCCGCACACGTATTAAGATTTGTGTGTAAGGGACATCTTCCCCCAACGGCAGTGTCGTGCGTTGTTAACAGAAATATTGAGGTTCAATGAAACAGAAATAATTGAAACCCAATATGGAATGGAAACCTGAAATTATGATGAAATAATCTCCACAGGATTTTGAGAACAGCCGATGCTCTAATTGACATGTTTTTTTCATAATTCATCCATTTTTCTCTTTTCCAATTTAGTTTTCCTTTCTCGATAGTTACGACACTGGTAGCTACAAATGATTTTTCTGTCAAATATCAAATGCAGCGTTGTCGTACTGACAAGACTATATCGACAACGAAGAATCTCCGTTCGGCGATGGAAATACTATCGTTTTTACATGCTCCCAACAAGCTGCAATGAACGGTTCAATTACCTCCCTATTGTCATATATTTCATCCAATACAGTATTTATGGGTTTTCGTTGCCATGAATATACCCGACAGATATCAAAATCTAGCTGACGTGCTTACTGTATCCTAAAAAATTGCCACATGGCAATAATGTCATGATTTGAGGGATAACATTATGAAAAGATGTTACCACTATAGGGCCGGTTTTTCAATGTACTTTAACTTCCAGCTAAATTTAAGTCATGGTTAGAATGTGAGTCAATTATGTCATTTAGTAAATGTCATATTCATTCCAACCACGAGTCAAATTTAACCGGGAGTCAAAGTACGCTAACACGACATTGATAAACTGGCCCTAAATAGTTCTATTTGAGTATTACTCATCTAGTTTGTGATTTTCTGTTCAGTTTCAGTTCTGTTACCGTATTCTCACCTAGGTTTTATTGACACTTTCCCGTATGTTGCAACTGATTACCAGAGGATGCAATTGAAAGTATCCAGATGATTTTGGGATGAAATGAACCAATGTTTTTTATGAACGGTACGGAAGTACGAAGTAAATTGTCCAGAAAAAGTTAATTCTGGTAGTTTAGATATAGGTATGAATTTGCATCAGAGGTATGAATCTTTGATCAATTAGCGCATTATGCTGAATGCCATTTTAGTTATGTGAGTAGAAAAAGTAACTAAAATTCTTGCTTGACTCGGTTGTCACTCGATAGATATCCATAGCATTTCTCATTCTGTTTGATACCATCAATCAGGTAGTTATTTTTGACATAGATACTTTGGATTCAGGTGACATGAACTCGAGTCGTATTGGAACAGTATGTTACTCACTGTGGATATAAGTATTTTTGGAGATAACAGCTCTGGAAGAAGTAACTAAAAATTGCAATTTTTTGTTTGGAAAACTGGATTCCGGAGACGTCTCAAGGTCAAAACGTGACCAGAAAATGGTGTGGAAAAATCGCTACTACCTGTTTTCATTTATGTGAGATCGATTTTAGATTACAACATAACCGTATCAATATGCATAATTCAAACACAGTCTCCTCTTAACAGATTGTCCTTCCACTTTGAGTCAAATAACCTCCAATTACTTCCCTGGAAAATCACACCCTACCGGAAGGAAGCTGGCAAGATTTTGACGTACCCAAACAGACACCTAGTGGATCGTCACTGCCTATAAGCGGACCTGTTCGTCTACTCTACATAGCGAATTCCATCTGATATCGATCACACATCCAACGGTGGCTTCCTGAATTTGACACTTCATTCAGTCAGTCACAGCATCCGGAAAATGGATTCCAACGACTTCGCCGGTGTCACGGTAGTTATTTCTACCTTACGAACATGTTCGAGTTCTTTTCAATTGATATTAGCATTTACTTTCCGTGCTGAGAATTCTGTGACTATCAGAAGGAAAAGAGCATGTTATTTTTGAGGCATTGACATGAATGCTGCATTCGAATAGTTTGAATAGAAATTTTTCGATAAGTATGAGTCTTAGATTGAATAGAATCACTGAATGTTTCTACACACAGAACTATAAAAATCAAGGAAGAAGTGCTTAAAATAGTAGAAATAATACTGTGTGCACGACTACTTGGAGGCCAACAGGCCCTTCACGCCCGCAGTACGGCCAATTGACGTAAAATTAAGATGAGCTCACCACATACTGAATCAAGGCGTGCTGTTTACCATCAAACATCACTGTCTTGAGGGGATAAGAATGCTGGTGGCTGCAAAAATGTCACAAGTTCCGTGATGAATCTTCTCACCTAATCTAAAAGCCTCCACGTGTTGTGGATAACCCGCCAGCGACTGATCGGGTGGAAACCTTCTGGAAAAACTACTCAACGTAGATACTCCAGTCTGAGCTCAGTGAACTGAGCAATCCGATAACTCGGGAGAAAGTTTGGCGGGCCTTACTTGACAGATCTGGTCATCAGAACTGTCGGTTAGGAATGAAGTTGCTGCAACTGATATGCTTGCCATTTCGATTCTACTCTACTCCTTTGGAGGTTTGAAATGGACTCAAAACGTGAAAACTCGTAAAATAATGCATATTCATAAGAGCTTGAATCCTAAATTGTTCTGTTATGTTTCCCCAGACAACGGGGAGGCCGTGGACTTTCGAGCTTGGAGTGTCTACATACCAAAATCATATTTGATAGAGCCTGTCAGGAGTTCAAATCACCTCAGCAAAAAGCCCACGTAAAACCTGCGGATAATGAAGTAGAGAAAGTGGGTTGAAGTCATAATGGCCTGCAAATATGGTATCTTCAACACCCTCGTCAACCGTGAACAGTTTTTTCAGTTATCCTACTGATGAAGTTAAATTGGTTAACGAAATACGCATAAGGAATGAAACTACTAGTGCGGTGAAGGGGAAAAACTTCTTTTGTTTTCAATATGAATAGAATTAATTCAATATAAAATGAATATATTATTCTGATACTACGTATCTACAAATGTGAACTGGCGGAGTATCAGCAGAAACTGTTTTTCAACTCAACCAAAAAATAAGTGGTGAATCAGTAAATGTAGGCACAATAGAAGAAATTGGTAAATTGCGAAATTGTGATTTGAAAACTGAATAAATGAGCTCCAACAATGACATAATTAATTGTTGGCACTAGTCAGGTGGCAAACTTGATTGCAGAAAATAAGGATTATGACGATTTACCTGAGATTGGTTCAATTTCTTCCTGAAATTGTTGAAAGTGTAAAACCTAAACTCTCTGAAAATATATTATGTCTTGGGATGACTGGAGTATACTCATTTTGCGGTTTGTTATTTAGTTGATATGTGAAAACCTTTTTGATCGTTTGTGAGGTATTCTGATGAATCCGTTTCCAGAACTCATGCACTTCTGTTATAAATGCACATATTTTAATTGTTCTAATCTCAACTCACCAGAATTTGTCTTGTACTGTCGTTCAAGAATCGCCATGTATCTGATACTGTATACCAAACATGTTGTCGTCGTTTTATCGAGTTATTTTTATCCCTCCCACCAGGTGTAGATATGAAATTTATGCAAGAATCATGTTAGGAAACCGATGCAAAGTGAGTATATTGAGAGATCCAATAACAAGCAAACAGCTGCATAGACAATCAATACTAACAGAGAAAATAAACGAAAAAGCTAGAGAGAAGTTCCCCAATATTTTGTGAAAGTTATAAATGTATTCCTAAATATTTCTGAAAATTGCAAATAGATAATAATAATAATAAAGACGTATAAAGCAAAGTCAAATCAATATATTCTTTGTAATCAAAATATAGTTTTCTTGTTGACAAAGTGTAAATAAATAAAAAGGTGTATTTATAAATGTATGAAATTAGTCACAACCCCGTGTATTGGAACAATGTATCACATAATAAAATCTTTATACGGATATACAGGCTGATTCACGGTGGATGGCACTTTGAAAATTTAATGGAGGGCATATTCGGACATTCTCTAGCCAACTAAAATATTTTCGACAAAGCGGGGTTGCCGCTTCTATTAGAAAGCAGTCGCAACTTTGATTTTTCAAATAGAACACTCTGTATATAATATTCTTTTTGGAATCCCCAACAATTGCCCGACAACTTTTCTTGATATTTCCCTATACCTATCTGTTACCGTTTTCGAAATAAAAATTAATTTCAATTTTTTTCTTCGAAAATCATGACTTCTGAAAATGCCGATATCTTTTAGTTAAGAAGTACTATGATATCGAAATTTGGTTTGGAGTTAGGTGATACTTGGACACTTCCCACACGTCAGCCTAATCTCCGTTACTTCAATACAGGGTGGTAAAAAAATACAGTTTTTTCGTTTGCTTGAAAAAGTTGCTGAAATTTGATTATTTTAAATGGAACACCCTGTATATTATTGAAAATTCGGAAAGCTGCTGAAATTTGCTTTCTTTCTATGTATATCATACCTATACCTAACTAGTCAAGTTTCGGACTTATGAGCATTTATTTGTGAAAATGTCTCTTCAGAATGGTATTTCCATTCGGTATATGGTAAGCAGGCCATGATTACTATTTGACAGTAGCGTTGTGACATTCTCCTAATAATATCGACATTTTCGTCACTTCAGAAGTTGCAAATACCTTCAAAACGATGGAACAAAACTATTCAAACGAAGTTCTTATGAATTTGTTTATTATTTTTGGACAGTGTGACAAAATTATCAGCAGAACATGTAGAAACTTCAATGAAATGTATCCGAATCTATCGCCAATGAACCTCAAGAAATTTATACGAATTCAGAACAATTTCAATATGTTTGGATAAACTTTAAAAAAGCACCAAGGAACTTGAAATTGGAAATATTGATATGAATAATTATAAAAAAGTAAAACAATCATGTGGAATATTTCAAAATATGTTCGAATCGCTGGCCGTTCACTTCCAAGCACTTTAAAATGCGGGTGTTGACTGCTTTCGTGGTGGCAGATCTGATTTCATTGGGATCCAAATCTTCAAATGTTTGGGCAATCCTTTCTAACAATTCATCTCTCGAACGCACGGGTATTTTGTAAACTTTTTCTTTAAACATTCCCCACAAATAAAAATCTAATGGATTAAGATCGGGTGATCTCGCTGGCCAATTCCATGGTCCCAGGCGCCTTATCCACCGATCGTCAAAAAGTCTTTCCAGTTCTGCACTCACTTCTCTTGTGCAATGTGCAGGAGCTCCGTCTAGTTGGTACCAACAGTTTCGATATTCTTCGAGTGGCATATTATCCACGAAACTCTCTACAGTATTCTCCAAAATATCCAGGTAGCTTCTGGATGTTAATGACTCCTCGTATATCACGTACCTCAATTTGTTGTCCATCAACATGCAGAAGACATTAAAACAAAATTTTTCTTGAAATCCGGCTTCTTTTGTGACGTGAGGATTTTCACTGGTCCAATAATGACGATTTTTTCTATTGAAAATCCCTTCTCTCGAAAATTTCGATTCATCAGTCCAAATAATTTTATTTATAAAAAGTGGATCTTCTTGAATGCGTGTCAACAACATTTCACAAAATTCTACTCTCTGTTGAGGGTCTTGAGGCTTCATTGCTTGAATTTTGGTGAATTTATAATCATGCATTTTATGTCTTCGCAAGATTCTTTGAACCAATAAATATTTTATACCCAAATCTTCTTCAGCACTTCTTATCGATGACTCGGGAAATGCGTGAAAATATGCTAAGACATTAATCTGGTTGTCTTCAGAAGTTACGGGTCGAGGCAAGTTTCTTGGTGCTTTTAAAGTTGATCCAAATGCATTGAAATTGTTCTGAATTCGTATAAATTTCTTGAGGTTCATTGGCGGTAGATTCGGATACATTTCATTGAACTTTCTACATGTTCTGCTGATAATTTTATCACACTGTCCAAAAATAATAAACAAATTCATAAGAACTTCGTTTGAATAGTTTTGTTCCATCGTTTTGAAGGTATTTGCAACTTCTGAAGTGACGAAAATGTCGATATTATTAGGAGAATGTCACAACGCTACTGTCAAATAGTAATCATGGCCTGCTTACCAAATACCGAATGGAAATACCATTCTGAAGAGACATTTTCACAAATAAATGCTCATAAGTCCGAAACTTGACTAGTTAGGTATAGGTATGATATACATAGAAAGAAAGCAAATTTCAGCAGCTTTCCGAATTTTCAATAATATACAGGGTGTTCCATTTAAAATAATCAAATTTCAGCAACTTTTTCAAGCAAACGAAAAAACTGTATTTTTTTACCACCCTGTATTGAAGTAACGGAGATTAGGCTGACGTGTGGGAAGTGTCCAAGTATCACCTAACTCCAAACCAAATTTCGATATCATAGTACTTCTTAACTAAAAGATATCGGCATTTTCAGAAGTCATGATTTTCGAAGAAAAAAATTGAAATTAATTTTTATTTCGAAAACGGTAACAGATAGGTATAGGGAAATATCAAGAAAAGTTGTCGGGCAATTGTTGGGGATTCCAAAAAGAATATTATATACAGAGTGTTCTATTTGAAAAATCAAAGTTGCGACTGCTTTCTAATAGAAGCGGCAACCCCGCTTTGTCGAAAATATTTTAGTTGGCTAGAGAATGTCCGAATATGCCCTCTATTTAATTTTCAAAGTGATCCGTAGTCTGGTTCACCAGAAACGTCTAATGTGCCATCCACCGTGAATCAGCCTGTATATGTATAACCAGCCTTATACATTTTAAAAATTATAAGTTTTGACAATATATGAAAACACTTAAAAAATTATTGAAAATATATAATATCACAGTATATAATTTGTTTATTTATCATTCTATCCGCATAACACTCTTCCAAGCTATAATAGGCTCTATCAGAAATAATTCTTTCAACTGCTTTTCCGAACTGGGTGTTGGATGATATATCTTTGATGTTATTTGGAATGTGGTTGTACATTTTGCAACCCTTAGATATAATTGAATCCGTAAGGAGAGTGGAAGATAGTAATGGTAGTTTGAGGTGATTACTTTGACGAGTGGTGTAGTTACTCTCTATAATGAAATCTTGTTTGTGTTTATTTATAGGACACACTGTTTCAATGTAAATATTGACACAACTGTGGGTACTTTGTGTAGCTTGAAGTGTGCTTTACATGGATCTCAGAATTTCAATGTACTGAGGTAAGTATCCTCAGGCCCGTTTTTGTATAGTCTGCAATCGAGTGTCAGCTATTCTCAAAGCATAATATCCAAAAGACAATTTTTCATTCGAATTTTGCACGTGTTTATTCAAGACCATTGTCAATTTTGAATATACATATGCTGATCGTTCAAAAAATATTAGAAACTGCGCTTTTGAATGACACGTTTTCGATTTTCAATAGATTGAATGACAAAAGCTTTTAGTCGCACCACTTTTTGACTCTTTTTATATCTAAACTGATGATATGATAAAGATCAGCTTTCTATCTGTATGCCATAGTACCATCATCATCGGCAAACGGGTGAAACTTCCTGAAATGTTAAGTGTAATCAGATCATTCATACTAATACTAAAGAACAAAATTGGAATATGAACTTTCGTTTGAACCGATGTTCCTCTCTAAGAGCCCAATGATAAGAATCAATGCTTTTCAGTCATTCTGTCTGCCGGTCGTGGGTTCAAAGCCCAGCGACTTCGGTTTATTTTTGTTATGGCTTGAGAAAATGCTAGGAATTGCACGTTGGAAGGTGAGACCTCGTTAACCTTGGCTCGCACAAGTTTCGACTTCTGAGGGCTGTCGTTCGAAGGGGGACGACAGCTGGTTGATGGAATAAAGTACACTCACACAAAAAAAATTTGCATATTTTATTTTAAGCCTTGATTTCATGTTTTTTTCTATTTGTATGAATCGTTATGCAATTTTCATTACTGAATGAATTATGCTGAAGTATTTAACGTATATTGATTGCCAAATAATTCAGATATTGAAACTTGATAACACACTTGTAGAAAAAGTAATAGAATAGAATAATTTTGGTAATAATATCTAATCAAAACAAGCAACAATGACGACAAAATTAAATGAGGTGTTGCGTATATACCAATCAGCAGTCATTCTTAAATTCACCTCTATGAGCTCGGTGCAACTGTCTCAACTAATGCCATCCCACAACATAATGGAACCACCACCAAAGCTAACGTTATGTTACATAGTGCGAAACGTTCTCCAGATCTTTTGTATACTCGACCACGTCCATATGGTTTCCATAACTGTATTCTTGTTTCATCTGTGGAGAGTTTTTTTCACTAATGCTCATACTAGTTGACAAGGGCTATGTCAAATTGTAACCGTCTAGATTTGTGACGTGGGAGAGGCCTAGGAACTCTGTTTTGGAATTAAATCCACTTCTTTGAGTCTTCTTATTACTGTTTTGACACTCCTGTTAACTTGCCTTGTGCTCAGTAAATCATTTCTGAGATGCGAAGCTGTAAGCGTGCGATATTGTAAAGATTGAATATTCAAATATTGTCATCTCTTACGTCCTTGACCAGGCCGCCTTTTGTACTCTCCATTCTCATTGTATCGCTCCACAATACGAGAAACAGTCGATTGATGGATATAATAATAATAATAATAATAATACTCCCGCATAAACACTCGTTGAGTGTACCCAAAGGTATAGCCTGTGCGGGTAGAGGACGGCTATTATTATTATTTGCCGTGGCGCTCCGGGGCGACTTACTGATGTTTTAGGTGATGTATTCACTTTTCAGCTGCAGGAAAACCCGGAAAACCTACAGCACCACCTCGGGTGGTCGGTGTGCACTCCAAGCTAGCACTAGACGAGATTGGCATCTAGACAACTCACAATACACTTGCTTTTCAACAACGCATGCGGCCGCCTATCGAATCCGATATAAAGTAGTTGAGAAAAATTCTCGTACCTACATCGGATTCGAACCGACTATCGCTATGCTGGAGTTTCGAACGGCCTGTGCATTAGACCGCTGATCCACCGACCACCGACCACCTATATGCATGCAATCTCCGCGCAATATCTTCTGGTCTGCATCTTTCATTGACTAAAGTAACCATTTTAACACAAACTGATTCGCTCGAATGCGGCATCTCACTAAGAAAACTACAGAATCAAGACTAAGTACTCGAAATGTCGTTCTGAGAACAATAAACAGAACAATAGACATTAATAGTGGCAAAGGCACACTATTCAATGTTTGTAATTTGTACCATTATTTTACTTATTCAGGTATAGCGACTATGTCCAAGCATTCTTTTATCTATTGTGAATGGAAATTTACGAAAATATTTTAGCTTTTGAACATTTATCAATGAAATCGAATAAAGTATTGAGGGAAAAAATTTAACAAAAAGAGAAATCTTGAAAGAAAATATGCAATATTTTTTTCCTAGCGTGTACTTTACAATTTTTACAAGAAACACTAGCTTCGTACCAAAGAACTCAGTCCAGGAATTGTCAGCAATTCCCGATTTACATATCTTTCCCCCTTGTGAAGAATTGTTCAGGGATTCCATTGTCTGAAGAAAAACAACATCAGATGTGAACGTTCCTTGGCTGGAATAAAAGTTTTGTATTTTCCAATAGTGGTGTATATTTTCCTTCCAATCGTGGAAGTAGGATCCTTCTGTAGGAGATTGTAGTTTTCTGTTAGGAGTGCAGCTTCTATTTTTGACATTGTACAAGCTTGTGATGATTTGCTAGTAATGGATCAAGGTCGTATCAATTATTGACCCTCTACGTACAATTGACGTGTTTTCCTTTTTGCAGTGGGGAGAAGTATGGATTTGTTCATTCAGTTTCCTGATCAAGAAGCCGATTGATGGGGTGGAGTAACAGTTTCTTTTTTTGATATAGTTTGCTCTGACAATATGGGTGTCCCCTGAATGATCAAGTCTAACACCATGTTCTTCGTAATGTAAATAATTCAGAAATTCATTTTGTAGGAAGTCCCATATTATACTTATTCCCTACTAGACTAATCCATTAAAAAAGAGTTCCAACATTACGGTATCATCAAAGTCAAAAGTGGACAGTTTATTTATTTGATATAGTTTGTTCTGACAATTAAGTGTTCTCCTCTGAATACACCAAAATTTCTGTTTTCACCGGAAACAGAAAATGTTTCAAAAGTCGATCATTATTAAAAGCAAGGCATGTAGTAACATAATAATAGCAACAGTAGTGATACTAATGCAAATGAAACTCATTTCTAAATCAAGATGAACTCTTGTCAAAGTACTTTTTGAGTGAAAAATCGAACAGTAATGGAATAGAAATGCACATTTACGAACTAATTCGCTAGTAGAGATGAAATGACTATGGATTGGATGATCACAATGATGGAAAAATGTAATTTCGACATGTATTTCCTGTTATCAGCTACAAATTCCCATTCTATGATTGGAATGTATAAATACTATAGTATATTGAATGATGCAGCAATCAATTGTCACCAATGAACAAATATAATTTCCTGTTGCCCGATCCTTTGAAAAACTCTCATTTCGATGGGCTCGACACATACAACTTTGATTGCGTTTCATGTCGAAAAATATTCAACATGAATAGCTAACCAATCAAATTATACCGGGGTATGGGTGTCGATTACAGAGATTTACCACGTGGGTGAATATTTAATGTTTTTGGGCGGACGTATTCTGAATGCTCTGAAATATGCGACATGTAGTAATGAATTATATTCTTGTTTGTACTGAATCAGTGTTGTCGATGTATAAAATCAATGATGTTGGACAATTATTCCAGTTTTAAAAATGATTGATGAAAATACTGATTCCATTCGTAATACGAGAATATTTTCACAATATTATTCATATAAACTTGTTTAAAAAAAAATCATTTGGAAAGGAAACAATCGTGCATGTTAATAGTTATAATAATAACCATACAGGTCGATTATTTTATCTTTACCCATGCGTCATCAATTGATGATCGAAGAAATCACAAACCCTTTATCGAACATATCTTTCTATCAACCGCTATGAGCGAATCAAAATTCGATAACATTTGTCTTCTAAGCTAAGAATTATGGTATTGTGATGATCGATTAAAACTCAAAACAGTGAAAAGAGATAGCCATAAAATTACATTTTAACTAAACTTGCCAACCATCAATTGCGTCATTGATTTCTGTCATTGGGGTATTCTTTCGCCAATTTTACTTTGTTTTGCAGTCGAATATATTACAAAAACTGTTTTATTCAAAGCTGAACGTCTCTTGGAATCATTACTTCCAAAGTAATTACAATACAATGTGTTTTATTCACAAACACTCTTTAAAATTTCACGTCACAATTGACATTTGTGACTATAATCCCGTACTGCCGGGATATTCACACAACAGTTATTCATAGTGTGAAAATTTTACTGAGAGAAAAAAACATTACCTAAATCTATAAATATAGGTAAAAACATTCACAATATATTTGAAATATTTTTTAGATTATCCCTGTAACTAATTCACAAGCACAACAATTTGTATTGAATGGAAGAGAGCGAACCTTTTTTACCAGTTTCATCTGTTTAAGAGGTATCAATTTAAACCACAAAAGAAGTGTCATAACTTTTCTTTAGTGTATTTTAGAGAGTTGCATTTAAAATATCTCGAAAAACGGTGTACATCAAAATAAGGAAAATAAACCCATTCCATCACCACATGAATCACTCATTGAAAACTGATATGAACGAGAAATGCTCCTTTGTGATATGGTTATTAACCCATTATTATAAACAGTGACAGTTCTGAATCTGAAAGTGATTAAATATATTAATTTTGTTTTTCTTTCCATAACTGGACATAGTTCTACATGCTCTCAATATCTAAATAAATGTATGAATATTTTTTGTTAATCATGTGTTTAGTATTTTATTACCAAATATATTTCAACAGGTGTATATTTACTTCTAAGATATTCATTTATTTATCATTATACAGTGTGTCTTTGCATCGATGCACGAATAGGTAATTGAAAAAGTTTGAATACACAAGTCTAGAAGGAAACTCGTTTTTTGATATCAACGTATGCAAAGGTTTTGGAAAAATTACACTCCAACCTAGTTTGTCGAACAACTTTTTTCGTTAACTATTACCTACAGAAATTACAATACATGTGGATGAAATAAGGATTTGATGGATTTGTGTCAAACGGCTGCGGAGGTATGGATAAAACAACTTCCTTATATGAGTGTAACTGAAATTGAAATACAGTAGGGAGGTCAAAAGTTTCTAGTAACCTCACTGAGCAAATGAGGAAATTCCATGAACAAATCTCTGCCTCAATGTTTCATTATCCTATCAAACCTGGTGTCACTGGATTCGTAATAAATGGAATACACCGTATGCTAGGAATCGCACATTAAAAGGTAAGACCTCGTTAATCCTTGGCTCGCACAAGTTTCGACTACTGAGGGCTGCCGGAAAAAACAATTTTAAACAGATTCATTTCTTTTCGCCTTTGTTTCTCCAGCAATATTTTTGAAATTTGGAACATTGAATATGCTCACTGGACGGAAATGTTTGACATAGTTTGAAAATAAAGGAAAAAAGGAAAGGAGAAGAGAAAAGGGGGGTGTACCCATGAGTGTATCACACGGTATTCTGTTGGAACTGAAAAATAACTCTCATTGTCTGGTGGTTTGCCATTTCCATGAATTTGAAAATGTTAATTTAGTTAATTCTGTAATTCATTATCATATCTTATTACCTACACGTAATTTTATCTGGATATTAGCCACGGCATTCTACATTTAGATGTTATTTTGACTAAAACGTCTCGATTTATTTCATATGCATAACATTGATGACGCACGGGTGAAGATAAAATAATTGAACTGTATTTTCCTCATATAGAATGGTAGAGCGTACCCAAAGTCATTGCTTGTGCGAATAAAATATGGTTGATATTATTATAAACCATGACGCTCCGGAATTACCAACTGATTTTTGACAGCTCTTGGGACATTATTGGATGATGAATCTTTTAGAATTGCAGTTGGTGTCAGGTTGGGTACAGCTATTTGCGTGCCTCAGACTTGTATATGTGGCAGTGAAGTTGAGGAGAAAGGTAGGCAGGGCTTGAGTTGTACAAGGAGTGCAGGTCGATTATCTCGACATTATCAAGTTAATGACATGTTGAAACCGACTGTGGTATCAGCAAGCATCCCTGCAATTTTGAAATCATCAGGTACCAGTCGTGATAGCAGCATACTTGGGCTCACCCAAAGAATAGTTTCTTATCGTGAAGAAGTATCTATGAGTAAAAGTTCCAATCAGATGTGCTTGATATTTAATACCAAACACATATAAAATGTTGTTGTCCAGAATAAACAGTAAAACTGGATGTTACAATTCAACCCTGTAAACCGCCATAAACACTCCACTGGATAGTGAATAAGAATGGTACTCAATGTAACCAGATGCAGTTTGAAGTCAAAAGTATTCACCACCACAAGTTAAAGTGTGGCTCTAGTGGAAATCGACATAATCACTTGGATATTGATACCAGCATAGACACAATTCGATTCAATTGAGATACTACCTAAAAAATATAGAGTGTCCTTGCAAAAGATTCGAAAAAAGCTTTGAGGTTACAAGCGTGATCAGGAGAGATAGATCGGGAAAAGTAGGGATCAAAGTTGCAGAAAAACATTTATTTTCAAATAGTCATCTTCGTCAACCAGCTGCACCCTTGCAAGCAACCTTCAGAAATGTCCGAGAGACTTGGGCGATCTAGAAAGACGAGGTCCTTTAAACGTGTGGTGCCATGCACGAGATGCAACTATGATTGGATTTAAAAAGCAATCGCTTTGCCCGCGTGCTAAACATATAAATTATTTTGAGGGTATAGAAGACGATTAGAAAGGAATTCAAAATTATTTGGAAATATTCGTGATGCGCGATTGTTCATGATGCAGTCAATTTTACCCAGGATAGTTTCGAACCCCTCCACAGCATTTCAGTCTGTTTATCCTGAAGTCACCCCACTGATTTTCCACATTCAGTAGCAGTGACAGTTCAATATAGTGCAAACATGGCAAACAATTTGTTGATCAAATAATAAACATAGTTTCTCCAGAAGTTCTACGCCACGAAACATCCAGCAACATCGACTATAGATAATAAACTGAAATGCAAAGTTACTCCCCTAAGTTCAAGATAGTAAATATCCGGAGACTCTATTCATGTTCGAGGCAATTTCCTCCGCTAATTGATTTCCTGATTAGAATATTTCTACAACGGTACCATTTAGCGGATGACGAACAACGCGTATATGGGTTTACTAGGAAAATGTTAATAGCAACATTGTGTGGCGATTAATAGTGTAGCAATTAGAGCCAGACCAAGAGTAGTTACCGCTTTGGGCTAAACTGTTTTGTAAGGAAACCTGAAATCCACAACTGTCACGAGTGATAGGGGTGATTAACAGAGTGTCGAGGTCACCATATCGGATAAAGGAAAATGAAAGGTTGGAATACGTTAACACATTTTCCGTGGACTGGCCTGGATCAAAGGCTACCTTTGGAATAGAATCTAGAATAGTGGAATTCCAGAAGGAACACAATATTGGAAAAATCACTATTATTTTGAAAAATTACTGTTATTTTGTTTTAGAGTCGCTTCAAGATACTGAAACCAGTCATTCATGCACAGTGTTATGCAAGCAGATGGTAATGGTAAGTATGGATGGTGACTGGTGCGCTGCGACCTAATTAGATCTATTGTGCCCCATCTTCTTCGGCTATTTCAAGGTGTTCTCGTTTACAGCAGCCCCTCAAGCCCCAATTTCTTGAGGAATTTAAGGATTTTGGGGCCTATTCGTAGTATTTCTCCCATAGTCAGCTGGTGTGTTCCCAGTATATTCAATTTTTTGTGATGTACAGCATGACACTCCATCAATATATGGTGTGGTGTTTCTGGATGTTCCCCACAGAATCTGCAGGTGCTGTCTTCCTCTAAGCCTAGCTTCCTTAGGTGATCTTTGAGTCTGCAGTGCCCGGTCAGAAATTCTGTGATTGTCTTTAGACCAGTTTTGCTGAGGTTAAGCAGTGTCTTCGTTCTTGCTCGGTTGAAGTTGCCGAGGAGACCTTTGGCCTGCCTTAGTCCCAGAAGTCTTTTCCAGCATGTTGCTCTCACTGCTTCTTCAGTTTTATTGAGTTCTTTTTGGAAGTAAGATTTTCCAAGTCCGCAGAATGGTTCTGGCCCGATCAGTGGCGTTGATGCCCCTTTTCGTGCCAGGGTGTCTGCTTTTTCATTGCCCTCCACTCCGACGTACCCCGGCACCCAGAGGAGGATCACCTTGTTGTTCTGCCTAGATCATTAAGTTTATCTATTCATTCCCAGACCATCGTTGAGTTGATTTTATATGAGCTCAACGCTTTGATGGCTGATTGATTATCAGAGAGGAATGACGATTGAGGTAACTTGAATTCAGAAATAAAAAAATTGGTAAACGTAAATTGTTCACGTTTAACAAACATGTGAAAAGAAACCAGGAAACTTTGGTGTGTACGTTCTATTCATAAACGTGAAGACTTAAATTCATCTACACCCAGTATCACAAATAATAACAACTTCAACTTCAATGGAAATGAACAAAGGTAAGATACTATTTCTCGTTGATAAGAATCTGAGAGTGAGCTAAAAGAGGAGGACGAATTCTAAATCTGAAGTTCCTTGCCTGTCTCTTACTGGCTGTTCTTGGTTTTTCGAGAAGAGCAATAAAATAAGCCACAGAATTCGATGTTCCTTATGCGTCACCGTTTATCCAGGGTTGTTGAAGTAGCCCTGTTCATATCCGGTTTTAGGAGGGGCTTTCAGCTTCCATTCTTCTTAGCTCCGCCAGTATGAGGACTGTCCTGGTTCCGAAATTCCTGTCTTTGGTCAGATTTCGCCCTTCACATGTAAATTTAACAGCACATTTGGCAGCCTTTACGGCATGGTTATCCATGCCGTTTGAACTGTGTAGTACCTTGGGTTCTGAGGGGTCAAGTGCGACGAATGTGTGGTGTAAAACTCTTGTATCACTTGTAGTTAACCACGGATTCCCCAGCCTTTCGGCTGACGTAGGATCAATCGAAACAATAAGAAGTTCAAGAGGGCCTTCTGATGTAATCCTCATTACCATTCTATTGGTTACTTTGGAGATGTCGTTCTGAACCTCTAGAAAAAGTTTTTTTTTTTCTTCTTTTGGGTGGGTACGCTACCATAATTTCGATGTGAGGCAATGCTGCCTCTTCAGTGGTACCCTTCAGACAATCCACAAAGACGTTGCTAACGAACATCATGGCTAGCCAGCCAGGTCTATTGTATAAGCTATGGAAGAATGGTTTTTAGTGTTCCCATTGTTAGGAAAACCTCATTTGTCGGAAAAACTCCCACTTTCACATCTTTGATAACTTGACTAAAGGTTGGGTTGATCGGCACTGATGCACTGTTGCCTCTTTCTGCCGCTTAAGATGGCCTTCGGGAGTCTTTTTCTTCCGCTTTCAGCCTCCTGGTCTCTTCTTCTGGAAGGCTTCGTTCAATGAGGAATTCAATCCCTTTTCTGACCGCTCCTCTGAGCTCGAGGGGTTTTGAGATTTATCAGAATGCCCATCACTGCCAGCTTCGAGCAGGTTAACTCCAAGTTCAGAACGTTCTACATGTGATTCTACCCTTTTCCATGATCATCGCGTCCTTCTTGTATTTTTTGAGGAGATTACTCTATCCTTTTGCTTCTCTCCTTTTCCATGAGTGGTACAACGAGATGTTAGAGGAAAACAGTCACCTGCGACAAAAGCCTGCATGCTGAAGGGAGGCAACTGAAATTTGGGAGATTTAGTTGCCCAGGAGCTCGCATGATATCAATTTGTCTACTCACTAGCCATGTAGTCTTTGGCTCATGCTGTTCCAATTTGAATTTGAGGAGATTTTCATTGTATCTTATCCACTCAGCCGACTATTCACGACAAGACCCCATGCTCTGTGAATGGTACTGGGTAGGTTTCCGTAGAGCGATGAGCCTCTTTTCCGAGGCACCAAGGCCGCTCTGGACAGGTTACCTCGAGCTCCTGAGAACAGGTTCTCACCTTCAAGGTGTGATTATTGGTATGTACCCTTGGATTAGGGATATCTTTCCAACTTGCCTTGTTTAGATCCATTGTGTTCACAGTATCTTCTCAGCGGTTGCGTTGACAGACCATTGCTTTTCAGGGTCACCTTGTACAGGGAGCCATTCTTCATAGCGTACAACTTGTGATATGTGTTATGCAAAGGTTTAATTTAACCTTTCCGGTTGGTCACCTGGAATCAGTTTTAGCTGACTTTCTCAACCCACGTTTTGATGTTATTCTGGAAAACATTTTTTTGGCACTTTGCAAAGTTCTTAACTCAGCCAATACTCATTTTGTAGTATATGCTTATTGGAACTTTCAGCTTTAAAATTGAGTGAGGTTTCTACAAACGGGGTATATTCCGCCTATTCCATGACACACTGTATGTTCAAAGGCTTTGCGGATATCGTCTTTTGTAGGTCCCAAGTAAAAATATAAAAGTCCCCAGAATGATACCATTCGAAGCAAAGAGTGGGCGTTTGCTGCTTTTGCTTTCCATATTCGCCGCTTTGGAAACGCTGGGCTCATTGCTGGCTGGTGGTGCCAGTGTCATTAGCAGGAATATCATCTCCTTCAATCACGCCTGCAGTGGTTATGGCATCTTCCTCAAAACATTAGCAAAAAACTCCCAGTGAAGCTGCCCAACAGCAAGCGACTCTCTTACGATATAAAATTGGTAAGGTATTCCCCAAACGTTTGAAAATACCCCATTTCATTGATGTTCCCATGCACGATGCCCTGACTCCACCTACGTTCATGTAAAGAAAGTGACAGTTTTGGTAACTTGAAGCCGCTTGTGGTGATGGAACTGTGAAAATCTACCATGACAACGATCGCTATCAGACATTCAATCAGGCCAATTGCGGTTATTTGAGTTCAAAATTTCTCCATGACCAAACACATGGAAACGAACAATACTAGTAATGAAAAAGTGGTGACCTTTGATGAAGAGTGCAATACGGTTCATACGGTCGTGTAGTAGTTTGCATACAAGACTTCACGCAAATCGGATTGGGAACCGCTGGCCTTGGACAAAATTCGCTTCGCCAGACGAATCGTAAGCCTTTTCCACATGATTGACCAGATTCTGGATGAGGACAGAGATAGAGCATTTGGGTGTCTTTGGAAGTAAATAGTCCGGTCAAATTGGACCAAAAAATAAGAGTAAAGTTACTTAAATTCCCACCAAGCTGAAAATCGGTAAGATTGTTAGAAATATCATTAAAAACAAAATTTGAAAGTTTCCCATCTTTCCCCTGTGAGGAAAAAATTTTATTCAAGGTCAAAGGTAAAAAAAATGAGTTTTTCGCGATTTTCAGCAAAACGGTAAGTTTTATCATAAAAATATTTCAAACTAAAATTGTAGATCATAAAATTATCTACAAAAAATTAGTCAATACTTTTTTTTCTACGATCCATCGTTTTTGAGATATAACGATTCAAAAAGTTGTAAAAGTTGTAATCGTCATAATATGCACACGTTTCCTCGCCACCTATGAGGTAGTGTACTTAGCGTGTTTTTTTTGTGGTTTCCCCAGTAGGCCTATTCCACGGGTCAGTTTTGATCCAGTTTAATTTGAAACTATTGAAAAATAATGGATATTAGCAGAGATTGAAAAGATAAAAGCAATTTAAGTTAAAAAAAAGTAGTGGAATTTAATCGTCCGAGTCGTAACTTTCAAAATCTTCTTCTTGTTCTTCTTCTTGATCTTCTTGTTCGTCTTGTTCTTCTTGTTCTTGTTCTTCTTCATCTTCATCCTGAGTGCATGTAAACTGCGTTAATAGCGATGTATCGCATGTTGCCTCGTTGGAATCAAACGGATCCTCTACTGTTGGTGATTCAATATTAGAGCACAACCGGACTTGACAATGTGTACATGCCGGAGAACAGAACAGTCCGACTAGTTACCATGGCAACTAAAAAAAAATCCGGAATTTTTTCGTGGCGCCACGATATCTGAGTGGACATTTTTTGACAGTTCAAAAGGAGAACATATGATCATGTTACTTGTAAAAAAAATAATTCTACCACCTTTAGTTAACTAAAATTATCAAATGGCGATAGACTGAGCTAGTACCCATCTGAGTTTCAGCATTTGGTTTAACTAAAGTTGGTAATTTTTTTATTCAACCAAATATGACGGATATACTTACCAGTATGATTTTTTTAGAATTTATTTCATGTTAAACTAGATTCTTCATTGGCAAAGCTCTAATGAGCAAAATAATAACGAAATACATTTAATTACCTATTATAGGTTTTTTAATATTAAAAACACAATTATTATAAATGTTTGTTGGCTGGCTTGAATTGGTGGTTTGAATCTGGGTACTTTCTGTTTTATTTTGCATTGTGCTCTGATCATGATTAAACTTGCTAGTACTTGATGAAGTTCTCCTCATGGATTCAATCATCTGATGATGATGTTCAACGTCCAATTGTAAGTAAGGTTTGATTGACTAACTATTGCTGTGTCCAGTAATTTTAATGAGCTTTCTTGTTCACCAACTCCTTCCTTGGCCAAATTCGAAACAGCTGTTGCTCTGGCAGAATGATTAGTTATTTTTACTTTTTTAGTGTCAATTCCTATATCAGAGGCTGCTGATTTAAACCATGAAGATACGATGTTCTTACCAACTGGGCTATTCTTGTACTATTCTTTCGAATTGGGTTGACTCCAGTACGGATTTGGTGTTAAAAAAAAAATAATCTGTCGGTATGAATAAGATTTCCCCTTTTTTCCATCAACTTCTTAAGTCAACTATCTACTATCAGACAGTTTTTTAGAACCACCTTGTGTGGTTTTAGAGAATATTGTCTATTCGACCTTTTGAGTTTCCGAAGTTATCAGTTTCTTCTTTAAAGTATTGGATACACGCAGAATATCCT
Organism: Chrysolina americana; assembly: GCA_958502065.1. Taxonomy (NCBI): domain Eukaryota; kingdom Metazoa; phylum Arthropoda; class Insecta; order Coleoptera; family Chrysomelidae; genus Chrysolina; species Chrysolina americana. The sequence continues at coordinate 70,185,205 of OY293415.1, read as the reverse complement.
TCTCCTCCTCTCCATGTCAGCTCATATGAAACTATGTGAAAAAATTTACGCTGCAATCCATCTGGAGTATTTTCATCCCACATTTCAATAATTTTTTTGTATTCGTCACTGGTTAAGGCTGCAGCACTCACTTTTCTTTTTAATGGGTAGGTATCTCTGTAATTTTTTGCGCTTAGCATCGCGTGCAGCTCTGGCGGTCGCACATTCCACATCAGAAAACGGATTAAATTTCATTTTATATTTTTCGTTATAAATTTTTTGAAACTGCTCAGCAACACTTTGACCACACTTTCCTTATAATCTTCAAAATTTTTCCCTTTCATATTAAATACGTAGTCCTCCAGTATAGTAGCCAGCTGTACTAGACTCATACACTCATGAATATTATACAACTTTTCATCAAAAAATTCAACAAACTGTTTCCATACACTTGATTTTGATTTTCGGGTGTTATCTGGTACTATATTCTGAATTTTTTGTCTAATTATTTCTGATTTTCTTTACCAAATCGTGACATTTCGATATACAGTTATTAAACTCCACGTACAGACGTTTTAAACTAGTAATTATCAAGCTTTGTGACAGAACCGGTTAAACAAAAATGACAAATCAACATATGTCAAAAACAACAATACTCTGGCCAACTTGACAAGCAGTGAAATTGATTTAAAATGTCAGATTGGATTGATAATTTTTTTCCAAATTATGTTGGGAAATTTTCTTACCGAATACCACGCAAGCTTAAATTATTCCTGGAAATAATTTGAGCTCTTGTGATATTATAAGCGACAATTCAATGAAAGGTTCCATTCCAGTGAATATTTTTCCGTCACCATCGATCTCTTTCATTCGGAATTTGCAATTGGATCATCCAATATACAGTGAGGACCAAAAGTCCGTCGCCCCTCCTGTAACTTCTTTATTCTACATATTACAAAAAAATGTTAAATACATAAGTTGTAGGGTTTCATTCGATCTCTTTGATGGTTTAAATTTCATTCATACAGAGTGTCTCAAAAAAGCACGGTGACTTAGAAGTTAATTTTTTTAAATGGGATACCCTGTATTTCATTGCATTATTACATTCTACGTTGAATTCTGAACAAGTTTGATAAATGGTTTTCTATCAAAAAAGTTAATAGTTTTGGACTTATGAACACTTGTAAATAATTATTTCGACTACTTTTGCACCAGTTCACGAATAAATTATTGAGGTAGGCTATGCACGCTAGGCGCGTTTATTTTATCCATGACAACGAAAAAAAACTCTTATCTGATTTTGCCAAATGTCATTGACATTTTGTAGGTTTTATTATTCACTTGTCTAGTTAGTCTTGAGTTATAAAATAATAATATGGGGCCAATCCACCGAAATAGACATATTTTTTTTACTTCAAAAAATAATTATAAGAATTATACAGTGAGGACCAAAAGTCCGTCGCCCCCCCTGTAACTTTTTTATTCTACATATTACAAAAAAATGTTAAATACATAAGTTGTAGGGTTTCATTCGATCTCTTTAATGGTTTGAGTTTCATTCATACAGAGTGTCTCAAAAAAGCACGGTGACTTGGAAGTTAATTTTTTTAAATGGGACACCCTGTATTTCATTGCATTATTACATTCTACGTTGAATTCTAAACAAGTTTGATTGATGGTTTTCTATCAAAAAAGTTAATAGTTGTGGACTTATGAACACTTGTAAATAATTATTTGGACTACTTTTGCACCAGTTCACGAATAAATTAATGAGGTAGGCTATGCACGCTAGGCGCGTTAATTTTATCCATGACAACGAAAAAAAACTCTTATCTGTTTTTGCCAAATGTCATTGACATTTTGTAGGTTTTCAAAACTTTGTTTCAAACGGTTTTCAATTTCTCTTGTTGATTAATATGGCTCGTTCAGTAGCAGACAAAGTTGAAGCCGTTATCAAATTTGGTGAAGCTAACCGAAATTACCACGCTGCTATTCGCATTTTCAATGAACGGTTTCCAGAACGTCCGATGTGTCGAAAATATCTGCAGAAATTGATGGCAAAATTTAACCAAACTGGCACCGTGAAAGATGCTCCGAGATCTGGGAGGCCGAAAATAATTACGGAAGATTTTGAAATTCAAGTACTAGCCGAAATGGTAAATAACCCACAACAATCAACTAAGCAAGTAGCTGAGACATGTGATGTTTCTGAAACATCAGTAAAGAGGGTTTTAAAACAAAATAAATTCCATCCTTACAAAATAAAAATTTTGCACCAATTGGTTGAAGATGATCCAGACCGGCGACTTGAATTTTGCGAGACCATGGCAGAAAGAATTGTTGCAAATCGACTTTATTTGCAACACGCCTGCTTTAGTGATGAAAGCACTTTTTACCTAAATGGAAATGTGAATACCCAGAATTGTAGATATTGGAGAGATGAGAATCCCCATGAATTCCGCGAGGGGCATACTCAATTTCCCCAGAAAATTATTGTTTGGTCTGGTATTTTAGGTAACCACATTGTAGGTCCCATATTCTTGGAAGAAAATTTAAATGGTCCCAGATACCTCCAAATGCTGCAAGACAAAATAAGTCCCAGTATCGATGAGATCGTTGCGCAAAACCCACATGAATTTTACTTGGATGTAACATTTCAGCAAGATGGAGCGCCACCACACTATATTCGGGAGGTGAGACATTACTTAGATGAAAGGTATCCAGGTAGGTGGATTGGACGTCGAGGTACAACAGAGTGGCCAGCTCGGTCACCGGACCTCTCACCGCTTGATTTCTTTCTCTGGGGCTATGTGAAATCCGTAGTTTTTAAGACAGTTTGTGGGTCGTTAGATGAACTGCGCCGTCGAATTATTGAAGTGTGTTCAGAAATAACACCTCAAACCTTGATTAATGTTAGGGAAGAGTTTACAACCCGACTATTTATGTGTCAAGAAATGCATGGTGGACATGTCGAACATCTTTTGAAATAGATAAAAACTCACCGTTTTTAGTTATAAATTAAAATATCTCTTCAGTTTTTAATGATTCTTGATCTGTATTTATGGACTACCTTATTTGTTAATAAAATGTTTCAACTTCATTTGTACTAGTTTTTCGTGAGATTCAACAACTCTAACAATTGTAAAATAGTACGACGAGGTAAGTTACACATGGTGCCATCAGCAGTTTGCAACATTGAATAGCTTTCAAAAAGTTAGGATAGGAAAGTGGAATACATTGTGATCCATTTGTTACGATTTTCTCATTGAACTGGCGCAAAAGTAGTCGAAATAATTATTTACAAGTGTTCATAATTCCAAAACTATTACCTTTTTTGATAGAAAACCATTTATCAAACTTGTTCAGAATTCAACGTAGAATGTAATAATGCAATGAAATACCCATTTAAAAAAATTAACTTCTAAGTCACCGTGCTTTTTTGAGACCCTCTGTATGAATGAAACTTAAACCATTAAAGAGATCGAATGAAACCCTACAACTTATGTATTTAACATTTTTTTGTAATATGTAGAATAAAGAAGTTACAGGAGGGGCGACGGACTTTTGGTCCTCACTGTACAAATACCACCCAAGAGCACATAACTCGTTTCATGAAAAATTACAATCACAATCTTCCGTTGAAAACAAAAACTAATAATCAACAAACCAAAACCGAAAAAAAATCCATCGCTTATGATTGTTCACCCAGTTCGCTTCCTTCCATCTGCACCAGGCAACGGAGCAAATCTTCCACCCTGCAAAAAACCATGTCACGATATCAGAGAGCCTAGCAGTTTATCACCCTTAATTGTTATTTTATCCGAGGAAAATACATTTTGCGGGATATACGGTCTAATGTATTTCTGGAAACTTGTCAGCGGATAGTTTTTGCTCCTCTTGTAATAATTTTGTGGTATAAATTACTACGGACTGGTCGGTACATCTTCCTGAGTGGGTCATCGAGAATTATTTTCTGTGGAATTTTTTCCGGCGGATTTATGACCCGACGGGAGTTTTCAACGTTTCTCATTATAGATTTCTTGCGCGCGGATATGAAAATAATATCGAGTTTATCTGCAGATCGATATGATACGAAAGCAAAGAATTGCCACTAGGATTTGTTTCTCATCAACTTGAATTCGAAGTAACCATTTCGAGAGAAAAATTTAATAAAAAATCATTTCGAAATTCCTTTATTGAATTTTCAGAATCGCATCTACTTTTTGCATTAACATAAATTAGTCATTTATGATACAAGGGCGAAAAGTAGATGTTGAAAGCATGGATGTGGATATTTGCAGAACGAACGTGGGAGATGTCGATTGCTATTTGCTTGTTTAGTAAAACATATTGTTTCTTCATGGTAATTCAAATCTCATAAAAGTAACGAGTAACAGAATTATTTCGATTAAAATATATTCCGAAAGATACGATATAGAAAGAGTGAAAATAGCGAAAAATTGCCTTTTACCAGAAAATCTCTGATTTCGTGAAAAAAATTGTTTTTTTGTAAAAGTTAAAAATAAAAAACCAAAAACTTGGATATTTGAATGTTTCACATAAATTTTGAGGTTATGTGAAAAAAGTGTGTTACAAAAGTTGTAGATCTTTTTATTACCTACAACTTTGCCATTTAACTTTTTTCCATAGAATCGAGATAAACCGTATTTTACCCTTTTAAATTCACCCCCTCCTACTTCCCGACCTCAGATCGCCCGGCATTTATTTTTCCTTTAATTTTTGTCATATTATCTTCCGTTTCCAATGGGTTCCATTCTACTAAAATTTTCTTTTACTTTTAACCATTTTTAAAGGCTTCTACCCTAGATTATAGGCACACAAAAATTCTATGTATAGTTTGCGACATACAGACTTTTAGTAATTGTACTTGATAGTGCCATGTACTCTACCCCCGTCGTTGACATTGCTACACTTTGTTGTTTCTTTCTACACCAGCAGACAACTGATCTTCCATAAAATGCTACAAATCCTGTATAATTTTCAAAAGAATCGTCACTGTACAATTTCAGTGGAGGGAACCCCACACCTGGTTTGGATTTCTCCAGTCTTGTTCCACAATCCATGAGAGTTAAAGTAGGTTTTCGATTCAGAAAATTGTACTTTTCTAATAACTTATATATGTACTGCTCCTAGGACAAAGCCAAATAAATTTTTGCCAAGATATTTGGATTGAAAGCAGGTATTTTGGTATTCCTAGAAAAGTTGCTTCAAAATGTTGAGTTGAAATATCTTCAACAATTTTCACGTTTCCATGAGAAGAGCTCAAAATCAGAACATCGCCCACGTAGACTGCTACTATCTGCCAAATATAAAAATAAACAGGGATCTGCATTTGATTGCCTCAGATAGATTTCCTTGAGCACTGTGATCAACTTTTGATTCCGTTGTCAATCACCAAGATTTACATCATAAATGCTTTTATTCAACCGACAAACTCTCCCTGGTTGATCTTTCATGCCCTTTGGAATGTACGTCAATATCTTCATTGAGAAATGCCATTTTGATGTCCATTTTACTTGATACCATGCCATTATGAAGTTTTTGAGGGTCTCACAATCGCTGTGCATAGTCAAAGCGATTGTTTGGGTCGTAGTCCCATTTTTTACAGAAGGACCGCCTGAATATCATCGATGAAGAGGTGAGCTTTCGAGCCCAAGTTCAGCCCCAAGTATTTCGACTCTCCTGACATCTGTAAGCTTTCAACAAATATTCCAAAAGCTCTATTGTGCTCATAGTTTCCTTTTGAAAGGGACAAACGTGATTTTTTGGTGGTTGACTTGAGGTTCCTCCTCATGAACCACATTTGTATGTCTGTGAGTGGTGATTGCTTCAGATCTACACAAACTCCCACATACTTTCCCTCACTATTATGATGAAGGGGTGTACATTCACCGAAAAATATTCCGTAACCCAAAAAAAACCCACACCAAATGTCTAAATCTATAAATTTAATTTATATAAGTTTCCAGGAAAGAAAACCCATCCACTCGATCGGAGTCGGAAGTGTTGTGTTCCCCAAACGTTTCCCTGGAATCGACTGAATTATAATCGGATCATTGGGATTCAGTAAAGTTGTCAGAAAACAGTTTATGTGCCGTCGGTCTAGGTTCATCGATTCCGCTCGGGGAGAATCAGTTGATATCCGGCGGAGTTAATGATCCTTGTAACAGCCATTCGGACGAGGGAATGTTTAATTTGTTTAGATCCTAGTCGACTGGGACGACTCCTTTCGCTAATGTATAGCCGCTATTTTGTTCTGGGAGAGATTAGACAACTCGGGCAGTCGACGCACGTTTTTAATACCTCCGGATTTTATCATTCCGGGCTCAAGTCTCACATATTTTCTTTTTCGGAGTGAAATGGAATCGTTGTTGGGATCAGGTTAATTTGATTTTTATTTGAGGCTCAAGGAGAGGGCGCAACGCGACCAGATTGCCTCTGTATGTCGTAATTAGAGGGCGGAAACGGAATCAATATGCGCTTGACGTCTGGCGTTTGTTTTTAATCTTGGGAGCGTTATGACGAATCATAATTTCGGTTCCATTCATACGGGGACTGCAGATGACTTGAGAATGCTCAGGAAAAAAAAATTATGGAACACAAGCGACATATGTTAACATACTGTCTTGTTTCAAGGTTCAAGAATAAGTTTTACACTTGATAACTTTTATCTGGACTCCCATTGTCTGGGTTATTGTTATGAAAATGACGATTCGATCGGTCAGATATCTCCGATTGTTGTCTACTGACATGTCCGAATGAAAGAAAGAGACTTTTTAGTTGAAGTGATTACCGGTATGCCTGTTTCCTACCTCCTGCTTCCTGAATTGCGGCCAGGATGAGTCGGACATTCTTTAGTACGTTAAAAGATCCTTCACCGCTTGTTTACTTCTAGGATTGACCTGTTGTTGAATCATGTTTTTCATACATTCTTCAGTTGCATGGATGTATAAAAACTCTTCAAATTCTCATTTGAACCTATCTTTTTCCTGGTATGGTTGTTGGTGAGTTCAGGTTGTAGGTGTTCTTCTTATGTTCCTTACTTTTCACCAGGGTTTTCACCTCTTTTCGTCGAAGTAAGAGTCGAAGTGTCTTTTTTTCTATGAACCGATATTTCTAGGAACGGAAAGACGCCGTTGTTTCCCTTTCCCATAGTGACGGTTTTGTTGATTTTGTTGATATCTGCCAGGAAGTTCTCGAAGTACCAGAGATTGGGCATATGTTTGGCTCTTCTGAAGGCCAGAATTTTGAACCATTTCATGTATGTTTGTTTGGAGGTTCCAGACGACGTAGTGAGTAACTTGATGCCTTTAGTTTCGGACGTCCATCCTCCTAATAGGTTGGAATATATTTGACTTCTTTCACTTTTTCACAACGTTTCAATTGCTTGTATCCGCAAACGTCTTGTCAAGTGAATACTGACAAGTTGGGATGCTAAGAGGTCTGAATTTTCGTTTGAATCAATGTTCCTCTATATGGAGACCACTAGCCTTGTCAAAATTCTCAACTCTTCAGCAGGATTTTGTCCATCAACTTGGTGACCGCACTCAGCAATGAGATGACACGATAACTCTAATTTCTTTCCTGCTTTACCGGTTTCAGTATCGGGACAATATGTGCATGTTTCAAGTATTGTCACTTTATGATTGCATTTATTATGTGGAATAGCTGAACCAGGTATATCCTTGGAAGGTTCCTGAGGAGGTGCGACTATTTTGTCCATACTCAGAGTTTGGTTCTTGTGAAGTCTCTTCATTTTATTGTCACCTCCTCGGAGCTGGTAATCAACTTTGAGTACGTGCGCCTTCTCAAGTTGACATTAGGGGCTCGTCTGAACTCCGGAACTTTCCTGGTGACTCTCCGATGCTCTTCTGTTCCGTCTGTAGTAGCAGAAAAGCAGTCTAGAGATATTTTGGCCTTCGTTCTGTCATTGCCTACGTTTAACTATCCTCTCTCATCGCTTTTTTCGGTGGCGCTTGTTCAACCTCCACAGGAAATTGTTTCCCGTGTTAAGACTTGACTTGTCCCTTTCAGGCTTCACTTCTCAGACGTTTTTCAGGCAGAGGTGGTCGTCTGCAGTGTCTGCATATATGAGGGAAGATTTTCCAGTATATTCATATACTAGCTTCCCTTTTGAATCCCTCTGCAGATTGGCCTTCACTGCATTTTCGAGTATGATCTTCCCGTCGACTATGATCGGGGGACATATTTCCTCACTTAGTACTGCAGTATTCTTGCCTTTTCGGGGGTTTAGCCGTTTCCCCTTGATGTCCAAGTTCTCATACCCCGCGCTCACTCGCTACTGCTTGGTGCGGCTCTTTCTCCTCCTCGTCGATGACTGCGAAGAAATTACTAGTGGGGTGGACGAGTCCCACAGGTCTAGGTGGTGGAACTTCTTCTCTGTCCTCCGCAGATGGATGAAACCCTCCGCTAGCTCGTTTGGGTTTGTTCCTTTTCAATTGGAGACTTTTTGAGGAGTGTCAGTAATCTTTCCAGTCGATGCCTCTCTTTGCAGGTTTCCTCCCCGTACTTCTTCCTAAAGTGGTCTGCCACTTCTCCAATTTCTGTCTCTGATCTTGCTGCTTCCGGACTCCGGCGCAGAATATTCTTTTCCTCAACGGGTTGTCTTTTGGGAAGGGGTCGATTCCATGCCTGCGGGTGCCGAGGCTCGCTCCCAGTTGCTATGAGGCTTCCTTTCCCTTGGGTTTGCGCCGTGTGTATTTCCATGCTCATTTTCGCTGACTGCGCCAGTAGTCAGCGATCCTCTGTCGAGCTCAGGTCCACCAGTTTGATTGCAAAGTCCGATATCGTATGTGCTAGCTTTAACGTCTCGGACTTGTAACCGCTGGTTTTGGACTCCCTAATATTTGTGGGTACAGAAGTACTGGGTGGCTTGTTTGATTTATTCGGCGCTTTGGGGATAAGAACCATTATATTCTTATACTTGTCAGACGACACCACGAGTATTTCACTGGCCTTCTTTTTTGAAGTGTTTCAATTGTGGATTTCTCTCCGCCAACCTTGGCCTTGATTGACTGCCGTCTCCTTCCAGAATGTTTTTAGATATTCGGCGTGACGAACTTCCATATTTTCTCGTTTATTCGATTTCAGGCCCTCATCTGCCTCTAGCATAGGTAGCTGAGGTCTGGGACCTTTTTCTCTTTTGTTCATGCGCAGTTTTGGTACTGGTTTTTCCGCTAGTCGGGATTCTACTATATGATTTTATTGGTGCTATCTGCAAGGTAGAATTTTTTTCCTACTGGACTCCCCTTCGTGAGGGGTTCCGGGGGGTGAAGTCTTCCTCAGCACCCAAGCTGCTAAACATTACCTTTGTTTGAACAGCCATTGCTGTCCAATTCCGTGAGTGGGATTGGTAAACGTAAAGGTGGGCTAGACCTATTCTTCTGAAGTGTCTAGGGCCTTCTGACAAGGTCTTGCTCCGGATCCCAAGAGCTTAGAAGAATCTCACGATTTTACCCAGAGAACCTGATCACCCGACTAGACGACATAGCAGACTGTCATATCGAATGAATAGCAAGTCAATTTTTTCTGTCTTGATATGACAAAATAACACAAACAAAAACAGCACATCAACTATAGAATCGACTGCACTGTACCGCTGTCCAAAGCATACTTCTTAATGGAGACAATTGTACTTACATACGATCCCAAGTGGTGTACTGGAAAATGCTGTTTTTTCTCATATTATTTTCATTATGGAATTTGAGTCTTTGATATCAGAGTCTCAGTGGTTGATTTTTCAGATAGTTCTTACACATCCTTGAATTAATTACAGCAGCAGAATATTCATTCGTCTGGGAAACACTAACTTTTAATATCAAAATTCACGTTCAGTTAATTTGTTATCACCATCCAATGAATCATGAACGAGTCTAAGTTTGAGTACCCATACCTAATCTGAGGTACGCAACGTTGAAATTTGGTTATCACCGATTATCTATCGCTAATCGTTGAAAATCCAATCGATTCCTCTCCGATGCGCAGCACTAACTGACTAAAAATTTTCCTGTCATTCATCGAATTTGCGCTGTTGCAGGATCTTCTTCGAAGATTTAAAATCATTAAATTACGAATGCATTAGCATTTGTTACGATATGCTGAATCTGCAATTCTGTGAAGTATTATGTGGTTTGTTTTTTGCAGTGAGCAACAATATAGTTGTCGGATTTTGAAAAGGTGTATTTTCCGTATTTTACGCACGATGCTCCTGAATATCCGATACTTCAATATTAATTTACCGCAACTACCTACCGACTCCCGAAATCAGTTAGAAGTACCTACATCAAAACCGGGCAGGATATATCTTTTCCTTTGAGCCGCCGAGCATGAATAAACCTATGACGAAACCGAGAAAATGTTAGGAACACTCATTGCGGAAGTATACTCCGGAGAGTCCATGAGTTTTTCCAGCCGTCTTTGTCAATTCCGGTGAATTGAGTCCAACTAAATAGATTGCCAGAAATGGGGCAGTGAAAAAGTCCAATTAGGAGAGAAGACTACGATGTTGCCGATACGAGCACAGGTATTTCTTTCATTACATCTGGCTTAAATGGTGAATACGATTCGTTTGTGCAAAAGCTCTCATTGATGACTGAAATATAGGTTTGAGCTCCTGATGTTCAAACTCAAAGGAAAAATAACAAGGACAAGTGATGAAAATCGACCTAGAATATATCTTCAAACAAAAAATAATGATCTCTTGCAAGGTGAATGGTGATGTGATGCAGATTTTCTGACAAACAAATCAAATTCTGGAATGTGAATTGCTTAGCAAGTTTCGGAGGACTAGTTATGTAACAGAGGAAAAAAACAGGAACGATATCTATTCCAGAGAAAAAGCAAATTGAAATTGTGACATTCGTTGTTGATGATCCCCAACAACGAATGATACGATTAAACGTATAGTCTCGATAGTTCGAGAATGAAAAAAGGAATGTATTTAGATTGTCTATATTATATACATAAATTATATACATTTGGTGTCAGAAATCGGATGCTTGGAATAAATAAGTGTTCGCCGTGTTGAAAAACTGACTGACTAGTGAGCCGTTGAACAAATGAGTGTTTGCGAAGTGGACAACTTTGCGCATCGCCGGACAATAAAATGAAAACTTTTTGTTTAAAATAAATAAACTGATATCTCAGAGACAATAAAAAACAAAAAGTTTCCGAAGAAAACTCGTGAATTGAAACAAGAATTGGTGAAACGTGAGTTAAAAACAATTGGAAAGAAGGCTGTACTCCAGAAAAGAGTTTCAGAAGGACTGATTGAAGAAAGGGAAGACCTTGAAACGTTTTTATTCGAAGTTTCTGTGATTGATTTCAGCTCGATTATGAATAAATTCGAAAAAACTCTCAAGTCTCTGAAAGAAGAACTTCAACAACGTTCTGTGAGCTCGAGAGAAGAACTTCAACAAAATACGGTGAGCTTAAAATAATTTTAACGAAATTTAGGGAGTCAGGAAAAATAATTCTTTAAATTAAAAAAAATCTAAAAGATGAACTTCTAGGAAATTCGGTGAGTTCGAAGAACTTCAACAGAAGTCGAATAGTCTGAAAAAAGAAATTCTAGAAAATTCGAATACTCTTAAAGAGAAACTTCAAGAGAAGCTTCAAAGAAATTCAAAGAATCTAGAAGAAAAGCTTCAAGAAAATTCGCAAAATCTAGAAGTGGAGCTTCTGAAAAACTCAGAAGGGTCAAAAATAGAACTTTGTGGTGTGGCGAATCAATTGGAAGAAAGAATAGGAGCTATTGAGACAATGATGGATGAAATCAAAGAAATCGGGATCAAGGATACTTTCCAGAATGAAATGTAAAGCGGAATCGAGACAGAAATCGGCAGTATGAAGGAAACAATCGGTAGGTTGGATAGGCAAATTGATTCTACACACACCAAAGAAACGGTCAACAAAAATTCAATGCTCGACTTGAGTTTCGACCTGAATGGAGTTCAGAGAGTCATACATATTTCAAGGTATCAGAATCAGAATATTCTTTATTGTCAGGAGAAAAAGCTCTTGTAGACAAAGATACATAAAAATATAACAGCATATATAAAACATAAGTATATAACAAATAATAATAAAAATTTAAAATAATGTTAAAATAGAATATGGCATAAGGAGGCGTCATGTGGTATAACGATTTATATTTCTAAGATGAATACTAAAACACATCACTATAATATTCCTTCAATTCATAATAAGCTTTTTCATCAAATAGCTGTTTGAGGCACTTTCTGAATTTTTTGTGGTCTTTAATGTCCTTTACGTAAGTTGGTAGGTAGTTATAAATCTTCAGTCCATTATATATAACCGAGTCTTTGATCAAGGTAGTCGATGGTAAAAGTAATTTCAGATGATTTTGTTGCCGAGTTATATGTCCTGTTGAATTGTTTTTTAATTTAATTTTATTTTTATGAATCAGACTGACTGATTCTTCAATGAAAAGTGAAGTGAGAGTAAGAATACTTTGACGTGCAAACAAAGGCCGACAAGATTCTCTGAATTTTGCTTTACACAGATACCTAACAGCTCTTTTCTGAAGCGTGAAAATTACTTTAAAAAGTGCTTTGCTATAGACTCCCCAAAAGGCAATGCCATAGCTTAGATGAGATTCTATAAGGGCATAATAAGCTGACTTGGTAGCAGTATATCCCAAATTGCTGGAAATGAAAGAGATATTTAATGATAGTACAACGGAACCAGGAAAGCTCTCATTAAAACCGCCTCACTTTGCTGAAAAAACTTCATGGGCAAACTATCAGGCAACAATTTGAAGCTACGGCTGAAGGAAATAGATGAAATACAGGGGAAAAAGCTATGGCATTGATGATGGCATTGCGTGAGGAAGCAATAAACGTCTTACAAATCCTCACTGCTCAAGAACAGGAGAAATATGAACAGGTAATGAAACATCTAGAAGCTCGATATGGCCAGGCCCACCTAGAATGTGTATACCACTCGCAGGTCAGAAATCAAGCGAATTCTTACAGGAATTCGAAGGTGACATTGCACGCTTGGTTCACCTTGCATATCCAGCCACACATGTAATGGAGTAACTAGCAGTGCAGGCATTTTTGGATGGGTTTCGTGATCACGAAATCAAGCAAGCATTAATACTGGCTCTTCTTCTTGTAGACGCATTGGCGCGAGCTTTGGAATTTGAGGCTGCAAAAGTCAGAGTAGTCGGGATGATTGAGGAAGATCCATAGGAGCCTGCTGACATTGAAGCTGTCATGAAAAAAGTGAATAAGGTAGTGCTGCCTGATAAAAGACTAATAAGATGCCGAAATGGTTGAAAACTTGGGCACGTGCGTAGCAAATGTACAACATTTATAAAATCGACACCAACGAAGGTCGAGAAGAAGCAATCGCCAGCCCCAGTTAACAACGCATATGTCACTGTTCATCAACGACAAAACAAAGTGGTCTTGGTAGACGATCTCATTACCAACGAGCCTCGCACCATACTCCTGGATACGGTTGCGACTATGATGATCCTTACGCCTACGTTTGCTAAAACGCCGGCAAGAATTGAATCATCGAATAGGAAGCTACGCACAGCAACAGGAGAGCCGGCAACTGTATATGATGAATTACCAATTGAACTGACTATTCGCAGCACTAAAGTTAAACACCGGGCTCTAGTAGCAGACACATCGGGGACGACGCTATCATAGGGATGGACATCATGAACTCCAGAGGGTTCGAGATGAATTCAGAGATCTACGTATGAATGGTAAAGAGTTCTTCATGGAAGAAGTGAAGAGATGATTTGTGTCCTGTTGGCTGAAGATGCAAACGTAATCAGGAGGGCTGAAGCCATACTGGAGGCTTGCCAGGATGGGGCTGCAAACAGTTCGAGCCCAAGTGTCACGACGGAAATATTGAACAAGGAAATGTAATGAGGAAAACCTTGTTGCGTGCTGATAAATGTGTGCCAGTTTGGGTAATAAATGTCATATATTTCTCGGTGACTTTGAAGAAAGGAAATTTTCTGTGGCTCATCAAATTTCTCTGTGATTAGAAGTGTACGCAGCACTGTTAGCCAAGCTAACAATTTGCCAGCGGAATTGGAAAAGTTCATTGTCACCTGTTCCAAAGGCATGGATAAACCTCAACAACTTGAATTAAGAGAACTAGTCAAGAAACACCAGGGCATCTTCGATACTAAGCAAGGAAATGGTGGTAGAACGAAAGTAGTTTAGCACAAAATTGACCCGGGGAATGCCCGACCAATCCGGAAATCAGCCAGAAGACTTCCTCTCGCCGAAAAGGAAGATGCTGACAACATAGTCAGTGATATGGAGGAAGAAGAAGTCATCGAGGTATCCGAAAATCCCTGTTTCTGGTAACCTATCGTTCCACAGATCACAAGTCAACCGGCCAAACTCCTGCTAGTATTAGCTCTTTATATTTTAGAGTAATTTCATGATGATGCGTTTCAACTCAAACTTCATGTGCTAGCTTCTAGGTTGTTTCATACTCTGACATTTGAAGATTATTTCAGTGTTGTTTAGTGTAACCTTCTGGGCCCATCTGGATGCCCGCTTCAAGCCCGGATAAACAGGCTCTGATGATGATGATGAGTTTGTTAATCCACCATGAGGAGTTGTTTTGTTGTTTGAGGTTCTCCCTGGCCTGTTGAGGATGTCCCTGTACTTTTTACAATCCACACCAGCGGAGTCAAATATGACTATTTCTCTTTGGACCATGACTACACTCCAAACTCTGTTGAATAGGTGTATTCATCAGTATCGGGTAATTTCCTCATTTCAGCAATCACTGAATGGTTCACTGACCAATATCAGTATGTCGAGCGCAATGAATAATTCCAGAAATTGAAACTTTCCCTACAACCATTCCGTTTGAAGTAGAATCCTAGGACGAATCAATCACGGAAGTTGCCGGCTGTAGTTTGGAGTTTCGCAATTTGGTTGTAAACTTTTCCCCTTGCGACTAGTCAACAAAAAATTAAATTTGCCTTTGTCTTCGTTTCCATATCGACGGGTATTTGGAGTGGAAACGACTCTGCAAGTATACAACAGTTGTTGCCATTATTTCTAATCCCGTGAATAAATTGATTCAGCTAGAGAAATATATCCGAATTAGTTCACTCGAATTCCAGTTCCATTACTGGATATAATGTATGAATTATATATTATGCGAAAAATAAACATGAATAATCAATGTGAATTGATTTGATGTTGTTTATAATAATAAATTATGGAATATGATGATAGATTGATGATCTTTATTGCCTGGCAATATATTTTGCAGTATCCCCTTTCGAAAATTTTCAAAACAATTTTATACCAAAATCCTTAACACTGTCAAATGATAAAATATATATGAACAAAAATGTAATGGCAAACAACAAGAAAATAAATATCCAGTGAAACTTGTTTGCGGTGTACAACTGGGATATGTAGTAGGGCCTCTGTTATTTTCAATACACACATCCTACTTGGACCCAAACAATCGTTTTGGCTATGAACTACGAACTAGTGAATGGGCTAGTTTTTGAAGACTTCTTTCTGTATTTTCTTGGACCTTTCAGTATCTCGAAAAAATTTGACATTAAACGAGATTTTTTTAAATTGAACTTGACTTTGACCTTGACTAACCTTGACCTTGATTGACCTTTTGTTCACACCAAATTTTTTTATTCATTTTTCATTTATCAAAACAAGTAAAAATTAAATGAACTCAAATGGTATAAAAACAAGAATAATCATTTCCAATACTTCATTATGTCGCTCACCATTAGTAACGACTAAATTTATCAATTATTGTCATTATCATCACCAAATAGAATTGGTTATTGTGGCTTCTTTCCAGAAAGCAACCTCAGCCATTTCTACCATCACATCTTTTCATCATTCCATTTGAAACGAAAAAAAAACTTGAATGAATGATACGATGTCACCAAAAAATCTCGCTAGTGATGCGGTAGACTGGTCCATTTGTCAGACACAAATCATAACATGAGGACAGAATCGTTCGGAGAAACCATACATTACTCAACTGTCGACATACACTTTTCTCACCTCTGGGGAAATTACAAGGATTTCAGTGGCCCGACATCATTATCCAAAATGAAAATAACAAAGCGTGAGTACAAATCCAGCAGAACGGGAATCAGGTGCTCTAAACTTTGTTAGGGATCTTACTTTATGTACTCTACAATACAAACACTGATCTTCTACTGAATCGAGCAACGAATAAAACAAAACACTAGAGTCTCCTGAATTATTAACTGTCACTTCGAGTCTGTCTCGTGCCTTAAATTCGGAAAAGGTATTAGAGTTATTAAGAACTATCGTTTGAATTTC
Source organism: Chrysolina americana (assembly GCA_958502065.1). Lineage (NCBI taxonomy): Eukaryota > Metazoa > Arthropoda > Insecta > Coleoptera > Chrysomelidae > Chrysolina > Chrysolina americana. The sequence goes on along the minus strand of OY293415.1, from coordinate 70,168,847 downwards.
GCACTAGTAATATTTCATTTACTGAAACTTGAACGTCAGGATACTTTGTCTAGAGAGAAAATGGCAGAGAGAATTGATATTCCTTTTGACAGAGGAATTTAGTATACTCGTGCGTTTTGAAATACTGGAGGTCCCCCTGGAAAATGCAATGATCAATATATGGAAAAGTATAAGTGAATTTGATAGTTTGGTTGTTCATTGGTGATGGCACATATTCGGCTAGAATATTTACAAGAACGTGGCACTTCTAGTTGTACGAAAATTAGATAGATAGATTAAATAGATTACTATAAATCACGCATAAATCAAAATGTAATGTTTGGTGCTTGCAAAGTGATGAAATAAATGAAATTAAAGATGATAAAAACAACACAGCTGCTGATGAGAAGCAAAAAGTTGATATTTTCAATAGCAAATTCGTGAATATGGGCAAAACCCTAGCAAAAATAATTATCAATGATTGTTCAGAAAGACTAAAGGAAAAAACCACAATCAATTCCATTTTTATCAGTCCAGCATCACAGACAGAAGTTCTCCAGGCCATACAACAACTAAAAAATGGAAAATCTCCTGGCATTGATAACATAAAGGCAGAGACACTCAAAGATATTGCATGTAACGTAGTCACTCCACTCACCTACATAATAAACAAATGTATAGAATCTGGAAAATTTCCCAAAGAATTCAAAATCTCAGTTGTAAAACCGATTTACAAAACAGGAAATACCATAAATCACTAACTTCAGTAAAATATTAAAAAAAAATAAACAAGAGACTAATCAGTTATATGAATAAGAGAGGACTGCAATCTGATATTCAATTTGGCTTCAAGGAGGGCAAATCAACCATATTCATGCCTCGTCGTTGTTGTAGACCTCGCAAAAGCTTTTGATACCGCGAGTAAGGAAATATTGCTTACGATGCTGGAAAATATTGGTATAAGGGATAAATGCCTATAACTGTTCAGAAGCTATCTGGAAAATTGCCAACAATGCGTTAAAATGAATGAAACATTTAGTGAATTTGAAACAATAAAGTGTGGAGTTTCTCAAGGTACAGTGTTAGGCCCAATCCTTTTTTCAATTTATGTTAACGATTTTTTTTCTGATTGTAAAGGAAAAATAATCATTTTTGCAGATGATACTGCCATTTTTTATAAAGGGAAAGAATGGGATGTACTGAAAAACTGCCATCAAAGCGTTGAGCTCATAACATCAACTCGAAGATGATCTGGGAATGCCTAGACTAACTCAATTATATAGGCAGGAACAACAAGGTGATCCTCCTCTGGGTGCCGGGGCATGTCGTAGTGGACGGCAATGAACAAGCAGATACCCTGGCACGAAAAGGGGCATCAACGCCACTGATCGGACCAGAACCATTTTGCGGACTTGGAAAATCTAACTTTCAAGAAGAACTCAATGAAACTAAACAAGCAATGAGAGCAACATACTGGCAAAGATTCCAGGGCTAAGGCAGGCCAAAGATCTCCTAGGCAACTTCAACCGAGCAAGATCGAAGACACTGAATAACCTCAGCAAAACTATTGTAAAAACAATAACGGGATTTCTGTCGGGGCACTGCAGACTCAAAGAATACTTAGGGAAGCTAGGCTTAGAGGAGGACAGCACCTGCAGATTCTGTGGGGAACATCCATAAACACCAGACAATATAATGATGGAGTGTTATACTGTACATCACAGGAGATTATACTGGGATCACACCAGCGGACTGTGGGAGAAATACCACGAATGGACACTCTCAAAATCCTTGAATTCCTCAAGGAATTGGGGCTTGAGGCGCTGCTGTGAACGAGAACACCTTGAAATAGCAGAAGAAGATGGGGCACAATAGATCTAAATAGATCGCAGCACATCAGTCACCATCCTTACCTATCATTAACCACCATTTACATTGTTAGCAGGCTCATAAGCTCTTCAACTGCATTCAACTTGAATAACAAGGTTAGCTTTCAAGTTAGGTCATTTTCTCCTTCTCATGAGAGAGCCAGCGAAGCGAGCTTTGTTTCTGAATTGTGAGCAGGCTCATTGGCTCTTTGAGTGCATTTAATTTGGATAACGAGGTTAGCTTTTAGGTTAGGTAATTTTCTCACGCTTTTTTCTCCCTCAAGCCGAAGAGTAGCGAGCGAAACCAGCAGCAATCTTATTAGCTCCCCAACTGAATCCAACAGCAAAGTTAGCTTTTAAGTATGATAATTTTTTCCTTCATCTTAGTCCTTCAAGCCATAGAATAGCAAGCAAAGCTAGCTTTAATTATGGATAGTTAACAGGCTCAGAATCTCTTCAACTTGGATAGCGAGGTTAGCGTTTAGGGTGGGTCATTTTCCCCTTCTTTTTTCCTCATTCTAGCGTCGTTCGGGTTAACGACAATCGCATGCAGGAAAGTATCATTTTCCGCACTTGTAAGGAAAATAACGGTTTGCCACTTTCAATAATAAGTGTAACCTTAGCAATTTTCGTGTTTTGGGGAGCGCAGTTTATTGATCAAGAGGATAATTCTGGAGCAACCAATTCTGTAATTTTAACACTTATATCATCAAAGCCAGCTGCTTAATTTGTTATAGTATCCTGTATTTCTTCAGAATATATTCAGTTTCCTGATGGGTATTTCTGTTAAACATTGATGTAGAATAGATGTTGGATACCTGTTTCCAAGAAATGGTGATGTACCTATTGAATTAACGGAGTTGGCTGGATTGCTTGCAAAAATTTATTCAACCCCAAATTGTGAATCTGTTATTATTCAATCATTTAGCGCGGTACATATCTGTAGGCACGCTAAATGCCATTTCCGTTATGTGAGCAGAAAAAATTCATTTCCGCATCAACTATCCTTACACCCTATCCTATATCAACGAACGCTCCGCATTCCAAAACCTAAAAAATGCAAATTCCACCCCTTACAAACATCACCCCCCGACAAACATTCTACCACCGACACTCTCGCGGTTCGCAAAACTGACTCTGTGGCAACAATTCCCGCCGTAATTTCTCTGAAAAACAAATAAAAGTCCCGCACACTTATATTTGATCAAAATGTGTAAACGAAGTACTTCATAAATTCCAGTTGGAGAATCGAGTGGCCTGCGTTTGACAAGCATGAACGCCCCCGTTGTAGCGGACCTACGTGAAGACATGGAGCTGGACTGCCACTTCGACATGGGCACCGAGGAATTGTACGCCGTCAAGTGGTACAAGGATGACCACGAGTTCTTCAGGTGAGTGCCTTTGGATTGTGTCTGCAGTTGAATACGGCTTATCAGACAAGCGCTTTGTTTACAATTAATCTTTATACTCATCTTTCAGAAATATACATGCGTTTCATAACTGAACAATGATCCCAAAGGAAGATAATCCTCGTGTAATCGTAGGAAAGAATATTTACATGAACGTTGGTCCATAACCGACTAATTTCTGAAATACAGGGTGTAGAAACGACCACGCACCAACCTTATGGAAATTTAATTTCGGTTCAATTCCTCGAATATTTGGTGAAAGTGTCCATGTGCACGAAAAAATCGGCTGACCAGTTTTAGAGATACAGGGTGTCAACTTTGAAAAGTGAAGCTTTTCGCTAAAAACTTCTAACAATGTCGAGAATCGATGAATCGCCTTTTTATTCTGAGAATTCCAAGCCTCTATTATGGTTGCAGAGTCACCTTGATCTGGTATCTATTATACTTTTTCATTTTGTACTCCACAAACAGTGAGAGTGCTTTGATGAAAATTAAAGACCCGATTTAGCCCTCATACTTCATCGAAGGTAGATTGTAGATTGTAGGGGGGTTGTTCAGGCTCTGCAGCTTCACAAGCACCTCGACCTATAAGGTCTTTTATCTGGCAAATTCTTTCAGGGCTAAGACAGGCCAAACATCTTCTCGGCAACTTCAACCGTGCAAGATCAAAGACACTGATTAACCTCAGCAAAAATAGTCTAAAGACAATCACGGGATTCCTTATGGGGCACTACAGACTCAAAGAACACCTAAGGAAGCTAGGCTTAGAGGAGATCAACACCTGCAGATTCTGTGGGGAACATCCAGAAACACCACACCATATATTGATAGAGTGTTATGCTGTACATCACAAAAGATTGCATATACTGGAATCAGCTGACAGTGGGAGAAATACCACGAATAAACCCCCTCAAAATCTTTAAATTCCTTAAGGAATTGGGGCTTGAGGGGCTGCTGTAAACGAGAAGAAGATGGGGCACAATAGATCTAATTAAGTCGCAGCGCATCAGTCACCATCCATAATTACTATTACCATTACCAAGGTCTTTTATGCGTGACCCTTCATCTATCCAAGACCCTGGATTCCAATACTTTCCTGGAAGCTAAGTTCCTGATGTCGGAAAGCATTTCAGGAATTCGCAGTAGAGCGCTGGGCATTCGCATAGCAGATGCAGTTTCCGCGGCAACTATCACTCTCTGACTTTCCATCTTCTTGAGGTGATACCCCAGAGAGCAGTTCCCGGTGAGTAGTCCCGTTACCAACTCCAAGTCTTCTTTGTCCAACTCGAGAAATTGTTTAGCTTTCCTTAGATCACTAGCCGCACTAGCTTTTTCACTTGACTTTGTTCTGGATCTGCGTCGAAACTCTTCTTTCAGGAGGGCTCTGGAGAGACCACAGTTCTGGGCCGGAAAGTGGTGTGTTTGTCCATTTTTTCAGTCTTCTTCCTCATTGCTTTTGATGCCCCTGTGACCTGGCACCCACACTAGGGTTACTTGATTGTTTGTTGCCCGTTGCATCAGAGTTTGTTTACAGTCCCAAATCAGCTTAAGACTCACGAGTGTTTGACTTTAGAGCTTTCAGTGCTGCCTGGTTGTCTAATAGTATTTAGATTTGTGCCCTTCGTGTGCCCCTTTCAAGGCATTTCTGGGCACATTCCTATGGCATATTGGAAGATGGTTGAGGTAACGCTCACTCCACCCCCTCCGTCCATCTTGGATCCATCTATATATACCACACTGAGGCATCCATTGCCAATTGAGGATCGTTCTCTATGTGAATCTGCTGGTTATTTATGACCATTTCAAACTTCACTTCGGAGTCGTACATCTGCATGATATATGTCGATTTAGACATGGCTTTCAGATGTGTTCCAAAATCTCTAGATGTTTCCTGCTTTTGAGTTCTCCGTTTGAAACAGACTGAAGGCACTATTTGCTGCTTCTTTCATTACACCTGGGTGCAATGGCTCTAGAGCTTCAGTAGGGCAAGTAAATATTAGCTAGCCGCTTCTCTTTCTGCAGCTTGCCTTGTGCTGAAATTTGTTGCATTTGTGGCCACCATACCAGTGAGGCGTAGGCGACCATAGGTTCAATGATTGATTGGTATGACCAATAAATCATTTTTGGTCTCAGACCCCATGTGTTATCGAAGACTCTGCAGCATTTCCAGCTTTTATCAGTATAACAATACTATTATCTGCGCTCTTTAAAATTAAAATGATTGCACTTTTTCATGGTGTTTTGATTTTTCAAATGGCAATCTATATTTTTTTATCAGTTTTTCGGTTTCTACATTGGAAACGAAAGGTACTTCATGAAAAGGTTTTTTTTTTTCTAAAATATAGACGATTTTTGAGATTTTAACAACAAACTCTCCAATACTTACAGGCGAATCAACTATTTTGATGAGCCAAACGTATTGATTCTAAACCTGACAAACTAATTGTTTTTTAAAGAATCAATTTTCCTTGAAAAGTTGTTGAAGAACGGAATATAATGGCACAAATTTTGAGATAACTACAATTATTGTAAATATTCCAAACCATATATTTCAATGAAATGAATGTGAATAATAACAGAATAATGGTCTAATTCACGTTAATCATCTTCTGAATGGGTAACTATATGGATTACACCGTAAAAAGGTCGTTCATCGAGATTATGGCGAAGACATAGGATGAAAATTGCATGAAGGGCTACGTCTTTCCCTAGCTCTCACAAGTCTCTAATTTTTTAGGGTTGCACGTAGGGGTGCAACCGGTTGACGGATATAACAATTTTAACAAAATTTTTTTTAAGAATTTCCATATTTCGAAAAAAAATGTTTTCTCGAATCTATTGATTTTAACCAATGGAAATAGTTAATAGAATTTGTAGAGCCTCTGTTGGCTGTTCTTATGGATCGATAATATTCAGGGTGTTATCAAATTTTTTTTTCTTCTTTTCATGTGGAAACCAAATAACTGATAGAATAATAAAGGCCATTTACAAAAAAAACAAAAAGGGACCCGCCCAGAAAAAACTGGACACCCTGTGTAAATGCCATCGTTTTCAAATAATATCATTTTGTTGATACAATCATCTATCTATCCAAGTTACACGTTCGAACTATATTGGGGTATATTATAAGGTTCTTCATGTTACGCAACAAATATATCGAACTTGATAATTTAAGGTGGTACCTATAACACTGATCTACATGAAACGACAAAGACAGTCTATCTTCTATAACCACCCCAAGAAGTACAACAACCTTGCCATTTCCTGCATTTTTATTAGAAAAAATGAGTTTCTGGTTTTATTGCTGTTCAGTTTGAGGTTGTTGGCACTGAACCAATTTTGTACTTCATTGAGAGAATCTGACATTGTAGTGTAGAAACTTTCTACATCCGAAGCAGTATTTACTGAAGTTGTATCATCAGCATAAGAAACACATTTATTGGGAATTGGAAAATTGAAGACATCGTTCACATAAATAATGAATAATAGAGGTCCCAGAATGGATCCCTGAGGTACTCCATGTGAAATGTTTTTGAAGTCAGAGTGTGTTCCATTCATTTATAAAATCGCTTCATCGGAAGTTAATAACTATTTCACTTACCCTCTTTCGTAGCTTTCACAGTATCCGAGACGGCAATGTTAGCACCAAGATAAATGGACCGTTCCGTATACATTCATTCAGTAAACCCATAGAAAGACTTCATAGTGACATTTTCTATGAATGCCGGAAAAATATCAAACCCTCGTACGAGGACTTGCACAAACAGCCTAACAGCTCGTTTTTCTTTGTCGATTCTAGGTATATGCCGCGCCGAAAACCCAATACGATGCTGTTTCCGGTAGCAGGAGTGCATTTAGCGTCCACAGGGACGGACTGCAGTCAGAACCGGTGCAAAATAAAACTGCAGAACCTCTCGAGGGCACACAGCGGCGGAGCATACCGCTGCGAGATTTCCAGCGAAGCTCCAGCATTTCGTCTGGCGTCGGAGACGCATAATGTCACGGTTGCCGGTGAGTATTTATTTGCATTCATTTTGCGGATTTTCATTGTCTCTGAACAAATCGCTGCAGTTTTCTCATATGTTTATTCATTCATGAATCATCGTCAATGGTCATTTCCGGATCGTCAGAGGAGTGCGGTCGGATTTTAAATATTTTGAAGTGATCTCAAAAATAGGAATCGACTTGGCGCGGATTGTAGAGGGACAGAATACATTTATTCTCGTCCAATTAACAACTTCTTATCATCAGAGGTCATTGCCGGGTCGTTAGAAGAGAGCGGTCGGATTTTAAATATTTTGAAGTGATCTCAAAAATAGGAATCGACTTGGCGCGGATTGTAGAGGGACAGAATACATTTATTCTCGTCCACTTAACAACTTCTTATCATCAGAGGTCATTGCCGGGTCGTTAGAAGAGAGCTGTCGGATTTTAAATATTATGAAGTGATCTCAAAAATAGGAATCGACTTGGCGCGGATTGTAGAGGGACAGAATACATTTATTCTCCTCCAATTAACAACTTCTTAACATTGCCGGGTCGTTAAAAGAGTGCGGTCGGATTTTAAATAATTTGAAGTGATCTCAAAAATAGGAATTGAATTGGCGCGGTTTGTGGTATGTCAGAATGTATTTCTTTCTGTCCAAATAACAATTTCCGATCATCAGAGGTCATTGCCGGTTCGTCAGAGGAGTGTGGTCGGATTTAAAATATTTTGAAGTTATCTCAAAAATAGGATTCGACTTTGCACGGTCTGTAGAGGGTTAGAATACATTTATTCTTGTCCAAATAATATCTTCCCATCTTCAGAAGTCATTGTCAGGTCGCCAGAGGAGTGCGGTCTATTTTGAAGTGATCTCAAAAATAGCATTCGAATTGGCGTGGTTTGTGGTGGGTCACAATACATTCATTCTTGTCCAAATAACAACTTCTCATCATCATAGGTGATTGAAAGGTCGCCAGAGGAGTGCGGTTGGATTTTAAATATTTTGAAGTGATCCCAAAAATAAAATTCGAATTGGCGCGGTTTGTGGAGGGTCGAAATACATCCATTATTGTCCAAATAACAACTTCTCATCATCAGAGTTCATTCCATGGTCATCTGAGGAGTGCGGTCGGATTTTAAATATTTTTAAATATCTCAAAAATAGTATTCAACTTGGCGCGGATTGTGGATTGTGGAGGGACAGTATAAATTTATTCTTGCCCAATTAACAACTTCTTATCATCAGAGGTGATTGCCGGGTCGTTAGAGGAGTGCGGTTATATTTTAAATATTTTGAAGTTATCTCAGAAATAGGATTCGACTTGGCGCTATGGAGGGTCAGAATACATTAATTATTGTCCAAATAACAACTTCCCATAATCAGAAGTCATTGCAAGGTCGCCAGAGGAGTGCGGTCTGATTTTAAATATTTTGAAGTTATCTCAAAAATAGGATTCGAATTGGCGTGGTTTGTGGTGGGTCACAATACATACATTATTGTCCAAATAACAGCTTCTCATCATCAGAGGACATTGTCAGGTTGTTAGAGGAGTTCGGTCGGATTTTAAATATTTTGAAGTGATCTCAAAAATAGGATCCGACTTGGCGCGGATTGTGGAAGGACAGAATTCATTTATTCTTGTCCAAATAACAACTTCTCATCATCAGAAGTCATTGCCGGGTCGTTAGAAGAGTGCGGTCATATTTAACATAGTTTGAAGTGTTCTCAAAAATAGAATTCGACTTGGCGCGGTCTGTGGAGAGTCAGAATACATTCATTCTTGTTCGAGTAATAACTTCTCATCATCAGAAGTCATTGCCAAGTCGTCAGAGGAGTGCGATCGGCTTTAAATATTTTGAAAGGAACTCAAAAATAGGATTCGACCTAGCGCGGATTATGGAGGGACAGAATAAATTCATTTTTGTCCAAATAACAACTTCTCATCATCAGAGTTCATTCTCGGGTTGTCAGAGGAGTGCGGTCGGATTTTAAATAATTTGAATTGATCTCAAAAATAGGAATTGAATTGTCGCAGTTTGTGGTATGTCAGGATAAATTATTTTCTGTGCAAATAACAGTTTCTCATCATCAGAGGTCATTGGCGGGTCATCAGAGGAGTGCGGTCGGATTTAATATATTTTAAAGTGATCTCAAAAATAGGATTCGAATTGGCGTGGTTTGTGGTGGGTCACAATACATTTATTCTTGTCCAAATAACATTTTCCCATTATCAGAGGTCATTGCCGGGTCTTCAGAGGAGTGCGGTTGGATTTTAAATATTTTGAAATGATCACAAAAATAGGATTCGAATAGGCTCGGTTTGTGATGAGTCAGGATACATTCATACCTGTCCAAATATCAATTTCTCATCATCGAAGTTCATTGCCGGGTCGTCAGAGGAGTGCGGTCGGATTTTAATTATTTTGAAATGATCTCAAAAATAGGATTCTAGTTGGCGTGGTTTGTGATGAGTCAGAATACATTCATTTTGTTTCATGTCATAACTTTGCATCATCAAAGGTCACTGTCGGGTCGTCAGAAGAGTGCGGTCGGACTTTAAATAATTTGAAGTGATCTCAAAAATTGGATTTGAATTGATGCGGTTTGTGGTATGTCGGAATACATTCTCTTCTGTCCATATAACAATTTCTCATCGTCAAAGGTCATTGCCGGGTCTTCAGAGGTGTCTGGTCGGATTTTAAATAATTTGAACTGATCTGAAAAATAAGATTCGAATTGGCGTGGTTTGTGGTGGGTCAGAATACATTCATTCTTGTTTATATAACTACTTCCCATCATCAAAAGTCATTGCTGGGTCGTCAGAGGAGTGTGGTCAGTTTTTAAATATTTTGAAGTGATCTCAAAAGTAGGATTCGAGTTGGCGCAGTTTGTGGTGGGTCAGAATACATTCATTCTTGTCTAAATAACAACTTTCCATAATCAGAAGTCATTGCAAGGTCGCCAGAGGAGTGCGGTCTGATTTTAAATATTTTGAAGTTATCTCAAAAATAGGATTCGAATTGGCGTGGTTTGTGGTGGGTCACAATACATTCATTATTATCCAAATAACAGCTTCTCATCATCAGAGGACATTGTCAGGTTGTTAGAGGAATTCGGTCGGATTTTAAATATTTTGAAGTGATCTCAAAAATAGGATCCGACTTGGCGCGGATTGTGGAAGGACAGAATTCATTTATTCTTGTCCAAATAACAACTTCTCATCATCAGAAGTCATTGCCGGGTCGTTAGAAGAGTGCGGTCATATTTTACATAATTTGAAGTGTTCTCAAAAATAGGATTCGACTTGGCGCGGTCTGTGGAGGGTCAGAATACATTCATTCTTGTTCGAGTAATAACTTCTCATCATCAGAAGTCATTGCCAAGTCGTCAGAGGAGTGCGATCGGCTTTAAATATTTTGAAGTGATCTCAAAAATAGGATTCGACCTAGCGCGGATTATGGAGGGACAGAATACATTCATTTTTGTCCAAATAACAACTTCTCATCATCAGAGTTCATTCTCGGGTTGTCAGAGGAGTGCGGTCGGATTTTAAATAATTTGAATTGATCTCAAATATAGGAATTGAATTGTCGCAGTTTGTGGTATGTCAGGATAAATTATTTTCTGTCCAAATAACAGTTTCTCATCATCAGAGGTCATTGGCGGGTCATCAGAGGAGTGCGGTCGGATTTAATATATTTTAAAGTGATCTCAAAAATAGGATTCGAATTGGCGTGGTTTGTGGTGGGTCACAATACATTTATTCTTGTCCAAATAACATTTTCCCATTATCAGAGGTCATTGCCGGGTCTTCAGAGGAGTGCGGTTGGATTTTAAATATTTTGAAATGATCACAAAAATAGGATTCGAATAGGCTCGGTTTGTGATGAGTCAGGATACATTCATACCTGTCCAAATATCAATTTCTCATCGTCGAAGTTCATTGCCGGGTCGTCAGAGGAGTGCGGTCGGATTTTAATTATTTTGAAATGATCTCAAAAATAGGATTCTAGTTGGCGTGGTTGTGATGAGTCAGAATACATTCATTTTGTTTCATGTCATAACTTTGCATCATCAAAGGTCACTGTCGGGTCGTCAGAGGAGTGCGGTCGGACTTTAAATAATTTGAAGTGATCTCAAAAATTGGATTTGAATTGACGCGGTTTGTGGTATGTCGGAATACATTCTCTTCTGTCCATATAACAATTTCTCATCGTCAAAGGTCATTGCCGGGTCTTCAGAGGAGTCTGGTCGGATTTTAAATAATTTGAACTGATCTGAAAAATAAGATTCGAATTGGCGTGGTTTGTGGTGGGTCAGAATACATTCATTCTTGTTTATATAACTACTTCCCATCATCAAAAGTCATTGCTGGGTCGTCAGAGGAGTGCGGTCGGTTTTTAAATATTTTGAAGTGATCTCAAAAGTAGGATTCGAGTTGGCGCAGTTTGTGGTGGGTCAGAATACATTCATTCTTGTCTAAATAACAACTTCCCATCATCAAAAGTCATTCCCGAGTCGTCAGAGGAGTGCGGTCGGTTTTTATATATTTTGAAGTTATCTCAAAAGTACGATTCGAGTTGGCGCGGTTTGTGGTGGGTCAGAATACATTCATTCTTGTCTAAATAACAACTTACCATCATCAAAAGTCATTGCCGGGTCGTCAGAGGAGCACGCTCGAATTTTGAATATTTTGAAATGATCTCAAAAATAGGATTCTAGTTGGCGTGGTTTGTGATGAGTCAGAATACATTCATTTTGTTTCATGTAATAACTTTGCATCATCAAAGGTCACTGTCGGGTCGTCAGAGGAGTGCGGTCGGACTTCAAATAATTTGAAGTGATCTCAAAAATAGGATTCGAATAGTCTCAGTTTGTGATGAGTCAGGATACATTCTTACCTGTCCAAATATCAATTTCTCATCATCGAAGTTCATTGCCGGGTCGTCAGAGGAGTGCGGTCAGATTTTAAATATTTTGAAATTATCTCAAAAATAGGATTCTAGTTGGCGTGGTTTGTGATGAGTCAGAATACATTCATTTTGTTTCATGTAATAACTTTGCATCATCAAAGGTCACTGTCGGGTCGTCAGAGGAGTGCGGTCGGATTTTAAATAACTTGAAGTGATCTCAAAAATTGGATTTGAATTGACGCGGTTTGTGGTATGTCGGAATACATTCTCTTCTGTCCATATAACTATTTCTCATCGTCAAAGGTCATTGCCGGGTCTTCAGAGGAGGCTGGTCGGACTTTAAATAATTTGAACTGATCTGAAAAATAAGATTCGAATTGGCGTGGTTTGTGGTGGGTCAGAATACATTCATTCTTGTTTATATAACTACTCCCCATCATCAAAAGTCATTGCTGGGTCGTCAGAGGAGTGCGGTCTGTTTTTAAATATTTTGAAGTGATCTCAAAAGTAGGATTCGAGTTGGCGTGGTTTGTGGTGGGTCAGAATACATTCATTTTTGTCCAAATAACAACTTCCCATCATCAAAAGTCATTGCCGGGTCGTCAGATGAGTGCGGTCGGTTTTTATATATTTTAAAGTGATCTCAAAAGAAGGATTCGAGTTGGCGCGGTTTGTGGTGGGTCAGAATACATTCATTCTTGTCTAAATAACAACTTCCCATCATCAAAAGTCATTGCCGGATCGTCAGAGGAGCACGCTCGGATTTTGAATATTTTGAATTGATCTCAAAAATTGGATTCGAGTTGGCGTAGTTTGTGATGAGACAAAATACATTTATTTTTGACCAAATAACAACTTCCTATCATCAAAGGTCATTGCCGGGTCGTCAGAGGAGTGCGGTCGGTTTTTAAATATTTTGAAGTGATCTCAAAAGTAGGATTCGAGTTGGCGTGGTTTGTGGTGGGTCAGAATACATCCATTTTTGTCCAAATAACAACTTCCCATCATCAAAAGTCATTGCCGGGTCGTCAGATGAGTGCGGTCGGTTTTTATATATTTTGAAGTTATCTCAAAAGTACGATTCGAGTTGGCGCGGTTTGTGGTGGGTCAGAATACATTCATTCTTGTCTAAATAACAACTTCCCATCATCAAAAGTCATTGCCGGATCGTCAGAGGAGCACGCTCGGATTTTGAATATTTTGAATTGATCTCAAAAATTGGATTCGAGTTGGCGTAGTTTGTGATGAGACAAAATACATTTATTTTTGACCAAATAACAACTTCCTATCATCAAAGGTCATTGCCGGGTCGTCAGAGGAGTGCGGTCGGTTTTTAAATATTTTGAAGTGATCTCAAAAGTAGGATTCGAGTTGGCGTGGTTTGTGGTGGGTCAGAATACATTCATTTTTGTCCAAATAACAACTTCCCATCATAAAAAGTCATTGCCGGGTCGTCAGATGAGTGCGGTCGGTTTTTATATATTTTAAAGTGATCTCAAAAGTAGGATTCGAGTTGGCGCGGTTTGTGGTGGGTCAGAATACATTCATTCTTGTCTAAATAACAACTTCCCATCATCAAAAGTCATTGCCGGATCGTCAGAGGAGCACGCTCGGATTTTGAATATTTTGAATTGATCTCAAAAATTGGATTCGAGTTGGCGTAGTTTGTGATGAGACAAAATACATTTATTTTTGACCAAATAACAACTTCCCATCATCAAAAGTCATTGCCGGATCGTCAGAGGAGCACGCTCGGATTTTGAATATTTTGAATTGATCTCAAAAATTGGATTCGAGTTGGCGTAGTTTGTGATGAGACAAAATACATTTATTTTTGACCAAATAACAACTTCCTATCATCAAAGGTCATTGCCGGGTCGCCAGAGGAGTGCGGTCGGTTTTTAAATATTTTGAAGTGATCTCAAAAGTAGGATTCGAGTTGGCGTGGTTTGTGGTGGGTCAGAATACATTCATTTTTGTCCAAATAACAACTTCCCATCATCAAAAGTCATTGCCGGGTCGTCAGATGAGTGCGGTCGGTTTTTATATATTTTAAAGTGATCTCAAAAGTAGGATTCGAGTTGGCGCGGTTTGTGGTGGGTCAGAATACATTCATTCTTGTCTAAATAACAACTTCCCATCATCAAAAGTCATTGCCGGATCGTCAGAGGAGCACGCTCGGATTTTGAATATTTTGAATTGATCTCAAAAATTGGATTCGAGTTGGCGTAGTTTGTGATGAGACAAAATACATTTATTTTTGACCAAATAACAACTTCCCATCATCAAAAGTCATTGCCGGATCGTCAGAGGAGCACGCTCGGATTTTGAATATTTTGAATTGATCTCAAAAATTGGATTCAAGTTGGCGTAGTTTGTGATGAGACAAAATACATTTATTTTTGACCAAATAACAACTTCCTATCATCAAAGGTCATTGCCGGGTCGTCAGAGGAGTGCGGTCGGTTTTTAAATATTTTAAAGTGATCTCAAAAATTGGATTCGAGTTGGCGTGGTTTGTGATGGGTCAGAATACATTTATTTTTGACCAAAAGGTCATTGCCAGGTCGTCAGAGGAGTGTGGTCGGTTTTTAAATATTTTAAAGTGATCTCTAAAGTAGGATTCGAGTTGACGCGGTTTGTGGTGGTTCAAAATACATTCATTACTGTCCAATTAATAATTTCTCATCGTCAAAGATCATTTTCAGGTCGTCAGAGGAGTGCGGTCGAATTCGAATCTGTTTGAGGTTATACCGATAGCTAAGTATGTTACATACTTCGGAATAAATTTAAAATGCACGTTTGAAGCGGGGCATCTTAAATAATACCTGTTCTAAAATTAACGAAAATTATTATGCTTTGTCCAGTTACTTCAGAAAAAACTTGTTTTACCTCGAAAAATGCTTTTATCAACAATGAAATGTGCTTTTCAAATTTAACTCAATTATGTTGTTCTGTTTTCTGTGTCCAAGCCACAAACTAGTCTTTCGATTTATAAGTAATTACAGGTTGTTTCAAATGAGCATTTATCTCGCGTTCGATAAAACGCTTTCGTGTAATTTTTAATAGTTGTGTAGTAATTCCAATCCCCGACTACTTCTGTTGTTCTTAACTGATTTAGAGTTCGATCCTTGGGTATCATCAATTCCAGCCTTTTCACACCCATCCAACTGAACGTAAATACCTGTAGAAAAACAAATAGTTCCAACTAAATTCTTGCAATATTGTCCTCTACAATAAGAATACTCACATGTAACGGTATTTGCGAGGGAAGTTATTGTTTTTTTTTAATATTCTTCACTGCAGGATATTGAAGGGAGTGGAAAATCTCAAATTTCGGTTGGCAAAGTCTACTGTTTTCTCACATCATGTCTGTCCAACCATTCACTTCCTATATCGCAGATTGGCAAACATTCAAACACGAATCACCGTTTCATGCGCATCGCATAGCTGTAAGTGATTACACTAACACAACTAATGCTGTTTCCTATTTTTACGTGATACTCGTCCGACTTTTTTCATTATTCATTCTGAGTTATCGTTCTCCAGGTTGATTATAGAATTTTCTAAATGCTCTCGGTAATCATAATGAAACCCACAACTATCCTAGATGAACAATACCTGTACAACGACCCGCACTGACATGGTTCACATGGTTGCTCTTAACAGCTGATTATTCCAGAACAATAGACTTCATCGTCAACAGAAATGGCAATACAATAGAATACGATATTCAGAGAGTAATTCAAGTCATTTTCATCAACCTAGCCCACATACCTGAATGCATTGATGTGTGAGTTCAACATCTAATAGGACAAGGGTACGAGAATGATTGAGATACAGAAAATTATTTTGGTGTAATGTTATTCTCATTTCCGGCTACATTTCTATTTTTATCAGGGCTGAGTACATAATCATAGTGACCTGTTTTTTCAGAAGCACCATTTGTTAGTATATTGATTTGGATAATAATAGTAAATTATTCAACGAGCGGTAATGTAGGTCATAACTCACGCAGATGAAGTTTGCAGCACGAGCCGCAGGCGAGTGTTGTAATTCATCAAGTGAGTTATGACCATTACCGCAAGTTGAATACTATACTTCATCTATGACTATAACAATAAATACTAAGACACAAGTACAGACAAAAAACTTTATTAACAAATCTTAATAGGTACCTATAACATTGCTATAAAAACTTTAGTTGTGATTATTCATTTTGTTTATTAATGAAATTAACAGTAAAATTTGAACAACCAGTGAACTGAATATTTGGGACCGAATTATGCAAGTTTATTGTTTCTTTTTGTGTTTGTTGCATATATGTTTATGATGTAGGTACTGGTTGAGGTGTTATAGAACTTTATATTTTATTTGCAGTATCTGTCTTATTCTTTTCGGAATCATCAACGTACCCCTCAGCCACAGTCGTTGATCGCCAACCGCCATGTCGTTTCAGTGCCGTAATATCCCCTCCGGCATCTACTAATAAAGTTGCCGATGAGCGGCGAAAACAATGCCCTGTATATAAATTACAGTCGGGTAATTTTAAAAATGTAGCAATGTCTTTCCCCAATGATCCAAATTTATTAATGCCAATTCTTTGTGAATGATATTTTCCATTTTAAAATTTAAAGAATAATATCGTTTGCGATATATCGGTAGGACGAAGATTTAAATATTTCTTAACTACGGTATAAAAGTTTCCCATAACAGTGAATTTTCTGGCAATTTTTGTTTTTGTATTTGATACACTGACCATAAAAATAGATCCATGATCTTCTAAATCTGTAATTTGCATAGAGTATAATTCTGCTGCACGACAAGCACCCATAATGCCCATTATTATAGCAACCTAAAATAAATTATGCAATGATAAAAACGATTGAATTATTGTGAGATCGATCTACCGTTGTCGCCAGATATTTCTCATCAGTAGCTTCATTTATGAAATTATTAAGTTGTTCTGGCGTAAATGTTTTTGCCTTTTTAGCTACATGTTTCTCTGATTGACGTTTGAGAAACGCACATAATTTTGAATAATTCTCTATATTGATTCCATTATTTATGTTGAGTGTGCAGCATGGAGTAGAAAGTCCATAGAGACGATGCTTTATATTTAGTGCTAAGTTCAGTAAAATATGCCAAAAGTACATTTTCTGTAAACGATGACCTAATGTTCTTACTGCTACACCAATCTTGAAAATGTTTGTATACACCTTTATATTTGTTTTGGGATTTTTCAGGCAATAAATTCTGTATGGTAACATTAGCTATTTCTCTTATTTCTGGAGGTGTACACAATAATTCATCTTTACTATCTGAATTCATCTTATTCAGCACAAAATTCACAATAATAAGAATTCGGTATCAACTTAATTTGAAAACGTCAAAATTAATCAAGTGACACAAGTGACATTACTCCCCATCCGGCTTGTGCTTGGACAGAAGTATAGAGAACAGAGCCACGTTGATATTGGGTTCGTAAATACCTCCAAGAATTTCTGATTTATCAGCGTGAGTTATAGCAATGAGTAATTATAACTCACGCTGTTTGTTCATAGACACTATTAATCGCTCAAAAGCAGTTGAATGATTAATATATAACTTAAAAGGAGTAGATAAAAATATATACAGCCTTCATTCATTCGTTTCCCAGGTGACAATTAAAGTTGAACAATCAAACAAGCACATGTTGTAGTATCGACGGTTAGAAATTGTCACTATGGATCTGGAATAATATTAATAATATAATAATAACTTTAATCACATACAATAAATTAATACGAATACAAAGAGTTGAATGACTACACATGGTGGAAGTGAATAAAGCAGTTTAGCGATAAGTGCAAGCACTTGTTTCGCAAAATAGTAAAAATATTAAAATTATCAAAAATATTCAGTACACATAAGTTTAAAAAAAGAATGTCAAACATGTGATATATGTGAGATATAAAATATACAAAAAATTTAAGGAGTACAATTTGAAATGTTAAATTTAAATATTAAAATATGAAATGTAAAAACTATAATGTAATTGTCATATGTAAGTATCATATGACTAGCAATCTTAGGTATGTGAAATAATAATAAAAAAATAACTTATTCATAATGCATTGGAATTCAACAAAGTAACAGGTGAGTATTTATCTACATGGATATCTATGCATATATATATATATATATATACAGTGTGTCCCAGCTAAAACTTGTCACCCCCCTAATATCCGAACTCATGAAAAAAATTGAAATTCGCCCAGACCCGTCGATTTTTATTTCAAGGGGGAACACTTTCACCAAATACACCATCATTGTGTTGTCAACCCCCTCAACCCCAGCACCCCCTACTTCAGAATTTTCAATGGGACTACTATACTTGTGATACATCATTTTGAAGGGAATTCAATCCCAAATACATCGGTGTACTGAAATTGAGGATCGACCAAGTGTTGTTGAAGTTTTCATGAAAACTAAGTTTTATCCAGATATTTTAATTTTTCATCACCTCAAATGTTAGCGTCGTAAGAAAGGTTCACTGTGGGTACGCCACTGTATTGAAAAATAATATGCTGTCAGAAATAATAGTTTCGAAGGTGAGACAGACGTTTTTATGAAAAAAAAATTGCCCTCATGTGTTTCTGTATACGCATATCTTTGTTTACGACTTGGTAATTGATGTATTCGAGTCACTGCATTCAACAATTTGAAAACATTCGAAAATGGTTTATACTGTACAAGAGAGAATATCCATTGTAGCTGCGTATTTTGAAAATGGACGATGTGCTAGAGCTACGGCTCGAAGTTTCAATGAAAGTCATCCAGAAAACACCACATCATATCAGTACGTGCTTCAATTGATGAATAAGTTCTTGGAGTCGGGATCAGTGCTGAATAAAAAACATGAACGAGAGAAGCCTATGAGAAATGAAGGGGTCGCTGTTGCCGTTGTAGGACATGCAGTGATGGACAACATTCAATCGTTAAGACAACTTGAGACTATTTCTGGAGTTTCGAAAAGCAGCGTACATCGAATTCTGAAAGACGCAAAATTCCATCCTTATAAAATGCAGAATGTACAAGAATTAAATGAAGATGATCCTGACAGACGTACAGAGTTTTGTGAAATCATGAGTCAATTATTGATTGGTGATAATAATTACCTCTACAATGTGTGCTTTTCTGACGAATCTTCTTTTTATTTAAATGGACATGTGAACAGGCACAACTGCAGATACTGGAGTGACGTAAATCCCCATTGGTACAGGGAAACTCATTCACAAAATCCCCAGAAATTGAATGTTTGGGCTGGTATTCTGGGAGACCATATTGTAGGTCCATATTTTATTGATGGTAACCTCAACGGACAAACGTATCTTGAACTTCTTGATACAACTGTGAACCCCAGAATCACTCAGTTACTTGAAGACGATGATAGGTTACTAGACGGTCAGCTCACCTTTCAACAAGATGGAGCTCCTTCACATTTTGTTGCACCTGTACGTCAATTTTTAGATGACAATTTCACAGGGCGATGGATTGGAAGGCGAGGACCAATAGAATGGCCGGCTAGATCTCCTGATTTATCACCATTAGACTTCTTTTTATGGGGTCATTTGAAATCCAAAGTTTATATTACCCAGCCAACTTCTCTTGATGATCTACGCAGGAGAATTGTTGTGGAGTGTCGTGCAGTGACTCCAGAAATGTTCAGCAATGTGCGAAGAAATTTCGAAGATCGCTTATACTTCTGTATGGAACTGAATGGTTCACATTTTGAACCTTTCATACGATGATAACATGTTAGGTGATGAAAAATAAAAATATCTGGAAAAAATTAGTTTTCATGAAAACTTCAACAACACTTGATCGATCCTCAATTTCAGTACACCGATGTATTTGGGATTGAATTCCCTTCAAAATGATGTATCACAAGTATAGTAGTCCCATTGAAAATTCTGAAGTAGGGGGTGCTGGGGTTGAGGGGGTTGACAACACAATGATGGTGTATTTGGTGAAAGTGTTCCCCCTTGAAATACAAATCGACGGGTCTGAGCGATTTTTCATTTTTTTCATGAGTTCGGATAGTAGGGGGGTGACAAGTTTTAGCTGGGACACACTGTATATATTTACACATATACTACATATACACACATCTAAATACACGCACAATCATGTGGTGCTTAAGGAAGATCATAGATCAATATACAGATGTAATCAGATTCGGAATTCATTGTTTCAATTAATTTTTTTGAGGTGTGATTTCAATCTTCTTTTAAACAGGGACAGACTTGTGATATTTTGTATTGTCTCGGGAAATGTATTGTATAATTTTGGTCCAATGTAAGTATATGATCTTTGGCCAAGGCATTTCGACATATGTGGTAATACATATTGATTTTTTTGGCGTGTATTATACGTATGTGATGGCAGTTGAGTGGAGTGCTTCGTCTGGTGATATTTAATAGCAACATTGTAAAAGTGTAGTTGTTTCAGATCACAGACCATTGCTTCCTTATAAAGTCGATCTGATGGGTATTTTGGTTCTTTAGAGAGAATCAGTTTTAGAAATCTTCTCTGAATGACTTCCAGTGATTTGGTATGTGTTTTTAATGCCCCGCCCCAAGCTATTATACCGTACCGCAGATGGCTTTCGACTAGGGCATGATAGAGTATTTTCATGTGTTTGCTTGACTTTGCAATGAAACTAATCCGTTGATGTAAATGTTGAATAATATGGGTCCTAATACTGTACCTTGGGGTACTCCATATTCTATTTCTTTGGGTTTACTAATGACATTATTCAACTTCACGGTTTGTTTTCGGTTCGTGAGATAGTTCTCAAACAACTGAAGACAGTTACCTCGTACTCCAATATCTTCGATATAGGTTTGTTATTGTGAAACTATTCAGAGGAAAGGAATCTGTTAACTTCATTAATTTTTGAATTCCAATGGAAAAACAATCAGAAGCAATACTTTAGAAAATAACGAACAAGTTTAATTCAAAGACATCAAAAGCAGCTCAAGACTAGTAGAATAATATGGTGTTGCTCAAGGAACAGTTTTTGGACCACTTCTTTTCAATCTTTATATAAATGGTCTACTTAAATTACTGCTGAATGGGAAAATAGTAAGTTTGGCCGACGATACAGCAATTCTCTTGAATTTCGAGTGGGAAATTCTATCGCTCACGGGTAAAAAAGTTCATCTGCAGTTGAGAAGGGTAATTTCCTACCAACTTTCAAAAATTTTCCTAATTTTCGTGAAACCTAATCTCTTCTGATTATGCTCCCCGAATTTGAAGTCGATTCCAAGTCAAATAAAGATTTCAAATGCTTTTTACGGAGTTTTTACCATTTCGAGTTGAAAATTCGCGAAAATTTCATTGTGTGACGTTTTATTCCATCTTTATGCTGAACCTTGTATCTGAGATCACATAAATCACTTTTTTTTTGAAAATCAGCATGAAATTTTGGGTACATGGTGGTAATTTCAAGTGGATCTGCTGATTTTGTATTTTTCATGATCTTTTTTCAAGTCTTAATTTTTTTACGCCGATCGATTTGAAATTCACAGAGTATACTAATTCCATCATTCTGATTCGATTGGTGTTCGCAGAATTGCTCTATCTTGAACCGTTCTCGAGTTGAAATATTCATCTAGAGTTGAGAGTGGTCATTTCCCTCAAACATTTTTTTTATTCTTTTTTTCTACCCAAATTCGTGAAACTCAATCTTTACTGAATATTCTTCTCGAATTTGAAATCGATTCCGAGTCAAATGAAGATTTCATAATATGCTTTTTATGGAACCTTCGCCATTTCGTGTTAAAAATTCTGGAAAATTCGATTTTAAACGTTTTATTTTCTTTTTTATGGTAAATCTTCTATATGAGCATATATAAATTGTATATTTTTGGAATCAGCATGACATTTTGCGTATTTAGTGCGAATTTAAAGTGCATATGTTCATTTTGTATTTTCATGATTTTTATGGGTCTACCCCTTGAGACTTTCCTTGAGTCTTCTTTTTCGTCAATCAGAGTATACTAATTTCATCATTCTGATTCGATTGTCGTTTGCAAAATTGCCCTATCTTCAACCGTTCTCGAGTTGAAAAGTTCATGTGGAATCACTCATTCATTTGTGTATCAATTATCGCGGTGTTGGTTGTCAAAATAAATAGTTCGACATGTTTGTCAACTACTTATTGAATTTCTAAGCACTATTAATGAGTCGATTCGGTGAGTTCACGAACAACGAACTTAGTCAAATTGTTAATACCTGTATGCCTACTAATACAGTTGTGAAGCAATTATCAATCTGGCGACAAATTTCTACGTTTTGCGATGCAAGAAGATAGAAATTTCAGCAAGATACTTCCAATGAAAAATTAAATATAATATTGCAACATTGGGCATTAAATATGCGAAAAAGTAATAGAGAAGACTACAAAAGAGTGGGTTTTTAAAACAATTTGGAAGACCACCACTAAAATGCTACAAAGTAAATATTAAAACTAATTCAATATTGTATTAAACCCTTTCACCGACGCTCAGTTTAATTCATCACGAGCTGTACGTGGTGCTAAACGTAAAATCCTACAACCACAACCAGAAAAGAGAAAATTTTGTGCATCAGCTCCTAATGAATCTAAAGGACTTCAAAAGGAGTTATATCAAATGTAGGCGTTTGAATTAGCTTGGCGCGGAGGAGAAGCAGCTTTGTGCAAAATCACTAATTCCGTATCTTATATTAAAATTAATGGATAAGAAACTGGACATATCGAGTATAATCCTATATTTTCGAAAACTAGACAAGGCACTAACAATAACTTATGTGACAGCAAACGGATTACGCTTAATATTTTTAAGGAAGATATTTTATTCATAAAGTAAAAGGAGAAACTAGACACTTTCATAACATGGGACAGGGTATAGGTATTTCTTGCTCCAAATCCCTCATAGAAGAAGAAACGTTCTAAAGGTTGTTGAAAGGATGTGCCGATTGGAATTAATGATATTTCCAGATGAACTAAATTCTCAGCAAATGCTCAGCACAACGCATTGGTATAGATATCAAACGTGTCGAAATTACTTTAGAAAAAGGAAAAACTTCAACATCTTCTACAGAAACGATTAGCTGTGGCACCCCCAGTGACATCACATGAATTTAAATAAGTGCGTTTTGAATAACTGTACATTCAAATAAAAATGTGTTTATTTTTAATGTTTATGAAGTTTGCGTTAACATGTTTGTAAATTACTCATTTTTTATGTCCACCCAAATTTAAATGACAAAAACAATCCTCTCGTGCATGTCAGTGATAATACAATGATAAAAAAATTCACTCAATCCTCCAGGATGGCTAATTGAGACACAGTGGCATATCTTCTTTCAAAACTGAAGGGTTACTCATAAAAATCGCATCTGAAGAGAAGAATCAATACCATAGAAAATGTCAGGTCCTCCTTTCAAACTGAAAAATTCTTCTGATCTATGTAAATGCATGTAGAATGTCTTTCGAGGCTTTGAAAGTATCCAAAATATGTGATGGAATTATTGTCACGTGTGTGGCGAATAATATTCTTTTCTGACTTTGTGAATAATTTTTGTTCAACACACCTTCCATCTCTTGAAAAGTGTTGCGAATATTTACATCATGAAGTGGACTTGGTTCAAATTCTTCGTGTAGGTATAGCACCTCCCAACCTTTGTAAACTATTGGAAATTTTCACATTTTGGGAAGTGTGATGAATGAAATCGATTTTTTCAAATGAACTCAGCGCATATTTTTCGTTCACCGTACCTTCCATATTTTGGAAAGTGCCGTGAATAACTACATTTTGGATAGTGTGGTAAAGAAAATCCACCACACCAAATGGATTCTGTACATATTTCAAGTCCACCGCACCTTTCTTCTTCTGAAAAGTATTGCGAATATTCTCATTTTATAGGAATTCAATTCACAACACTTTCCGATATCTTTTGGAAAATGTGGTGAATACAAAAACACATTTTTCTTCCTGCTTGCTTCCTATCTCGTTCGATATATCTCTGTATTATATTTTTGTATCAACTGATCATTCATTTCACTTGCCATTCAGTTCGTTGTATTTTTCATTTTGAATTCAACTGTGTATGTATTATGTATTTTGTTCCAGATTACAGAACTACATTGTTGTGTTGCATATTTTGGAGTGATTTGGGTTATTTTTGGTTGCATATGAGAGATAAAATACATTCACACACTCTGTAGCTTTGAAGATGTCGAAGCGTATCAAATTGAGAATAAATAAACCTCTAAGAAAATTTCCAAATGTTTCCTGACTTGGTACTCCGTTCTGATATGAATCATCCGCATTTTTCATCACTGCATTTCAACGATGGTGCTCAAATGTTTGATCGTCAAAGCAGAACTCAATTATCCATAAACTGAAATCGTTTCGAATGACAATCATACCAAAAATCTATCAATATTTTTATAGCTCTCATATAGCGGTGATTATTTTTCCATAACACAATAGCTAGAATAAAAAGAGTTAGTTTGTAATTCACTGAATGAATTTCAATATACATTCGTCATGTTTTGATAATATAATTATACAGAATGGTAGCTAGATATTTGAATTGCGATAGGTTCGGGTTTATAGTTCATATCGATATGTATATGCAAATGCACAATAAAGGTAATTCCTTGTTGAATATATAGTGTGATGTGGTCGACTATATCAGATATGTCCAACAATATGTTCACATCTCATTCGCTTGTCAGAATAATTGATCAATAATATACTTTGTTACAATATTCTCCACAAATACTGTGCCATTCTTCATGAACATGTAGTTTGACTAGAAACTATATTAGAAGTATTTTTTTCGTATATAATTATCTATATCCAATCCTTGCACAGTATGTGATGGACGATCTAGTAGTTTCTTGTTTAAATAAATTGTCATTTCAAATTCCCTTTCTTAAAAAATATGTTGACGACATTATTCTAAGTATTCCGCATGATGGAGTAGAAGAAACACTTCGTGTCTTCAACGGCTATGACGAAATTTTACAATTCACCATCGAAAAAGAGGACATCAATCACAGTGTACCCTTCTTAGATACAAAGCTGATCAGAAGGGATGATAATACCATCATCACATCATGGTACACGAAACCTGGTTCATCAGGAAGATTCCTACATTACGAATCTTTCCATCAGAAGAAACAAAAAATTAATTTGGTTCTAGCAATGAAAGATAGAGTGAGTAAAACTTCTCACTCCACCGTGCGAATACAGAATTTAAAAAAATTATCACAACTTTTTATTAATAGCGGTTATCCAAAAAAACTCATTCATAACTTAATACTCAGCAGATCATCCACCAATTCAGTTCAGGTGGACAACAGGCCTGCAATTGACATTCCTACTCATTACTTTTCTCTGCCACACCTGGGCAATTTATCAATCCAACTCAAGAATATTTTCAACCAATTTACACATATTAAATTAGCTTTCAAAAATACTTTAATCATTAAAAATCTTTTCTCAATACTCAAAAGTGACACACATGTCAAATGTAGTATATTCTATACCCTGTGGTCAATGTAGTAAAACGTACATTGGTCAAACAAAAAGGTTACTTAAAGACCGAATCACCTCACACAAAAGTGATATCAGAACTAATAAAAAAGTTTGCACTCTAGCAAAACACACCATAGAATCGGACCACAATTTCTTATATGATGAAGTGAAAATATTAGATACTTCGAACAGTCTCCAAAAAAGACAGTTCCTAGAAATGGCTCACATTTTCAAAGATACATCTTCCCTCAATACCAGGAAGGACATAGAAGGACTTAATGTTATATATACATACTTACTTCACCTCAACAAACATAATCAATTCATTAACTAAATAAAGAATATTAACAAACAAATTCCCAATGCCAAAAAGTCCCGTTTGTCTTTTACATTTAAAAATAAAAATTTAAGTTGGTATCACGATTGCAGTTGGTAGCACTGATTGTAAATGCCAAATGTCAAACCTATCAATGTCAATGTCACAATTCAAAATGTATTTTTTACAGTTTTCCGCCTTTTTATGAAGACATGTGAACTTGAATCCTCGTGGTAGGAAATTTTCACAAAAATTTTTCAATTTTTATAATGACTTAGTATAATGTGTTCCTATACTCACACAATTTTATTATTTACATTTTTAATATGTCACAACTGATAAGGAAAAGTGTTTATGTTTAATGCAACCGGCTTCGTTACAACCTCACTTTTCGTAAGTACTTGGAAATCCTTTTTCCCTTCACTGATTGTTATAGTCAACTCTTCTTTTGTTCACCAGTGTTCCTGATGAAGAGAAAAATAATTCTCGAAAGCTTGAACTGAAATAAAGAGTTCACACAATTAAAGTTAACTTAGCCAGTCGAGCTAACGTCCTTCAAAATATATATATATATATCGAATATTTTCTGAATCAGCATGAAATTTTGCGTATAAAGTGCGAATTTTAAGTGAATCTGATGATTTCGTATTTTTCATGGTTTTTTAGGGGTCCCCTTGGAACTTTTCGCGGGTAATTTTTTTTTGTCGACTGACTCAATTCACATTTCTTCATTCTGAATCGATTGGTGTTCGCAGAAATTGAATTCGAGAAAAATGTTGTTGATTCAAATTCCTCGGTTCCTTCGCCATATTTTGAGTACCAGAACTCATACAAAGCAACAGAAACATATAAATAATGAGATAAATTATACTAACTGAAATCGACAAGTGAAATTACTATAAAATTAAGTAAAAGGTGCGTTCACATTGGATTAAATTGTACAAACAAAAAATACTGGTGAACTTTTACTGAATCACTCAAAAAAAACAAAACTCGTAAATAAGTAAAATAGGTACCATAACACTATATTATTCCATCATTCTATGAACCATTCATCTATTTTTCTAAATTTAAACTTTTTGAGTGATATTTGAAATTTTTTTATTTTTAATATAGTCTAGAAATGTGTTATTTATTTTAGAGGATTGATAAGTGTAACATTTTTGGCCAATTACTTCATTTCTCCTTTTATTTTTATTTCTTGTATTGTATTCATGGTCATTTATTTGAGTTATTGTTCATTTTTATATTGGTACATGTTTATGAAATAATACTACAGTCGGTGTATGTTCATTATAGACTTTTTGTACATAATTTTTATGATACTTTAAGATAAGTCAAAATAATTTTTCCAACACCCCATGCTACTATACCATACTGTTATGAGATTGATGAAAATCCCCTAGCTACGCCGCTGAATCGACTCGCACGCGTATCGTCAATATGGTTTCCGAGAAAAAGGCAGATAGCTGCCGGTAATGAATATTCGGGATAACCGAATCGTCGCGTCGCGAAGATTCTGGTTACACTACCTATATAAACACGAAACATTTGACTGGAGAGGAGTTTTTATGAAGAGAATTATTTAAGATTAGAAAGTGATAATAAGCAGAAGTGTTTGGAATATTTAGCTAGTTGTATTGTTGTATAGATAGATCTAAGTGTTTTATTAGTCAGTGAAGTGTTGTATGTTTGTTTATAGTGAAGTTAGAAAATAAACAGTTTAGTAGTGTGCTCGGCCTATTATTTAGCAAAAACGTAACAATAAATTAGATGTGGCTGGACAAGTGATATATAACAGGTATTTAAATTCAGTAATAACATTTATATTTACGTTGTTCAGAGTGTTTATTATTTGGATATCTGATGATAATCTACTGTCAATATATGTGGAAAGAAACATTTTTTTTTAAGTTTAATGTCAGTAATTTGCTATTGATCCATTTTTGAATATTAACAAGACCTTTTTCTGCCAGTATTTTGACTTTCCCCCAATTTTCTTCTTCGTAGAAGATGCAACATCATCGTAGGTACTGTGAAAAGATCATTCAAATAAATATTGAAAATAATGGGCCGTGATGGTCGTGTGGTAGAGCGCTCGCCTTACAAGCATAAGGTCGTAGGTTCAAAGCCCAGCACGGCCATCGGTCCCGGATCTTTTCCTTGCTCGCACAAGCTCCTAGGAGCTTTTGAGGGGTTTCTCTCTCTGGAAACCTGGAAGATTCATAACAAAAAAAATGGTCCCAGAACGGATCCTTGGGGTACACCAAAAGTGACTTCTTTTTGCTCACTTCTGATATTATTAATTTGGTATCTTTTGTGAGGTATATTTTGAATAACTGTAGCCCTGCGCCTTTGAAATCTACATCTTCCAAAAATTCCAATAATAATGTGAGGCTAATAGTGTCAAAAGCTTTTGAAAGGTCTATGAAAACACTCAAATTCATTTCATTAGTATTCATGGCATTATACATTTTAGATGTTCAGTGTTATATGGCATTCTGTGTGGATACACCACTTCAAAATCCATATTGTCTAATAGATAATAGGAGCATAGCCTGGACTTCGAAAGTTTTTCGAATATAACAATAAATGTAGTTATGAGTGATATAGGTATGTAGTTAGTAACCTCTAGGGCATCAGCGGATTCAAATATTGGTTTTATCAAGAATATTTTGAACGAAGGAGGAAAGTGTCCTGTTTCTAAGAAACTATTCAATAAATATGCTAATGATTCAGAGATATGCTCCACAACACATTTTATAACTTCCTCGGTTATTCCAGACTTTTTGTTTTTCAGTTCTACGACTTTGGTTATAATTTAGTCATACTAGGTGGAAGGAAAAAAAATATTTCTTTCATATTTTTCTTGGGAGGGAATAGTTTGAATCAGGGAAAATTTTGTTTGCAAAGTCTGGGCCTAATGCAATATTGTGTTCATTGAAAAAATTGGTTGTAGTTTTTTCATCACTGATAATTTTACTATTCTGCAATTTGTTTAATATGTTTCAATGGTTTTATGCTTGATATTATTTTCTGTATTGTGTGCCACATTGCTTCATTTTTATTTGTGTTTTCAAAAGTTTTTGTTTATAGAAATCGTTCTTGGCATTTTTTATAATGGAATTAACCTGTAGTTATTAATGTTACATTTTTTTACTGCTGTGTCATTATTTGTAATATTATAAATTAAGTCGAAATTATAATTTTTCATACTCATAGAATATTTGCTGTATTAAATTTTTTTGTATGTGCCTCCTTGTTTTTCGTGGTGATAGTATTTATATTTGGAAAAATTATTTCAAATAGAATAGAATAATCTAAGGGTGATTTAGTAAAAACCATTGGGCCATTTTGATTAAAAGTGCCACAATTGTATATTAAATTGAAACCATTCATATTTGAATTATTTAAATCCTATATTTGCCAAGTTTCAGTTAGAATGATACAGTATGGTTGGAATAGATAATATCTTCTTATCTTTGGTGCATCAGAACATGTAGGAAACAAAGGTGATTGGTTGAATACAAGTTCAATCCGGTGACATCTTTTGAGCAGTAATCGCCTTTGGAAACATCTGCCGCAGATTACATAAAAAATACTCTGTATATTTGGATTTAATACATACATACCGATAGGAAAAATCTTCTGGTACCTATGCAACCGCCGGACGAAATAAGACGTTGAATTTTTCATGGCAAATTATCCTCAAGTAATTGCGAAAGTCCAATTCATCTTGGTCCTTTGTCAGTTCCAGCGTATTCAGCGGAGGCTTTGTTTTTGCGTTTTCTTTCAGGATGTGGGTTCGTGCTCCTGAGAAGGGTTGAATTTTCACACGCCCTGAATTAGAGAATTTCAGGAAAACCGATTATTAGGAATGGAAAAAGATTTTTCTATTACTCGTAATCTCTCGTGGATTCCCGCTAATTGGAATTCGAAACTTTGGGAAATTCGACGAATAAACTGAAGTGGCATTTGGTGTTTCAGATGGAACTAAATTATGTGCGAATTTTCAGAGTGAGAAATTTATTTGCAACAGGAAAAATTTCTTGACGCTGACATGACAGTGATTTATTAATCTTTTCACACAATATTTACACAAAGCCTAATTTATTCATAAAGATGAAGTTTATCAATTTAAAAGTTGGGATGATTTACGGATCATGTGGTCACGTGACTTCCGCACCTGTCAAGAGTAATATTTTTCCGAAGTATAATCGCTGAAAATAGGCTATTATTTCGAATTTCAACAAAATTTCACACCTACATCTCGAATTTGAAAGGTAGACATTTTTTGATAATTACGAAATTTCTGAAATATTAAAAAATCCTAACTTAGACAAAACTCTTTTATACCAGTAGTTCTAATTTGCGACTAACTTTCAACTGGGAATCATCAACAAAAATCGTAAATTTTGAATTGTGAATACAATTATGTATCGAATGTTCGGAAAATTTACAGACCATTTGTTTTTTTATACGCTCTAATTTTTTTCTTGCAATAAAAATTAAAGTCATTCTAATTCAAGAAGTGAATGAACGTAATCTACAATTTGCATATCTGAAATTTTCTTCTTTTCCAAAAAATAAATATTTGAACGTCCCATTTAAGTTGGCCATGAAGTAAACTGAAATGTTGGTCTTTTGCATTTGATAAATCAGGGTGCTTGGTAGCGAGGCGGTCTTTCTCTTGCATTATGCCAGGTTCGAATCCTGGAAAACGAAAACAGTTTTCTCAATTTAATAGGAGTTGATAGGCAATGTAATTTGACTAGATGCCGATACCGGCGTCTGGTGCTTGCTTGGAGTTCGCGCCGACCACCTGGGGTAGTGCTGTAGGTTTTACGGATTTTCCGACAGCTGAAAAGTGAATACGCCACAAAAAATCAGTAAGTCTCTCCGGAGCGCTACATCAAATAATAATAAAGTAACGAACTGAAATACTAATGACAAATTTGACTCTCAAATTGTAACGGCACTTTGATTTACGAGTAAATGTTACGTTTGTGTTTCTCGGTTAAGTGTAAATTGCGTTTTGGGTCTTGTACCTACTTTGAAATTGAAAATTATTGAAATAAACATCTCGCTCACATCCATTTTGTTTATGGTCTGGCTAATAGTTTTTCAGTTAAATCTCGAAGGTTCTACGGAATGAGATTTCCTAATAGCTGTCTACCCAACGACCGAACTTCTGCAAACACTCGTTCAGTTCAATTCATCACGAGCTGTACCCGAAAAAAAAAGAATATCAAGTGCTTCAGCTCTTTATAAATCTCATGTATCTACTATGGCCAGATCATATGCCAAAAATTTACCGGAAGGACTTCAAAGGAAATAATATCACAATTTGTCATTTGAATTAGCTTGGCGCGGAGGAGAAGCAGCTTACTGCAAAATCACTCATTTCATATCTGAAAAGATACTGAACGTATCGAGTATAATATTCTATTTTTGAAATCGAGACAAGGTGGTAACAATAAATTATGTGACAACCAATGGACTACGCCTACTTTTTTAGAGGAAGATATTCGCCGGATACGTTCATTTGAAAAGTTAATGGAAAAACGACACTTTCATAACATTCCACCAAGAGAAGAAAAATTCTAAGGGTTGGAATAAGAATGTGTCGACTGGAATTAATGAAATTTCCAAATGGACTAAATGCTCAGCACAATGCATTGGTATGGATTTCGAACGTGTTGAAATTACAAATTACTCAAATCAAGCGGCAGCAGTTAGCGAATTAAGTGAAGCGGAATTGAAGAACAAGCAATAAAACTAACAGGACAAAGCAATTCATCATCAATAAAACCATACTCACGAGTTTACAAAGAGTGTTCGAGCATTATTCAATCGATTTGTTTAAAAAAAACTTCAACATCTACTACACAAACGATAAGCTGTAGCACCCGCAGCGACATCACTGTTCCTAGTATGAATTTCAATAACTGCATTTTAATAATTGTACATTCAAATAAAAATGTGTGTATTTTCAATGTTTCATAAATAAAGTGTGTGTAGATATGTTTCTAAAATTCTCTTTCATCAAATTGTTCTGCCGAATTACACTCGATGTTAATATTGATATCAGTTAACAGTGTTTCTCGTCTTGTTGCTAGACAACAGTTTCTCAAAACAACCCAAATTTATTTGATAAAATACAAACCTCTTCTGCAATTATAAGTGATAATTCAACTCATGTATAAAATCATCCATAAGAAACGTTAGTTTTGGCAGTTTGATATCGGATAAATAGGAACGTAACTGTTTGCAAGTGGATAAACTGTTATTTATCTTCACCACGGCAACAACTATTAATTGTCGAATGACTTTATTGAATCCAACGCTGTACCCAAGGACGCATTGCTATCAACAACGCCAAATGACAACAAATTTTCATACTTTTTGTTACAAAGTGTTGTTTTTAATTTCAAATGATCATTAACGGTAGATTTGGTAGTGCAACTACTTAAACAATAAATTCTGCAATAGACTCTCCAAAAAACACCAAAAAAATCAAATCATCAATTTGGAGGCAGTTTGAATTATTTTGTCGAGGGGTATGAACATTACCTTCAACGTCGCAGCCGGAAATCTCAAGCATATTGGCAGATTGGGCGTATCATATGAAGAAATCAGACGGAAATTACTATAAGGAGTACGTAGTTAAAAAAAATGTGGAATACTGTAGCCAAAATTGTGCAAGAAAATTATTATATGGATTATAAGATTGTGTTTGACCCATTCAAAGATGTAACATTTCAAGACACTAGAAACGCTAAAAATGCTAAACGCAAGCAAATGCAGAGCAATTTAGATAAAAGAAGACAAGATTCTATAGCATTAAGTAAAGTAGTTATAAAAATGGCAGAGCAGTGGGATGAAAATACTCCAATAGAACTTCAAAAAACACTTTTTTATTTCGCCGCTTTTGAATTAGCCTGGAGAGGTGGTGAAAGTGCGCAGTATAAAATTTATTATTTCAAAGCCGAAAAATGCAATAATGGAACATTGACAGGCAGAGTCGAGTACAACACGGTCTTTTCTGAAACAGCTCAAGGTGGAGATAAAAGGTGCAGTGAAAGTAAGTAGTTGACTACAAATAAAGAAAATCCGAACGTGTGTCCTGTAAAATTGTTGAAAATGCTTCTAGAAAAACGAAACAAACATATTTCTTCAGATAGATTGTTTCTAACACCAAATCCGTTTTGGAGAAATGAAAATGCCAAGGGATGGTACAAAAATGTGCCCATTGGTGTAAACGAAATTTCAAAGTGGACCAGAATTTCTGCAGAAAAAATTGGTCTAGATCGGAAAAATAATATTACCAATCACTCCCATAGGGCTAGTACTATTTCTACTCTTGGCAAAGCAGGAATCTCAGAATAACAAATTATCAAGCTGACCGGACATTCGAACGCCAATTCTCTGAAGCCATACCTTCAGTTAGACTCACAGCATCATTCCACTTTAGTGACAAATCTAAGAGAGAAAAATAATCAAATTCAGCAGTCTTCTTCGGGTAGGATTGTATACCAAAACTGTTCTTTCACTAATTGTACATTCAAAAAATATTTCCTGTTAATTTAATAAATTATGTTCTATTCACTTTTGTTTAATAATTCATTTATTTGATTCGTTGAATTATCTCACTAAATACCACTCGAGGTTTCGTTTTCATCATATAAACTTCAATTTTGTTCCACTCAAACTTGGTAGCTTGTAATATGACTCGACCAAATAACATTAGATAAAATCACTCCACATTCGGTATCGTGATTTTATCATGATATTTGCTCTCACCAAGTACCAAAGCAAACAAGTTTTCGTGCAAAATGAAAGTTAATCCGGTACAATAAAAACCTCTTGTGGTATTACCCTCGATAAAAACATTGTTTCACATATTCGATATTGTTATTATACCAAAGAATCGACGGATACCGATCATGAGCTATGAAAAACAGATCAGTTAGAACAAAAACTCAAAAAAAAACACCACCCTCCAGGAACATAATTCAATTTCTCTTGCCGACGTCTGCAGGAATTATAAAATTCCCATTTTCTTTTTATCGCATTTTTCATTCTTCTAAGAAGTAACATTCTTGATTTAACGTTTTTACACCTTTTCTTGTGTACATTAATCATAAAGATGAGGTAAAATATGCATATTCCTTCCCGACTTCGACTCAGAAAGCAAGCTTGAACTTTTAAATTATCTCCTACCTGAATCCTCCAGACAAATATTTTCATAAAGCTTTCAATGCCAATAGGGCATTGTTCAGAGTCGAGCATGACGCTTCATTTAGGAGCAGCTTGAATATTCTTTCAGAACGGAATAATAGTTTTCCGGAAAGAATTCATTACTGAATTAGATAAGGACTATGCCTCTGGAAACTTCAGAATCATCTTCGATGAAATCAAAAACCTAAAATAGATTCATGGATGATTGCCAACTCAGAGGTATGGTGAGGGAAGTTGTGTAACATTCAGAAGGGACAGGCACGGATGTGGTTTTCCTGCATCCTATGTTTTCCATTCGCCACAAAAGCAATCCGAAAAAATGGCGGATGCGCGTCGAAAGAAAATCACTTTAATAC
The DNA here is from genome assembly GCA_958502065.1 of Chrysolina americana. Classification (NCBI taxonomy): domain Eukaryota; kingdom Metazoa; phylum Arthropoda; class Insecta; order Coleoptera; family Chrysomelidae; genus Chrysolina; species Chrysolina americana. The sequence continues at coordinate 70,134,202 of OY293415.1, read as the reverse complement.
CATTCTTGGTAATTGAATGAATTGGGTTGACCTAAAGCTACAATTTTAGTACCAGTGGAACAGAGAGGGGAGAAATTTTGTCCGAAGTAAGTATCTGAACAAAACGAGTGGGCTGGAGTTGACTTAGTAATTCATAATGACCTGTCAGGATGGTCTGCCGTAATAGCGTTAGGGTTACAGAGCTTCCAGACACTGGATGTAGTGCTCCTGAGAACGAAATGCCTTTTCTGTCAGCATGTGAAGCTTATGTGGCCTCAAGCCACAGGTTAGGTTATAGACCGGCATATGCTGACACAAAATATTAGGTCATTATGGCGGTTCTTCAAGGGTCTAATTACGAAATGACAAAAAAAATCATGGTCGTAGCGCTGGTACCGGTGGCCCAATCGCGTGGGCGTTAATTGAACATGTCGGATAAATAACGAGTGTCGAACGATTTGTTCCACAAAAATGCTTGTATTCTCCGATGGTCGATAAAAAAAGGTGGTAGCGTAATGCCATGTTTCTCCAATGTGACTTACAGCCCGCCATACCGACACGAATACATTAATTAAAAAAAAAACAATTCAACTACTTGTACCATGCTAATTTTTGCGCAGATAATCATCGTCGAGTAGCCATTCACAGAAATCACCTTGCCATACATTTTCGACGGTTTCCAATGGCCGCCATACCACCGCAAGGAGGAAATTTTTTTTGCTAAACGATTTGTATCGGTATTGCATTTGGATTTTTGGAAAGTATTTGATAAAATGTGACCGTTATTATAAGAAAAAAGTGCTGCCATACTTGAATAACTTATTTATTCGACACGTTTTGAAAATACGACTGTAAAATATGTGAAATCATTCTTTATATCATGGAATCATTGTATTCTGTTCGTTTGGATGTAATTCTACCAAAAAAAAAATATTCCACGTTTGTAACCATGGGGAGGACGAGTGTCGGATTTAATCCAAGATGTTTAAAAAAACAAACTTTTGACGATTTGTACCAGTATGTTATTTGGAATTTTGGAAATTATATGATACAATATGACCATTATTTTATTTGCCACACTTCTAGTTGAGGGAAAAAGTGGCGCCATACTGGTACAAATCATTCGAATTACGAATACAATCTTAGAATTTTGAAAAAATATTGTACATATTCGCCACCTCCCACAGGTATAGCATGATCAGAGAACTGTTAAAAAGAAGTTTTAGGCTGATACAAATCGATTGAAAATTTATTCCCATGCGGTGGTATGGCGGCCATTGGGAATCGTCGGGAACGTATGTCAATGTGATTTCTGTGAATGACTACTCGACGATGATTACCTGCGCAAATATAAGCCTGTTACAAATAGTTGAATTGTTTTTATTAAATTAATGTATTCGTGTCGGTATGGCGGGCTGTAAGGCACACCGGAGAAGTATGGTATTACGCTACCGCCTACTTCTTTTTTATCGATTATCGGAAAATACAAACATTTTTGTGGAATAACTCGTACTGTCATTCCGTAATTAGACCTCCGAAGAACCGCCATACTGGTACAAATGACCTAATATTTTGTGTCACCATATCCCGGTCTATTAGTCAAAATGCAAAGATGCATCCTTGTGACACACTCATTCTATCCCTGTTTAACTATTGCGATGTGGTATAAGGCCCTTGCCTTGACCTGGTCACTGCCACTAGAATTCAAAAAACTATTTCACGACACTCCTCAGCCCTATATGAACGATCCTTCTCTTGTAATGCTGTAGCTGAATACAACTTCTATCCGATTGAACTGAAATTTCTTTCGTCATCAGCGTTCAAATTTGAAACAAAAGCTATCCTGCTGAGTAAACAATGGTCACACCTTGCCAAACAGTATGTCAAATATGTAATGTTATCTCATGAGAAACCTATCTTTTATAGATTTAAGTTAGTTTCAAGTTTATGTACAAATGTATTTTGGTTGAGTGAAAAAATACCGAAAGCTAAACTCCGCCAAAGAAAATAAAGACCATTTATTATTATTATTTCCCATTTTTGGGAATGCTAAATTTGTTCTTATTTGCTTTTGAGTTTCTGTTCATGTTGGTCTTGTTTTCGTTTCGCTCCTTTCATCCATCCATCTATAATTTATCTATCTATCTATCCATCTATCCATCTATCTAGCTATCTATCTATCATATATCTTTCTATATATTAATCATGCCCTAGTGTGTGGATTTAAATGGTGCTCAGTATTATTGAATTAAAAATTAGAAAAACAGTTCATTAGCTGCTGAATTGAATATTTTCAACAGTGAATTTTTGGTGTTTCACTTTCTTCAGTAGGAGAAATAAATTCAATCGGTCCATTGAAATGATGGTTTTTGTATCACTAACGCAAATACGAGTCCTGTAGAATCAACTTCCCTTGTTCCTTTATTTATCATTAAATAATATTGAGCCAGACAGTAACATCATCAATTTCAGGAATGAAGAAATCGAAGTACATATTTCACCAACCCTTTGAACAGTTGAATGATTTCCTCCGAATATCAAGTTACAAAACTCATTTCATATTCCACTTCTGCTCCCGCAACTCGCTACTTTTAATGTTTCGCATCAATAATTGCCTCGAAATTATGTTGAAACATTTCAGAGAAATTGGAATAGTTGATACGAAACACGAATTCCATCGGGAGCTCTAAATGAGCTCCAATAAATTTGTTAAATTGATGGAGTAACGAGTTTATCGAGTTTGCATACTTTTTCCAGTTTCTGTGAATGAATATTGAAAACTTGATTCGTTCTCTGATTGTGATACCGAGTTCTAGTAAATATGCAATCAGCACTTTGAATGAACTTGCAAATTTGTGGTAATATTTTTCAGCGTGAGATATAATTGCAATACTCCATGAAATGGTTTTCCTTTGGCATTCCGGAAATTGAGGTGTGCATTTCTGAGCAGTAGGCTGTTATTCGAAATGGTGATTGTACAGTGACCTATGGGTTTTCTGGTTGCGAAAGTATGGAGTGTTGCATGAAATTTCTCTCGCATAAAAACCTCTGCAAGTGGTCGGTAACTGCTCTGGTGTTTCAAAGCCTTATTTCACAAGTGAACCAACTAGGAATCCAAGCATAAAATTTGTATGCGGTGATATTATCGATGAAAATGAACAATTGAAGGAAGAGTACCAACACTTCTTTCTCCTTCAGAGTAGTCACTGATATAGAGAGAAGATGAAATCGAATTGAGACTGCTGAATATTGAATGGGGAAAATTATGGCAGATTTAGTAAGTTTTGGAGAAGTGGATGAATCTTTTCAATCTTCATCTTCTCCAAACAAATTATTCTCATTATCAACAGCTTTTCCATAACATATCAAATCATAGTTCTGCAACAATTCCTTTAACTGACATAAACCATATATTTAACTGGCGAGAAGCAGAAATAGTTGGGAAAAGTAATGCTGCATTCACCTTCCGAATTGTGATACTCATTCGTTGGAACAAAAATGAAGTAGCTCTTCTATCACTAGATGAATGTCATGTTTTCCCAATCACAGCAGCAACTTTTCCAGTATATGAAGTTTGAGAAAACACTGATAGAGAGATAGTTCATCATTGTTGAATTGAGTTTTGTGATGTTCACGTTTCAGGTGTGATTTCAAATGAAATTCCACATTAAAAAATAGTGGCTTATAGTGAATTAGAGATATTAGGTTAGGTTAGGTTTAAAATGAGCTGATCTGCTCGGCCCTTAACTGCGACCCGTAAAGGTCTGTTGTGGTTCATACCAATTCATATTTTACCGAATACACCCAGGTTCCTGACGGAGCCGTTAAGTTCATTCGGTATATGATCTTTCAGGTCCGAGGGAGAGAGTGAAATTCCGCCAAACATCGGAAACCTGATTCGGTCCACAGCGGTGCCGGCAAAAAGTATGTGATGTAAGACATCGCAGTTCATCCCAATCGGTCGAATTTTTTGAGGAATGTATGAATGTCTTGGAATGACCCAATTCTGGTAGGTTTTGCCATAAGTTAAATACGTTCCTTGCTGTCCAGCTAATCGACGTATATTTGACAAAACTTGCTGGAATGCAAATATTTTATTGATCTTTGTATGAGGTTGGTTCAGTATCCCTACACATGATTCTGTTCTAGGTACCTATACGACTGTATATACCTACACTACTTCCTGAGGGTTGCTTTCGAACCATCTGTGAATCAACAGTTACTTGCTCTCAGTAGTTCCTCTCCTTGGAGGTCCCTGTCATCTCTTCGGAATAAGAACAATATGAGGCAGGTTGAAATTTACCAGATTTTCCTGGAAAAGGGTATCATCGCAGTTTTGCTGGGGCTGACAAACGTATGTTTCCTCTGGCACCAACTGTGAACATCGTTCCCACGTTTTTTGAAGGATATTAGAGGCTACCCTTCCCGACGTAGTCCTTGCCAGAATGACAAGGTCGTCTGCATAAGCCTGAAGCTCCACCCTTTTCCTCTCGAGGACATTGAGCAGGTTGTCCATCAGGAGTGACCATGAAAGGAGGAAAGTACCCCACCTTGGGGGTGAAGTAGTCATATTAGTCTGACTCAAATCTTCAAAATACTGTCCATGTGCCTCCAAGAGTACTTAAACGCATCATGTATCTCCTCATCGATTCAATGAAATATCATCAAAATACTACACCATCAAATAATTGAAAGCTGTTTCGTAGTTTTTCACTCATCAAGGCGCTTTATGACATCTCTCGAAAATATAAGAAATAAACTCTGAATTAGTACCGTAAGGACAGTATGGATGGAAAGTAACTTGTGACATCTATAGTCATTAGTTGAAACCCATTCTAAAACGAGCAAACCCAAAGTTAGACGATTATCTAGTCACTGATATGGAAAATTCTTTCGTCAACTTCGAAGAGCTTCCAAATAAAATTCGTTTATGTAAGAAGCCATTTTTACATGTTTATTTACACAAATAAGTTTCTTATTTTTGAATTATTTAATTAGAGCGCCATTTAATTTTGACGTCTTATCCTTTTTTACACGCTTTTATTTAGCATCACCTATATGTATGTTTATAACCGACACATTTACACTCAATTTTGACTCACTTTAAACGGACAGAGTTAATTGAAACTTTGTACACTCATCAAGAACCGGTGACAATACCATCATTTGATGAATTTATTTCATTATCCTAATCAGGATCGCCTGAATTAAATAATTTGGCTGTCAAAATATACTCTATGTGAGAGCCTTCGCCAAAATTGAAAAAATTCGCGTCGTGGATGGATAATTAATGCGCCTGCTGCCTTCCTTGGATAGGGTCGCTATTTTTTTCAGGCTTTCTCTCCAGACAAACAAAATTTTTCATTGAATAATTGAGAACCAAAAAGTGAAAAATAAAGTATAATTTAAAAAACACACTCTTTTATAACACATTGAACTATAAGGTAAAAAATAATAGGCAGAAAATTATAATGAGTGAAAAATATTAGTAACGATGTGAAAAAAGCGTGGAGTGCTCGATATAATAATAATAATAATAATAACGTTTATTATTCCCAAGAAACAATAATATGTTTATAATACGAACCATTGTTAATAGATACATTTCATAGTAAAAAAGCAGTGATAGCAGAATATTTGTGAGGATAAATGAATAATGTATAAGAATATTTAGAGAACGAAATAATACTTTTATGTTAATAAATATTTCTTCAATTCACCTCTGAATACTGTTAAACCTTTCGTGAGTTTGAGAAACTTTAGTAAATTATTATATTGACTTATACCATTTTGATAATTAGATCTTTTGCCAATATCTGTTTTAACCTGATAAGTCATTAGCTTGTCTAGTTGAATGGCTATGATTGAATTGATTTACTGTTAATTTTAAATTCGAATGCTTCAGTTTATTTTTACAGAAAAAACCAAAAGAGATATTTTGTATTTTTATGAGGAGGTAACATCAAAAAGATTTTTGGGTTTATGAACATTTATAGTTGGTTCACGATAGTCTAAATAGAAAATACATTTTATTGCTTTGTTCTGGAGAATTTTAAGTGGTTCTAGAATACATGATTTGGCAGTTCCCCATACTGAAATTAAATATTGTAATTTTGAGAAAATCAATGAAAAATAAATGCATTTACTATACCTCAACGGATCTTGATTTCGGATTCTATAGAGAACCCTAAAAATTTTGTTTATGATGCATATTACAAGTAAATGTGATTTTTGGAGTTCTACCCCTTAGGATTCTCTTCGAGTAATTTTTTTCTATGATAGACTTTATACTCACAAACTATACTAATTGCTTCATTCTGATTCGATTGGTTTTCGCAAAATTGATCTATCTTTAACGGTTTTCCATTAGGAAAGTTCTTATGAGCTTGAGGGACATTTCCCTCTAAAAATTAAAAAAATATATAAAATTATTTCATTGAAACTTCGTAGACTGATCGAAGAGAACAAGATTCTTCCTTCAATGATGATGCATTATCTGAAGTTTCTGATTCTAAAAAAGATTTCGTAAGGTAAGCGCGGGTAAGTGTGAATTTGGGGCAAGTGTGAGTTTGCTCGCCATCTTCGCTAAACCGGGCGACAGCCCAATGCCATCTATTGACGAATAGCCTACACTCATAATGAATCCATAACCATCATATAAAATACAAAAGAGATCTTGTGAAATCCAAATAATTTCCCCAATTTTCTAACCTACAATTCATCAACCCGAATGAGTATAACGACTTTATTTCAAGCTTTGAGTGTATTGTTAAAACCTAAGGTAAGAATCAATTTTATACACTTTTCTTATGCCTAAACAATGAATCTGACTATAGATTGCCGTTTTTTCATGAAGTTGTTTTTTTACATTTTTCCATTGCATGTCACACTTACCCCGAAATTAAATGTTATTGGGGATAGTGTGACCTATCTGTCGGGGTAAGTGGGAACCTGGTTCATTTGGCCAATCTAAACAGTAATATTTTTTCAGCTATAGTACGAAATTATATACGGAAATCTCAGAGAGCCAAACAATATACCTGGCCAGATGTGGAAGACATTGATACACTTTCTGAGGATGAAATAACAACTGTGCTTCCATCATCACTCGTCAGAAGATGGGGATCAATGAAATTCTCATTCAATTTTTTAGATTTTTACCTGTACATTTTTCTTTTCAACAAATGTTCACTTTCACGATTATTTTTTTTGTTTTTCCAATGGGGCATTTCAAATTCAATATTAAAAAGTTCCTAACTATGTTTTGAAGAAAGATATCTCGAAACAAATAAATTGTGGTGAAAGTTTTTTTACTGTTTACTCACACCTGCCCCAAAGAGAAATTTACGTGCATTAATATCTTTAAATTTGGCCAGAATCACACTTGCCCCAAATTTTCGGGGAAGTGTGACCTATGGAGATGTATATCTGAATATATAAATAAAATTCATAAAATACGTTTTTCAACAGTTTTCTGTGGCGTATCACAAAGACTGACCTTCGAAGTAAATACCTGCAAAATTTCATTGTTATATTAGTTCAGGTTCATCAGATGGACTAAATTCAATGCGAACTAATGAAAATCACGGTCACACTTACCCGAGCTTAATATAATTATATTTTAGATCTAGACAAGAGCTTACATTCCAAAACAATTAATTCAAAGTGTGTTCCAATTCCGTCGATTCGACCCCGTATGCGAATTTAATATGTATTGGCTCATGAAAATGTGAGTGATGTAATATGGCACATGAAATGCAACTGACCAAATACCCGGACGATAATTGGATCTATTAATTACATATTAATTTATTGGATGTCACACAAACGCGAACCGCTGTTGATTCGATCATAGATGGGTTATTAGATTCTGGCCATATCATTACATAAACTACTGTTTAAGCAGGAAGGGTTATTTGATTGAAAGTTTCTGAGACTACTTCATTCATTGAGCCCACGAAGATTGTTAGGTTCTTGAAGGATGTAGACGATGTAGTAACTTGACTAGGTTTCAAACGTCCTTCGTCTTAATGGGTTTGAAAGGAAAGATATTTGACTTCTTTCACTTTTTCACAGATGATAAGAGATCTTCATAGATCTGTTAATATGGTGTAATTATGGCGGTATTGTGGTGCTTGTAATTCATGAGCGGTTTCCATACGTTTTCTTTCAGTCAGCCGAGCGTGGAAACCTAAGTAATCAATTGTCAGGTGCTTCAAGGTTCAACACGTTTTTGTTGATTTCATCCTAGAAATAATGTTGACATTAACAGTTGTAATTGTACGACATTTGGTTGTAAATGCTGCAATAACTTTGCCTTTTACTCCTCTTCTTCTTGCTTCCTCTTGTTGTCTCGTTCCTCTAGTTCTACTTTCTATTGAAGTCCTGTTCTCATTTTCTCCGGATTTCTTATTTCTCCTCATTTTTTTTAAGTTCAAGTATATCTACTCATCTCTTCGTAATCATTGGTTCCGGTATTCACCATCAACTGCCGTAAATTTCCTTCACTTCTCACCCAATGTTATATTTCTTGGCTAACTCTTAACATTTTGCAAAATATAAGAGATCTCGGTGATCTCAGTTCTCAGATGAAATCACTGATGGTATCCCACAAGGTACAGTATTGGGGCCCGTTTTATTCCTAGTTCACATAAATAGCATTGTTTGAAAATAAACTGTTGATAACCTCATTCCATATGCTGATGACACAGCGATTGTTTTTTTGGCAAAACATGGCCCAAGTACATCGAGCGACAGAAAATGGTTTGAAAAATATCCATATATGGTTACATTATAATCTGTTCAGAATGTGAATAAGACCAAATTTGTTTATTTCACACTCCAAAAAAACGTTAAACCAATCGAAAATATACCAAAATTACATAAATCCATTTAAAAAAAAAGCTATACTCAACAGAACAGCTCTATAAAGAAACCAAAGGGTTAACATTTATAACTGTCCTATATGGATGTATAATAATAAACATCTTTACTGCAGCAAAAATGCAAAAAAATACTAGATCTACAGAAAATATATATGTACTACTTCCCATTTACACACAACTTATACAAAACGAACAATTTTCTATGTCGGTCACAAATTTTGCAATTTAGTAGATCGTAGTTTGAGGGAAAGCACCTCATTTAACAATATTTTGAAAAAAATCATAAACCTCAACTACCTAATACTAAAATAGAAACTATTAAAAATAAAAATGTGAATAAATATGAATTTTTTATATAATATTTATGTACATACGATTGTAAGTATGTAAATGAGTATACAGGGTGTTCCAAATTAAGTCGGTACCATTGCCAACTTCGTTATTATTGATGCTACGAATTCGGTTAAATGGGCAAACAAGTAGCATTTTTAATGGCCTTATCGATGACGAAAACAAACAAAAAACTGACAGTCGCGTTTTCAGAATATTTCATAAAATGATATTTATTTCAATGGAACACCTTAATTTTTTCATTCATTTCGATTCGCAATAACATTCTCAACAACAAATCTCATATGACTTTTTTTCGTAAAGGTGAAAATAAGAGAGTTTTATCAATAGGAAACATTTATAACAAACGGATTTGATAAAGCGATATAAAATATCGAGTGAATGTTCAAAACACCGCCTTCTTGTTAAACACATATTTGGGCCCTTCTATTGACACTACGTGTGACATTCAACACAGTTCGGCCATCAATTCTATTAATTATAGTTTCAATATAATTTTTCAGTTCATTATTTTGTTTCATTTTGTACACCTCATTTTTCAGAAATCCGCAAAAATAATCATCTTGAGGTGTCATGTCAGGTGAACGAGGGGGCCTTTTGTAGCAATCCACCTGTTTCCATAACAGCCTCGCAGCATTCATTTTACGCCACTGACATTATTTGCTGGTGCTCCATTCTGCTGAAAATAGAGCGTCTGACGAGCCTCCAGATCAAGATCATCGAAAATCTCTTCCAACACTCTTGTTAATAAATTAATATAACGGGGTCCGTGCAAAGAACCATGATAGAAAAATGGACCGATAATTCTGCCTCTGCATAGACCAAATCAAACATTAATACTAAATCGTCTTTGCGGATTGTGGGGATGGACTAGAAATGGATTATGTCTACTCCATTTTTCTATTATACATCCCACGATTTGAAAAATTTGCCTCATCGCTCCATATAATATTTCTATAGAAGTTTGGATCTTGTATACATTTATTGAAAAACCACCGACTAAAACCCCAATCGTCTCTCAGGATCACCAGGTACTAACTAGTGTTTGCACTGGTTTTAACTCATAAGGAGATATCTTATGTTTCTTCAGAATTCGTTGGATACAAGAACAGCTATTTCTCTAGATAAATATTTGATGGAATTATTTGGATATACCTCAAAGTAGGATAAAACGTCAATTTCTGTATCTTCAGATATTACAAAACGTTATTTAGTTCACCTCTTCTCAAAAACTTTTGCATTGTTCCTGAATCGACGATGAAGCACAACAAAAAAACGCTCATTAGGTTATTCACGATCGGGGAACGAATTGATGTACTGTTGGAGTACTCTTACGCTATTTTTCTGGCAAACCAAGTAGGATTATAACATATCACATTTTCATTGGTGGGAAAACGGCATTTCGAAAAATATTCGAACAGTAGTTGACAGTTTCAATAATGTATGACATACTTGATAATATTTGACAAATAGAATTTCAACAAAGTTTCAAGGCAACTTGATTGCTCATAATGATTATGTTTTATCGAATTAAACACATTTTTTCCAACCACATTCATATGACCCTCCAGTATTTTCAGTTCTGTACAAAAACGGCTTCAAAGTTATCATTACAGCAGACACACAAAATAAATGCGGCTAGCGCTATGGCTTTTAGATGGAAATGATCGTTTTGTACATTCACATCCCAGCGCAATTTTTCTTTTTTCTGTCTTATTTTGCTATTAGTAACAAAATATTGATTCATATAAGTACCAAAATTGGGTGTTTGGACAATCATGAGGTTTTATTCGCCAAAACAAAGAAATTTTTTGTACTAGTGAAAAAAAGAAAATGGATAAAATATAAAACTGTATTTTTATACATTCCTACTAGAATTTGAATCGATAACGATATATATTCCCATTGAAACCGTTATTTACTTGTGAACCAGTCAAACCCAATACCGAATTGAAATACAGAGGGCCGCACAAAAACAAGCACCTCAAGTGCTTTGCTAAAATCTTGGGATTATAAAAATAATCATCATAAATATGGATCATGCATGAGTATTTTGAAAAATCAAGAAATAAAAAAATCCGTTAGGTGTCGAATATCACTAGGTTTGATCGAACAATATTTCTTTACATTAAAAATAAACTCCAGAGAATGGAAAATGAGGAGGAATTTCGACTAGAGATATTAAAAAACGCACAAACAAACTTAGTAATAAGGAGTTTTTCCAGATGATTCTGTGGATTCTTAGAAATTTTTTAAATATTAGGCGACATTTCCAAATGACCACCAGGTCCATAAACATAACCATTCTCAGAACTCGAAGGTGTTGAATAGATTCCTTGAAAGTATATTCCCTAAACTAGGATATTACAATAAGACCTTCAAAAATGATTCGAACGAGAGATGTTTACCCCGACTCCAAACTTTGAGCTCGTCGTAAATCACTCGTTTTACTCCACCCATTGATTTCAGTATCCGCACATGCTATGGTAAGTCGATGTCATAACATTAATCATCATTTAAATAGTGGGTCAACGTGAAAGACCCACTCCATCATAATTTATATAGAATCGAACTCCCCTTACAAAGTCGCAGTGAACTTGATATATGGATTCGAGTGCCATCTACATAATAAGTCGATAGTTGATCCGAACTGATGATGTACTCCGTCTCTTACAACTGGTATCAATTTATAGGGTGTTCCGTTTCAAAGCAATCACTTTGAGTAATTACTAGGAAATTATCTTGGAGGTGGAAACGGGTCGACTTTGATTATGAGAAGAACGTCTTTTGATACGCGATCAGAAGCTGACTCGTCTTGGATAAGTATGCGAAGTATCTTGTAATTGGATATGGCGTTAATCAATAGAGGATTGAGAAATTGCAACAACACCGTTACCTAAGCGAAGAGACCGGACATGAAACTTGAGCACTACCAAAGATAAGACAGAAGAGAAAGAAAAAAATGACATTTATGAAATTGGCTGTGATGTATGTGGGCACAACTAGAAGGGCAAAAATAATTGTGCTCCTGAGGCCCTGACGGCTCAACTATTAGGGAAATTAAACAAATGTATTCATATGTCACTAAACTCCTTGCATATTTTTATAAATAACTGTTTCAAAACTGGAAAAATTCTCCATCATAGGATAATATCCTTAGTACTTAACACTTATATTCTAGGCAGGCGATCACAGTCAGCTGGAGAATTATCGCCCAATATAAGTTATGAATAATTTTGCCAAGATTTTCGATCAGGCATTTTGGCAAGGCTTATGAATTTCTCCAACAAATATCATGTTATAACAAACTCAATATGGCCTCTTGAACAATTCTAGTACGGAAAACACTATTCTAGACTTTATTATGAACACAACAGAATCATTGGATAAATCATCTAAATGCTTTGGTGTCTTTCTTGATTTCTGAGGCATTTCATACTGTGTGTCATGTAACCCCAGTAAACAAACTATATAAATGTGGCATAAAAGGTATGGCAGTGAATTCGCATTAAGAAACTATTTATCACTTAGGAAGCAAAGTGTGAATATCGTGGGAAAATAATACTGTTGGGGCACCACAGGAAACAGTTTAAGGACCAATGTAGGGATGTAGGCTTTCACGACTGGCGTCAATGTTTTGGTTGATTTCCGGGTTTTGCCGTGGTCTTCTTTGGTTTAAATCTCCAACCGTTTCGACTGCAACTGCGGCAATCATCTTCAGTGGCGTGGTCGAAGTACTCTTCTAGTATTCTTCTTAACGTATCAACTAAAACTTCTAGACGTATCAACTAAAACTTCTAGACGTATCAACTGAAACTTCAGTCTAGAAGAGAACTAGAAGAGTACTTCGACCACGCCACTGAAGATGTCTGCCGCAGTTGCAGTCGAAACGTTTGGAGATTCAAACCAAAGAAGACCACGGAAAAACCCGGAAACATACCAAAACAGTATTAGGACCATTACTCTTCCTTGTGTTTATCATTGGCATATCTCAAATTAATGCTTTTTGAGGGACATTTAGGCAGCCAGCATACTGAGCAACCATGACCGAACAACTCACACTGAATGATCGTCCTCGACCACTTTTCAAGGACCATGTTTGGAATTTCAATCTCCTGAAATTTATTAGTGTGAGCTTGAAAGTTTTTATTGATCCTTTTCAATTTTTGGTCGTTGCTGGACGGTCGCGGGCGGTCGGTCCTAGTCGGTCAGTGTGTTTTCTAGCTCAATATGATACGCCGATAACACAGCCATACTTTTCAAAGGTGACTGCTGGAAAAATATTTTTAGGACAGCAGAATTTTTTGTCCCAGACCAAAACAACTTGTTACCGCCATCTCTAAGGAACATACAACGTAAGAGCTTCGTTTTCCCTAGCTGCTATCTGATCTTCTTAGTGACATTTGGCCTTGCTACCTGCCTCTTGATACAAGCTCAGTGACAGATGATAGATTACAGTTATGGGATGACATGTGGCAAGTGACAGACGACACGTGATTTATGACAGGTGATAATAAGTGTCACGTGACATGGTGACGGTGTAATTGGGCAACAATGAGAGTGGAACTGGTTTCAAAACATGATGACAGGGGACGATGTGGGTAGTCGAGCCTCGGGTGGGATTGAGAGTCATTGATGAGTTGAATATTAGCTGATAACCAGAAGTAATCCGCTGTTATACTATGTATTTACCTTAGATATTCGATAGCTACTACCATCTGGAGCTACAACATCTAGTAGTGACAATATGAATAAAAATAGCCTTCCCGGTGACTATTTCATTCGTGGAATAATCTCAACAAATACAACTCGTTTTTTCTAAACAAATTATGCTGCTATAGGAAACAACTCTCACGCCACGCAATTTTTTTTCTAAAAATCCAAGAAATTGTATTACATACGAAAATATATCCTATCATGCAAAGTATGTTTGAAAGTTTGAACTATTACACTGTGAAGCTTATACCAGAACAAACATAACCTTTCTTTTTCAAGCGAACCATATATTTCAAAACCACCAATTATTCTACCTGCTTCACAAGTATCAAGCAGGGTTCGAATTTAAAATTAACTGTCTACAGCCATCAGATGATACAATAATAGATGTTATCATCAAATTGAAATACTATTTTGTTCATTTCCAGTTACCGTATTGAATGAAGAATGTTTTGTTCAAATTACTCAAATTGATAATGTTAATTCGATATCGGTGGAAAAAGGGTTCGACATTATGCAAATAGAGGAAAATTAATAATAGAATCATTTATTTCATTCATTCCATTGTAAATCATTGTATTGGATCAATGTTATTAATTATTCGGAAAATAATGAATCAAATTGCTTTATGTGTTCGAAAGGTTTTATATTGAATAGAATTGTTCAGCATACCAATTACTCTCAGCGTGAACGAAACGAAACTAAAGAATATGCTTCTGTGAAAGTTGGCGCAAAACAAAAATCAATGTACAGAGACAAACATAGTTTTTCCATATATTCTGGTTCTCATGAAAAGGAAAATGCAGTAATGTTCAGTAAATATCGCGAGAGCAGAGGAAAAACAGGAGAGTGTCTAGGTACGAATTGGTTTTTGAGTGAATATTGAAACACTGATCCTTTTTAAATACTTTGACACACTGTATCCCAAAAACGAAGCAAGTTAGGACACACGATTGCGGGGAAAAATTCTTATTTTCTCCTGAAAAGTCAATCCTAAACGTTTGGGGTTTTAGTGGGGATGTCAGGATCTAGAACAATGTCCAAGGACATTTTTCTACCAGAAAGGACCTCACAAACTTCTTATGCAAAAAGTCCTTCTGTCAAATTGTCCACAATTTCAATACGTCATTGAACTCATCCTTCTGAACCGTGGGCACACAGAAATTATATGTATAGATAACGAGATACAGGGTGTAATGAAATGTCACTTTCAGGCCGTTATTAACTGAACCTCATCGTGGAAATATCACAAAATTATTAGTGGGTGTTTCATCTACAACACAGTATCACACTTGGCCAGTGCAACAATATTTTTTTTAAGCATTTTTTGAAAAATATACAGAGGAAATAATATCAGAATGTTATGGGTCGGATGGTATGAAAATTGATGTTTCTGTCTTGGATATATTTGATAAGAACGAACGGCTGAACTCATAAATTACGAAAATACATACGAAAAAAAAAAAGCCATTGCATTTCTTCTTGCTGTGTATTTTTTCAAAATACGGGGTTAATCATGTACTTAATGGAATGTCGTTGTAGACATATGCATTATATACAGAGGGGATTGAAAGTATGTGTCTCCGTTATATTCACTTCAGATTATGTGACTATCAAATCAAACTACCGATCATATTTGCCATAGAACAACTTGACAAAACGTGACTTTTGAGTAGTATACAGTGTGACTCAAGAATAAACGAAATCAACATTAAAACGGATCAGGTGATTTTTTTCTTTTTTTTTTCTTTTATTAAGTGGAATATATGATATGAACTTGTGTATCAAATACAGACTTTTTCTATTTCGGGTTTTTCTTTAATGGATGAAGATGTTGAAAGATCGAATAATTATTGTTTTGAAGCATATTTAAAATTGATCCCCGACAAAATAGCCCCCACATTTCTTCTTGCTGGGTATTTTTTCAAAATACGGGGTTAGTCAGTACTAAATGAAATAACGTTGTAGGCATATGAAGTTTACACCATAGCCGCCATCAGTATAAAAATATTGACTGATGCGAACAGTAATACACCTGAATTATTCGAAATTGCTTTCTTTGACCTAACACCTCTATATAATCGGACTGGAAAGATTTCAGCTGAAGTTTATTGATATATGAAACATAAATTGAGTGCTAATGATAATGGATTTTTTAGGTTAAATAAAAACTAGACATTTGATATAACCCCTGTAAAATGAAAAGAAATCAGGAAAATTAACCTATCAGTAGTCTTTATACAGATTATTTCTGTAATTGTTGTTAATATTAGTATACTCTAGACACCTTTTGCAACTTCAACATTCTGTATCTTGTAAACTATACTAAAAATGTTGAACAATTTGACCGAAATACTTTGTATTCAATACTTTATTGACTCTTCATCAGATGCTTCTAATTAGCGCTCACCTAGCCCATCAATCAAGATCAATATCCACCCATCTCCATTCGATACTGCAACACGTCGCATATACTTGAGGTCAGGCTTTCCATAACATGTACGTGCACGAAGGAACAGAGTTTCTGACGTTTCTAAACAAATTTCTTGCCTCTCTACTAGCAGGATCATATTACTCTGATACCTGCCAGAAATTATACGCGATACAAGATCCCTGTTTATGCAGCAAAGCCAAGGGCTAAATACCATTATCCATTTACATATTAAATATCTCCTGCGGGATACAGGATGTGTAACGGGAACATGGGTTATCTATAATTGAATTTGTTAATATGTGTGAGATACAGCTACAGTTAGATTTATCATATGCGGGATTCATTAGCCATCCTCAGCTACGTTAAAACGCGTGGAATCATTTCATTGAACGAAAGTTGTAACTTTGTAGATGTTGAACATAAAAGGCGAGACATTTACCGGAGAATAACAAAACAGGAATCGAATACGTCAGGCCGGAACAAAATACGCTATGGGTGCAAAAAACGGTTTGAATATTCCTTTACTAGATGAATATTGCTACCATCTGCAAATATCCTACGTGAAGGAGTCTGTAAGAACTCAGTTTTATTGAAAACGTAGAAGAATTCGTATAGGAGAAAATTTCAAAAATGTCATAACCGTCTCTGAAATATCTCTCTACCTTCAGGAACAAGATGGCATCACTTCTGAACATATGAAACTCATCATAGAACACATCATAAATCATTAATAAAAAACTGGAAAATGTGATATTTCCGGATATATCAAAAATATTCTTGCAAAAATAGTGAAATTTTAGAAGTCTATAATTTCATATCCGGTAAACAATTTGGGTGTAGATCTCAACATCAACTGAATATGCATTAATATTTCTCAATAATCAAATATATAAATTTTTGGACGAATGTAAATGTTATATTGGTGTATAGTTAAACCTAGCCAAAGCCATTAAGCCGATTATTAAATTCTTATTAACAGTTTAGTATAAGAAGAGTAGAACTGAAACCATTTCAATCACACCTCACTAGAAGGCAACAATTCGTTGAAATAGATGCGGTACGGGGTGGTTCAGGAAGTAATAACTGGTGTACCCCAGGGAACTGTGCTTGGGCTAGTACTGAATTTTTATTTGCATGAATGGTTTACTCAGTCTCAACTCAAATGGTTCTGTTTCGTCATTTGCCAAAGACACAGTGATTATATGGTCCTCTACTTCTTGAGACGAAATAAAATAACAAATTGAAGAAGGTCTGAAAAATAAAAAAACTGGTTTGGTTCCACGAAATAAAAGCAACTCTAACCATTTCTAACAATACTTGATGATGATCAAATAGGGAAAACGGGTGACTTGGTAACATATCTTGGATTACCATCTGAAATAGGATGAACATGTAAATGACATTGTGAAAAAACTCGATCAATTCGATTTACCTTGAAGCAATTGGAATATATCATCAACACTAACAAAGTAAAAACAATTTACCATTCTCTCATAGATTCACATAAGTATGGCATAACAGCATGGGAGAAATCTTGGAGTTATTCAAAAATATATTCTTAAAATTATTGTTACGAACCTGGTAGTAGATAGAAAAATCATGAATCATCCTGTTTGCCTTCTAGAAACCCATTAGAATGTACTAGAATCATTAAAGTTTATTCGAGAACTTTGTATGGAATGTTCTGTTGAAAGTTCTATAGCTTCTAGAATAATGTTATCCTATAAATACGATCAGATTTGGCAAGTTTGCGAAGTTTTTGAGTTTTGTTTACTTTTTAACATTTGACTGTTGTAACGTTACCAAGTGAAGTTAGAAGTATTTATTCGAACTGCAAAGTGTCAAACAGTATTGTCAGTTGTATTATTTGTTCTGTGACAATAAAGGCAAGTTTATAAGTAAGTGTACCACTTATTGAACCTGAAAAACGCAACATTATGTGTTATAGAAAAAGACCATACTACACCTTTACAAAAGGTCTTGCCTCCAACAAAAAAATAGAAAATACTTAGGTGCTATGAAAAATTGTACAATCTGATGAATATAAATATTTGGACATAATTCTGTGATAATTATGATACAAAATATATAAAGATGATAGATGCCACAATATAATTGGTATTTTAACTCGTTGTCGTCTTTTCAATGAAATATATTCGTACTTTCCCTAAATCAAAAAAGCAGAACTCAGAAGAATTGAGCAATAATGAGAATTTGTAAATAGTACAAAAAAACGGTACTTGAAAGAAATCTCACATGTTGGGAACATTACTGAAGAGAAGACAACATAAAAAATGATTCATATAAAATAAGTAGAATATCAAAGAACATAGTGTCTTGGGTTCTGAGAACTCCTTTAGTTATCGATATTTTTATATATTCATTCGTCTTTCCCAAACAGCAATAAACACCTCATTACATGGTCAACTAAAATTACAAAACGTACAAAATTATAAGAAGAGGTTATGACTATCTTAAACGCAGCAAAAACATCATAATCGTTTTAAAAGCAGTAGGGGTTTGAACCTGGAAGATATCATATGATACCTGAGTTTCTTATACATAAATCAGTCCAAATAATTTTTTTTTTCGATTTTGTGGAAGAATTTCTGAACTGTCGACTCTAGTATCCATGATTTCTTATTTATGACTGCCCTCCTCAGGGCACCGGATCTAACAATATTGAAATCAGTCCAGACACTATATTTTCTGAAGTACAAATATCTGAGAAACTCTCTCTTTTCCTTTCAAAGTAGATATATAATCAGAAAACCATATTAGGGAAGCAAATTCTAGTTTCTGTCTTATAAAAGTAAAACCTTTATTTTCATTTTCATTCTTCATGATGATTTTCGTCGTAGTAAAATGCTGTATCGTTATACCTCTCATCGGAAAATGATGTCCGTGTATATTCAATATTGCTCATCTCTGAAGGATTGAGAAAAATGTATCATCGAATTCCTAATGGAACTGATTAGTAGATTTTTAATTGGTCCATGGAAACGGACTTTTTTCGTTCCAGAATGTGGTGGTTTGTCCTTTGAAAGATAATACAGGAATTGTGACAGGAATATTTTGCGGTGCCATTCGCAAGTTATTTCGAACATCTTCCCTAGCTCACACAAGTTTTTCACAAACTTCTGAGAGCTGCTCGTGAGGATGCCGGAAAAAAAACTAAAACAGCATAACGAACATTCAGCTGGGAAATCTATAAAATGTAAGAATGGTTATTATATTCAGGCATTATGTTGGTGTTACATTGATTATGCAACACCTAGTACAGTTATTTCAGTAAAAACCCCTTATTCTCTCCTTAATTTAGGCAGATATCTGACAGAAAACAACTACCTCCCTGGCTAATACCTCGACGGACGTTGAATTAAATCTGACAGATATCTGTGTAGCGTTACATGCATTTTTGTGATTGCACATCGACATATCGAAACTGGACTCAAAGGAGGATTCAAAATGAACATTTTCTATTGAGGCGCATCCGCCATTTACTACGAAGAGTACCAGAAACACGTATAATCTGGTCATATGAAAATAGTGAATCAGGCCAAATTTCAAATTAAAAAGGAAAAAATGGTTACATTGGCGGCTGTTATAACAAATATGGAATTTTTTGAATTCAAATTGATTTATTCAAGGAGTAGGTCAACTCCCCCATTCAACATTTCTATTTTTTTTTCTTTATATAGTTCGGAAATTTGGAATTTCATTATTTCTAATTGTAATTTTGGCATGCGTAATTTTTTATGAGAAATATAACTTTCTGAAAAACGGGCAATGGAACTGTTACTCATGTTGTGCAAACTATTCGACATTCTCTCAAAGAATTTGTTGCGGCCTTGGTAGTCATAGAACATTGAAATGGAAGGCAGAGATGTACTCGTTAACTTCTCGTTAACTTCACAAACACGCCATCATTTATTTTTTGGAATATTATCAGGATACCATCCATCCAGAATAGTTATAAATTTCTCACCCTCTCAGTGGAGACACGGCAGGTTAGATTTCCGGGATACAACCCTGTGCTTGTTGCATTGTAGGGTCGCAACAATAGAAAGACCTGCGTCTTTTGATAAACTCACAATGATGGGCTTCTAATGCCTACTTTGACACCTTCTGCGGCTTGCCTCTGCATGCGTTCGCCATTTCATTTTCCATTTAATGATTCCCGCTCGTTCTCTACTCCGAATAATGGATTCATGCTGCGATTCGTTCCGTAACCAGAATACAGTGATGGATTCTGGAAATGCGGAAACCACAGTTTCGCAGGTTGAGAGCGGAATTTCAATTGATTGATATACTTTCTCTATTTTCTCTAGGTTCAATTTAACAATCTTGTGCCCAAATTCAACAATAATGTATTATTTTGAAGCTCGATATTGTTTCAGGACCTCAACAGCAGTTTCAAATACTTAAAATCTTAAATTTTTAGCAATTTGACCACTTAAAATTTCATCCGATCCGTACTTTTTCAGAATGTGTTGTGTAAACCGAGGTATCGTCAGATCGTACTCGTCCTAATTGTGCGCCGTCATACACAGCAGTAGAAAACCCGTAAAATATCCCCTATGCATTGCGACATGCCTGTCTATTGATTTTAATAATAATAATAACAATAATAATATTCATCATTGGCCATAAGACAGTAACAATTGTATAGGATTCGTCAGATCTGTATATCATAGAAACATACTGTAATTATAAAACATATACGAAGAAAAAATTAACCATATGTCAAAAAAGAAATCACCAAACTGTGCTGGTACACATTTATATAACTTACTGCCGAGAGACTTGAAAACTCTGCCTATCAAAAAATTCAAATTAAAATTAAAAAATATTCGTCAAAAATATTTTCTACAAAATTACAGAAATTGAGGAATTTTAAAGAAAATCGTGATACCTCTATGGTTTCTGATTATCCTAATCTGTTTGCAAAAGATTGTTTTAATGTGTTAACAAAAATTGTATTGTATTTTATTGACGAACCCCACGTTTGTAAAAATGGCAGGTGAGGTAATGAATATATCTATCTCTATATATCTATCAATTAAATAAAAACAAAACAATATAATAATAATAGGTATATAAAACAATAGTTGATGCAATAAAATGTAATTTTACGAATATTAAAACTGAGAGTTATTTAAAAATCAAACAATTCGTCCAAATAAAAACAATATTCTAATTGAAAAATTTTCTTTTGAGCAGATTATTGTATTATTCCCGACCTATATAGTTAGAAGCATTAGAACTTATTTTCAAACAGTAAAATGGAATATGAAATTCACTAACCCGCCATGTATTATATCGATGTATATTTTTCACCTGAATGGATAATTTTTTAGCTCTGTATAATGAATACATGAATTTCTAATATAAATAATAACTGGAGTGGTAAAATATTATATTTTCTTGAAGTAATTTCTACATGATTACCGATGAGAAGTTTATGCTACAGAACGCAGAATTTTTTTCTGTGCAATGAAAACTTAAAAGGCATTGATTGAATTTTTCCATAGAAGTAAATCACAGCCGAGAGTCAACCTGAGCAAAATAAACCATGATAAGTTGATGAACTTCTAATATCGAACGACGAATAATGAAAAGAAATTTCAGCGTATACATTTTGGTGAGTAACTGACTGCAATGGGATTTCCAGTCCAGCTTTTTATCAATAAAAATTACTGAAAAGCGAATAGGTTCAAATTAAATATCAATATTGAAGTTGTCTTCATTAATAGAGAAGTCTTGAACTGTCACCAAAGTTACAAATATGACCAAGATTATTTTATCAGTTTAATCAAGGTTATCGAAATAGTTTAAAATAATTTTAAACAATGAAACGCTTCTAGCAGCCAAGTTTTCAGAATTTTCATATTAAATCATAACAGATATACATATAATTAGCATATGCAATATATGCCGGATGTTTCATACGAGCACTTATATTATTGTTGTAAAATATAAATGAAATAGGTCCCAATATGGATCATTGAAGGACACCATGTAATGATAACGAAGTCATAATTGATGGTGTTTACTGAACTACAGTCTCTATTAGTTAATGTGACATATTGTTTGCGATAACCAAGAAAAGGTGATATCCAATTCAGTGCCACACCACGCAATCCTAATGTTGTAAAATTGATAATGAGACCCTGCTGAGATCACCATAATACCAAGGGGACACTCGACTGTCTCAACGTGTTTTATAATTTGATTGTGGAATGAAGTATTAATTGCAGTAGTTGTGGATTTATTATAGCAAAATCCATGTTGATTTTCTGTAATCATATAAAATTGATTTATAATTGAAATGAGTCGAGCAAGTAATGCATAGTCAAAAATTTTGTAAAAAGTAAAAGGAATTGTAGCTGGGCTACAGTTTCCTATTGTTTTTTTTGAAAATAAGCAATTTTTCCCTCCTTTGAATAAGAAGAAAAACTGCGACATTCAAAAGACATTTTTAAAGGAACTATAATATTTTGGAGAATTTTTCTTTCAAGAAATTTGGAAGATTATCAACACCCCAATATTTTTTATTTTTGATATCAGTGAACATGAGCTGTAATTACTTACGAGAACAAAAAGATGTTAAATATATGGTCTTTTGCTCAATAGAGTATTGACCACTCCACAAATTTTATTGAGTTTTATATTATTTACAAATTCAGCTAGAGTATTTAGAAAAAATATTAAATTCTCTCACAATTCCTTGTGGGTCTTTTAAAAATATACCGTCTTTCTTAATGTTGAGATTTTCGTTTTGTTTAACTTTATTGGTAGATTCTGACAGCACATTCCAAAAAACTTTTATTGTGGAATTAAATATACAATTCTTATAGTGAATTTTATTCTTCATAGTTATTTGAGTTAAATGAGCTCTTTTACTGATTTTATGAATTTCCTCATGATATAATAGGTAATCTGATTAGTATGTAGCAGGCTTCCAATGAAAATTTTCAAGAAAAAAATTGTAAATAAATATGATTATATGATGCAATTAGGGTGGTGGTGCGAAAACTCGCAATAATTAAATTTAAAAATTCCGTAAAAATTCTGAAAAGCATCGGACTGTCGAAAAATTTAGACCCCCTACTCATCTGAAGGCTGAATCTAGAAAGCGGTAGAATTAGAAAAAATTGCAAGACCTTGCCAGAGTAAAATCGGAAAAATATGTAAAAATAGTAAATAACATCGGACCATCAAATAATCTTGCCTCCTTGAAGTCTGAATAGAGAACGTGTAGGAAATCAAACACATTTCCAACTGTTTCAGAAGTGGAAAATTATGACGAAGAAGTTATCGGTTGGTTAGATCAAATATTCCCATAAAAAAAAACGGAATAATCCGTAAAAATTGTAAAAATATCGTACCGTCGCATAATTAATTTCCCCCTGATGGCTAGATGGAGACCATACATATTTGTTCTGGTCCAAAATATCCTGAAGTTATGCGAAAATAAAACAACAATGAGGCATTTCAATTTACTGTCGCGTAATCAAATCTTTCTTGATTTCACATCAATTTCACTAATTGAAATATTGTGTTAATTTCACACAAAGGACAGTATAGAGGATTCAACAATACTCCTGACATAATGAACCATTTATTGAATGTACAGATGTGAAAGAGTTTTGACCAACTCGAATGACTGATTTCTGAGAAATTTGATAAACAAAATTCTACATGAACTGATTCACAAACTGAAGATATGTCGACTACATACAGCTTTTCTCACAATGTGAAAGTAATATCAGTCCTCCTCGATCTCTGCCAAGCCGTGTCCCAGAGGATCAGATTCCGACTTATCCTTAAGGAAATAATTCAAGGACTTTCAATGGGCTTTCAAGGGGTTGAGAGTTTATAGCAGAGTCTCGTTGACGCTTTAATCTAGGTCTCGGGATAGGTAATCAGGCTGCATTTATATAATTGAAATGACATATTCATTAACCCTTCTCTAACGGAGAGGCGAAAAACTTTTCGTCACTCTGTCTAATTAGCAATGAGATCAGATTGAATTTGTGAATGCTGAATGGGATTAATCCAATTACCGGAGTCATGACGATCAATCTGGACACACTAGGATCGATTATCATAATTTTCGAACCAGGATAATTATTTAGAAAATGATCATAAAGCTCAGAGTTGCCATGGGAGATCGTTTAGTAATGAAAAGTTCTTGAACCCTTTATAGATTGTGCCAAACACTTTTCAGGAAAAAACTACTTTTTCTTTGAAAATGAGTATACAGGAGTATCTGTAACGAAGACTATATACTATGTGAATAATACGTTTCGGAGCTATAATTATGATTATTCCTTTATTGCTGCTTCAAAGACTATTAGCAAAAGGTCTCCAGGAAGTAATTATAAAAATATTCACTTGCGCGTAGCCTATCACTATCAAAACCAAAAGAAATTCTTAATTACCCACCTAAGAGATAATAACGAGGAAGCTAAGTATGAAATATTGAGAGGTTGACTTTTATAGCTCGAACAAATAAGAATTATACGGTATCCTCTCTAGTGGCTATAAAGCTTTTGATAAAGTCTGAAACTAGTTCCATGTAAGGCTTGGAATATTCCAAAATATGAGATTCATTTTGTCTCTTGAGTATTGGAAGAGTGGCAATAATTTTAGTTTTATGTGGCATATTTTCACAGTCACAATCTCCAACATAAATAACTGTATATGGAAGCTAGTGTGAAACAATTCAATACTGTAACAATAATACATTAATATTCAGTCGCTAATACTGATGAAATACTCTGCGTAGTCGAACTTGCATTCTATACAACCAACTACTTGCTTTCAACTTTGCTTCAACTCCCGTTTGTTCAACACAACCTTTTTCCTTTCAACTTACTCGTTTCCATACCATTCCAATCTTCTAGAAAGCATATAACGACGAGAATGCCTGAAAACGTCTAGATTCCTAGTCGTCATTGTGTATTGAAGAGTCTCTTGCCAACCCTTGTTTCGAAATGCCTCGACTGTGATGATTATAAACCCAAACCTGGTCGTCGTCTTTGAATCCCCCTGCTTTTTCTTCTTGAATATTCTTCGAAATTTAATCTATCTCGTTCCTGAGCGAAATCACCGATGTCTGTAATGTCTCCAATGTTAATTTTTATTTTAAAGTATAATGATAAGTTGTGGAATTCAACACTAAATTGAACATGACTCTTGTACATGTGGTGTTTTCCTCTATCTCAGTAAGGAGTTTGAATGTAGTGATCACTCCATTTTACTTTGGAAGTTTTTCAATTGGGGAATGAGAAGAAATTCCTTGTACCTCTCAAAATGTCATTCAAGTAACAGGGTACAAAATTTGTTTAGTAGGCAACAATAACTAAGTCCTTTCAGGTTTCACTGAAATCGAAAAAGGTGTACCACAGGGAAGCGTGCTGGATCCTTCACTTTTCATTGTATGTATTAATGATTTCTCAGAACTTTTCAAACAATCAAGTGGTACAGTTTAGGTATGCAGATGATTCCAATATAATTTTACCCATTAACAGATACCTTACTCTAGTGAACTCAATTTTAAACATTAGTCAATGGTCACGCATAACGGTATATAATACTATTATCCTACCACATTTAACTTTCGCGTCTTCAATACTGTACGTGCGGCAAATGAAAATGAAAAGGACAGAATTCAAAAGCTGCAAAATCGAGCAATGCGTATAATTTTGAGTGTTCCTCAAGATACATCAATCAAAAATACGTTGTGTACTTTAAATTGGATGAAAAGTCACTAGAAAGTCGATGCAATGAAAGCAACATATTATGGGACTGTTCAGAAATATGGAATATTGGTATGGGAATGGAGTACACATTTAAAACGTATTTTTATCAAGCGAAAACTTATATTGCGGATTATGTCGAATATGAAGTAATATATACAGATTCGTGGCGTGGTACCTTCAGATGTAACAAAATGACTGTACCTTGGATAGTTCTTCTGTCACCATTACATGGCTATTGCCTTCGTTCAGGAATATTTAGCCAGCTCGCTTCTACAACTTTCACGACTCATATTGATTTGGTATTTGGTATTTGAACATTATCACATGGTAAAGAATTCTTTTCTCGAAATGGTAGTACTGCATGAAAAAATGGTTCTGGAAATAAGTTCTAAATGCTATAACTAGAATGGACGACGCACAAAACACATACATATGTTGAATTCATTCAATATATCTGCCCTAAACAACCACGTTGTAACTTCATTCCACGTGTTCACAAGAAATTGAATGAAAAGAGTGAGAGAAAGAGTGAGAATAATACTAGTTGTTTTAATGGAAAGACCAAACAGTTATATAAAATCCCAGCGTACAGTTCCTTTCCATAAAATATAACGCAGCAATGAACAGAATCGTCCACAATATCAAGGCTGTGTTTCACTGATAATGATTTCATGTTTCATTTTGAGTACTTCCTGTAATTAGAGTCCACTGTAGTTTATTTTCCGATAGAATTCCGAGCGTGTTTTTACGTTACAGTGAGTTATTTGCCTGACGTTTTGACGTTTTTCATATCCAATCTATTCTACAGAATTTCTCTATATTCCGCAATACTACTCACGCAAAAAGAGAAAACTACTCAAATTCAGAGCTCCGACTGCATGGGAAAATCTTGCTTTTATTCATTAATCTAAACACGAATGAATGTGGCTGCATCACTCTC
The DNA here is from genome assembly GCA_958502065.1 of Chrysolina americana. Lineage (NCBI taxonomy): Eukaryota > Metazoa > Arthropoda > Insecta > Coleoptera > Chrysomelidae > Chrysolina > Chrysolina americana. Next base: position 70,107,127 of record OY293415.1, on the reverse strand, counting down.
TCTGTAACATTGGAATATGATATTCTGTTAGTTTGATTTGCTCAGAATGAACAGTATATTATCAAATGGCCCAAAATTAAACCACGCTGTATTAGAACAGGTCGATAAAAATGTATTGATCTATCAATAAAATCAATTATTATATTAATTAACGAAAACGGAATGGCAAAATGGATTTCTAGAACCGAAACTTTATGTTTCCAAAATAATTTCTTAACAAATACAATATGCAGCGAAAGCTGACACTCCGCCTATTCCCTATGAAATTTTCTTAGGCTTACGCAATATGTTACTATTTATTTTTTGTATCTCAAAAATAGCAACAATTTACTAATTTTAGATGAAAATAATGAACAATTCGATAATGACACAGACATGGCAAATTTTTGTAATAATTATTATGTGAATGCTGGGTTGGACATGGCATCGAAAATTAATGAACCCACATCTGACATTACAATTGAATACCCCTCTTTATTGAATTCTATGGCTTTAAAACCGGTTTCTGAGGAAGAAATAATTATGCACATCAGTACCCTAAAAAATAATAGTGCACCAGGCATAGATGGCATCTCATCTAGATTGATTAAAAAATGCCACAAATTCATTTTAGATCCTTTAGTTCACATTATAAATCAAATTTTCCTAACAGGCAAGGTACCATCCCAATTCAAAATATCTTTAGTAACACCCATTTATAAAAAGGGCTCTAAATCTAGTATAAGTAACTATCGACCCATTAGTGTAATTACTTCCTTTTCAAAACTATTTGAAAAATGTCTTAAAAATAGGTTATTCGATTATCTAACTTCCATGAATGTTTTGAGCCACAATCAGTTTGGATTCATGAAAAATATAAGTACAAATGATGCTATGTTTGAACTCGTGAATAATATAAAAAAAAGTCTTGACAATAATGAAAAAGCTATTGCTGTTTTTCTAGATCTCGCGAAGGCTTTCGATACCGTACCTCATAAACAACTTACTGACACACTTGAGCGGTATGGTATCAGAGGAGTGGTATTGGAAATCTTTAAGAATTATCTTCGTAACAGAAAACAGATGACTAAAATTAGGAACGTATATAGTAATCCCCTGGAAACTAAGATAGGTATTCCACAGGGAACAGTACTTGGTCCACTTCTTTTCATTACATACATCAATTCGCTACTAAATCTGAACATAAATGGTATCTCTATCTCCTATGCTGACGACACTGTTCTACTTTTTAAAGATAAAAACTGGGAAAATGTTAAGAATAAAGTGGTTCATGGAGTGAACGTCGTAAAATGTTGGCTTGATAAAAGTAAACTGACTTTAAATTCAGATAAAACATTCTATATTGCATTTTCAATGACTGACTCAAAAAGACCACTTTTCAATACTATCAAAATGAATGATCTCGTAATAAAAGAAACTAATTCCATCAAATATCTAGGTATTACTCTAGACAAAAATCTAAAATGGACAAATCATATTCAAGATTTAACTAACAAAATAAGACGTTTAATTCATAAATTCTATATAATACGCAAAATCCTAACAAAAAAACTACTTTTACAAATCTACAAGTCCTTGGTGGAGTCACTCCTGAATTATGGGATCATAGTGTGGGGGGGGCTCTATGACAATGCATTAGTCCAGTTAAATGTAGTGCAAAACTATATACTACGAATAATATTATTTAAAAATAGACTATATTCCACAAATTGTCTATTTAATGAATCGATTCTGAATGTCCGATGCCTATACTTTCTTAGTAACTGTATTTTCTGTTTTAAATCTAAAAACAAACAATTTGTGAACCACCGTTACCAAACTAGACAGTACACAAACAAAAATATGTTAGTACCGTTTAGAAAATACGATGGGAACCAAAGATTCGTTACAACCGTAGCACCAAAAATTTATAACATCCTACCAAATGAAATTAAATTGATAACCAAATATAAACACTTTGTTAATAAATGCAAATCCTTTATTCATCTAAATAGTGATCGCATATGTAAAATGCTGTGAAAAAGGTTATTTAATTAATTTTATTAACTTAACATTCATCAATTTAACATACTTTAGCTGTAAAACCAATGTATTTACTATTATAATCTATTTATCATTTACTTAGTTAATTTGACATACTCCAGTTATATTGCAGATGTATTCACTACTATAATTTCCATTTCCATTATTAGTATTAGTATTATTACCAAAAACTACTATTTCTTTCTCTATTTTAACTCATTTAATATATATTATTTTTGCACACACAGGTGTTAACTCACCTAGGTGCATTATTGTATTACCAATGTATAACATTCTTATTGTCGAATAAATTGTCGAATAAATTGAAATAGTAGTATAAATAGAGTGGACCAAATTAAGAATTTTGGAATCTACTTTGACACTAATATGGCCTTCAATTCCCATTTGGATTATGTAATTAATTCCTACGGCAAAGCTTTAGGCTTTAGGCAGCGATTAAATATATTTATTATGCATTTATTTATAGCAAGCTGAATTTTGGGAATGTCATATGGAATCCACATTATAATATACATAAATTACGGATAGAAAGACTTCAGAATAGATTTGTAAGGTTCTTGCATTTCAAAATAACGAAGATTTATGGAACAGTTGGCATAAGCGAAATTCAATCTCACTACAAAGTTCATCTTCTGGAACAACGGAGGATAATTACGAATTCAGTATTTATTTATAAAATTATAACAAACTGTTACGACTCACCCAATCTAGTGTCAATGACTTTTTATTATGTTCTTCGAAGAAACACCAGAAATAGACAACTACTGGCCAGTCCGAGTTTCAACACAAATTTGGGCAAAAATTCCCAATCATCAGAATGTGTGATTCCTTCAACAAATATTGTAGTAATCTAGATTTTTTTCTATGTCATTGAATACCTACAAAATAACTGTGAAAAAATGTTCAATAATCATTAAGTAATCGTTTAGTGCGTATAAAATTTATAATTGTTGTTCCTTGAAAATGTTTTTACATCGATTATTTCTGTAACCACTACTCTTAATAATAATAATAATATGTTTATTCTGTAAATATATCCACATATAAGACATTTTTGTAGTGTAACAGTTTCTTACAAACAAACGTAGAGAATCCCACTAAAACCGAAGTTGTGCGTGGGTGTACTTTTGTTGCTGAAACATTAAGAAAATTCAAAATAATTAATCTTAGTGGATGCTTGTAGGTATCTGTATTTACCTGTTTGTATCCCAAATTTTAGTAAAGATATAAATAAATACAACAGTTATACAATTGTGTCAGAATTTTTCATAGATTCTAAATTAGTGCTAATATACAGGGGGTCCTATCCAAAATAGGGTGGTTGGGGTTCACATTCGGTACAACTGGAAATCCCACATTCTTGAAAATATTTCAGCCGGATGGTCCCCTTCAGGAATAGTAAACTACCAAATTATCAAATTCGACACTCTTATACGTATAGTTTTCCATATATCGATTTAATCATTTCCCAAAGGATCTCCCTCTATTTCAATGCGGGGGTTTCCCGAATTAAAAGTAATTTCGACTTGTGTCGTAATAACCACCTACACCTCCCACATAAATGAGGCCGACAGGTAGCGAGAGTTTTGCAATTTTAAATCGTTTCATAAGACGGATTCGCCGATCGGGGGCGAATCTTGCGTCGGGATTATATTACTGATGTGATTGCGTTTCCACTCTTCCAGTGGTAGTTACAGTTTCCGATATATCTTCCAGAGCTCGGCGCAGAGAAAATCCCACGATCGGGAGGCTTAACAGCATCTTACATGGAGAGCGATACTCCTGTGATAGGGGTGGAGCGGCTGCATTTAGGGTCCGTTCAACTGGAGAAGTTGACCGTGGCAGGGGATTACGAAACGTGAATGTGATCCTTCCGCACAGGGTGGCGTTTTATGATTGAACAATAAATTTGTGGATTCTATTCTTGGGTTCCTGTTTATTTTGCTTGGTTTTCTTCGTTCCGAAAATTTAAATTGATTCACATAAATCGGAAGCCTTTGCTAACTGAAAATGACTTAAAAAAAAAATTGTTTTTTATAGAATATAGTCATCCAATATTACCCCGAAATCCAGATGAACTTTTGTTAGAAATGATTTAATTACTTTTGTGAAATGCCATTCCATTTTCTCAAATTAGAAGGACTATAGAATGTTTGTGAATTTTTAGTAAATCAATATGTTTCAGACGATCATTCTGTTTCAGCTCTCCCGAAAGAGAATCCCAAAATTGAGGGCCTGTCAAAATCGTATATGGAAGGAGAAACTATCTCTGCCAAGTGTACTTCAGATTTTGCAGATCCAGAACCAATTCTAGTATGGAAAATCAATGGACATGATGTAAGTTTACCAATATTATTCGAAAATTCAAATATTTTGATCTATTAGGTCAGTTAATTCATTTTCCTGCATGGAGTAGATTGACAGAACGTACCACTTCGAGTAGAGATTGGGGTGAAGTGCAGCACTCCTTCTACTTTTTAGACTTATTAGAGTGAAGTGCTAACGCATTCATAATTTTGGCAGTCTACATCTTACAAGAATATTATTCGAAAATTCAAATATTTTGATTTATTAGGTCAGTTAATTCATTTTCCTGCATGGAGTAGATTGACAGAACGTACCACTTCGAGTAGAGATTGGAGTGAAGTGCAGCACTCCTTCTACTTTTTAGACTTATTAGAGTGAAGTGCTAACGCATCCATAATTTTGGCAGTCTATATCTTACAAGAATATTATTCGAAAATTCAAATATTTTGATCTATTAGGTCAGTTAATTCATTTTCCTGCATGGAGTAGATTGACAGAACGTACCACTTCGAGTAGAGATTGGGGTGAAGTGCAGCACTTCTTCTACTTTTTAGACTTATTAGAGTGAAGTGCTGACGCATCCATAATTTTGGCAGTCTATATCTTACAAGAATATTATTCGAAAATTCAAATATTTTGATTTATTAGGTCAGTTAATTCATTTTCCTGCATGGAGTAGATTGACAGAACGTACCACTTCGAGTAGAGATTGGAGTGAAGTGCAGCACTCCTTCCACTTTTTAAACTTATTAGAGTGAAGTGCTAACGCATCCATAATTTTGGCAGTCTATATCTTACAAGAATATTATTCGAAAATTCAAATATTTTGATCTATTAGGTCAGTTAATTCATTTTCCTGTATCGAGTAGATTGACAGAACGTACCACTTCGAGTAGAGATTGGGGTGAAGTGCAGCACTCCTTCTACTTATTAGACTTATTAGAGTGAAGTGCTAACGCATCCATAATTTTGGCAGTCTATATCTTACAAGAATATTAAATTGAAGACACATCTATTTTCTTCATATAGCTTAGACCAAAGCTATCCCAGGCCTTGACCAATCAGATGAAAGTATCGATATTTCTTCTCCCTATCATGTACTTTGATACTATATTGTTTCCTTTTTCCTTCTGACAGTTCATAGCAGAAAGTTTGTCATGAAATATGGTTTCAACGATATGATCAAAAAACGGAGGAAATGACTTATCTAATACCAATATGAATGTCAGGGTCGCTGTACACTTCTCCATTTTCATCACATGCAATTTATTCTGGGCAGAAAAAACATTACTACGTAGTTCAAAACTTATTTTATTCGCTGGCGTATTGCAATGACATCGTTATGTCATTGTATTTCAGTGAAATAATAGAATAGAATATTTTTTCATTTCCTTGAGACAGTAATGTATGTATGTAAAAAATACATTCCTTCATCAACGATGATTTGAAAATTTTTATTCGTGCATGGCATCACACGTTGAAAGGTTAGGGCTGCGTCGGACAAGTCTTTCGAAGAGGGTTGTACTCTTAAGGATGTGCAGCTGGTTGACGAAAATAACAATTTTAACAATTTTTTTTAAACAATTCTATAGTATAGAAGCTATTCTGAATAAGAAACTCTTTCAATTTCTTTTTGAAAATATATACCGAACTACTGAATCGAGTTGAGGATTTTAGGTGCTCTGAAAATTGGAGCATTTTGAGTTATTCGAAGTTTTAGATCAGTCGACAGGTAGTTTTAGTTCAGTCGACATGTAGTTTCAGATAGAAAAAGGTCGGAAGTTAATGAAACTTTAAGATGTTGTTCAGGGATGGTTGATTAACATTTTCTCAAGTTTGGTGTGTTTTTTCCTCAATAACTTTTTTGCCTTACGTTCTACAGCAAAAACATAATTTTACTTTTTTGTAGATCGTCAAATTCTCTACGAATTTGTTGCCTCAAACATGTTTGTGTGTCAATTTGTTACCGAGATATGGCGCTTCGAAGAATAGGTAATTTTTCAAATTTCGCCACAAAATGCAGAATTCTACCCTATTTCTTCTGTTATACAAGAATTATGATGAAATGTAGTTGCTATTATAATTCCTACTTGAAATCACCAACTTTAGATAATCCCCACCCCTGCTTGCCCACCAGGTGTCAAGTTGTTCCTCCCAAGGGCAAGAGAGTGTAGGGCCGAGAAGAGTGTGGGATCAGCTACAGCAGTAAAAAGCTGGAAAACAATGGATGTTAGAACACTGCCCCTGTGGAACTGCGGAATGCAAACGATGAGCCAATATTCAACATAGAAGGCTGAAATTTGTCTATTCTACCTGCGCTACCTAGACCTATTTGTTTTCGATTTTTGAGGTCATATTAGATCACTTTTCATTTTATTCATTATAGAAGGGTAGAAGGGATTGGTAAAAAGTGGAAGAGGCAGTGGTTCCGGTGTCCTCTACTCGCCAAGTTCCTTTCCTCCCAAGGACATACTTTTCCTTCACGCAGTGAGTGGTTGTGATACCACTTCAGCACCGTTTGGATTGGGGAAGAAGAAAATTTGCACTACCTACATGAAGAATACCTCCCTCTCTGCAGTAGTGGCCCCATTTCTCACACCAAACGCTACTCCTCAGCAGATCAGCGACGCTGGAGAAAAGTTCCTGGTAGCAGCTTATGGAGGCAACATTGACAGACAATCTCGGCGACCTAAGGTACCAATTATTCACACGATCAGTAACGAAGGCTAAATTACAACTAGCCCGTCTACCACCAACAAGGGACGATGCCAAGTACCACTCCCTCCGCACTTACTAGCAAGTACAGGCATAGTTGGGCAATGATCTCCTCCCATCAGTATGAGGCTGGAGCCTAACCACACGAGGGGTACTACCAATCCCCACAACCAGAAATGCTGCGCTGGACTACATCCTCCATATTGTTTCCTGCAAGTGCAGCTAAGGCTGTAGCAGCGGAGCTTGCGGCTGCAAAAAAGCAGGTACAAGCACTGCACAGGCCACTTCTGCGAAAACGCCCCTGCAACTGATATGATCGAGGAAGACTCATCAGAAATATTGGACGAAAACGACGACAGCGACATCATTGACAGCCTCATCGCTCAGGAGGACGACGAGCTGTTACGAGTAGAACCAGCGGCTAAGAAATCTCGGCAGGAAATGTAATGAGTACAAATGAGTACCTACCCACTATGATTAGCTATAATATCTTTATTCCTCAATATAATATATGCCTTGAGAATAACTTAATATTGTTAATAACATTAATTTTTTTCACGAAAGGACTACGTCTTTTTTTCTTCCTGCCCTGGAATAATTAAGTAGGGGAACGGGGGGATATCGATCCGAAAAGTAACTGATATCAATACCAAAATGATGTGAATAGGTATGGTAGGCTTTCATCAGAAAGTTAGCTTTTGAGAATTGGAGTTGGGTGGGGAAAGGAGGAGTGGGGTGTCCAAAGTTAGTGACTTCAACTAAGAACCATAATTACTACAACATTTCATCATAATTCATTTTTTGTCATTTCTTAGCAAATTTTGAAACATGACCTTTTTTTTGACGTGCCATATCTCGGTAGCGAATTCACATACAAGCATGCATCGAAAAAATATCGATATGTTTTTTTCGTAGGACGTAAGAGAAAAAAGTAATCGAGGAAAAACCGGAGAGAGGTCAAAAATTTTGCAGTTTCCCCCTCCCCTACTTTTTTCGCACAGGGTCCTCGAGGTCCAAAACTTGAGAAAATGTTGATTAACCATCCCTGAAGAACCTCCTGAAGTTTCATTAACTTCCGACCTCTTTCCCCCTAACCCCACTTTTTTCAACCTGTCGACTGAACTATTTGGTAAATGGTACAGTAAAATGATCTTTGTTTCGACTATTGTGATCATGCGTACTATCATTTCGAGGAAATATATCTTTTTACTCGAAAATATACACAGACAGCTCTAAAGTATAAAGAGACACCACATTTAAAATGTTCAGGTATGCAAATAAGATTATGCATGGGGTTCGATAACTCATTCCCATGATCGATTGACTGATATGCTTTTACGCAATAAAAACAGCGGAAGACGAAGTTGATGTCACCCAGGTCACCCCATATCGCAGTCTACTTTCGACTTTTGCATAATAGAGCCTCAACAATTTATTGATCAAGGAATATTCCTCTGATATTCCTGAGCTGATAGGTAACAGTATGAAGTTTAGAAAAGAGGTCCTACAATGAGACATCCAATTTAGATGTGTATCGACATTGAATCCCAAAACTTCACTCGAGTGTCATTAGTGGAGGTTGGCAACACAAACGAAATATTTCCACAAGTTTTCTGGGGATTATGACATTCGAAAATAGAAGGGCCAAGTACCAACCCTTGTGGAACGCCCGTAAATTTTTCAAGTACCCAGATGACCTATTCTTCATTGAAACATGTTGCATTCTGTACCAGAGGTATGATCGAATCCAATAAAGAGGTACATCCTTTATGCAATATTGGTAATTTTTATCAATGAGTATCGTGTGATTCACACAACCAAATACCCTGCTGAGATCATAAAAATTCCCCACAGGGCATTCGCTTGACTCGATGTAATCTAATATTTTGTGGTAATAGGAGTAGATTACGGTGGTGATCGATAATGAAAATGAAAGTAAATTCAGAATTTTAAAATTATATATATAATTATGTATACATTAACTGATGTCAGCAGGTGAAGTCTTGTATGTGATTCTGATCATGAACCGTTATTATGGTGCAGGCCGTGTTATCGATTATATTCGATAACACTATCGATATCTATGATGGTCATGATGGTAGAGCACTTGTCTCTTAATCTAGGGGTCATGGGTTCGATTACCAGCTTGGTCATCGGTCTCGTGCATGGCATCACACGTGTTAAGGTAAATGCTGCGTCTTCCCTAGCTCAGACAAGTCTTTTGAATACTTTTGAGGGTTGTACTCTTAAGGGTGTACAGCTGAATAACGGAAATAACAACAATATTCACGGTCACTGCCATAATGATCGTCATTATGATCCTTAAAATATAAATAACTATTTTCGTCGACCGTTTTATTTACGATGTATTTTAACGCACTCAAAATCGTTGATTAATGACCCCTGTTAATGAATGATTTCCTATTAATCAACGATTTACTTATATGCAACCCAACGTACATTTCTCCAATACACATTATATTTATATAGTGACCTGTGGCGTATGCAACCAAACATATTTATACTTACCCGCCAAAACATTTATTTCGAAATCAAGTAGCTGTGTTAGTACTATCAGTCATCATTTATTTTATTGTTGTAATTTCTTAAAATTCTACGTTAATTTTTAAATCAAAAGATGGATAGTGACGAAGTTCTGTAAAAAAAAATTCAGAAAACATCAAATATATCAGTAAAATTGTCAGTAGCATTAATAGCTAGATAGTCGCAGCCGGCTGGTAAAATGCTGGTTTGAGTCCTGAAGTGATGGCAAGGTCGAGGATTCAATCCACAAGTGTTACCTTTTTTTTTGAAAATTACGGTCAACTGAAAAGTTTTGTAACGAACTCGTGAACTAAAATGGCGATTAACAATCTAGAACATTATCGCGCTCGCTCCGCTCACGCGTTAAATAGTCATTATGAAAATGTATCTAAATGATAGCAAATTTATTGCATTCAATGAAAATTGCGAAATATATAGCGGCTCTATTTCATATCACGTAAATGTATTTGATGAGTTAAATGATCAACAAGCAATATTCGAAGATATTGGTACAATATACAGGGTGTTCCTTAAAGACATGCTAATATTTGAGGGGGTGATTCTTTGACTTATTTTAAGGAAAAAACTTTCTATAAACGTATGTCCTAAAAGTCCTAACTTTTGAGATACAGGGTGATAAAGTTTTGAAATAAAATCAGTTTTTTAATAATAACTGAGATAATATTGTAGACGTTTTTATAAAATTTGGTACATGTCTTCTATGCATCAAGGTGCATTTTTAAATGCACAAACATTTTCATTTTCTCAACCAGTGGCGTGCGTACGGGTTTTGCATTGAATATTTTTGGAGAAAAAAATACTACGTCACTGCTTTCTCCTGAAAAAAAAAATACTTTTGAAATTCTTATTCATTTTTGAGCAAATTTGATTTCTTGAGTTTTCTTTGTCCGCCGCATGGTTTTTGCTTAAAAAAATAAAAATCGTTTCATTTCAAGATCAATTCTTCAAAAATCTGATGCGGTGTGGAAATGTTTGTGCATCGACTGAAAGCAAATTGAGGGATCAGATTTGTTCCAAAATGAATGAGAATCCAAAAAATGTGTAATTCTTGTCAGATGCTCGGTTCTTGATTAAAATAATTAAATTGAAATTGCTTCATATCGCAGTAGGTACCTAACATTTTGTTGACAATAAATCGTCCGATAGTAATTTAGCTACCTCAATTGAAATTTCTTTTCACCACTTCTTAATCTTTTCACTTATAATCTCCCAAGTGCTTGAATTATTGCCGGAAATTTACTTTACACTTATTGGGAAAGCTACCTAGGTGTATTAATCATAATAAATGCATACCTGAATGGATTTACAATATTAATTCAGCTACCTATCTGTAATTAATAGCATTTTGTTCTTCAAATCACTATAAATATTGTGTTTTCACTGGTTATGAATACCATTTTGTGTTTGAAAAAGCTATAGGAATAGCGAAGCGCACAATTATTTGCTTGATTTTTAAGTGTGTTATTGAAATCATTTTGGTTGTCCGCCGTTTTCCTGAGTATCGGTAAATATGGTGAACACGAATGCAGAAATGGCGGCAATGCATTACGTATATGGCCTCGCTGATGGTAATGCAACAGAAGCCAGACGCATTTATCAGGAAAGATATCCTAATCGTGCCTTACCAGATAGCCGTACCTTTTCAAATATTCAAGAAATCGAAGAACATCCTGAGACGAGTACGAGGAAGAAGAGAAAACTCTAGTGTATAAAACTCCCGTTAATACTTTAGAAGATTTAAGAGAGCGAATAGTGTGAAACTATTCGAAATACGCCGGGAATATTTCAACGTGTGCGTAATTCCATGCGTAGACGGGCGGAAGCATGCCTATTAAGTGAAGGTGGCCATTTCCAACAATTTTTATAATCAGTGTTAGTAGTGTCAATAATTAATGAATTTGATCCGTTCATTTAAACTTTTATGAAATAAAATAAAATTCGTTTTTGTACAAGCTGAAATCCATATTTTTTTAATTCTCATTCATTTTGGAACAAATCTGATCCCTTTATTTGCTTTAAGTCGATGCACAATCATTTCCACACCACATCAGATTTTTGAGGAATTGATCCTGAAGTAAAACGATTTTTATTCTTTTAAGCGGAAACCATGCGGCGGACAAAGAAAACTCAAGAGATCAAATTTGCTCAAAAATAAATGAGGATCTCAAAAGTATTTTTTTTTTCAGGAGCAGTGGCGTAGTATTTTTTTCTCCAAAAATATTCAATGCAATACCCGTACGCACGCCACTGGTTGAAAAAATGAAAATGTTTGTGCATTTAAAAAATGCACCTTGATGCATAGAAGACATGTACCAAATTTTATAAAAACGTCTGCAATATTATCTCAGTTATTATTAAAAAACTGTTTTTTTTTTCAAAACTTTATCACCCTGTATCTCAAAAGTTAGGACTTTTAGGACATACGTTTATAGAATTTTTTTTCTTTAAAATAAGTCAAAGAATCACCCCCTCAAATATTTGCATGTCTTTAAGGAACACCCTGTATACGAAAAGTTTTCAATTTGATCTCCCGAAACATTCCTCACTTCATTTTCTGGCTCGCTAGACGCACTCCTTCAAAATTGTATACAGAAATTCTCAAAGATATTTCCACTTCAGACAGAAATTATTGTTCCATTTATGCATATTTCTCTAGTGAATACATACATCATCTGTATTCCAGCCGATAGCTCTATACAATTCCGCTGTAAATCCCCCGAACATGTACGAAACAAAATTCAAAGGCTTTGTATTCGAACATAGCAGCATCAACAATATTGAATGCACTTTAATAATAGCCGGAGGCTTCAAAACATATGCAAAGTTTACGAGGAAAAATGCCAATGTTTCTTCGATATTTACGGGATACATGTACCAACGGATACTGTGTTCTGCATCAAACTCCTAGATTTGCATTGTTCGAGCCGCGAGGGTGTTCGGAAGATTTTGTACGAACGAATCGCTTGTATTCAGGAGTGGGATAAGTGAAATAGTCCATCGTACTGAACCGGTATTTCTTGAGAGTATTCCGTAAATTGAAAAATGAATATATCGAGTGGCAAGTATCGATACAATATATATTCATTTCAACGAGTTTCTGAAGAAAAATGAGCTTTGAAATAAATAAATAACAAAACAAGTGTTCATGTGAAGTAAACAAAGAAATCTATTGAACTAGACAATGGTAAAAATATTGAATATACGATAAATAAAATGACAAAAATATACAGTGAGCACCAAACGTGACTAATAAATAAATTTTCTACGTTACCAGCCATTTCCAAGAAAAATCCTGAAGTATTCGAAAACACAAAAATCCTCCCTCCTTCACCCCGTCAACGTGACAGCCACCCCCTTATTTTTCTTGAATGCAATACGACGTCAAGTGATACCTCATAAAAAATAATTGAATTAATTGTGTTTGTCCAATCATTTATTATAATGGTATCGATGTGCTAGTAACAAAATATTTCAGTTTGTCTGTTTCTTGACAATGATAAAGGCGTTGCTGAAAGTTATCGACAACATCTTGAATGGTTTCAGGAGTGATACGTTCTATTTCTTCTCTAATTCTGATTTGCAAACTTACGAAATTGTTTGGTCTATTGACGTATACGTTTAATTTCAAGTAACCCCTCAGGAAGTAGTCAAGAGAACGGGCTCGCCACTCTATAGCACCTCGTCTACAAATTGATTTGTTGGGAAAAACTTCATTAAGATATGCACGAACTTCAGCTGCAAAATGTGGTGGCACCATTTTGCTGATACCATCCTATCTATTTAATTCTGATTATCATCATCTGGAAAAAGTTTTTTTAGCATTGGAATTAAAAACATTGTCAAAAACTTCAAGTAACGTTCACTGTTTAATATTTTGTTGAAGAAAGATGGTTCAATTATTATATTCCCTGCCCAAACATATACTTTTCTGGTATTTTAATGGTGGACCTTCATCATTCAATTTCTAATATCGACAATTCTTAAAAAAAAGTTGACCCGTCGAAAAACAATTTATTCTTTTAAAAATGGATCCCGCAGGCACCTGGTTTCCATTATTTCACAAAACTCGGTTCTACGGTCTGGATCGTCTTCGTTGAATTCTTGAACCAATAGTACTTCATGAGAGTGGTACTTTTCAATTTTAAAAACACGCTATACGCTGAACACGCTGAACTTTGACTTATGTCGTAATCGGAATGTGGATTCTTCTCGATGTCTACCATAATATACAATGTCTTCCCATCGTCAATGAATACACTCCCTGCCTGGTTCTGAAAAAAGTGATTTTTTTTTCTTACTGTACATTGAGTAATGTGAAAGAATATTTACTATTGCATATTTCACTTACATTCTTCTGGGTTCTAGTTTCGTCCGCACATCCCAGCATTATTAACAATTCTATTTTTTGACGTTCACAGAGAAAATACAATAGTTTACTCAACTGTTACGGCAGACTGTAGGGAACCGCCCAGAGAAAACCAAACACCTTGCGTAATTTTTATTTCAGAAAATAGTATGGTTATGCTGAACGCCTGCACTTTGTCGAAATAATTTCTGCTCCTGTGTGAAAGTAATAGCAGATTTCCCCTTTTACTGAAAATGAAACAAAAAATGTATTTTTTCTTGTTCAATTGAATATTAATAAAAAGCATATATATTAAAAAATATCTGTTCGTTGAAAACTGCGAAAGAAAAAACGTAATATAGCGCTACCTTCCATCATCCTAACGTACACACTGGAAATTTTTCATTTTAAATTTGTTTCCGGATGAAATTTCAGCTGTAACATTTGTTCCTTCACAAGAGATCTATCATGATGCATAACTAGAGGTGAGATTGTGAAAGCTGACAAATTGACTTTCTAATAAACGTCTCTACAAAGTGGAAGATGCGAAATGCTTTGAAGAAGCTGTTGACATGACGTGCTACATAATGGAGTGGAATGGGACCAGCGAATTTCACGGAGTAACTATGAGGAATACTATTACAAAGACAATATTCAACACTGAATGTGGTTAATCGGGGAGGTGTTTGAAGTTTTGGAGTAAGGTTATCCTAGCTTCATGAGTAGGTTGGTGTTATTCAAGAGAGATGGCTTCAAGATGGTTGTTACTTATTCATACAGTGTTCTATAGGCTAAACCCAACTACAGAATAGGGATACAAGTAAATTTACATTATAATACAATATTAGTGAAATATCGAACTAACAATACAAACAGATTTACGAAAAGATTTAAAGAAAAATTCTAATCGCATATATAAAGTAAAATAAGCTTGCTGAAATGCACTCAAAGACAATATAAGTAAATAAAAAAATACGGATTTAACCGAAGTTAAAAGATCTAATCGTAGATATACAATAAAATACGTCAAGCTGACTGCTTGCAGAATTGCATGTCAAGGGACTGTACTTGGTCCCACCCTCTTCAACATATATATTAATGGACTATTCTCACTGGAAAATAATGATAATATCATAGGTTTTGCCGAAGACACGGCTATCTTTTATAGGGCGGATACATGGAATGATTTGAAAGTTAATGCGGAAGCTGGTTTTTCACGAATTAAACAATGGCTGGACTTTAAACTACTAACCGTGAACATGGAAAAAACCACCTACCTATACTTCACCTGTAAATCCTCTACTAGACCGACATTTGACCAGCTCAATATGAATTCTCGTTTAAAGACTGTCACCATTTATCCCCAAACAAAAATAAAGTACTTAGGCATAATTATTGATTCTCACATGAAATGGGACTTGCATATAGTATATCTTCTGAAGAAACTAAGAGCCATATTGTACAAATTTCGGAAACTCAAAGAGCTATTACCTGAAAACTATCTCAAAACATTATATTATTCACTAGATGAAAGCCATCTTCGTTATGGGATACTTGTTTGGGGCTCAGCTCCAAAAACTTATCTCCATACTTTAGAAGTCATGCAGAGGATGTTCCTGAAATTAATTTTTTCAAAGAATTCCCGGTATCCAACAAATACCTTATACATTGAAACGAGAATATTCGATATCAGGCAATTGTATTATCACTGCTCCTGTGTGCGACAACATCTACGGAAGCAACTTTTTCAAATACCAGAACATGAACACAATACTCGAAAAAAACAGCACTGTATCATACCATTCATGTCCAAAACAGCTACTCAGAGGTCTTACTCTTACCTCGCACCGAAACTGTACAACAGCATTCCAGAAAACATGAAGCCTCTAGTCAATATAAATCAGTTCAAATACCAACTAAGGAATCACATAATTCAAATGGGTAGAACTGTGAATCATTATTTCGATAATTGAATTAGTCAATTTTAATACGTTTGAATAACTACTAAGTACTCATACTTCTATTCTATTCATAGTATTATTTTATTAAACTAACCACATTTTTAAACATATACCTCTATATATTTCATGATTTTTTATTATTACATTTTATACCTAGCTATTATTACCCAAATATTTTTCATTCCTAATTCTCGAACCGAAACAAGTGTGTATACACTTTTCGGATTTTTGCTTTGTTTCACAAATATTATAAACTTTCTATGTTGTATTATATTTGTATTTTACTGTATTTTTTGTGTGAATAAAGCGTATATTATTTTTATTATTTGTCTAACAAATTATGCAACAGCGGGTATTTCAAAATATTTGATCGTGTCTTTGGAAGATAAAACGGACGTCGGTTTAGGAATATTGAAACTAAGTTTTGGCAAAATATGTGGGTCGAATATCATATTGTTGATTATTTTAAACATAAAAATTGTGGACTGACAATACCATTGGAAACTCAATCTATTCATAGCACGTCTTCAATAATGCTACTAAAATTGGTGGAAAATTATAATTTTTACGGTTTTTCATGAAAGTAGGTACATAACAGATACAATTTGCAAGAAAGGGGGTGTTATGAATGTGAGAAAAACTTCCAAAAAAAATCAACGATTTGATCTGGAAGCTCGATAAAAGCTCGTGATCTAATGAACTGTAATTTCGCGGGTGTTGAAAGGGGGATGAAAAAATGGATGAACTAACCCGAAGATCTCAAGAACTTACCTTGAAGTTTCTTCCAGAACAATTCTAGATGACGGAACTGGAGTTTCTTCGAAGAGTCTGGAGTGTTGTCAGATAACGCCTGGCCTTCTTTCTTCGGCTAGAGATCTCTAGTTAGTTCACTTTTCACAACCGGGGATATTATTCACCGGGAGCAAAATATATGAAATATGCGGTTTTACAAATTGTCAAAAATTGCGGGAGATGCTAAGAAGTCTTGTGTCTTCTCGGGCAGAGAGGATCGGATCTTGAGGTTTTTTTTATTGAACAAATTTAATGAATGTACACGGGGAGCAAAATAAAGGTTTCGGTTGCCGGTAAACACTCAATATGTTTGAAATAGTGTGGAAATAAAAGTAAGTGAAGGGTGAATGATTGGTAATAAATGAATTAAACATATAAAGACAAACACATGAACGTGTGGACGCAACAGCAGGTGTCCGAAAGGTATAGAAAATATTTCTACCATGTAATTGAATTGTATCAAAATTAAATAAAGAAGGAAAAACCAGTAATGTCAAAAATTATAATTCTATTATGAAAAGGTTAAAACATTTCGGCTGTAAGTTTTCGACAATTACATTCCTCTTATGACAAATATTACAGTTTTACGTTGTAGTAGATGCAGTATGGATAGCAGAAACTTCAGTGATTTTTTTGAATCAGAGCTCGAGATTTCCAACATTTCGGAAATCCAGTTCGTGCAGAACCTACTCATTCATCACCTGAGAACCGAACACCATATAATGTCGTGTAAAATTAATAAATACAAGAGAAATTTAGCAGCAATAAAATAGTCTACAATTAATCAAAGTCGTGTTATATTTATGAATATTATTTCTTGAATCTAAATTCTTTATATCAGCCATATGAATGACACTGTATTGTCAGGGATTGTAGCCTCGATTACCCTATGTATCTCTTCGTTTTTGATTTCTCCAAACCGATTCATTTTCAAATACTTATACAGCTTCAACACGATTGATTCTATTTGACATTTAAGATGTATTTATTTAGAGTACTGTCAAATGCACAGGTTGGTCGGTAACTATTTTGTATCATACAAATAGTCGCTAATAGAGCGTGTTGATTGGTCCTGTCAAATAGGAAACAAACGTATGATTGGTTGATGACTGATATTTAATAGACGAAAGAAATAATCAAGTGTATCGCCGAATTTCCTTTTTCATTCTCATCCTTGTCATACATAACATGGCGTTATCGAAATTTCAGCTTCTCCACCTAATAATTCCCATTAGGTTTTTTCACGACCCAGCTTTCGTTTATATCTTGTTCTCTCCTTTCAAATAACCCTTCATAATACTTGAGAAGAACGATCCAAGGCACAGCAAACACCAAGGGCGTGGAAGTGGCTACGAACTCAAGATTTAAAATTATTAGAAGCCTCGAGGGTGTAACTTTATGAATATAAGCTGTGCTGCCCCGATCTCGAGAATACCTCTAATATCTAATATTTCATCCCAGCTCTGGGATAGAAAACTTGTAACGGCCTTTATAAACACTAAATATTCCTTAAACTCTCCTAGCAGGATGCATTCACGGGCATTTCCGAACATTTGCATTATTTTTGCAAGGACATAAATTGGATTGGAGAAGAATGGACGAGATTGGTATCAAAATACTAGCAACGAAAAATATGCAAGAACTAAGTTGTGGAATATCGATATCATAGGGATTCAAGATAATAGACGTGGGGAAGATGAGCGAGGACCAAAAGACTAGGAGAATAACTTTCCAGAAATGCACGAGGGGGCGGAAATGAGGATAATCATGAGCGGAAAAGAGCATGAGGATTATAATAATAATAATAATAATAATACTCCCTCATAAACACTCGTAGAGTGTACCCAAAGGCATAGTCCGTGCGGGTAAAGGACGGCTATTATTATTATTTGCCGATTGCACTGAATATTATTGAAGATTTCGAATTGACGAATTTTTGAAACGAATAAACTCGTCAAGGTCAAGAATCTCTTCTCTCCAAACGGTTTCAAGTGGAAAAATGAGGCAAATATCTGTCAGAAAACAACTACTTTTCTGGGTAATGCCACGACGGATATTGAACTACATCTAAAAGATATTCGTGCAACGTTCTTCCAAGAAGACCCAATTGCAATTGCTTGTCTTGTAATTAAACAGTGGATTATCCTTCATTTGGCTGGGAATGGCCACCTGCACACAAGCATGTCTCGAGGTTTTGCCTCTCATCAGTGCCAGGGTAGGTCTGACAACATTTTCGGGTATATATAATTTTGGTTATCAGCGGTGCTTGTCGCCGTGAAGAATTATTTCACATAATCATTGATGCCATTGAAGATGTTTGATCTACAGTGCTCAAAAATAGAAACGGGACACCTAGAACTTTCGTTCGAACTTGAGCAGTTGGTACTTTTGATTGCCTGAACCGATTTGAATGTTCTTTGCAGATAATGAGAGTGCGTTTTATTGGCTTTTGACTGTTTGGGCCGAATTTTGCCTATTGTCACCCTCGCAAAAATTACACGGTGATATATTGGTTTGTGCAAATTCGACTAAAAATCAATCAACCCCCGTTTACGCCAAACATTTTTTTTTCATTCCCAACTATTCGAACATGAAATCTCATGCATTTTTATGATATTCTGAGAAAAAAAATTAATAGGTGCATTGGAATTAGAAATATCGATGTTTTAAGAAAACATAGCATTTTACACCTTACCAGTTACAAACAATTTCAGCTCCTTCATTTCTGAACCGATTTGAACATACTTCATATATTCTGAAGACTATTCTGATTGGTGTTTATTACATCGATATTCTGAAAAAACCTACAGGGTGTTATAACAACTGTAAATTCCACAAAAAATCATCCAATCTCTTTGACTCTCAAGAAATACGCATATTCTCACCTATTTTGTGAATATTTTTTGGTTGATTGATTTCAGTTGTAGAGTCAAAGAGATTGGATGTTTTTTTGAGAAATTTACAGTTGTTATAACACCCTGTAGGCTTGTCAGAATATCGATGTAATAAACACCAATCAAAAAAGTCTCCAGAATTTATGAAGTATGTTCAAATCGGTTCAGAAATGAAAGAGCTGTAATTGGTAAGGTGTAAAATGCCATGTTTTCTTAAAACATCGATATTTCTGAGTCCAGTGCACCTATTCCATTTTTTTTCTCAGAATATCATGAAAATGAATGAGATTTCATGTTCGAATAGTTGGGAATGAAAAAAAAATGTTTGGCGTAAACGGGGGTTGCATGATTTTTAGTCGAATTTGCACAAACCAATATATCACCCTGTAACTTTTTCGAGGATGACAACATGCAAGGTTTGACCCAAACAGTCAAAAGCCAATGAAATGGACTCTCATTATCTGCAAAAAACATTCAAATCGGTTTAGGCAGTCAAAAGTAACAACTCTTCAAGTTCGAACAAAATTTCTAGGTGTCCCGTTTCTATTTTTGAGCACTGGATATTTATTGTTAAAATATCTGAAAATATTTCAACCAATATGTGGTGATAAATAAAATGGGAGAAACTCCTAGATTGATTGCAAAATGGCTTGGAAAAGACATGTATAAGAGCTACACAGGTCACTGTTTCAGGAGAAGCTCTGAAACTTTTCTGACCAATGCAGGGGGCAACATTTCATCCATAAAACGTCACGGTGGCTGGAAATCTGCCTCCGTAGCAGAAGCATATACAGAAGATAATTTGAATGACAGAATTGAGATTTTTAACAAAATATTGAGTAGTCCATCTTCTTCTAAACTAATTAAAATATCTGATTAAATTGTGGAATCAACTCTTCAAGAAATATCTAACGTTTCTGATCAGCAGCAACATGGATCATCTTGGAGAATTTTTGTTGGAAGTAATTGTTCAAATTTCACTATCAATTATTATTCCAATAAATGAAATTGTTTCATGATGAATAATCAATTAACAATTAACTCTGTTGAAAATAGATCCTTTGAAATGTAATATTCCTTGTTTATTTTGTGAGCTATTTTGTACGCATCAATAGAGATGCAGAAATGTAAAGTTTTTTGACAGTTCTAGAAATGATAATCATTTATATCCCAAGATTGAGAAACAATGGCACTGTCAACAAATAATTATTATATTCAAAATAGGTATCACACAAAATTCCGTTCGTAACAAGTTCTCACATTTCGAAGCATTTCCGGCGTTATTCGTGGGCATTTTTCGTTAATTCGTTATCGCAACCCTTCCAGGGTTTTGCTTCCGGTTTTTTTAAAACATGTTTTCTCTGCGGTTGCCGCACTCATTATTCTTGAAAAAACATCGTAATTATTTCAATTCTCTCCGCATAAAAACCAATGATGAAAGAAAATCTCCAGCTGGTAAACAAATTGGTTGTGCGGAAGTAATTCCATAAAAGATTTCGAATGAATTCACATTTCGTTGATTCACGGAAACCTTGATGAAATCGTTCAAATATGCTTAAGAATATTTTCTTCAAAGGCAGACATATGCGAATACGCAATTTGAATTGGATATGATGATTTTATATTTTTCCTGTTATTCAGGGAACTTTTTTCGACAACTTTTTTATATCCGTCGATCGATTCAAAATTCACACAGTATACTTGGTTCATCATTCTGAATGGATTAGCTTTCGCAAAACTGCTCTATCTCCATCAGTTCTCGAGTTGAAAATTTCATTTAGATTTGAGAGAGGTAATTTTTGATATTTTTCCATTTATTTTCGTAAAATTCAACCTTTTCTTCATATGCATATATGCAATTTCAAGTGGATCTGGTGATGTTACACTTACTTCTTGACTTTTTTCGAGTAATTATTTGTTTTTGTAGATCGATTCGAAATTCACATGTTATACTGATTTCATCATACTGAATCGAATGGCGTTCGCAGAATTACGCTATTTCGAACAAATCTTGAATGGAAAGGGCATCTGGAGTGGAAAGAGGTCATTTCCCTCCAAAATTTTGTTGTTGTATTTTTCCATTAATTTTCGTAAAATTCAACCGGAAAGATTGCGAACGACGCAAAAAGTCGCCTTTTCTATTATTTCGTTGTTTCCTCAAAGCTTCTGTATGTTTGAAATCGAATTTTTGTAGATTTTGGTCGGAGTGTTCCGCAACCTGTTTCATTTGTCATTATTGGAAGATTTTCTGGTCTTACACTACGCTTATGTTCCGATATTCTAGTTTCAATATACCGTCCTGTCTGTCCAATAATGAAAATTTGTGAAAGAGTTTTATCAGGAATGAATTTATTCATTTATTTATTCAAAAACGATTATCCCACAAAATTATTATAGTTAATCGTATATTGTGTATCTAGTAGTAAAAGCAATACATTCCCGGACGACAATGTAAATTGTTGGCCGAGGCGATAAGCCGAGGCCAACAAGCATTGAAGTCTGGGAATGTGCTTTTACTACGAGATACACATACTATTTTTTCTGAAATCGCAATCAGAATTATCATAAATTAAGGAATTATACTTATTGTTTGCTTGCATTCATTTACTGTCTTAAATGTATACAAGCCGTCAAAAATTTTCCCGAATCGTTTACGATACGGGAATAGTTATTATCCTAACAAGTACGGAAAGAGTACCATTCCCACATGAGACTGCCGTTACCCGAACGACGCAAAGCGGAGTTCGGGTATGCAGTCGAGTGCGGGAGAGTACCTTTCCGTATGAATTAGGATCAATATTTTTTCTACAGTCGCATTGAAACATCTTATGTTGCTCTCTTGAACAAACTTTTGCGAGCGGGAAAAACTATTCCCGCACTAGTGCGGGAAAATGACACCTCTCAAACTAAATTGCGTGCGGGTATAGGGCGGAACATGCACGCTTGTAGGAAATAGTTATTATCCTAACAAGTACGGAAAGAGTACTATTCCCGCATGAGACTGCCGTTACCCGAACGACGCAAAGCGGAGTTCGGGTAAGCAGTCGAGTTCGGGATAGTACCTTTCCGTATGAGTAAGGATCAAGATTTTTTCTACAAGAGGATTGAAACATCTTATGTGATGCTCTTGAACAAACTTTCACGTGCGGGAAAAATTATTACCGCACTAGTGCGGGAAAAACTCACTTGATGTGACATTAGCGTGCGGGAAAATTTTTCCCGTCCTAGTGCGGGAATATGACACCTCTCAAACTAAATTGCGTGCGGGAATAGGGCGGAACACGCACGCTTGTAGAAAAAGTATTTTCCCGTACAGTTTAGTTCCGAAAACGGTCCGGGAAAGATCGTTGCTTAGAAACGGACTAAAATACTAGATTAGCGTATTTTGAGGCCTGAAGTTGCTCCGAGAAAGTGGGCATTCTTGAACGATTTCAGAACAAGTACTTTCCCGTACAGTTTATTGCCGAAAACGGTCTGGGAAAGTTCGTTGCTTAGCAACGGACTAAAATAATAGATTAACGTATTTTGAGGCCTGAAGTTGCTCCGAGAAAGTGGGCATTCTTGAACGATTTCAGAAAAAGTACTTTTCCGTACAGTTTAGTGCCGAAAACGGTCCGGGAAAGTTCGTTGCTTAGCAACGGACTAAAATAATAGATTAGCGTATTTTGAGACCTGAAGTTGCTCCGAGAAAGTGGACATTCTTGAACGATTTCAGAATAAATATATTAATGATCTATGATCTACTTGTAAAACAGGTGGGAAAAATATAAGATAAATAAAGTAAGCCAAAGAGGCTATACCCCAAGTATGTCCCATTGATGATAAATATTATTGAATTCTGTTCTCAATCAAGGATATATTTCCTTTTTCAAATTATTGTCAAATGTATGGATGTTTAATTAAAAAATCAATAGAATATGGTTGTGACAATTTTCTTTGGTGCAGCATGGTTTTAAGAGTCCTAAAATTTTTATTTTTGAATGAAATATGATCATCAAATCAATACTCCTGGAACCAAACAAAAATATTAAAGTAACGTTAATATTTATGAATTGGTGTCAGATAATGTACTTTTACTATCCCTACGCATGTTTATATCAGCCTGATGTAATGGAATTGAACTATATGAAATTATTGACCCCATGGTATTCATATTCAACAGAGGTACAAAGGTATCACTTCACCAAAAACCAAAAAATTACAAGCGATGCCACAAGCTGTAGTTTTTTCTATATAGCTGAAGAGAATGCATGGCTAAGGGGTATTTCCATTTTCATTGCCCTTTTTCCCTTGTTTATTACGAAACCAGCCATCTTGACGATATTAAAATTGCATTTTTACTGCCCGTACGTCGGCCGAAAACAATATACTCATGACATGAATAACGTTTTCATGAAAAATTCAAGTTCTCTTGGAATAGAGAAAAAGAGACGTAACCGTTATTTCTATTAAATTTTCTCTCACGTCTCCAAACAGTATTTATATATGAAACGTATGTTGCATGAGGGAAAGCGACTTGAAAAATGTCACAACAAACTACCATAGTGGAAAATTGGAAATAAAAGCCATGGACATTTTGAATTCGTGCCGTGCTATTCGTGGCACTCTGTCGTACGTGGTGATAACAAACTGTTGTACATGTTTTCGTTCGAATTCGTTACACGGAGATGAATCATTGTGTGGTGAAGTCGGTTCTTTTTTTGGCACATTTGAATTCGGGTGCTTTACCTTTGTAGAGGGCATATACATCAACAAAGCTACTTTTTCCACACTTTGTTCGCACAGAAATGTGGAGGAAGAGTGCAAATTGGCGTTTTGCAATGGATTCGCATGTTCCTCGGATATCGATGACAAGGATTGTCATACATAATTGTTGAAATTTCTAAATCGAAAACAAAAATACACAGAACACTTTGAGTTCCAAATAACAATAAACACAAATTTAATCCAGCTGAAATTAGCCGTAAGTACATATCACTACGACCTAAGAAAGCACAAAACCCTAGATTTTTTTTCCAGTGAAAATAGTCCATTAACATATACAGGGTGTTCCAAATTAAGTCGGCACCATTGCTAACTCCGTTATTATTGATTCTACGAATTCGGTTAAATGGGCAAACTAGTAGCATTTTTAATGCCAAACACAAAATAAAAATGACAGTCGCATTTTCAGAATATTTCATAAAATGATATTTCTTTCAATGAAACACCATATATTTTTTCATGCATTTCGATTCGTAATACATTCTCAACAACAAAGCTCATATCACCTTCCTTCCTAAAGTGGAGAATGAGCGACTTGTGTGGAAATAGTTATTTCTTTCACTAGTACAAAAAATTTCTTTGTTTTGGCGAATAAAACCTTATGATTGTCCAAACAATCAATTTGGGTACTTATACGAATGACAATATTTTGTTACTAATAGCAAAATAAGACAGTAAAAAGAAAACATTGCGTTGGAATGTGAACTCGTGACACCCGTGATCATCATGTCGCACCACTCGATTGACACTACTGAGCTAGCTATTTGATATTAATGTAAATAACGATAATTTCCATCTCAAAGCTATTCCGCTAGCCGCATTTATTTTGTGAATCAAAATATGTCTGCTGTAATGATAACTTTGAAGCCGTTTTTGTACAGATCAGAAAATACTGGAGGGTCATATGAATGTGGTTGGAAAAAACGTGTTTGATTCGATGAAACATAATTATTATGAGCAATCAAGTTGCCTTGAAACTTTGTTGAAATAATATTTGTCAAATATTGATATTATAACAATGTCATAAATACTGTCAACTACTGTTCGAATATTTTTCGAAATGCCGTTTTCCCAGTGAACACTCCCCACGTCCATGGGGTAAGTGATTACTGGGTCCGAGAATCATGTGCCCTGAGTAGGAGGAGTAAACCAAAGAATTCGCCCGGCTAGGATTTCTGCCATGTCACTGCCGGTATGATTTTTAAGTTTGAGAGCAGTGTGTCCATCATTCCACCAAGGACCCCTATTATCAGAACCACCATCTTGACAGAATGGTTTGGATAAAGCCTGCGGAGTTCAAAGGGAAGATCTCGATATTAAGTCCGTTTTTCCTCCTCTTTTCGGACGATGTTCGTTTCGCCAGAAGCTGAAAACTCAATGACGAAAATCGTCCTACTTTGATGGTCGAGGAGGACTACATCAGGCTTATTGGCTTGTATTTGCCTGAGGGTGGGGAATGAGTAGTTCCAATAGATTCGGCACTTCTCATTCTCCACAACGAACTCAATATCCCCCGGAGCATAAGGCAACACCGGTGTCTCGTCTACACCCTACGAGTGTCGTAGATAGTAGTACAACACTCGTAGGGCCGCGTTATGCCTGTGGATATAGGCTGAGACCGCATAAGCTGGACAAGCTGACAGCAAATGCAATATGGTCTCAGCTGCCCCACGACACGCTCTGCATCTAGTGTCAGGGACTTCTATATCCATCACGCGACTACGGTAGACGAGGGTGTTGAAGACACCATCCTGGCAGGCCATTATGAATCCCTCGGTTTCCGACTTCAGCCCACTTGACCTGAGAAAAGCGAAGGTCAGGTTTCTGGATAAGCCAAGGTCTTCAATGTTCTTGAAGAAGACCCCATGCATTGGCTTATCCCTATGTAGCTGTAAGAGCCTGTCACACTCTGCAGCTTTCACGTGGGCTTTTTTGCTGAACGGGTTCCAACTCGGTGACAGAGTTTGGGATCGGCCGTTCAGAGTCGAATACGAGACTAAATTCATCAGCTGCACGGGTTGCTGCCTTGAAAAGAAATGCTCCAATCCCTGCTTTTTCATGATCACATACCAAGCAGAGAAGGGGATCTGAACTCCTGATGACTTTACAGACTCCATCCAGTACCATTCTATTGTGTAGACACGGCCTCCTCGTTGTCTGGGGAAGTATAAACGTGGAACAGACGATTTAGGATGCAAGATTCTATGAAGATGCATCATTTTGCGAGTTTTTACGTCGAGTTGTCGCAGCTCTTCCTGAGGGATTATTATTATTATAACGTAGTTGGCAATGATGCCGACTTAATTTGGAATACCCTGTATATTGAAGAGAGTGGGACCAAGTACATTGCCTTGGAGAACTCCATATCCAATGAGCATCTCATTGGCGAGATTATCCTCAATCCTGACAACTTAGTGTCTGTTTATGAGGTAGCTTTCGAAAAGCAGCAGATTATCATTGCGTATTCCAATATCTTCTAGGCAATTCCTGAGCGGTTTATGACTCACTAAATTGATTTCTTTCGATAAATCGATGAATGAACACAAACACGGCTTGCTGTCATTGATGCTTCGGTTTATTTTTGTAGTTAGGGTGATCACAGCATCTGTCGATGTTTTTTCTCTGAACCAATAATACTGCTTGGATACTATTTTGAATTTATTCAGATAACTAATGAGGCATTGTTTTAGAAGTTTTTCGAAAATCTTCGATATATGTGTGATAAGGGATATGGGTCGATAATTATCGATATTGTTTCCATTGCCTTTTTTGGATAAAGTACTATTGATAGAACTTTTGAAGACCGTTGAGTAAATTCCAAACTCTATATAATTGCTGAATGAATGTGTGAAAGGTTGCTTGATGTATGGAACTTTACTATTTCAGCTTTTATATTGTATATTCCTGCTGCTTCACCGTTTTTCAGTTCAAAAATAGTTCTGTGTATTTTATCTGCTGTGATGGGTTCAAACACAAAAGTATTTCCTCAATTCTTTTCAATTCTATAGTTTTCATCTTTAACGATTCTACTGGCTGATGTTTTACTGATTTTGCTAAACCAGTTATTAAATTCTTTGCCAATATCAATTTTTTCCTCTAGTAGTTCTCTTGTATATATATACACTCTAAATTTTTTCAATATAACCCTTTCGTTTTTTTGGTCGTTCTTATTTGCTGAACTATACTCCATTGATTCCTCGAAGTATTTTTATTGGTTTTTGTAATATTTGAATTGATCTTTGTTAATGATTGAAGTTGATTTGTTTCTGTATTTTTCGAATTCCAGTTTCAAATTGGGATCTTGTGGGTTCCTTTGAGCTTCTTCAAACATTTTGCAAAGCATTGGTCATCCGAAGTGCAATTCTATTAAATTTTCTGAGAAGATTTTTTTTCTCTGTACATAAGTTTATATTTTCTGTTACCATGAATACGTTTGCTCGTGGATCATTCTCATTGTATAATGAATCCCAACATATATGTTGGAATATATGAATGTTTTGTGTCAATACTATTTGTGAATCAAATGGTATCTATGTTGATTTTTTCTTTTCATTGGGAACAATTTGTGAAAAAATGGTGTAGTGATCAGTGATGGTTGATTTCAACACTAGGGAAATAGTTGTTGATATGAGTTTTGAGGAATATGTGATCTAGGTATGAACAGCAATCGCCCTGTACTCTTGTTGGTTCATTTATGGAAGAAAAAAAAGCCAAATTCATTTAGTATATTCTGATACTCCGCTGTCAGTTCTCCATTCGGTTTCAGTAAATCGCACTCATGATTTTGTTTTTCAAAGAATTCTTCTAGGTTACTATTGAATATTGAACTTCGGTATCTGGTGACCTATATAAAGTAGTCAGTCAAACTACGATTTCATTCTGTAGTTATCTCTATATTCAATACTTTCATATTGTTCTTGATGGTCTTTATTTCGTAATCAAACTTCCGAAAAGATTTTATGTATGCAACAACACCGTCGTTCTGGTTTAGTTTGCTACCATTATATCACATCCTTCAATAACATAGACATCCGTGACAGAAAAGTACATTAAAACAACAAAACTGTGATCATAGTAATAATAAAAATATCAAGTACCTAATCATAAAATAATTAAATAAATATACGAGTATATAAATCTATGGTAAAATCTACGACACAAGCAAGCGTTTTATATGAATGATGAATTGGAGAACTGGGGCTTGTACCATTGTAGGAAAGTTGGTTACTATAGAAAATTTGTTTATTCTCATTGTCAAGCCATTTTGATTCAAGAATTTAATAAAGAACCTCTTTTTCTGATTTATTGCTTCCATATTTGTCTCTAGAACGAATATTTCAAAATTCTTTGTTGAAATCTGTTCAACGTGGAGCATCTGATAATGCGAAACAATATATGGTGATCCATTTAAAAAAATTGGTGACATGCTCTTGGGATGTCAAAATATGCCCCCTTGTTAACTATTGTTGACGTGTTTTTTATTTTTCCCGAAATTCATTGTACCAATAGTTATTCAGGGTGCCTCGTTTCAAATGGAATGCACTGTATTTAAAAAGAACAGAATAATCAAACTAGTCTCATCCGGTTGTTTCCTGCTATGAATCTGTAAATCAGTGTTCCTTGTATTGGATTCATACCTCTGCTTCCCTAAGGTGTAATAAAAAATAAAAAATGGCAAACTTCCACTCTCTCGCTCTCCTTCGTTGTTGTACTCCTGGTACACTTGCAGATCGCCAGCAGCATGCAGAGTGTAAAATAAGGTTCCACACCGTGTATTGACACTCGCTACATCCAGAGCTCACCCTTACACGCGTTTGTTGCTCCAGGCGTCAACATTCAACACACTCAGCGGAATAGCTCCGGGGCAACAAAATATATAATTGGATGTAGAGGCACTTTACAATGAATTAGGCGGCATTAATCACAATCAAGAGGAGGCTTATTACTGAACTCGCTGAAATTCGAACTGATTAAAGTCGGTGCAACTCGGACAATCAGTTACCTAGGAAATTATTGTCTTGCTGGACGCATCGAGTTTGTAATTTGAAAAACTTTTCCAGCTAGGGGTCAGCTACTGACGTGAAAAAGTTATTTACCTAACAAATGCGGAAAGTAGTACTTTTCCGCACGTGACGGCAGTGGCACGAACGACGCGAAAATTTTCTACATGGAACGAAGAGATGTTCCTCCACCAAAAATTAGAAACGCTAATGCTTTCATCAAAAACTGTATTTGATGAATCAAAACCTAATTTTTTCCAGAATATTCAAATAGAATCGCATAGATATTTGCCAAGAATCTATCAGATATGATAGTATTTGTTTTTCGTTGAAGGCATGGCTACGATAATACCCCTTTTATACTATGCGAAAGATTGTAATAATAAATCCATTTTTTGTACAACTGTCAAAAAAACGACATTTCTGCATCTCTGTTGATACGTAAATGTTTACTTTTATCACTGCCAAAATAATTCACAAAATAAACATGAAATATTACTTTTCGAAGGTTTAATTTCTAACAGAGTTAAAAATTATTAGTTGATTATTCATCATAAAACAATTTCATTCAATAGCATCAATAGTTATGTTTATTAATTCTTCACGGCGACAAGCACCACTAATATCCAACATTAAGACAACCTACAAAAATAAAATATTGAAATAACTACTAATCTTACAAAATTATGATTATATCTGTACCTTATAAAGTAAATTTGTTTCGATATCAGCATCTTGAATAAATTTATTGATATCATCCCTTGATACAACTTAGATTTCTTTCCTCGGTATCCAACGCTTCTGTTCTTGATGAGCGGGACCAATTTTGAAAACTTCCTTATATCAATATTTGCCCTAACATTCAACGTACTTTTCAACATTGAGTAGACACTCCATAACGTAGAAAGTTTAATCATTTATTTTGGTTGGTTTCCGGGTTTTGCCGTGGTCTTCTTTGGTTTAAATCTCCAAACGTTTCGACTGCAACTGCGGCAGTCATCTTCAGAGATGTGGTCGAAGTACTCTTCTAAACGTATCAACTGAAACTGGAGCTTCCGAGTTTGCCATGTTTCCGCGCGATTCGGGTGACATGGCTTCGTTTTGGCCCCTTTCAATGCTGTGTGCCAGATCTTTGATAAATATGTTCTCTCTTCTTTTCTGTTGAAGTTCTTTTTTTCGAAAATACCGAGAGACTAGCAACCTCGAATCATTATTCAACAAGAATGTATCTAGAAGCAATAGAAGTACACAACCACCAAGAGAACCTCAACAGAAAAGAAGAGAGAACATATTTACCAAAAATCTGGCCAAAACGAAGCCATGTCACCCGAATCGCGCAGAAAGTGCGCGCTAACCAACTATTACAGAAAGTGCGCGAAAAAACCACTATAAATAACATGGCAAACTCGAAAGCTTCAGTTTCAGTTGATACGTCTAGAAGAGTACTTCCACCACGCTACTGAAGATGACTGCCGCAGTTGCAGTCGAAACGTTTGGAGATTTAAACCAAAGAAGACCACGGCAAAACCCGGAAACCAACCAAAATATTGACGCCAGCCGTGAAAGATTACTTTCCTACAGTTTAATCATTTTTTATTTTTCTTCAAAATAGCATATGAGCATATTTTCAGAAAACTTTTTTGCATGTTTCTTGTCGCACCATTCAATAAATTGCTAATATTTTTTCTCATATACTAACTTGGATTTGGCCGGTAACATATTAGGTACTATTGTATTTGCTTTCTCAGATATATCTGATGGGGTATCACTACCACTATCACACATCCATCTTCTTGAAAATTACTTGAAATTGAAGCAACTACGAGCAAACACAGTCAAACACACGGTGTGCCAACAAACCGTTTCTGAAGTAACGACACAGAAAGACAAACGGATGCTGTGAAATTGTATTGGAAATATTGATAACTTTAAGGAAAACATGTATTGAAAAGAAAAGTATTATTTAGTTATTCTGGAATAATTTTTTTCAGTCAGGAAAAATTTTTAAATACCATTTTACTGGAAACATTGAATAAATAATGTTTTCAAGGCAACAGTCGTTTGAAAGCGATAACTTATCGGGACAAAAACCACGTCAAGATGTATTGGAAGTATTCATTTTTAATATACTTCAGACGATGTAAATTCACATTTACAGTTGTACAAAAAATGTTGTTTGTATTTCTAGTATAGAATTCGTGTTCACAGGCACATTCGAGAGAATTAACACTCTCATGTGCCATTAAAAAAAAATATATTTTTTCCACTTAACACAAAAATAACTATTTCAGGTTACTTGAGGTTCGAGGTTTGATGAGGCCATCAAACCTCACATTTGAGTTTTTTTGCAATCCTAAATAAATGTGTCCTGACGTATTTGAAAATTTTCACAAACAAATAATTCGCAATGTGTTGAAACCTGTTGAGAATAGCAATACTAATAGTAATGAAGAGTATAATGCACATCTCTTAGAAAGAGGAAAGCAAGCATGAAATCCTGAATGGATTTCTTGAAGGAATTATTACAAACAAAATATCGCCGACAACGAGTTTATTGCATCTTTCACCCACCTAAAGTTCCCCGTAGGTCGTAAGAACTGTAGTAACAGATTTTGATTTATATCGGACTTTGGACTGGTCGAAAAGCTAAAGAACAAGAAATCACTTAACCCCACTTTGATATCAATCTCTCTATAAAACACTGACATACGAAATTGCCGGTGCCATGTTATATATTTCTCCAGACGTGAATGTCAGTATCTGTTTGTAGTTCCATCGACATATGGGTATAAATCTAGTTTTTGCTCTCATGGAACTTCCGCTATAGGAAAGTTTGGCGTTTGATCAATGCGATATTAGGGTGGCCCAGGAAATTCTAAGGTGAATTCCTACTACAAGGCATGATATATTTTTGTCCTCAATAACGACTGAACATATTGCCACCATTTTTTATAGTTTTCCAATTCGTATATCTCCGATTTTTTTTATAAGATTAATACACACCTATTATAACCAATGAGATTTCTTCAATTCCTTAAAATCGACCAATTAACAGTTATTCTCGATGATAACAAGCTGTCTAGCTTTCCCATAATAACTTAGAAATATGCAACTTTCGTTTGATGAAGTTAACACCTTGACAACTGTTACAAAATGACAAGATTTGGTCGAGAATATTCAGAAAATATAAAAAACTGTTCACAATTTTATTCCAAAGAGTACAGTTATTACCCAAAAGTCAATAAATATGGAAACAGTTTGAAATATTTTTGAAAGAGGAACATTATGAACTTATAGAAACTATTTTCAAAGCAAGACCTTGAATTATTCCTGAACATTTAATCCATTTGCAAATATTAAATTCAAAGAAACAAGGGAAAAAAAATGCGAAATGACAGTAGCTTCAACAAGGTTAAGCAAAGTTCAACTGCTTCAAGTAAGGAAAAATTATATGAAATAATAAATTTGTGGAACGAAGATTGTCCAGAAGGATTTAAAAAAAGCTTACAATTTTTAATGGCATTCAAACTAGCCTAGAGAGAGAGAGAAGCAGCATGATGCAAAGTGCACTTTTACATAGAGGAAGAGAAATTTAATGTCAACCCAACTGGAATAATTGAATATAACTAAATTTGTTCCAAATCATGCCTGGTTGGAGCTCAAAAATTCAGACAGTAAGTGGTTATTGCAATAATGTTCACTACTAGAATTACGTCAGCCCGTCTATTTCTGACAGTAAATCCTTACTGGAATTAAACATATTCTGGATGGTACAAAAATATGTCTAGTGGGATAAATGGGATTGGAAAATGGATCGAAAAATCTGCGAAAAAAATAGAGCTTGATACTGTTACAAACGTTCACGAATCACTCAAATCGATCGAGTGCTGTATCAAATCTTGTTAAGGCAAGTGTCACAGAAGAACAGCTCATCAAAATGACTGGACAAGCAAATACTAAGTCATTAAAACCCTATTTACAGTGGACATGCCAATTCAGCCAACAACCTGAGACCTAATCCTCCTAGGATCCAAACTACAAGAGATATGAACCTTATACAAAAAAAAAATCGGTTTATTGTCTAACAGGAGAAATCCCAATTACAAAACAATGTATATACCTAAGTATAAAAATTTACATTTCGATTTCTTACAAATAAATAAAGATAATGAAAAGGAATGAGCAGTGAGAATCAATGAAAAGATAGATGAGAACAAAATAATTCAAATAATTATTGTTACAGCTTTTGAAGTAAAAGTGCTTTGATTTTATTTTTGAAATGACTAAGATTATCTGCAAAAACGTCAGTAAGAGAGCAAACTTCATTGTACCTTTTGCATACAGTGTGTATTGGTGATTTGGTGTATAGATTTGTTCTATATGGTTGTAGGTAGAAACACGACTCTATTCTGCTACTCTGGCGTGGAACGTGGAAATCAAGTTTGTACAAAATATCAGGACAGTCTATCAAACCGTGTATAATCCTAAATATAAAGATACATGAATAGTATATTCTCCTATTTTCTAAGGATAGGAAAGAGAACCTGTTGAGAAGTATTTTGTTGCAGCAACCTTGCTGGGGGTAAACACCGTCTAATTTGAAGATCATGTATTTCATAAATTTCCTTTGGCACAATTCGACTGCTTGTATTTGCACGTTATATATTGGAGCCCATATTAGCGAACCATATTCCAGTCTTGATCTTACAAATGAGTTGAAGAGTTTAGTGAAGCAATCAATATTATGAAAATCATTGCAGGTGCGAAATATTAATCCTAGCATTCTTTTGGCTTGTAGAGTGATTTTATTTATATGTAATGAGAAGTTCAGCTTAGGGTCGAACCAGATACCCAAATCTTTGGTTACAAGAAAATTCTACTACGGAAAATACCAATAAAATAAAATGAAAACGTATATGAACGGACATATGAGCAGAGAGGGACTTAGAAGGGGGTCGCTGGCCGTTAGAAGAACCCGCAGCAACCGGAGGCATAAGGTCACCCATCTGTTCCACATGGATGACCTCAAACTAGATGTCATCAGTCCTATAGAGTGGTGCCAGAGTATACGCATGCTATCAATATGGAGTTTTGGATCGACAAAGTTGCCACAGCTCATCTCAGAAAAGGACTATGATAGGACTTTCAGGTCGCATCCTACATTAACTGGATGCTGGAGAGACGTATACATACCTAGGGGTGGAAAAACGCCACTCACAAGAGGTAACTACTGTGAAAAACTCTTTCCGCGGCAAGTATCAGTATAAGCTTCGACAGACTTGGTCATCAGAACTGTCGGAGGGAAACAAAGCTGCTACAACAAATATGCCGATTCCGATTCTACTTTGTCCCTTTGGAGGCAAAGATGAAATGGACTCAAGAAGAGCTGCGACAACTCGACGTAAAATCTCGCAAAATGATGCAACTTCATAAGATCTTGGATCCTAAATCCGTGGACTTTCGAGTTTAGAGTGTCTATATAACAGAATGGTACTGGATGGAGCTTGTGAAGTCATCAGGAGTTCAGATCCCCTTCTCTGCTTGGTATGCAATCATGAAAAAGCAGAAAGCCTATGTCAAAGCTGCAGAGAGTAAGAGTCTTCTAAAGCTACATAAGCCAATGCATGGGGTCTTCTTCAAGAACATTGCAGACCTAGGCTCATCCAGATTCATGATTTTTGCATTTCTCAGATCAAGGGCTGAAGTCGGAAACCATGGGATTCATAATGGCCTGCCAGGGTGGTGTCTTAGATCCTCGTCTACCGTATAGTACAGAGCATGTCGTGGGTCAGCTGAGACCATAATGCATTTGCTGTCAGCCTGTCCAGCTTAAGCGGTCTTGGCCTATATACACAGGCATAATGCGGCGCTACGAGTGTTGTACTATCATATAAGTCACTCGTACGGTATAGACGAGACACCGGTGTTGCCTTATGCTTCGAGGATATTGTGTCTGCTGTAGAGAATGAGAAGTGTTGAATCTATTGGAATTAGCCATTTCCCACCCTCAGGCAAATACAAGCCAGAAAGCCTGATATAGTCCTCTTCGACCATCACAGTAGGACGATTTTTGTAATGGACTTTTCAGCTCCTGGCGAAACGAATATCGTCTGAAAAGAGGAGGAAAATGGACTAAATGTCTCGACATCTACTCTTTAAACTCCGCAGGCTTTACCCAAACCATTCTGTTAAAATGGTGGTGGTTCTGATAAAAGGAGTCCTTGGTGGAATGAGGCCACACTGCTCTCAAACTTGAAAATTGGGGAGTGTTTACTGAGAATGTATCAGGGCACCGGAGACAGGGCCTGACTGGTAAATTCCTGACAGAAAAAAATAGAGAAAAATCTGGTCATAGTATAGCATACAACCATTCCATTTTCAATGTTCATATATAACTGAAAATCAGTCGACCTCTAGATAATTTGTGGATATTCCAATATGTTTTCTATCAATTTGAAATGTTCATTGTTCATTTGCAATTCCTACTTCTCAATTGAATTTTCTTCCTCAAACTAAATTGTCTTTATAATGTTGTTGTATATTAATCTCCCAAAAATACATTCGATACATTATATTTTAAAGATAAATACATTCCAAATCGTATTATACTTATTTAATTGTCATTTGACAAGAAATCTCGAATCAAGGGAAGTAGACCCCTTGATTCTCGTTTGTTTCCTATGACAAAACTTACATATTATTAAACATATATTTATCGATAAAAAAAGTATCTCTTATGTATTTACCCCCGAAAAGTATTGGGAATTTTGTCTGACTGATTTCAGTAAAAACATTACAGACAAGAATATGGTAGTTGATATGGTATGTTTCTCAATCGAATTCAAGTTTTCTTCAAAATTTTTCTAGTGCCTTCATATCGTGAGTTCGTTGGTTTCGTCTTCAAATTTCGGCAATTCTGTATTCGTACACGCAATCGATCGAAAGTAAACGCCGAATTTATATGCCTGTTCGCCACTTTCCCTCCATCCCATACATTACCGTAATCCGGCCACATACACTTTACGACCCCGAAGTAATAGCTCCTGGATACTCCCGAACTGCAGATCGGATAATAAAATTTCCCGATCACTCGTGACGAGAATTCACGTAAAAAATAACCGCTCAATTATGGCACTCGCCCTAAAAAATCCGATTGTTTCAGCCGGACCCTACTAGGCCTCATATCACGCCCCGTGACGCTGCGTCTGCCTATCGGGCGTAAAGGATCCCGAGGGAACGATGTCAAGATGCGTTTCGAGCTGGTCATATCGTATTTATCATTACAAATTCTTCGTGAAGTCCTCCATATAATAACACTGAGTGCAAAATCCTTACTATATTTAATATCATTCGAGGCTAGAGAATCAGTTTTCAATAGATGGTAGTAGTAGCAGATTTTAGTTAAGTCTACGTTATAGTGTTATTATGACTATACGAATATTGTATTGGCAGGTGATTTCAATATTGACTTCGATATTAAAAATCCTAAAGCATGTATTATCGATAACTTAACAAAATTCTACAACCTCACCATGCACGTTTAAATTCCAACACGATTCTCAGAGTTTTCGTCTACTTTCTTTACGCCAATCGATAAAGCATAAAATAAGTGATATAACAGAAATACTAGTAAGAAACCGATTGTGGTCATATTGAAGACAGTCCGTAGTTATATTCTGCTTGGACTCGAAACTATCATTTATTCATTTGTTATAAACATTTTAAAACAAAAAACGTATGTATTCTCAGTTTTTTGCTTATAAACTGAAAACCCATACAGCAATCTGGTTGTTCCACTGAAAAACTGAAAACAGTGGCGATTTGTTTGAAAGGAGCACCTACATTGTAATGTTTCATATTTTCTTGCTCCACACTTTGGACATCTTTGGCATTATCTTTATGCACCTTCACGACATTTTTCCCAGTGAAACATATGCCGTATTTTATCCAAGGTCTTATTCACTCCAAAATATCCACCTGAATTGTCGCCAAGAATCTCCTTCAAGAGATCACTTATTATCGACCTATGCACAACCAATAATTAAAAAATCACTTTTTTGCCGTCGTCGGCTATTTTCCAAGCTCTCTTCAATAATTCATTCTCAACAATAAGAGAATCCCATTGTATCCACAATGCCTTGAAAGTTGATGATCGAACGAAGATTTTCTTCCAGATGAGTCATTTCGATCCACTTCACTTCAATCTTAGAAATTCTGGAACGTTTGGATCACTTTCTTGGTGTTTTCTCTTTTTGCTGTGATCCAATCATCGTCAAAAAATAATCTCACTCAGTTGATTCCTCCGCTAACAATGCTCATAAGAATCCGAACAAAGTCTTCTAGACAAGGCATCTGCATTATTGTGCAGTTGTGCGGTTGTTCTTTCAATTCTAGTTTCTCCTGCAACCAGTTCGAGGACTCACTGGAAGACTTTGTCCTCACAGGTGATTGCGAACGATGGTGGCATTCTTGCCCTGCCGTATTCAATAAGGTGACTCAATTTTCCACATCTATAGCACGCCCTATTCTTACAAGTGCTTATTCTGTTTTCAAAAATTTGATCTAATCCAGAACTAGTAACTGCGCCCAATCGTTTAGTCTAGTCTACAAGTGCCATTTAGACCAACTTTTTTCAGCAGTCTCCGAAAATTATGATTGAGGTGTCATTCGATTCGGAATGACATCCAGATGATTTTTGAAAAAAATGAAGTTCCGCATGAAAAAATTGTAAAAGTTATTAACAATTAACTAAAAAAAAAAGATGGCTTTAGTATTTTGTAAATATCTCAAAAACTAATTAAAATTTTTTAAATCTAAAAAAAGATTCAAAAAGAGGAGGAAATTTCCTAAAAAAAAGCTCAATTCCCGGAATTGTAGCATCAATATTTATAATTTTCCCAGAGGGATGAAAATACGGCCGAAAACGGGTACTCTGGCTCGGGCAAGCCACATCCACTTTGGACACTTTAACAATAAAAATTATTTTAAAATACTAAATATGAAAATAAAAAATTGGAAAAATTCAGGCACTAACTGAATAGATTAATGATCAATAATCCGCTTGAAAAAAATTTTTATCACAATTTTTCAATTAGTTAATCAATAGTTAATTAATAATTTTTTTCTGCTTGAACATGAACATTGCAAGTGTGATAATTGTTAAACTATAAATTTAAGATTTTTTTCCTCTTTTGGAGCAATTCTTGAAAGGCTTCAGAATAGAACCCCGTTGGAAAAATTAAAAAGTTTTTATTTTTCAGTTTTTTATTAACAATTTTCGTTGTTGCAAAATTAAATACTTAAATTAATCATTGAAAAAAATTTTTTTTTTAAATATTATCAATAATCCGTTTTTATGTTATCAGGAACTACATAGAAATAATTTTTTTAAATTTTTATCTCTAATTGTTTAAAAAATTGTTATAAACAAATGCGTTGTTTATAAGATAATTGAAATTTTTTTTATGGAATTTCAATCTTTGATACAAATAATGATTTTTAAAAGAAAAATTGTTCCTTAAAAAAATTTTTTTATTGCTTGAAAACGCATTTGTTAATTAACAATTATTTTCTCCCGCTTCTAATTAATATTAAGGAAACATTTTTTTTTAAATCATTATTTGTCTTTCTTTCTGATATAAAAAAAAAAATTCCATTTTATTTAATTTTTCATTGTTTATGCAATAAACAATTTGTTATAAACAAATAAATTTTTACCTTATATTTTTTTTTCTATTCTAATTTCTGTCACAAAAACAGACATGACATTTAGAGAGTTAGAGAGAACTTATATTTAAAAATTAAATAAAAAATAATAAAAAAAAATTTAAAAAAGAAAAAAAATCATGTCTGTTTTTGTGACAGAAATTAGAATAGAAAAAAAAATATAAGGTAAAAATTTATTTGTTTATAACAAATTGTTTATTGCATAAACAATGAAAAATGAAATAAAATGGAATTTTTTTTTTTTTTATATCAGAAAGAAAGACAAATAATGATTTAAAAAAAAAATGGTTCCTTAATATTAATTAGAAGCGGGAGAAAATAATTGTTAATTAACAAATGCGTTTTCAAGCAATAAAAAAATTTTTTTAAGGAACAATTTTTCTTTTAAAAATCATTATTTGTATCAAAGATTGAAATTCCATAAAAAAAATTTCAATTATCTTATAAACAACGCATTTGTTTATAACAATTTTTTAAACAATTAGAGATAAAAATTTAAAAAAATTATTTCTATGTAGTTCCTGATAACATAAAAACGGATTATTGATAATATTTAGAAAAAAAATTTTTTTTCAATGATTAATTTAAGTATTTAATTTTGCAACAACGAAAATTGTTAATAAAAAACTGAAAAATAAAAACTTTTTAATTTTTCCAACGGGGTTCTATTCTGAAGCCTTTCAAGAATTGCTCCAAAAGAGGAAAAAAATCTTAAATATATAGTTTAACAATTATCACACTTGCAATGTTCATGTTCAAGCAGAAAAAAATTATTAATTAACTATTGATTAACTAATTGAAAAATTGTGATAAAAATTTTTTTCAAGCGGATTATTGATCATTAATCTATTCAGTTAGTGCCTGAATTTTTCCAATTTTATATTTTCATATTTAGTATTTTAAAATAATTTTTATTGTTAAAGTGTCCAAAGTGGATGTGGCTTGCCCGAGCCAGAGTACCCGTTTTCGGCCGTATTTTCATCCCTCTGGGAAAATTATAAATATTGATGCTACAATTCCGGGAATTGAGCTTTTTTTTAGGAAATTTCCTCCTCTTTTTGAATCTTTTTTTAGATTTAAAAAATTTTAATTAGTTTTTGAGATATTTACAAAATACTAAAGCCATCTTTTTTTTTTGTTAATTGTTAATAACTTTTACAATTTTTTCATGCGGAACTTCATTTTTTTCAAAAATCATCTGGATGTCATTCCGAATCGAATGACACCTCAATCATAATTTTCGGAGACTGCTGAAAAAAGTTGGTCTAAATGGCACTTGTAGACTAGACTAGTTGTTCGGGTTCTTCTATTGATACCGCTCGTACTTTCAGCCTCGAGGTGTTCAAGGTCGCCTTCTAGAAGTCTGTTTCCCTTTGATTTTCTATTCGTTCTAATTAATTCTTTTGTTCTTCGAGAATTTTTGGTATTGAGTACCGAAATGGAAAATATAGGCTCCAACATCCGCCATTAAAGTGGCAGACGTTTATCGAACGGATTTATTTCCAATGAAATGGTGAATAATTATTGTCTTTTATAATTTATATAAACATATGATATGGAGCTACCCTAATATATGCCTCTTCAAACTAATTAAAAGATTACATTATTGGATATAAACGAGATTTTGAACAATATTCATATATACACCTGTGACATCCTTCTCAAAATGAATGCAAAAAAGTAAATGTATGATTATAGGTACCGACAAAACTATAGCTTACTTTAGAGAAAATAGATATGCGTGAATATAGGAGGTGATATGATTGAATGTGTTGAGGAATTGAAGTACTTGAGCATCATTATAGACAGACGGCTGTTATTAGACCATGCCAACTATATGACATCAAAAAGGAGTTATAGTGTTAATTATCTGTCACGATGTTCTTACCATCTATCAATGTGGTCTAAATACTACCACACTTGAATTATTGTTGTACAATCCTATATCTGTTGAATCAAAACTAATTATCTAGAATTCAGAAATTACAGAATAGGTCAATGAGGATAATACCATCTTGTTCAAGGTACACTCCAATAAAAGTTATGCAACAATGTTCAAGATGGTTGCTAGTAAAGAAATACATAAAAATGCTGTTGTTGGTATTCATTTTCAAGATGAAATAGAGTGATACCCCATCCTATTTGAAGAATAAAATAGTTTATGCACTAGCGGGCGGTAAAGTACATTTCACCGCCCGGTTTGGCGGGCGTAAAGTGGCACTTAACCGCCCGTGGGCGCATCATGGCCCGCGGGCAGTAAAGTAGACAGTATACTAAAATTGTCCATATATACCTACGCACATCATTTCACGGAAGACCTACCACGAAACAATGAATTCAGTTCAATAAAGATATACTCATTTAACAACTTTTATTCATAATCTACATTTTTGCTCCATAACCCTGAAAATTAGAATTTTATATTAACTATGCAATTGTTACAATTTTGAATATTTAGGGTGGGATATTCACTTTTCTCTTGAAAATAATTATTCACTTTTGAAACATCCTCACCACTCATTTTAGATGCGGATGGTAGGTCCAAATAATTAATATTTCGTATCGGTCCAACACCATCGCCTGCAATTTTTTTGGCAGCGTTCAATTTATTTGAAATCGATTGTTCAATGTAGCTCTCTGTTACTGTAGTTGATTTCCAACCAGCGTGTCTTTTGATATTGGTGATACTTTCCACAGCATCAGCCAATAAAGTTGCTGAAGAACGCCTGAAACAATAACGCGTATTTCTTCTGGGCCTGGTAGCTTCAAAAATGCTTCAATTTTTCTTGGAATTTGACCGAGGATATTCTTCCCAACAACTTGTTTTGTACATTTGTTGTTCTTATAGAATATAAAAAAAACGCCCATGTTCATATTTGCGGGACGTAGGCTAGCATATCTTCTATAAATATCCAAATAATTAACTGACTGGTTTTCAGTACTGCAGATGGTAAATGTTCGTTGTATTTTAGTTTTTGACTCCCGAATTGTAATCAATAAAGCATAAGTTAAGTCTTGAATGTCATCAAGCTTGAGATTTGTTAATTCTTCTCTACGACAAGCACCATGTACCCCAAATATTAATGCAACCTATAAAAGAATCAATAAGTTTTTTAATTACTTAATAAATATAGGTAGGTATAACATACCTTCATCAGCAGATATACATTATCTGGAGCTTCTTTTAGAAAAAGTTCGATTTCATCTCTATTCAATATTTTGGATTTCTTCGGCTTATATCCATCATTCTTCCGTTTCAAAAATGCTATCAATTTTGGAAATTTGCTTCTGTTTATATTATTATACAAATAAAGTAGACTTTAACATCGAATAGTATGACCACAAAGAATATGGTTTTCGATTTTTGGACTTCTCAAAAAAATATCCCAGTAATATATCTTCTGTAATCTCCTTCACATTATTTTCATTGCGCCATTTTATGAACTTATTATACGTCTTTTCGTAAAGTTTCTTTGACTTTGTTGGTAGCAGTTCGAGTTTGGCACTCTCAGCCGATTCCAAAATTTCCATTGGTATGTATATATTATGTTCTTCATCTGATGATTCCATAATTTTCGTGTTGAGTTCACTC
The DNA here is from genome assembly GCA_958502065.1 of Chrysolina americana. Taxonomy (NCBI): domain Eukaryota; kingdom Metazoa; phylum Arthropoda; class Insecta; order Coleoptera; family Chrysomelidae; genus Chrysolina; species Chrysolina americana. Next base: position 70,064,423 of record OY293415.1, on the reverse strand, counting down.
ACGCACTTTGCCAGATAAACATGAAGATGACCGTTTACCTTGTTTATTGAATTTGTTGCTAGACAACAACCAGCTTGCTTAACAACGTCATAATTAGGTGGGTATATACTGGGTATTCTGTGTACAATTTGAATAAATGAATCTATTTCAGTATACAGAGATGATTATTGACACGATAATTGCGATATAAATATATATACAGTGTCCGCCAAAATCTTGGAACCATATGGAAAACTTTTTTATTAATAGTTTCTCAGAAAATGTCATTCTTCATAAAAGTTAGTTCCCATGCTGTTCCAAGATTTTGGTGGACACTGTATAAACCGCTAGTGCATACAATTTTGTATGCATCACGTGCGTAAAATGCGTTTATGGCCTTCGGCGTGTAATGGCCCTCGGCTAACGCCTTCGGGCCATCATCCACGCCGCAGGCCATAAACGCCTACTTTACGACCTTGATACATAAATTACTATTATACCAATGAAATATATAAATATAGCACCAAACAACAAATGGACTTCTTCTTCATTTTTTCATTCCACCAAGAAATAAAAGAAGTAGTCTGGATTCAGTTGTTTGTAAGGGATCGATATTATTCAAAAAACTGCCTGATTTAAAATTAAAAATTCAACTGCAGCTATTGGTTCCAAAGCTAATCTAGATAAGATATTTGAGTTTATAGTTCGGAATCTACTTTTTCAGCTGTTTTCGTCAACATGAAATAGTATGTGACGAAATTAATAATTAGCCATAAGACAAAAACAATTGAATAGGATTCGTCAGTAAGACGAGAGGAAGAAAAGTATGAAATAGCAACAAAGTTCTTTTTGTGGAGACATACCCTAACAAATTTTATTGTTTCAGCCGTCTGTGAACGACATCGGCGACGCTTCAAGCTCCGATCCGGACTCTATTGGCCTTGTGTCACGCTCCATCACGCTGCGTCTTCCCATCGAGCGTAAAGGATCCCGAGGGAACGGCATCGAGATTCGGTGCGAAGCGGCCCTGCCCGGCGTGCCCGTACCCAAGCAGATCACGGCGCTCACCGTCCCCGTGAGGAATCCCAACGATCCGCAAATCAACAACCAAAAGTTGCACTGGTACGTATTTGAGTGACGGCCGTCCTTTTTGTTGAGGAAGAATTGTTCGGGATGACGACTTGGATGAGGGTCGACTCGTGTTGAATATTCAGTGGGGGGTTGTAGTCGGGAAATATTGTTGTTGTTGACGTTCTCAGATAACGAGCTGGGCGGGTGTTGTTTCGACATTCCTAATCACCCCCATACGCGGCATGCTGATGCTTTTCGTTCAAGTTCACTCTGTTACTGTTTGGAAATGTACGTTTATAAAATTTAAGCATCTCCCGTGATTTCGCGAACCTGGTATTTAATGAAAACGTCTAGGTTAGGTTAGATTTATAAGGGTCTATATGCTCTTTCAGGTCTGAGGGAGAGAGTGAAACTCTGTCAAACATCAAAACCTGGCACAAAGTGTGTGCTCTGCTATTTCATCATCTTCAAGACAGAGGCAACATGTTGGGTCCTCCGACAATTTTAGTTTTGCCATGTGATAATTCAAATGACAGTGACAGTAGTTAGACATTGCAGGTCTTTCCTGCTGTCTAACAGTGATATGGTCAAATTCTTTGAGGAATGTATGAATGCCTTGGAATGAGCCAATCCTGGTAGGTTTTGCCTGAAATTTGATACTTTCCTTGCTGTCCAGTGTTCAATATATATTTGGCAAAACTTGACAGATCTTGTCATCAAAACTGTCAGGAAAGAACAAAGTTACTGCAACTAATATGCTTGCAGTTTAGATTCTACTTCACACCTTTGGAGTAATGTAATGGACTTGGATTATACTTCCCCAGACAGGGAGGCCGTAAACTTTTAAGTTTGGAGTGTCTACATAACAGAAAGGTACTGGATGTAGCCTGTAAACTCATCAGGAGTTCAGATTCCCTTCCCTGCTTGGTGTGCGATCATGAAAAAGAAGGGATTGGAGCATTTATTTTTTGGAGCGTATTCGACTATGAATGGACGAACCCAAACTCTGTTACTGAGTTGGAACTCGATCAGCAAAGAGTGAGAGGCTCCTACAGCTACATAATGATAAGCCAATGTTCAACATTGAAGAACGTTGAAGACTTTGGCTTATCCAGGCACATGACATTGGCTCTTCTCAGGTCTAGTGAGCTGAGGTCGGAAACCGAAGGATTCATGAAGGACCCCGCAAAATCCGTATGGAATTTGGGTCTCGGTGGATTTTTTTGAATTTTTGATATGATGTAGTCCATGTCTCAACAAATCTTACCATTGCGCAAAACCCCAAAAAATGAACAGTTTTGCCGCTAGGGGTCGTTAAAATCACCCCTTTCTCAGAATGAACTATTTATTTTCGAAACCGGGAACGACATTTTCACCTGTTTCATTGTAGATAATGTTGCATATGAGTATGCTCTTTTATAAAAAAAAAATATTCAACCCAACCCCCCTCTTTCCCCACCACATATAATTAAACGGAAAAATTTATATCTGGATTACTTTGAAATGCATCGTCAGATGTTTGAACATGCTTGAATTATATTGATTATCCCCCCGAGGGGTACAAAACAAACAAATTTCGGTGGATTTTACTGAATTTTCAATATGATGCAGTTCATGTTATTGTGAATAGAAATTAATCAGGTGATAAAAAATGGATAGTTTTGGTGCTAGGGGGCGTTAAAATCACTCCTTGCTCAGAATTGACTATTTATTTTCAAAACCCAGAACAAAATTTCCACCAGTTTCATTGTAGCTAATGTTGCATAAGATTGGGCTCTTTTATTAAAAAAATTATCCATATCCTCTTTTCCCCCACCTCCTATTATGAAACGCAAAAAAATTTAGCTGGATTATTCTGAAATGCTTCGTCGGATGTTTGAATAAGCTTGAATCAGGGAAATTGCAGACAGACTGTTCAGTCTTCCTATTGAGGAAAGTCTTCTCTGACGGTTCAACACCAGCTCAGTCATTGATCGATACGGGCCAAGTGCTTTCAAAGCCGCTTGACTGTCCGAGAAAATTTCGATTGATCTTCGTGTGATGTTAGTTTCTTCCAGTCCCTTTACACGTAGATCTATGGCGTGAATTCCTGGAATATAGTCACATATAATCCTAGACATGTTAATATTTCTGTTATAGGTATACTACTGCATACACCTGCACCAGAACCTGAGGGTGTTATCGAATTATCTGTGAACCAACAGAAATCTGCTCTCAGTAGTTCCTCTCCTTGAAGGATCCATTAGTCTCTCTTTGGAATCAGAACGGTGAAAGGCGGGTCAAAATTTACCTTTGGAGGCATTATATCAGAGGTCATTCCCAGAATGCTGTGACTTTAGTAGTCTGCTACGCTCTGTATAAGTCTGTTGCATGCAATTAGCAGTATGCATGATTCTATAGGTTGTCCATCTAGCCTCTCTCTCTCGAGAGAGAGAGAGATGTGGAAGACAGGTAGTAGGAGTAGAGATTTCTATTGAAAGTATTGGAATGCAGGTGGCTGTAAATCAAGGGGGTGATGGGGGTTGGCTATAATGGAGGAGGGGTTATTTGATGAGTCAGTTCAACTTTCATATCCTAGTAACAGTTATGGACAGTAATGATATAATTTTATTCACGAGCTGTAGCATTTGAAAGCATTCAAATCGTCACCCCGTACCTGGAAAACTATATACTGTTGGACAAGCAATCATATGAATCCTCATGTAGTTGATCAAGACACATACTTTATAAAAAATTGTCAAATTCTAGCTGTTTTTTTTTTCTAATTTTAATTTTATCTTTTCTATGAACATTGTCTTGTCATGCTGTAATGCAACACCCTTTGTTAGATATTATTTTTCATTCGTATGGAGGGACTCATGAGCTACACATTAGCTACATTAAGTTCATTTCTAAGACAGTTCAATTTAGAATTAGAACACAAAAATCAAATCGATGCATAATACCCAAAATAGCAAAAAATCGAATTTTTGACACCCTGTACTTTGAGAACTTGTCATAGGATCGATCTGTAAATTGTACTACGTAATGAGGATGCCAAGATCTACAATATATCAAAATTTGAGCAAAATTAGCCGAAAGCATTTTACGTACTAAATGTGCGGGGTCCTTTCTAGGATGGTTTAAATTCTTTTATCAAATTTGTTCAATCCATCAATCGGCTGTACCCTAACGAGCAACCCTTAGACGTCTTCAAGACACTTGAGCGAGGCAATACAATTCGACACTGAAGTGAATAGGTGAAGTGATATGTCAAAATAAATGTTGAGTGTATTTTTGTTCTTCCAGACGTGTTCTGTAGCTAATGTTTGGCCTGAGATAATGAAAGCAGCTATCCAGTATCCTATCCCAAAATATTCGAAAAGTTCGAAAGAAGAACTCAAAGAGAAACTCATAAAGAACTCAGAGGAATTGACGAGATAAATTTGTTGTGAGGCGAATCGTTTGAAGAAAGAATGGGAAATATCGAGTCAGAGGAAGACTGGACACGGGAGTAGAAAAAATCAAAGATGGAATTGGTTATCACCTCTTTCAAAGGGATGAATAAAGCTCAACAGCCAAACTGAGAGAATTAGTTAGGAATCATCAAGACAATTTCGATTTCCCCCCTCCAACGAGAAAGAAACCGATAATAATTAGTGAAATAGAATAAGAGGGAGTCATCGAGCCGTTCGACAGTACCTGGTCCTCACCAGTAATACTAGTAAAGAAGGAATATGGGTCAACATACTGTTGCGTAGCTTATCGTCAACTGAACAACCTGACGGAAAAGGGCAGTTGTTTTCTCCCGAGAACAGACTACACCCTAGACACGTTGGCCGGCTGTACAATTTTCTCGACCTTTGATTTGTAGACCTGAAGGCAGAACTGGTTCCCACTGTGTGCTCAGGACTGTGGCAGTTCACAGTTTTGCCATTTAAACTCTGTAATGCTCCAGCCATATTTGAAAGATTGACAGAAACGGTTCTGAAGGGACTTTCGTGGAAGACGTGTCTAATATATCTCGACGACATGATTATGGTTGGCAGATCGTTCGACGACCACGTGAAAAACTTGAAGAAAGTAATTCCGCTATTGAGAAACTTCGGATCGAAGATGAGCTTCAAGAAATGTCATTTTTTCCAGAAATAAGTACGATATCTTGACCACGTCGCCTCCAGGAAAGGAGTAGCAGTAGATGAGTGGAACATCAAAGCTGTTGAAGAATTCCAAAAGCCATACATCAGCTTCTAAGTTTCTTTAGCCTGTGTACCTACTACCGCTGATATGTGCAGGGGTCTGTCAACATCGCTAAACCATCGACCAAACTTAGTTTGTCACCAGCTGGGAACTGTTGGCCATTGTCAAAGGAGTAGAGCATTTTTGCAAATGCGTATATTGAAAAATATTTTCGTTCAGAACTGACCATGCAACTCTCAAATGATTCCTGCAGTTCGAAAACTCCAAGGGTCAGGTAGCACGCTAAATGAAAAAACTACAAGAATTTTACTTCGAGATCGAACATCGAACGGAGACTAGCGCTAAAAATACAGATGCTCTATCAAGAAAGGCATTAGACATTAGTATACTGGAGCAGAAGATAAAAAGTGCTCATAGAAATTCATGATGGGGTTCACCGACATCTGGAGTGACAAAGACCCTCCAGATACTGAGGCAAAAGTTTTACTTGGCCAATTGTCAAGCTGACATCAAACACTGGTGCAGAAAGTGTGCTGTATGGCCTACCAACAATGGTCTTCGACCACGACTTAAGGCCCCGATGCGTCAGTTGATCGTATACAGCCCATTTGAAAGAATCGCCATAGACATCGCTGGTCTGGGCTACAATCTGACCATGAAAATGGTACATCCTAGTGGCAATGGATCACTTTAGCAAGTGGACCGAAGCCCATGCCTTGCCCAACCAAGAAGCCATCACCGTCGCCGGCGTCTTGGTAAAGGAGTCATTATGTGGATTTGGTGTTCCGTTGGAGCTGCAAGAAATGCATCGTCAATGGTAACAATTGTAGCGTCAGCAGAAATTTTTGAATTTGAGTTTGCTGAAGAATGGAGTTAGGCTGAAGTAGCAGGAGAGATCCAAGTCTGTAGCAGTTGCTGAGGAATGCTAGGATTACTGGGACTACCTACCTGTTGGAACACAAATTGTTCTTGCTAAGGACTCATACTAAGTATATGCTGTATATGCAATGAGGATGATACTGGCTCAAATTCGACAATGATTGTTTCATTGGGTGAAGTGTAGTCGAGATATTAAAGAATGGTGCGGGAGATGTGACATACGTTCTTCAAAGGAAAGAAAAAGGAGTAGAAGTCGAGAAAATGGCGCAATACCTTTCTCTAGAAATACTGCAAAATTCTTTCAGAAAATTTTTGAGTAAAAACATAAAGTTCATGACTTATGTGTCCAGTGACAAATTGAGAAAAGATTTGACTACGTAAAATGGACTGAAGAGATTCCTGGAGATTGTACAATGTATTGAAGTATTCACATATATGTTGGGGTGAAATTTATTATTAATATTGGTATGTCTTTTAACAATCTTCAACACTGAAGCTCAGTTGCTAAGCCACTGGCGATATTATTAGCTTTTGTTTCACAATGATATGAGCGCTGTTAAAATCCCTTCCCAGAAAAGTGAGGAGGAAACAGAAATGGTCAGTAAGCTGAATGCGTAGAGGTGAGATTTAACCATTTCTATCAAACAATGAGCAAGTGATTATAAATACCAGAAATTCATACATACAAAATGGAAGTATGGTTGCAACATATAAAATTTCGAACTATGGTTTCTGGAGTAGTATTTAAAGCTCTCTGATTTTTGAATTCGAAAGCTTTGACAACTTACAGGAAGGAGTATTAATATAGAACACTTTTAGTCTGGTGGGATTGCCTTCTTTATGAAGTTTGATCAAATTATACATATCTGTAGGGATTCATGCAGATTGTTTTTTTATATTCCAGGATGTGGGAGGCGTCGGAATCCCTTCTATCCTCAATTTTTTTCTGGAAGATGATTGTAGCACTGCTGATCGTTTCATGCTCGCATGGAAGAATCTTTCCTAGCGTTTTCTGTCACTATTCCAGCAGTTTTTCACCACAAAATATGTTTTTCACATACTCTACCTGCATAAATGTTTCCTTTGACTTAACACCTGATAATAACAAGGAGTTCTCGTGTTTTCCGTGCATCTAATCCCATTGTGACACCTAGCTCTCTTTGAAAACCTAGTTGGACGAACAAAAGGAAACAAAACAATTCGACTGAAACTCCGCGTAACCTGAACCATGTCATAAATGTAAATTGCATTTCGTTCAGCTAATGCCGCGCTTGCTACGGATGTGTAAATGTGTTAATTTTGTTTCAGGTCGGGCTCGAATGTAGCAACTCGATGCCACTGGTCATTCCACATAGCATGGACCCTTATTTGGGTAGTGGTGGTGAAATGGAGCGTAGCGATGATTTCCAAGTAAACTAGTTAGATTCCAAGATAACTGTACAGATAATTATGTGATGTTTGATGTGACGCGAGACGGATTGGACGCAATTATATAGTTGTACTTGTCACAAGGGTGTTCTACCCTTCTACCCTGAAGGGATTTACATCAACAATATGAATTTCGTTTGTTAACAGATCGCAGCATGAATTTTGGATGTGAATTTCGGGAAAATGATTCAGGTGAAAGATGTCGCAAAAAATTCAGTAGTTGGTTTTATGATTGCTCTTTATACTCCAGGAGCCATGCACATTCTACCTGGACTCAATTCCGAAGTTAACGAAAATTCGTAGGATTGTTTAGGGATGGTAGAGGGTGTGTTTGCTGAGTTTTCTGATACGAAGACCCTGTGTTCTTTACGGGGGGGAGGGGGAAACGTGATTTTTCCGGACTTTGTTCGGTTATTTGCCTATATCTTCTAATCTATGCTGTTTAGCGAAAATCCGGAAAAGCTAAGTGAAAGAACATTAAATAATTCATTTACAATTATAATATTTGAAGAAATATAGTGCACTAAGAATTTAAAATAAATTATTTACAAATCACTACACAGCCTTCTAGCAGGAAAAGGGGAGTCGTCGTCGCTCTCGACTGCCTCCTCCTCGCGAGCCCACATCTGATCAAAGAGGATTGGCTCATCGTCGTTTTCTTCATCGGTATCTTCGTCGTTTAATTCAGCCTCTGGAGAGTTCTCGCAGCCATTGCCAGCGCAGTTCTTGCACATGGTGTGCACAAGAGGCCTGCTTTTTTGCAGAAACACCTCACTGCACTGCATCCAGTTGCACACTTGCATCTGATAGATGACAAGATGTCATATGGAGCAGCATCTATACTCATGGTTGTGGGTACGACCCCTGGAGAAACGCGAAAAGAAAATCGTTATTAATATTCTCTTGATGAAAAAAGTAATATCAACCTTGTTTAGTCAACGTCCAGCCCCATGCAGATGGCAATTTCCGCTGCATCCCCTCATTCCCCAATCAAGTTTGAACTTGGAGATAGGCTCTGTATGAGTGGAACTTGGCAGAATCGCGTGTAGGAGGCAGTCTTGCCGATTGAAATTTTGGCTTTGCCACCACAGTTTGCAACATGCGATATATCATGTCGTTCAAGTTGTTCACTTCAACTGTCCCTCCATACAGCGTAACCAGGAACTTTTCCTCGGTATCAGAAATTTTATGTGGCGTCGCATCAGGATCCCGGAAAATGCTGACTGTATCGGAAAACCACGGGTGTTTTCCGAGCACTTGCAGGGCCTTCTTTCTTCCAATTCCAAATAGAACTGAGGTGGTATCGCATCCAGTCATGGCATGCAGGAAAAGGATGTCCTTGCAATTGAATTTGGAGGAATGCGATAATTATAGGACGCTTTGAATGGTACCTCTTCTACTCTTCTGGAAAAATATGTTTTTTTGAAAAAACCCAACGCCACCCGCAAAACCAGCAGATCGTAGCTGATAGCTTGGGTGATGGCAGTCCCCACTATCAAGACGTCAGCGTTTTCTTCGGCCTGCTTTACGTGAATGCCATTGGCTTCCATTTCCACATCAGCAAGGCGATAAAATGTTTCTTATTAGTATCATTTGCCAGGAATTTTGCCTGTGGAATTGTAATGCTGGTTGTAGACTTATTGAAGTCGAATTTGGAAGATGAATGGAGCAAAGAGCGTCTATACCTTTCCACTGCTTTGGTGCTCTGGTAGTTTGAGGTCTAAAGGGTATCCGTCGAAAACTACGATAGTATTGCTGCCAAAATGTCGCTTCACGTAATCAACAATATAAGGCACATATGACTTCGAATGTAGCTTCTGTTTATTTGCTCTAGACAACCTTATGCAGCAGGAAGCCTACATCGATTACTAAACATGTCCTCTTGCCGAAGTCCATGTCTTCTTGTACAGGAATGAATGCCTCGTACAAGAATGATTTTTTGCCATTGTGCAATCCCCCTTCATAGAAGAATAGGGAAGGAGGCAAGCTCATATTTGGACTTGTTCCTCACGTCATCTTCTGACTGGTGATGCAGATCCGTTGAAAGAGAATGAGAGGGTCTTAGGTAAATTTTTTGTTTTCAATTTTGAGGGATATACTTATAGAAGCAAAAGTTACAACCTTATCCTTGCGCCTCAACTTTAAGTCATGAAAGTTGCCTTGCTCCAAACAGGTTATCAACATCCAATAACTCACGTGATAAATATTTAATTTTATTTCTGACTAAATGAAATACGATTTTGATCAAATACAGCTTTTGGACATTGAATAAAGGGTAAGATCGCATAGAGGTATGCATAATATATGTAGTAATAAATAGGTATGTGTAAGAATATAATTTTATCAGCCCAAAATTTCTATTTTTTGCATTATCTCACATTTTGAGAAATTTCACCTGCTATATCAAAATACTTTCAATGAATTTCAAAGGAAACTCAATGCTTTTTCACATGTTTTTTCCCGATTTTTGATAAACCACATAGTTTAGAAGAAATGGGCAAAAAACCGAAAAAAGCCTGGAAAAATCACGTTTTCCCCTTCCCCCTGTAAAGAGCACAGGGTCCTCGTGTTCAAAAACTCAGCAAACACACCCTCTACCATCTCTTAATGATCCCTCAAATTTTCGATAATTTCGGAATTGAGTCCAGCACACCCCGAATTATTTTACAAGGTTCCTGCATTATTTTGTTTTTTTTGAGGTGCTGAATTTGAATCTGTGAATATTTAAAAACATTCCTTTTACGTTTTGAGATACTCGCTTTTCTTCTGGTTTTTCGTCTATAAATTGAAAAGTATGTGTGGTAGCAAAAAATTATTCATAAAATTTTCAAAGTAGACTAAATTCAACCAAATCAATCAATCGAACTTGATCCAAAATATCCGAATATGCATTTCTCGTTCGACTCCTTTCGTTTTTGATTGAATTTAGTGTTGTTACAGAAAATCAACATGGATTTTTCCAAAATAACTCCACCACTACTGCAATTATTTCATTTTACAATAAAATTATAGGAATTTTATAAAGTAAATGTAAAATGAATAAAATTTAAAAAATATGGAGATGTAATAAAATTTCATCACATATTTTTGTTGGTTTTCGAGTTTTGCCGTGGTCTTCTTTGGTTTAAATCTCCAAACGTTTCGACTGCAACTGCGGCAGTCATCTTCAGTGGCGTGGTCGAAGTACTCTTCTAGACGTATCAACTGAAACTGTTTCAACAGGATTTTTTCCAACGGGAAACTTTTATTCACCTATATTAATTGTCCGAATGGACAATTTCAGTTCCTGATCAATTTAGTTGTCATTCAAATTTTATTCTGAATGGAGTATTGGCAGTATACTAAAGGGGATCTTTTGACACCAGGAAAATCATGAAGCGTGCTTAGAATCAAGACATTCCTTGACACACTTTGAACGTTTATATTCCTCGAAACATTCAATTTGTTGGTTTTCAATTCTTGATATTAATTCAATCGTCTCGCGTCCCTAAAAGAGAGTTTTAAACATATATAGGGGTGGTTTTGTACATTCTTATGATCCTACTATGATAAATATTATCAGTTTTTTGCATAATCTTCACGTCCCTAACAAAATTCTATATGAACATAAGATGACATGAAAGTTTGATATTTTGCGTATACTTTCAAAAATCAATTCCAAACGTAACATTTGTTATAAAAACGACTTATGAAGCTACTCATATGATGGTGCTTGTATCAGTAATATCCAACTGTAATGATCACAAAGATTTACGAGCTTTGCTCAATTGAGTACGACAAAATAAGGAAATTTTGCACTATATGATGGACTCATAATGTCGGGCCCATTGAGAAGAAACTCCTGTTAGGGACGATAAGAACCACATCACTGTACAATTCGAGCAAATTCAATCGTCAATTGTCATTCAAACAAAAATGACGTGATATATTTTCAAACAGAGGATAAACAGGGCTCTAGAAAACCACCCATACTTCAATAATTTAGTGTTAATGTTAAGAGTAGTATAGATATATGTATGGTATTGCTCATTTTATATAACTAGTTCACCAAATATTGCTAGTATTTCAACTCCTACTTCATCAAAATACGCAAATAACTAGTCATATTGACTTCTCAATTGCACTTAAAAGTTTCCTTTCGCTTTCAAAACATTTTTATAATTTCAGTCGTATATCTGTTATTAATTACGGAGTCAGGTCTTTTTCGTACTCATCAAGGAAGGTGGCTGAAAATACTTTTTATTGAAACTATTTTAATTAATGGTGAAGGACTTCAACAAATCCAATAGCTTGGCTGGAAAATGTGTGAATGTTATCATTCGTTTTGTGAAACAAGACGACTCTGATGTTATTTGATCTATATTTATCAATAGATGAAAATTCTACAGAAAATGGTTGAAGTCAGTTGAGGAGGCAAAATGTATGGAATAAAAATTGTTTTAAATTTTGTTGGAGGATAAATTTCTTGAGGTTCATTGGCGGTAGATTCGGATACATTTCATAGAACTCTTCCACATGTCCTGCTGATAATTTGAATACACTGTCCAAATATATTAGATAAATTCATAAGAACTTTGAATAGTTTTGTTCAATCGTTTTGAAGGTATTTACAACTTCTGAAGTGACGAAAATGTCGATATCATCAGCACAATGTCACAACGTTACTGTCAAATAGTAGGTAGGTCATGACTGCTTAACAAATACCGAGTGAGAGTACCATTCTGAAGCACATTTTCACAAATAAATGCTCATAAGTCCGAAATATATACAAGATGTTCCATTTGAAATAACCAACTTTCAGTCACTTTCTCAATCTAACGAAAAAACTGTAGTTTTTTACTAACCTGTATTGAAGTAACGGAGATTAGGCTAAAGTATGAGAAGCCTCCAAGTATCACCTAATTCCAAACCGAATATCGATACCATACTAACTCAAAGATAACAGGATTTTCAGAGGTCATGATTTCCGAACAAAAAAATTAATAGCAATTTTTATATATTTCTAATTAATGGCGAATGCTCTAGCAGATGCTGTTTCATTTGGCTTTGTAATTATTGGAAATATATCTGGAATAGCACCCGCTCCAATTTGAGAACAGGCCGCAATTGAGTAATGAAGATTGTTATATTCAGTATCGAATAATTATCCTACAGAAAACAGTTTAGGTCAGTTGAGGAAATTATGGTAGATAAGTTTTGTATTGAAATTATTTTAAATTTTGGTGGAGGATCCCAACAAAATCCGATATCTTTGCTGGATGGAGAGAGACAAATAAATACGTTCCCATCCAATTTCTTGGATAGATCTTGCACTGTCTGAAAATCTAATTTGAACACCCTATATATCAAGGTTTTGTAATATTTGCCAGCTATTGCGAATTTATAAAATACGGAGGACATGAGTTAAAGGACAGAGGAAGAAATTCCAAAGGAATGGGAGACAGGACAAATAATAACTATCCATGAAAAAGGAAACCAACAAACCTGTAAGAATTACCGAGAAATAACACTACTCAATACAGAGAATAAAATAATGGCAACAATTAATAATACAATCAAGGTTGGCAAGTATTACAAAAAATATAATAGGATTATATCAAAGCGGATTTGCAGAAGAAAAATTAACCATAGACGCTATTCATACACTGAAGCAAGTTATAGAAAAAGCCCATGAGCCCAAGATAAACCCCGAACTGCTCTTTGTAGATTTCCAGGAAGCATTTGACTCGATAAAAAAACAACTCATGATAGTACTGAATAGTTAAAAATCCCACAACAACTGAGAAAGCTGATATTAATGACGATGAAAACAACTGAGATCACAGTAAGAACACAAAAAGGAGACACAGAGGAATTCACAATCAATAAAGGGGTAAAACAGGGAGACACACTTTCAACGACATTATTCAACCTAACTTCAGGATATGTGGTGAGGAAAATTAACAAAAGGAATCTTAGGACAGTAGGAGGACAAATTATTGCGTAAGCTGATGATACTGCCATAATTACCAAGACCAGAAGAGTAATGAAAGATATGCTGGATGAAATTATAGAAGAAGGGTGTAACGTAAGTATAGGCAGCCCGTTTGGCATGAATATTCTCAGTGGTCACCACCAGCAAGGGATCTCGCGAGAACGACCGACGACTCACGATTGACGCGTTGAAGGTCGAAGAGCGTGCGGCACTGAAGAGCCATTGTGGCAGTGGTAATTTGAATTCATACTTCATCTTATTTTGTTAATAATATAGTGCGCCTGGTCATCCTGGTATTAACGAGACCAGCTAAAGCTATCCGTTACCTGTCCAGGTTCATTAAAGTTGTAACAAAATCTGAATTAAATACTGTATATCGAGTCGTAGTTGGCTGTGTCCCAGCCGAATCCCATACTAACCCCCTGAGAAACCGATTCCGTTCTCACAACATATTGGAATATTTGTCAACCTCTTCAAGATTTTTTAATGTTGGGTGAATTAAAAACACAGTACGGGTTATTTTTTGTGTATTTTCGACACCCTGTATCTCAGAGGGGATGCATTTTAGGACATACCTTGATAGGAACTTTTCACCTCGGAATGAGGTGAGGAATCTGTAATTGGATTTTGTCAGTCTTATTCTGACTCACCCTGTATATATATTTGCCAGACTTGTTCAATAATGATGACATAGTTTGTAACGTTATAAAGTCAAATCATTTCCATCTGATGAAAATAGTTATAATAACTCTGAGATCAAACGTGGAGGCAAATGAATGGGCTAATTGGAAATGATGCCTACTTTGACGAAACGGGAATCTCCGGAGTAATCCTCAGTACACACATGTCCTGAATAAGTTCTCTCAGTTGCGCCCAACTTCTATATTCACCTAAACAGTGTAACAGACTAACGGCCGAACTAATGACGTCCCCTGCGACGACGCTCGTAGTATATCAAAATAAATGGCAGAAACCTTTACTTTGAACACGAAATTACCCTACACAGGTCTCGTCTTCGCATAAGGATATATGAGTCCCGCGAGTTACAGCCAGCTCTTTATTTCACAATTCTGGTGTCCTGTCTCACACTAGGTGCGCGGTGTTTGCTATCTAGAAGGCTGTTTACGAAAGAATGGAAGAACAACTGAAGTTCATGGACATACACGGGCCATTTCATTAATCTTTTACTACCATTGCTATTCACCAGACAGTTTATAAAAAAATATGCAAAGAGATCAAGTTTACGAAAGTGTCACATGAATTGAATGAAATCATTTCTCTTTCCTTCCAATCTATTGGATTTCTTTTAATTTTATTGTATTTCTCTCCATTATATGTTGTGGTGTTATCCGAAATACACCAGCTATTTTCGAACAAGTACGTGGTTTAATTTGGCGAAGAATTGCTTTTATCAACTGAGTGCATTATTATTAGAACATAACCTTTTTTATATTGAATCGAAAACGGTCCACAATAACAAATAATACAAGAGTCATGTTTTGTACAGATCACATTATAGAATCTAGAGTATCTTGAGAAAGTTGACTTCCCTCAAAATTGAAGCTTTCAAAGAAGACTTTTCTTATCAGAACTTTTATGTAGAGGAACACATTTCTATGAAACTTCTTCAATAATAATTGAGAGATGAGAAATACTCTTTCCTCATTGAAAATTATCAGCGATACTTGATACTTCCAATACTGACATAAACAGAGACTTATACAAAAAATATAGACGAAAATATAACTTTGCTTTGAACGAGTCTAAAAAAACAGTAATTACGTACCAAGCTCTCAGAACAGATCTCGAGATGCTTGAAAGCTGAATAATTTCGAACGCAACAAGAACTCAAAATCTGTTTCTTCCGAATGTAACTTAACAGCGGACCAATTAATCAATTATTTCTCATCTGCTGCCGAATTGATTTCGGAAAGTCTGACGGCTTCTGATAAACATGCAAATTCTTTCTTGAAAACATTATCAAGCAACAAAAATTCTTTTTTCTTTTTTCCCATTTGCAGAGGTGAGGTCCTTGATGCAATAAACTCGTTGAAAAACACCAGCTGCTATGACTTTCACAACTTGAACAGTTTAATCATGAAGAACATAAATGATATCATTGCTGACCCACTCACTCATTTATTCAATTGGTGCTTTTGTAGGCGGGTCTTTCCTGATGTTTTCAAAAAAAGTAAATCAATGCCAATCTTCAAAAAAGGTAACGTTGATCTACCCGAAAATCATCGACCAATCTCAATATTTCCAGTTATAGGCAATACTTTCAAAATTATCATTAAAACTACTAGGTTGAGAGCATATTTTGACACTAACAATTACATAAATGATCAACAATTTGGATTTAGAAAAAACCGCTCCACAATTCAAACTGTTCGTAAACTGGTGACTGACATAGTTGAAGGCTCGAGGGTGGGAAACAACTTCAGTAACGCTATGTGACCTCAGCAAAGCCTTCGACTGTGTCCCACATTACTTTATAAGCTCGATTTGGTGTAAGAGGGACAGCCTATTCATTTTCATATTCATATATATTCATAATACGTACGTACTACACAACAGCAGTACGTCGGTGTGTAGATCTATATCTTCGGAAGTGCCCCAAGGATCATTCCTTGGGCCACTTCTGTTAATAATCTTCATAAGTGATATTTTGTCACATAAAACCAACTCAGTGCGTCTTGTTCGCGGAGTAGTACCCATAAAGGAATGCTCACAACTGCCATTTTTCAAATGGCAACATGCTCTTTTCACATTGTCATATTGATAAATGATGAATTATCAGATCACTCGAATGAAAAGATTTGATATTTTGCTTAGCTTTCGTAGGTTCGAGCCGCCTCTGTTTAAGAATATTTAATTTTGATAATGAAATATAAATAAATGAAACATCCCGTATATCTTCGATTCCTTTCAGAATTCTCCGAAACTTTTAACACGAATATTTGGATAATTAATTTCAAATACGACAATATGAAAAGAGTATGTTGGCATTTGACAAATGGCAGTTGTGAGCATTTCTTTAGGGGTACTACTCCGTTATGAGGAATTTTTTGTTGGAAAATATGGTTGCTGCAATTACATGAGAAGCTCAAATTGCAGCTGTATCTAATGTCGAATCTTCCTCTCGTAACTGTTGACACCGTTTGTCAGTTGTAATGATTTGAGTTTGATGTTCGTAGCCAACTTTGTTCGACTGAACAATCAACTGTATCATCGCCATTTTTCAACAAATTTTGAATTCTGAAGAACAGTGTTATCACTAATTGCGTGTTCTTCCGAATAACAAAAAAAATTGTACAGGGTGTCATATGAAAAAAAAAGTTTCGGGTCACTTCCGGTTAAACCGGAAGTGGTGAATTTTCGGTAATGGAGTCAAAATATGCGTATTTGAGTAATATATTGAATTACCAAATTTGAAACCTGTATAAATATAGAAAAATTGGGGGGCGTACCTTACCTCCTGGTCAACCGGTATATTCATACACATTGATATTATCTGTTATGTTCCTTATTTTTATAATTATTAATTTTTATCCAAGGACATGTGTGTAATGTAAGAAATGACCCCGTACCGCATCAATGGGAAATGGGCTTTCGGTGAATTTGCTTGATTTTTTTATATATTATAAACCTCATGATGCTGATCAAATGTCTCCATTGCACCAACGTCCTAAATTCAATAGGTTTGATTATACAGGGTGCTGAAGTTCACTTATCCAAAATTTCATATGACCATTGTGACGATACTATTTCGAATATATCAACTGAATCAACTAGGCATCGTTTGCTCGATAGGCCGACTCGGATCCACTATGAAGTATATCAATTCCAAAGTTAGCTAGTTTTGTAGTGATTTCTGAAAAATTGAGCGGTGGAATTCTATTCATTTTTAGATATTTCGTAGGTTACCAATATCAATTTCAACTCATGATGTCAGAATCTTCTGAATCAGACTGACATATTATGTACAAGATTTTCTATTTCTCATGAAACTCTGCACCCGTCCTCATTTTTTCTTGAAATTCTGGACAACTCGACGAATATCTGGGTTGTTCACTGAGTATCTAATCTGCGTTGAATTATGAGGTGATTCCGAAAATAGTGTCAATCGCTGATTTTTTTCAAGCAGTTTTTTTAGGTTCATGTTATAGATGAATTTCCATAACCACATACTACTGGACACAAACCTTGTGAAATATTTTGAACAAAGTACTGTGCGATATTCTAAACGATATGTATCAATATATCATATCTACTATGATCAGTAGTGGAATAACTCGCGTGATGATGATAATTTCAAACAATAATAGGAACGGGTGAAATGTTTCATGAGAAATTGAAAATCTTGTACATAATATGTCAGTCTGATTCAGAAGATTCTAACATCATGAGTTGAAATTGATATTGGTAACCTACGAAATATCCAAAAATGAATAGAATTCCACCGCTCAATTTTTCAGAAATCACTACAAAACTCACCTGTATATGGTGAGTCCGTGTAGGAATTGATATACTTCATAGTGGATCCGAGCCGGCCTATCGAGCAAACGATGCCTAGTTGATTTGGTTGATATATTCGCAATACTATCGTCACAATGGTCATTTGAAATTTTGGAAACCCTGTATAATCGAACCTATTGAATTTAGGACATTGGTGCAATGGAGACATTTGATCAGCACCATGAGGTCTATAACATAAAAAAAATCAAGCAAAATCACGGAAAGCCAATTTGCCATTGATGTGGTGTGGGGTTCTTTTCAAAGGCACCACTGAAATTATATTCCATTCTATTCTATGGTATGGATAAAATTGTTGATCGTGGATAATTCTCCAAACTGTGGACTGAGAGAATTGAGAGCTGTAGCAATTATTCATGTACTTGTTTCTAGATTCTCCTCAAGAGCGTTCAAAAAAGCTTCTCTCAATTCTGGGGTTCGGACTGCTCGTGGTCTTATTTCAATAATATCAGCTGCCTCTCAAAGCTACCTGTTTCCGCCAAATTTTTGCAGAACACTGTACCACAACAATTAAACCGAATTACGACACCATAGCTCTATTTCATACTACAGCCGTGACAGAATAATCAACAGGGTTTCCACATCAATCTGAATCGCCTATGACAGTCAACTGTTAACCACTCCAAATCGTCACTCTTAATTGAATAGCAAGCACCTCGAGCATCCGCCATTTTTAATTATCTTTTCAGTGTCGCCGGCACGTAGCAAAAACAATTCTCAAACACGCGTCTATCCAGCCCGATAAAAATGGGATTTGATATCCATTAATTTGAAACAACGTGTTAATGCTCATACATGCAGCGGTATATCCTTCTTTGTCTGGGAATTGTTATTCCGGGAAATATGGCATGAGAGTGAATAAATTTCCGCTAAATGAAGCCGGCTGACAAATTTTCATTATATCATGAAATATTGAAATAGTGATTCGGTGAGAGAGGTGTTTATCTTTTCTCTTTTGAATTGAATGGCCCTACAACACTACAGCTCTCATTCCAAGCCACATTACTCTGGAACAGTTTGAATCAATTCAGTCAAACTTTCACAGGTGACAACCTTCTTCA
Source organism: Chrysolina americana (assembly GCA_958502065.1). Classification (NCBI taxonomy): domain Eukaryota; kingdom Metazoa; phylum Arthropoda; class Insecta; order Coleoptera; family Chrysomelidae; genus Chrysolina; species Chrysolina americana. Next base: position 70,045,316 of record OY293415.1, on the reverse strand, counting down.
ATTATCTATTGATTGCTTTATGATATTCCTTCATTTCGAGAAATACTGGTGCCGAAAAAAATTGAAAATGAAAAAGTATCCTAGACATTTCCAGTGGGAATTTTTGGTATATTGCAGTACATGTTGCAGTGCCGACAGTTTTCAAGATATAGAGCTTTGAAAATGTTTTTTGTTTATTTTTCGTTTTTGTGGAAGCTCCCATTCTGGTTGGGATGTAATTTGGATGTTTGATGGCCAGAATTAGACTAACAAATGGTTTTTCTCAGTTATATTAGGCAGTGCCATCAATAATTTTCCATGCACTACTTCACACTGGTCATGAAAAGTGACAGAAATTCCAAGATTATCCATATAGCTATACAAGCTACGAAATAACTCTATAATAATTTTGATTTTTGATATTCTTGACCTATTCTAAGAACATTTTGCCCCGTTGTTTCGAAGATACAGGTAGACCAAAATGTATGACAATAACAACATTTTATTATCAACAAGAACATGTAAGTTGCTGAATCTACAATAAATGTTCAAAATGACTCCCTCCAGCCTGTATACAAGCATTCAATCTTCTCGTCGTGGACTGACGAACTCTTTCATACACACCAGAGTCGTTTCTAATGGCAGGCATGGACGATATCGCTCCCGCCAGAGAGCGCTAGTGTGAGTGGAGATCATGAGTGACAGTAATAACAAGTAATAATATACAATAACACTTTAATTATTTGCTGTTATGGAGAAATTCGGCCCTATAAGTGTGAAAAGCCTCATTTATGAATTGAAAAAAGGAAAAGCAAAAACTTCCAGCCGTAAAAAACACTTGAAACGAAAATGAGTGGATGGAATCGGTGCATAAACGTCAGTTTGTAGGTTAACTTGTCTATATTTGGTGAAATTTATTTACTGGCTATAAATCTTATTCTTTCAGATCACTCAATTATGATAGGAATAAACTTTTCATGTCCGTTAAGCACTTATCAACTACTCCAATCTGATCTCCACTAACAATTGCGCCATCTACGTTAAGCTTGCCAGAATACATGCCATTGAGTTACAACCAGCAATTATCTGATTTCGCAAATTTTTCAAATTCGTCAATGAAGCAACGTAAGCTAATGACTACGGATATATCCAGAAGAAATTATTTAGGGGTTTTAAGTCTAGAAATCGAGCAGGCCATTTCAACAAAAATCGAATATGTTTTTCGCAAATTTTGTTCGCCCTGTATCTTCGAAACAAAGGGGTGTTTCAAAAATCATCATGGGGCAAGATATTCTTAGAATAGGTCAAGGAATAACCCCTTAAATATTTGCCGCATGTTCACCTAACACCCTGTATTTTAAAGATACATCGATATAACTCATTCTGAATATACCTGATGTCCAATAATATCGGATATGTACCATAAAGTGTTCATAATGAGGCTCATCGATCTCTGAAGGGAAAAAATATTCGTATATTCTCAGGGATAACAATTATTGTCACTGTTGATGTCATTTTCATTTCCTCATAATGGCTCAAATTGAAGGATAGCATCTTCCTGCCAAACGAATCCGTGAAAATGTCTGCATCTTTGATACCTGGCAGTACTTTTAGAATGAGGGATTATGGGTGTAGGAGGAAAACTATGCTGCAAGAGGTAGCTATCAACTTCCTAAACGCGAAGGAGTACCGAATAATGAATCATTTCAAAGGTCTTTGTATTTTCTACACGTCAGTGTTCCTTTTGTTTAAATTGATCGATTCGTTGTCGAGATAGGAAATTCTATTTGCTGCTTCGTACCATTCAAATAAAATCTGTTTATTCTCATTCCTTTTAATTGAAAGCTAAATTACAATATTTTTTACCACTATCACTTCAATTATTGCTCAAATTGTTGTCCGTTGACTTTTTAATCATCCAGTGTTTATTGGAAACTCATATAGACAAATGAAAATGTTATTCTTAGTCGGGAAAGTTATTGTTTTTGTTAGATATTACTAAAAAAATTATCATTTTCCCACTATCGGAAGACATCTAATTTTTTCAAATATAAAACCTGTTATACAATGACGCAACAGAAATATTTCATTCGCATATGGAAAATTGAGAATATTACAATGTAACACATTAAAAAACTTTCATAATCAGTCTGAGATTAATTCACAAATGAAAAGACAGTGACTATATACACCTTCTCGTTTTATAATCTTGAATATTTTTCCCTCATAAATTTAAAATTTCCATAGCACGATGAGAAACTGCATTAACTCGAGTTTTTTTAATTGCTCCAAAATAACTGAGTAGAACAGAAAATGTATTTTTATTCTTCTAGATCAAATTTAATTAAGCTTTATGAAATGAAAAATTTCACTATTGAGTAATTTACTTTTTGAACAAAGTGTGACTTGTGAAAACCCTGACAACGTGTTGAAAACATTTTTGAAGTTTTCAATGTGACATACGGCTGAATTCTTGGTATCTCGATGTAGTTTCAGTAATTGTATATTATTTGATTTCATAATTTATGTTATATATCTGCCACATATATGTATTGAGTATTTTTTTCTGAACAGTATATTCATTTATCGAACATCAAAGAGGCTGGAATTCTTTGGTCAGAATAAAAGCTATCTTTGGACGTAGTTTCATATTTCAAACTATTTATTAAAAAATGGAATAGTTCTTGCTGTCCTTTGAACGTAGGAGAAAATTATTTAGACTCATTTTCCAATCATGTCAATATTCCAAACTGTAGGTATATGATTATACAGTGTGTCCAATTAAATCGTCACCATACGGAAAACTTTTTAATTATTCGTTTTATGAAGAAAAGTTATTCTTGATAAAAAGTGTCCTGAAATCATTATATATCAATTTTTTGTATTCGTATACAAGGTTTGTCGAAAAATGTGAATTGTGACAATCTTTATCGAGAAAAGTTGATCCCAATTGAAAATTACGATCAGATATCCATTATTATCCATCCACCATGAAGAAATGATCTTTTATAAATTTTGTGAATGAATAAATTCTAATTTAATTTTGCAAATCATAAAACATGTATTGTATAGGAAAATCTTATAACCTTTCGGTTCATTGGTGAGTTATCTAACAATCTGCTAGTGAATTAGAATATTTAATGCATACGTATCATAATAATTTATTTTACAAATGAAAAGTTAGACGGAAGAAAACAAGCTAACTAGAAGGTAATATTTAATAGATATCATTAAAGGAAATGAAATCATTTGAATTCTGATTCAATCCACCGAAGCTTCAACATATCCACCATTTCTTCCAAAACATTTATTGATTCGTTCATTAAATACCGAAATCATTCTTTATCATTCTTGGAGTAATTTCCTGACATGAATCTGAAATGATCCTCTCCAAATGATGAATATCTTCAAAACGTCTCTGCTGGTACTCTTCGTTTTGAGTAGCCCCATAGAAAATATTCCAAAGGGGTTGAGTCTGTAGATCTAGCTGGCCAAAAAATGTCAGAATCTAATAATTTTTCATTGAAAATAGTTTGAAGATGTGTACTATCAAGACTATTTCAATTTTCTCCTCAGAAATTGGAAGAGCTGCCATTTTTTGCATTTTCTGGATTCTAACTAGCGTTTTCACGTTTGCTATCAAAAATGTATTTGTTTTTTCAGTTCATTCTAGATTAAATATCGACGTGTGGATGAATTGATACTGCACATAATTTTTCAGAGCATTCTAGATTGAATGACGATCTATTGACATAAATTATTAATACTAATAAAAAGAAGAGGTAGTAAAAGTAACTAAATCTGGTTTTGTTTTAGATGGTAGATGGATAATACTGAATATCTGATCGTAATTTTCAATTGGGAATAACTTTTAATTTTGAAGATTGTTGATATTGTGAAAAAAAAAGGTACTTATTTGCTCTTGAGCAAAATTTACATTTATCGACATCTGATTATTTCATTATCAGGTATAGGCAATTGAAAACTTTTTATTAAGAATAACTGTGTTTCATCAAACGAATAATAAAAAAGTTTTCTTGATGGTGCAAACTCAATTGGACACCTTTCCTGACAAAAGAGTTCCATATTCACTTTATTTCTGAAATTACAGGAAAAAGCTATCCTGATCCTGTAATTTAGAGTGTTAATTGAGTATGTAGCGAAAAGTTCATGTGAACAGGTGTCCTGAATCACTTGATTTTGAGGAAGGAGTAAACGAGGCCTGATTCTGAGAAAAGAAATTAATAATAGCGAGATAGTCTTGACATTTTGCCAACACGAGTGATTGGATTTCTCGGTAAGATTTTTGCATGCAAACAGTTACTTAGTTCACTGTCAATTAAACATTGTATAAAAATACATTTGACATGTGTTGTCGAAATAAGTATCTGAGATTTTGGGTTGATTTCAACGTGAAAAAATTTCTTTCGAGAATGTCAATCACTCGTGTTCGCGTAACGTCGGGAATTTCTCGTTATTAATACCCGAAAAATCATCATATAAATGTCAAAGTGAACTCTAAATACTTATGAGAAGGTGTATTTTAATCACCTTGTACCTCGAAAAACAGGCTATTTGAGACATATTTGTGTATGAAGTTTTCATCCTGAAATCTCATTAAGAATCAACCCTCAGATTTCATTCACGTACTCAATCAACACCCTACATATATATGATGTTTTCGAAACAGTTACAGTGAATTAACGATTGAAATTATGGCTATACTAGAGTGCGTCTATATTTCATTAACACCTCACTTCATCAAACCGAGCACATTATTTACTACCATATCGAAACAAAATCTAGTTGTGGATTGAATATTTTCCCTTTGTATAAATATTTTCCGGTAGCAATAACTGTATGTACTCTACAAATTCATATATGATATATGTATATGTGTATATAATTTATTATCGTACACATAATTAAATAAATAATTTAATTAACATTGAATGTTTTGAACATGTAAATAATGAATTTCTGCACTGTTTCAGGTGCCGTTTGGGAGATGGAAAAATCGATGTAATTGTGCAATTCATCAGAACTTTCTAGGTTTCAAATATTTGTTCATGCATTATATACAGATTTTTAATTGGTGGATGTTTTGTAGTCAAAGTGAAAAATGTTTATAAAAACCATTCTGTCCCTAATTTGTTCTTGAACTACAGTAAATTAAATTAGTCAAGGACTTCAGTGCTACAAACATTTACACAAGCAAATCAAAAAACATAACAAGGCTCTTATGCTCATAACCGGTAATTGAACAGGATGGTGTAAGAGATTTTCACAAACTTCAAAGTTGAACGAGTGAATTCTCCAACACTTTCAGATATTGACGGTAACTCAATTTTTCCAAATGAAATCCTCTAATAATTTTATAATTGCACCAGAGGTTTGTATTTTATTGGGTGAAGTTGGATTCTTTAATGAGAAACTGTTGCCTAGCAATTAAACAAGAAAAACTGTGAACTTTTACCGACGGTGGAGCGTTTTTAGGTTGAAAATTTTTGGAATTTCAACAACACAAATTTACTTTTCAAACTTCGAGTGTAATTTAATGAAAAAGAAATTCAGAACTATATCAATGCAAAGTTTATTGATGTAACATTAAAAATAAATATATTTTTATTTGAATGCACAATTATTGAAAATGCAGTTATTGAAATTCATGCTAGGAACAGTGGTTTCTGGAGAAGATGTTGAAGTGTTTTTTTTTTCAAACGAATTGATTGAATAATACTCGAATGATACTCTTTGTTAACTTGTGGGTATAATTTCATTGATGATAATTGATAATCAAATGAATAAGTGATATTCTTTTGAGCCCTTATGAAAATATTAAACCGTTCGAAAATGCCATGTTGTCATATTTCAAAAACCATTTCAATTTAAAATCATAAGTTATGAAAGTGCGCTGAATAGGTCGCAATTAATTTAAATAGGGTGATCTCATTGAAAAATTGAGTTACCCTCAATATCTGAAGAAATATTGATGTGGCAACATTGCCAATATCACCATTGAATCAGGCATCAACAAAAATCGTCCAGTATAAATTTTCATAAGTTTTCTACTAGCCGCTTCTGAAATATGAGACCGTTCGCAGAAACCGCAGGTGTAGGCGAAACGTCGAGAACATCTCACAATACACGTCGGCCCAAAAACCTAATAAACTATTCAATAAAAAGTTATATATTCTCAATCACTGTATATCCTTTCTACGCCTGGAACATTCTTGTCAACGGTCACTTCGCTTGAAGTATGAATTCTACAAGAGCCCTTTTCAATCCTATCAACTTTTGAGCAATTTTGAGCCTATCAACAATGAATTGTTGTCCATTGAACTATTTGAAACAACCAGTAAAACTTCTCAGTGACATATATTTGTTTCCATTTCTCAAAATAAGGTACCAATTTGATATATATAATAAATGAATTGAATGTTATAATAAATCTACATTGAAAATTGTCATTTCAGATGCACCTTTAGATTGACTGTTATTTTTGTGATAAAAAATAGGCACTGAATACCATGATGATGTATCTTTATGATAATAAACCGGCATACATTTTCTCGAGATGAAGTTTTTATTTCCAACCTATCCCAACTTAAACAATGCCTATCGTTCAACAGGCGACACGTTGATGGTGTGAATTGTGTTAATAATATTGGTGGATGAAAACGGAGACAGTGTTCAAAATCAACATCGTCAACTAGGCCAAAAGTAGGTTTCCATGGAATGGAAATTATGGCCTAACCAATAATTTTTGAGCTGCTTTTGAAAATATTTGAGATTTACATGACATCCTACATCTAAAATTAATGATAGTTGTCCCGATAAACTACGGTCTAAAATGATTCGTTCCGAAAATACAGGTAGTGAAAGTTAAAGGGAAAATAGAGAAATTATTTAATATTTCCGAAACTGCATGAGATAACAACAACAACTCAATCTTCATCTTTAACAGTGTCGTGCATTCGAGCACTGACTGGTTTGATATTTTTGAAGACAAAAATGGTACGCCAATGGTTTTTTCCAAATAATAGTAATTATTTTTTGGTTCCCCGATTTGAAATATGAGTACTTCTTTAACTTAATCTCCTGCGATGTGCAGTTTTTCAAAATAAATTCTTGAAAAACCGTTGTATTGTGAGAAAAAATTAATATAATAATTATTAAAGAACACAAATTTGCAATAGAAGTAGTTGAACTGGAAATGTCACTTGCGTTCTAATCTCGCCTTTTCTTATTCGTCAATGATAATGACGATGAATTATCCAAATGTGGAAATGGCGTAAATGCATTACGTGTATAGCCTCGCCAACTGTAATATAGAACAAACAAGACATATTTATTACCAAATATTTTCCAATCGTGCTTTGCCAGATTGTCGAACCTTTTCTAATATTCATTGTTGTCTTGTTTACGAGTTCCAGTAGTTTCCAAATTTCTCTCTTATCAATCAAATTTCCAGACCCCTCATTTTCGTAAGGGGACATTTTTGGAACATAGTTTTCAAAGCAAACTATCATTGATTTTCCATGTAGAATCACGACCTCAAATATTGGCATATCATTATATCGAAAAGATCTTGAAAATACTCAATATTTTCGAACATATGTGTACGATTATCAACCAAAATTCAATGGAAACTGTAAAAAATTGGCAACTTCCATTATTTTCAGTGACGTAAGAAATATAGCGGTGAAATCATCATTTGAAAACATATTTGTAAATTTAATCCAAGATATTGAACACAATGAAAAAATATGTTAACATCCTGTATATATTTAGCAAACGATCCTTGAATCGAATTTCTAGTTCCTAATTGGCAGAATAATTATGAAACCTTATGTGGAATGAATAAGAAACATGTTTTTTGAATTCATTTGAAATTCGTTATTGTCGGTTATTCATTAAAAAATCAAATATTCACAATGGAATATCACGAATATCAGGAAATGGACGTGAAAGTGCATAATCAGTGGGTATTATGAATGCTCTTTATGCTAGGAAGATTCTTGTCAACGATTCATTCTTTGAGCTAGGAATAATACAAGAGATAACCTTCATCATATAAATTTGAAAATGCACAGAAACCAACTCTTTGATCAACTATTATTACTGGTGGTATACTAGCGATGTTGAAATAACAATGTTCATTTTCAGGAGTAATACCAACTGCTAGAGATGAACTGAATAATGAATAAACGATCTTCGGTACCCATTCAAGGCTATAAGATATTTTAACAGTAAAATTTTACTGATACCTGTGATTTTTTTGTCCATTAAACTATACGAAAATGCCCTTTTCAGTATCCATCGTGACTTCCAACTGTATCATTCAGTTGGAAGTTCCCAGTAGAAAATCTTTGGAAATTGACATTTTTGTTAACTTCTTGAAATAGAATTTTTATGAATGAGTCATAGAATGTAGGTCTCCTCATCAACCACCACTTCAAAATTTCAAATGCCAACCCTCCCTTGTGGGACTACATTTTAGTGGTATCAATTTTGGTGGAGTAGGGGTATTACTATGAACTCAAACAACGTTCTATATGAAATTAGACCCTTATCGGTAATCATATTATTCTTACATTTCTCAATTTCCAGGCTCTCGGATGTGTCTAATTAATCAAACTAGTATCAACAAATCGGTGATGATGATTCAAAATATGTTAGGCCACACTGTTTTTCTGGTCTCGAAAAACGGATATAAGAAATGTGCTCTTTGAACCGTACTTCCATGGCCCCTCTAGTTTGACCCATATACTTCCCCTCGCAGTCCTTACAGTTTATTTATCTCATTCTTCTGTCTTATTTACGGGAGTACCCAGGATCTGTTATCGCTTATGCTAGGTGTCGTATACCACTTTCATGACGAGGGTTTTGAAAATGCTGTTGGAACCCCAAATTTATTTAATTTTTGTCGATTTTTTATTGATTTTTCATTTTGATTTTATTTCTATTGAGGCTAAGTATATTGAAGAAAGGAACACTTTGAATAGTGTAACTCAAAAGTTGATCAGAGGAGAAAGAAAAGGAATTCTTCGGAAGTCATCAAAATTATTGAAAACGTTTCCTCTCAACTGTTGATGATGAAGAACTAGAATTTCTGCATGGGATTCTGAAAATTAGTGTAAGTGTTCCCGAACGGGACCTTGACGAAATCGTGGTGAGTGTTGAAAGTGCCATTCAGAACTTGCCAGAGACCTCTGAGAGTTCGTTCGAGAAGCATGCAAGAAAAAAATTATGGAAAATATTACTACAATGTCTAAAGTATTAGCAGGTCGAACAAAGAAAAGAAAACCATCAAAAGATTGAAGGGAATGGTCGTTTTCTTTCTAAAAGCATAATGGCCAAAAGTGGTGTTTCTTGATCAATCTGATAATCAAGAAATGGTATAAAATCTCATTGAAACCGATGCAAACAGACACTTGACCAGAAATCAACTACCCAAGGTGGTTCCAGACGTAAAAGCTACCTTAAACGAATCCAATAATTCGGTCTTGTCGAAGTTGAAGAGAACGCTAAAATTCTCAAAGCTAATCTTTATGCTCTCATTAAACCGCAATTCCCAAAATAAATTATATCCGATACTGTACAAAAAAAAAAAGTCCGCCACAACAATGAGTGACCCCAACGATAAGTGGCCCCCAACGATAAGTGGCCTCCAACGATAAGTGGCTCGAACGATAAGTGGCCACCACGACATGTGGACACAACGATATTTGACCACAGCGACATGTGGGTTTGTCGAAAAAGGAAAAGACGCAATGCATCCCTGCAACGTACTTACTGTAGGGACGACATTTTCAAGTTTTCACATCGTTGATCTAACTCTGACTACGTAGAGTGAACATAGATATAGTGGATGTCGATTAGAAAGGCAAGCTATTGTGAGAGCGCTTACTATTTGGATGAATATTTTCAGTACGGATTCTCGACCGTGCTTGGGATCGCTTGTTAAGAAGGTGAGACCCTCGTCACAAGTCTCCTAACGACATCTGCCTTCACTCACGCAATGTTTTGATTCTGAAGAAAGGTTCATTTTTTCGATTAAAAATCATCTGAAATTTTCGTCATCGAAATTTATTTATCTGGCATGATTCAGAACCAGCTTATCGATATACATTCGAGAGACATTTGCGATTTTTTGAATAATTGAAAATTCGTGCAAGGGAATTTTTTACCTTTTATTCTTTTTTTCTGGTAAAACTGTATCTGTATCTGAGCATACACAATTCACATATTTTCAGAATCAGCATCAAATTTTGCGTATATAGTGCGAATTTCAAGTTACTCAGATGATTTTATATTTTTCATGATTTTTTGGACTTTAAGCCTTTTTTCAAGTAATTTGTTTCTTCCACCGTTCGATTCAAAATTCATAGAGTAAGTATACTAATTCGATAATTCTAATTTGATTGGCGTTTGCAGAATTGCTCTATCTTGAACCGTTCTCGGGTTGAAGGATTCATCTGGAGTTGAGAATGTTTTTCGTCAGAAAAAAAATCAAAAATGTAAATTTTTAATTGAAATTATTTTCATCGTATGATTCGGAATCAGCTCGTTGAAAGAAATTTGAAGAAAGTTTGCGATTTATTAAAAAATGTAAATTTAAAAATTTTCGAAAATTCGATTGTGCAAGGGAATTTTTGACATTTTATTCCATTTTTCTGGTAAACCTTGTATCTGAGCATACACAATTCACATATTTTCAGAATCAGCATCAAATTTTGCGTATATAGTGCGAATTTCAAGTTACTCAGATGATTTTATATTTTTCATGATTTTTAGGGGCTACCCCTTTGGACTTTTCCCCTTTTTTCAAGTAATTTGTTTCTTCCACCGTTCGATTCGAAATTCATAGAGTATACTAAATCGATAATTCTAATTTGATTGGCGTTTGCAGAATTGCTCTATCTTGAACCGTTCTCGGGTTGAAGGATTCAACTGGAGTTGAGAATGTTTTTCGTCAGAAAAAAATTCAAAAATGTCAATTTTTTATTGAAATTATTTTCATCGTATGATTTGGAATCAGCTCGTTGAAAGAAATTTGAAGAAAGTTTGCGATTTATTAAAAAATGTAAATTTAAAAATTTTCGAAAATTCGATTGTGCAAGGGAATTTTTGACATTTTATTCCATTTTTCTGGTAAACCTTGTATCACATATTTTCAGAATCAGCATCAAATTTTGCGTAATAGTGCGAATTTCAAGTTACTCAGATGAATTTATATTTTTCATGAATTTTAGGGGCTACCTACCCCTTTGGACTTTTCCCCTTTTTTCAAGTAATTTGTTTCTTCCACCAATCGATTCAAAATCGATAGAGTATACTAATTCGATAATTCTAATTCGACTGGCGTTTGCAGAATTGCTCTATCTTGAACCGTTCTCGGGTTGAAGGGTTCATCTGGAGTTGAGAATGTTTTTCGTCAGAAAAAATTTCAAAAATGTTAATTTTCTCCTGAAATTATTTTTATCGTATGATTCGGAATCAGCTCGTTGAAAGAAATTTGAGGAAATTTTGCGATATATACAAAAAGGAAAGGGATCTTTTGACGTTTTATTCCTTTTTTCTGGTAAAAATAGGAGAACAATCAGATTATGTGGACAATTAATTCAATGTAGGCATGGATGATGATTGCGCTTCACCCAGAAAAGTGGTGTAAATAGTATCAGAGTGGAATAATAAAATTAGTTTGGTAAGCTTTCAGCTAACAAAATTAGTATCCTCACTTTATTGCCGTTACACGCGTAAAGTAAAATTGACGTAGTTTTGGTGTTTGGGTAGTTTCTAGAAAATATGAATTTCTCATGACTCGCTACGGAAAGTTTTGAAGCACTTTTTTCTGTATATAAAACAAAATTATGTACATGCAAATTATGAAATATTGTGAAAACTGAGTGCTGACGACTTACTCACTTGATGCCATCATGAATCCATGAAAAAAACTTCCGTTTTAATGATGAATATAACTTTTTTCTATATGAGCAAAACTGTCATTACTGGAGTTTTGAGAAAATTCGCACCTTTTCAATGAAGTACACACCCACCATCGTCAAAACATCACAATCTCCTCCTTTGTGCAAATGATTTATTATTGCTATTTTTTCGGCATTTGGCGAAGCTTTGATTTATTTATTGCATCTGATAGAGCATCCATAGTCTGATCTGGAAGATAAAGAAGAATTTTTGCCTCAAGTATGTTTATTTCACGTAGTGTTCAATATCTCTTTAATCTCCTCTGGGTTAGTTGGCGATAAAAAAATGGGTCTCGTACAGATATTTCATTCAGGTGACTCATTGTGTCATATTGTGATGTATTTTATGATCACAAAGTTTCTGCGATCGAGCAATAATAGTTATTAATTTCATCTCCAGTGAGTGGTCTTTGATGATGGTGTATTATCTTTGCATTTAATGGTGGGATTTGATATTCTTTCGTCAAAATAGACTTGTTTAGCTGCATTCACAACTTTCTTGTTTGTTCCGTTAGATATTTATTGAAGTAGGATAGAAGCTCCGATCAAATAACATAACCTAGATGAGTAACTCGCCGCACACGCATTAAGATTTGTGTGTAAGGGACATCTTCCCCCCAACGGCAGTGTCGTGCGTTGTTAACAGAAATATTGAGGTTCAATGAAATAGAAATAATGAAAACCCAATATGGAATGGAAACCTGAAATTATGATGAAATAATCTCCACAGGATTTTGAGAACAGCCGATGCTCTAATTGACATGTTTTTTTCATAATTCATTAATTTTTCTCTTTTCCAATTTGGTTTCCCTTTCTCGATAGTTACGACACTGGTAGCTACAAATGATTTTTCTGTCAAATATCAAATGCAGTGTTGTCGTACTGACAAGAAAATATCGACAACGAAGAATCTTCGTTCGGCGATGGAAATACTATCGTTTCTAGATGCTCCCAACAAGCTGCAATGAACGTTTCAATTGCCTTTTTATTGTTATATATTTCATCCAAGACAGTATTTTTGGGTTTTCGTTACCATGAATATACCCGACAGATATCAAAATCTAGCTGACGTGCTTATTGTACCCTTAAAAAATTGCGACATGGCAATAATGTCACGATTTGAGGAATAACATATGAAAAGATGTTACCTTCAGTTCTATTTGAGTATTACTCATCTAGGTTGTGTTACTTGAACAGAGGATAAAAGTGATTAATTTTCTGATGCGTATTTTCTTATGTAGTGTAGCGACTTCAAATTTTTGCGGGAGACTTTGATTCCTTTGATTAGCCAGAGCTTTTCAGTTTAATTTCTTGTCAATTTTAAAGGCAATGCTGAAATGAAGTTGTTTGTAAGGCATGTATGGAAACTGGACAACGATTCTTTAATTATTGAAGTTTTATTCCAACATGTGGTTGAACGTAGCTGCATATACGTTCTAAAATTGTTTTTACTATAAATTCGTTGAAACTCTTCAATGCGTAAGCGTAATGGTTCTTTGATATCAGTTTGAATTCTAAAAATTACAGTATGATCAGGCATACCGCTGTTAACGACTTCATACAGTAGGCATGTATATAGTATTGGAGCATACATAGTCCAAGAGAGTTGATGAATACTTAGAGAATCGAGGGGGAGTTTTTTCTTGCATGGTGAGGTTGTAGGATTTCAATAAGTTATCGATAATACAGGCTTTCGCGTTTTTACTGTCAAAAACAATATTAAAATCACCTGCCAATTCAATATTCGAGTTAGGAGATAGCTGTAGTTACATTGTGGTGAATTAATTATATAAAGCTATAATGAATATATTTTTTCTTTGCAATGAATAATTGAAAATTCAAATTTTTCCTCTACAGTTGAAATGTCCAATCAAAGTTGATATTTTTAAGGAAGAGTCCTTAGCTAGTACTTAGTATAGTCGCTTCTGCAAGATTTTGTTAGTATGAACTATTCTGGTTCCTCTTCTTTCAGCCTTTGTTCTGTTATGAGTAGAATATCTGTGGATTAAAACGTGAAATAAAATTCCTGCACGGTCACGAGTCCTGGATCTTCCTTGCTCGCACAAGCTTCTAGGAGCTTATGATGGATTCTCTCTATGGAAACCTGAATGATTGATTACAGAAAAAAGTACTTCATCAGCTTCTCTCACTTTTTTCATTGAGACAGCCTAGATATCTGCTGACCATCTACTTCAGCCGTAGTCTTAATATCATCTACTTTAACTCTTTTATCGGGAGCAGGAAAAATTAATCGATATTTTCTAATGAAACCTTTTCGATAGTCACTTCGATTAGCTCCTATCTATCAAAATCCCAAACCAAATATCGTTCGAAAAGAAAAATCATCACGCTGAAACACTAACTAGTGGACAGCTTCCAACATAAACCATATTCAGTAATGTGAATGTTGTGAAAAACATGAAAACCCACTCCATATATTCTGGTAATCGATTGTCAGGGCTTTAATAAAATAACTTGTTTGTGTTAGAGCAGTTTCTGAGAAGTCCATGTGCAATTTTCATAACAAGATGCTTTTTATTGTCCTTTCCACAAAGTCATGAACGCCTAATACGTTTTTTCTCTTTTCCTTTGTTTTCCGCTCGTTTCGTTTTACAAGAACAGACTTTATGGGAACAATTTCCCCGAGGTCATGCTAAGAACAGGAGCGCCAAACATTGTGAATAAAGAAATGATATTATAGTACCACAAGACTGAAATTGAAGTAGGGAGTTGGTTTATTCATTATGGTATATTGTACGACTGCATGAAGCTGTGTTCAACTCAGAAATGAATGGGAATGGGCCAATCCTCACAACCTCCAGTGAGAAGATTATACGAATCAGGCTTATTCTTGGAGGATTTTCCATACAGCGTGTTGTTATTTTCTATACAATGATAGTTCAGAAAGGAGGTCGAATATGAATCAGCAAACGAACTTCACTTTGTTTGGCAGTTTATAAACATTTTCACGATTCAATTTGAACTTTTCTCTATGCAGGGTGTTCCAAATTAAGTCGGTACCATTGCCAACTCCGTTATTATTGATGCTACGAATTCGGTTAAATGGGCAAACTAGAAGCATTCTTAATGGCCTTCTTGATGCTGAAAACAAACAGAAAATTAACAGTTGTTAAAATGATATTTCTTTCAATGGAATACCCTATATTTTTACTCAGGTGGAAATATTTATTTCTTTTACTAGTACCAAAAATTTCTTTGTTTTGGCGAATAAAACCTCATGATTGTCCAAACACCCAATTTTGGTACTCATACGAATGACAATATTTTGTTACTAATAGCAAAATAAGACAGAAAAAAGAAAAAATTGCGCTCAGATGTGAACTCGTGAAAACCGTGATCATCATGTCGCACCACTCAATTGACTCCACTGAACTATTTGGTATCAATGTACAAAATGATAATTTCCATCTTAAAGCCATTCCGCTAGCCGCATTCATTTTGTGAACCAAAATATGTCTGCTGTAATGATAACTTTGAAGCCGTTTTTATACAGAACAGAAAATACTGGAGGATCATATAAATGTGGTTGGAAAAAATGTGTTTGATCCGATAAAACATAATTATTATAAGTAATCAAGTTTCCTTGAAACTTTGTTGAAATACTATTTGTCAAATATTCTCACTTATAATACCACAAGAGCTTCAAAATTATCGGGTATTTCCCGATAGGTTCGTTGCAAACAAATGAAGGAGTCAAGTTTTTCAGGTTAAAAAATCACGAGCGCGAAGCGCGAGTGATTTTTCCTGAAAAACTTGACGACTTTATTTGTTTGCAGGGAACCTTGAGGGAAATGCCAGATAATTTTGAAGCTCGTGTGGTATTCGGGGGATTATTTTTCCGTCCCAAATGTCGGCCAATAGAATTGCACCATGAGACGAAATGTACAGTTAACAAATAAGAATTGTTTTTATTGTACCTTCTTTATAGTCTTCTCCATCCATTTTCTTCATATTGTAAGCGTAATCTTTCATAATGTTTGCCAATTGCGCTTCACTCGTTTCAGCACTCAATGTGTATTCCCTCTCAGTACATAAAGTAGTAAATTGGTTCCAAACTGTTTTTTTTGCCTTCTCCGTATTAATGGGAACATTTCCTTTGACTTTTTTATCGATGGTGGACAGAGAACAAACTCCAAATCGACTCATTTTCATGCAAAATCTCCAATTTTCACAATTGAATTCAACTTGTCAGTTTGACGTGTGGTTAATTTGACTGGATCATGTTTTGTTTTTTATATATAGCAACTACCAGAGAAAATTTTCAAAAAATTATCAGTATAATACCATGTAGGTTGTACCACGTGACGTCGAATGGTGCAATTCTATTGGTCGATATTTGGGTCGGAAAAATAATCACTTATAATACCACAAGAGCTTCAAAATTATCGGGTATTTCCCGATAGGTTCGTTGCAAACAAATGAAGGAGTCAAGTTTTTCAGGTTAAAAAATCACGAGCGCGAAGCGCGAGTGATTTTTCCTGAAAAACTTGACGACTTTATTTGTTTGCAGGGAACCTTGAGGGAAATGCCAGATAATTTTGAAGCTCGTGTGGTATTCGGGGGATTATTTTTCCGTCCCAAATGTCGGCCAATAGAATTGCACCATGAGACGAAATGTACAGTTAACAAATAAGAATTGTTTTTATTGTACCTTCTTTATAGTCTTCTCCATCCATTTTCTTCATATTGTAAGCGTAATCTTTCATAATGTTTGCCAATTGCGCTTCACTCGTTTCAGCACTCAATGTGTATTCCCTCTCAGTACAAAAAGTAGTAAATTGGTTCCAAACTGTTTTTTTTGCCTTCTCCGTATTAATGGGAACATTTCCTTTGACTTTTTTATCGATGGTGGACAGAGAACAAACTCCAAATCGACTCATTTTCATGCAAAATCTCCAATTTTCACAATTGAATTCAACTTGTCAGTTTGACGTGTGGTTAATTTGACTGGATCATGTTTTGTTTTTTATATATAGCAACTACCAGAGAAAATTTTCAAAAAATTATCAGTATAATACCATGTAGGTTGTACCACGTGACGTCGAATGGTGCAATTCTATTGGTCGATATTTGGGTCGGAAAAATAATCAAGTATATCAGTACAATGTCATAAATTATTGCAACTGTCAACTGCTGTTCGAATATTTTCGAAATGCCGTTTTCCCATCAAGAAAAATGTGATATGTTAGAATCCTACTTAGTTTGACAGAAAAATAGCGTAAGAGCACTCCAACACTATAGCAATTCGTTCCCCGATCGTAAATTACCTAATCGGCGTTTTTTTGCTGTGCTTCATCGCCGATTCAGGAACAATGAAAAAAATTTTGAGAAGAGGAGAACTAAAAAACGTTTTGTAATAACTGAAGATCCAGAAATTGACGTTTTATCTTACTTTGAGATATGTCCAAATAATTCCATCAGAGATTTATCTAGAGAAATTGCTGTTCCACTGTCTGGTATTCAACGAATTCTGAAGAAACATAAGATTTCTCCTTATAAGTTAAGACCAGTGCAAACACTAGAACCTGGTGATCCTGAGAGACGATTGGGGTTTTGTCGGTGGTTTATGAATAAATGCAGACAAGATCCAAACTTCTATAGAAATTTTATATGGAGCGATGAGGGTAATTTTTCAAATCGTGGGATGTATAATAGAAAGAATTTTCATTATTGGAGTAGACATAATAATTCATTTCTAGTCCATCCTCATAATCCGCAAAGACGATTTAGTATTAATGTTTGCTGTGGTCTATTCGGAGGCAGAATTATCGGTCCATTTTTCTACCATGGGTCTTTGAACGGACCCCGTTACATTAATTTATCAACAAGAGTGTTAAAGGACTTTTTCGATGATCTTGATCTGGAGGCTCGTCAGATGATCTATTTTCAGCAGGATGAAGCACCAGCACATAATGTCAGTGGCGTAAAAAGAATGCGGGAAGGCTGTTTTGGAAACAGATGGATTGCTACAAATGGTCCTGTTAAGTGGCCCCCTCGTTCACCAGACATGACACCTCTACCTCTATTTACCCGATATTTGATAGCGCTTTATCAAATCCGTCTGTTATAAATGTTTTCTATTGATAGAACTGTCTTTTTTACGAAAAAAATTCAAATCAAATTTGTTGTTGAGAAAGAATGTTATTACGAATCGAAATGCATGAAAAAGTATAGGGTGATCCATTGAAAGAAATATCATTTTATGAAATATTCTGAGAACGCGACTGTCAATTTTTGTTTGTTTTCGGCATCGAGGCCATTAAAAAATGCTACTAGTTTGCCCATTTAACGAAATTATCAGAAACAAGAGATTATCCAATTAATGCCAAGACTAATTACAAAAAATTTGATAACGGTCACAGATTCAAACAGAAAAGAAATCTTATTTTATAATTTTATAAATCAGAATCTACCAGCGGTCTACTACGGAAAAAATCAGGTGGAGAAAGGAGGAGAACATGATTCTAGAAAAAATTATTCCCTGTAGATTTTCACAACCATTTGTTTTGCACAATGCTGTGAACTCAACAGAGTAACCTGTTTTTCAAATTTGAGCTGTCTGTATATCTCATAAACTGCAAAGAATTAAACAGAAAAAATTGAAAAAATCTTCAAATACCAACACCCTGTAGATTGATAATGAATGAATGAATTGTTAGTCATGAAATAAGCCAAAGACTGATCGCCTTCAGTATGTACATGCCCTTTAAAAACATCACAATTTAGGAAAGAATTATTAATGTTAACGTATTTGAATTCGACTGTAAAGTTTGATATGAAGGAGAATAGTGAATCTCCGAAATGATTCAAAACATAACCTACAATTTTGACGGGTTTACCAACTTATAACTCGCACACTCATTATGCAAGTGAAGAACTGTTCTTTCTGCATTGCTAATAGGTTACTATGCAAAGCTACCAACTCCATCAGCATAATCATACACCAAGAATCGTTAAACTGTTAAATTCCTTGAATGAATTCAAAGGAAATCCCACTGTAAATTATACGATGCTCCACACATTTCCATATGAATGCCCTACTGGCACGCCAATATATTATCCGGTGAAATATACATTTGGTTGTTTCATTTCGGGCAAGGAATTATAGTGGAAGCAAAGCTCGTTAGTGTTGAAGTTGAAAAAGAGCCGTTTTTGCGGTCATTACGAAATGTACCCCTGGAATCGAATGAAACTGGAATAGTTCCTTTTTTTGGGCTGTCCTGCCGGCTTTCGCGTTCCATATTCTCTTTCCCTCGCCAATCAAGGCGAAACAGTTTTTAAGTTCATTATCAGAAATATTCAAGAACGGAATATATGGAAGTATGTTTAGAAGCAAATTTTGTGTTTATTAACTGAAATCCTCCAATATCATATATCGATGAACATGCAGCAGAACATCATCAGTGGTCGTTTTCGACCGATTTCCTACCCTTTTTACTCCCATCCAGTGAAGGAGATTATGGCAAATACGTCAGAAAACATCTTCGATTACAGTTAACAATGACAATTGCGTTTTCTGCAATGAGTATTATTTCACGAGTACCTATTTGATATAACTAAATACCCGTCATGGTTTTAGTGTACACTTCAACAAGATGGGAGGATGGTGGGAAGCTTTTTCCTTCAATAGTTGTTCAGTCCATAAGTGAAGTTCTTTGAGCCTTTGAGGGCTCATCAAACTCCTTTCGGTAATATAGAGTTGTGAAGAGCATTGTGCTCAAGCTGACGAAGCCTTCTGCAGAAAACTAGGGCTAGAGTAACCGAATTGAGTTTTTACGGATACTCACAGATGTACCTGGACGACTTCAATGCTATCCGAACTTCTATAACACTGATGAGAGGCAAGAACTCCGGAAAATTGATGGTCATGAAGAGTGAGCTGTTTGATATAGGATGCCTTCGTAAAAATGTCCTCCTGCTTATGGAAATCTGTCAAATATACTTCAATGTGCGTCATGGTACTAGACTTGGAGGAAGTTTTCTGTCAATAATAAATGCCTCATATTTTCCACTTCATAGCAATGTGTAGAGAGAAGTGGATTTCTCCTTCATGCGGATCAGCTGAATTTTACGAAACTAGGCGGAAAAAAAATGTTAAAGAAAGTTTTCGAGGTATATGACTCCTTTGAACTTCAGATAAACTTTTCAACTCGAGAACAGTAGAAGATAGAACAATTCTGCGAACGTCAATCGATTGAGAGTGATGAAGTTAGTAGATTCTGTGAATTTCAACTCAACAAAGAAAAAATATTACTCGAAAAAATCACCTAATATATCCAAAGATTCATGCTGATTCTGAAATTATAAATTATATGATTTGTATATGATCAGATACAAGGTTCAGCTTAAAAAATGGAATAAAACATTGAAAATTTCCTGGCATGATTGAATTTTTTCGACTCGACATTGCAAAGATTCTGTGAAAGGTCAATGAAATCTTCAGTTGACTCGGAATTGACTTCAATTTTGATGTGCATATTCAGAAAAGACCAAATTTCATGAATATGACCAGAAAAAAATGTTCAAAAATATTTTCTATGCATAAGAATGGTTGAAGATAGAGCAATTTTGTAAACTCTAATCGATGCAGTACCTATGTTTTGTGCATTTAAATAAAAAAATTCAACAAACAAAGTTTTGATTGAATACATGAGCAGATTTTCGAAACTGTTCAACTCAACATTGCAGAGTTTCCGTAAAAAGTTTATGAAAGCTTAATTTGTGTCGGAATCGTCTTCTAATTTGGTGAGAATACCGAATTTCACGAATTTGAGAGAACGGTTGAAAATAGAGAAATTCTGTAAACTCTAATCGATTCAGAATCATAAAATTAGAATATTCTGTGAATTTGATTTCAAAATACCAACAGACAAATATTTGATTGAACATCTTAGCAGATTTCCGAAACTTTTCAACTCGACATCGCAGAGGATCCGTTTAAATTTGGTGTGCTTATTTATAAACGACCAAATTTCATTAATATAACCAGAAATACTCCTCAAAAAATGTTTGTTATGTTTATGACCCCTTTGAACTCCAGATAAACTTTTCAACTCGAGAACGGTTGAAGATAGAGCAATTCGGTAAACTCCAATCGATCAGAATCATAGATTTAGTATATTTTGTGAATTTGATTCTAAAATATCATCAGATGAATTTTTTATTGAAAACCTTGGCAAATTCTCGAAACTTTTCTACTCGATATTGCACTGAAACCAGTTTGATACTATCATGACATAGTGTTTCTATAAACCAGCTTTGTTTTTATTTCTAGTGAAAAAGCTGCTAAACTACGAATTCATCTGAATTCCAAAAATCCACTGGATTTCCTATATATTTCAATAGGTAGCTTGAAATAAAAATTAACAATGACCACTAGCTGGTCAGAGCACCTGCACTATAATGGTGATGATTTGGTGCGGAAAGTTGTAAATCACCACAATTACACTATATCCATGATAACAACTTAGCGTATATCGAATACATTCACACCAAAAAAACAAAGTCAGCTTGATATTCATGAATGTAATTAATTTTAAGAATTGTTTCACTGAAATGTCAAGGGGATGGAGATATATTCTCATCTCTCATTCTTGAACACTTATGCCAATTCACAAATTATTTGAAAGCGGATCGCTTTTTATACTCATCATAATTTTAAAGCGTTCGGGGGGTTGTGTTCTTGCATTCAGGTCAGAGCAGCCCTTGTGTAGATTACTCGTTATGATAATTATGAACATAAAAGCTCAATCTGTGTTGTTCCGAAATAAAAATTACAAGCCATTATGAAAGTCATTAAATCCGCTTTCATTCTACTACGTTATCAACTTCCTGTGTAAAACGGAGCACTTCAAATTCGTTCAGTTTCGTATTCGGCGTTCTACAATATCACTTAGTAGATTTTTCCAGGCCCCCGTTATTGTCTTGTTTGTGAAAATTCATCAAGCGCCAAGGGATTTATGAAATTCTTACATTAGTGAGTTCGTATCGTTACTTTATGGAACAAATTGTGTTCATCAGATGACAAAAGTTTCATTTTCAACACCAGTAGCAACGGTTTTCATATATTTGCTCTGTTTGTTTGAAAAACTGAAAAGTAATGAGATACATATAAGCAATGCAATGTACCATATACAAACAGAAATGAATATAATAGTTATTTGTTTTACTAGGCAATGAATATATTAGTTATTTGTTTTACTAGGCATAAAAGCACAAGATTTTATACCGCGGCTGGTGTTTCATAGCCAAGCGTAGCGAGGCATATATAACATATATAACATATATAAACATATAATTTTTTCTTCAAAAAAATTTTATGTGAATATAAGCACTAATAATTTTTTAAAAATAGGTTTCAGGGGAAAACTTTTCAAACATTTTTCAAACTCAGTAGATTCAGTAGAGACTATTAATTTGCGATATTAGTAATTCATGGAATGTCTGGTCCATTTTGTACTTTCCCTTTCAAAGATTCCTTATTAACCCTAAAAAGTTATACAAAATCTGTTCATAGTTTGACTTTCTCCTGGAAGACTACGACGGCTGTTTTGTTGGTAGGTATTAAGAATTGATGATACAAATTTCAATAAAAGTAATTTCTCTGGTTTCTGTATAGTTTTCGGCAAATAGTTTCCTGCTAATAATAGAAAGGTTCATTAAAGAGAGTGTTCCAAAATCTATCGATAAAAAACATGGCGAGGCCATGAAAAAATTAATCAATAATGTACCGAGTGCTCTCCAAAGAAACAACACATACTGTATGTTCAAATATGAATGAATGTGTCAGCCAAAGAAGTGTAAATCAAGTAAGCTTCTTGAAAAAAAAGTGGGAAAACATCTACTGCAACATATAAAGAAAGCCTATAGAATAACGAGGTGCTCGTGGTCTGCACAATTTAAAAAAGTAGAGGTACTGCAAATTCCATCAAATTCTCGGAGGCCACTGATCTCGATCAATGTGTTTCCCACGCTCTCCAGCCAACAAGAAACTTGAGGCTTTGCACAATCCATGATTTTCACAGACTTGACTCAGCTTAGCATACTCCCCAAGGTCTTCTCCCTCAAGAAACTGGAGACGATAAAAATCTATGTAATGCTATGAACCAATTGACTGGGCTGTATAATGAACCATGAAAACGAGAAGACACTGAAAAAAGTGCTGCAAAACTTCGAATCTTCAGTTGTAAAGGACGACAACAATTTTACATAACCTGAAAATAAAAACAAAACTCTAGAGGTACAGACGCATGGATAGAAATGAAACTAGCCCCTGACCAATAAGTCTTACACAATTGGAAGGACTAATGGAAAAAAGAAAAGCAGAAGCCCAAAGAATAAGAATATTGTACGTGAGAGAAGAAAAACTGCCACACCCTCATTTACCAGAAGAGAAAAACCTCCTCACCGAATAGAGGTGAGAACTAGAACCGAGGCAAGATCCTCTGGAGACGAGAATGAAGAGCAAACCGCACAACACATAAGGATAAAAGAAATTCGAAATAGAATATACAAATTATACGAATATAAAAATACTAGCAGCAATATCAGGTGGAGCTCGGGAATGAATATAGAGTCTTGGATAACTCCAATTGAGTGTTTTTCTAGTACGTGTTCTAGAACATTCTAGACTTTTCACTTTTATATTATAAGACGATCTCATCACAAACTGAATCAAGGCATGCTGTTCACCAACAGCACTGTCTTGATAGGATACGAGTGATGGTAGCTGCAAAAAAGGCACAGCAGAGCATTTATAAAAATTTGTTACGCAACCCTTCCTGTAAAATAAATCAATGATGTGATTCACTACCTAATAATTTTCCGTTAGACAAACCCTAAAAAACCAAACAATGATCGAAACAGTGTTCAATTATCCACCACCTTGTTTGTTAAGAGTTTTGCCCGAAATATCCATCTGCTAATGCATCCCCAGCCATACATTATCGTTTAACACCCTTTCACATCAGACAGAAACACTCCCTTCGCCGATATTTCTCAAGAATTTCATTCCATTAACTCAAACTCATCGTCCTGTTTCCTTCACACACCTAGCGTATTGTAGAGGAGCATGCAACAAGCTTCTGACACACCTATTCTATCTGAGTTATCCACATTTTTCTTGCATTCTGTGTCCGCATTCATACCGAAGCCTTTTCTCGCAATCATTCCTGATATACATGCAAGGTAATACCAAGGATTATATAAGTAATTCCCCGAGAAAATCTCCTGCTGAATGAAAGGAATGTGAATTGGATTAGTCGCATTTCTCGAGTTTCACAGGATTAGTTATGACACGTGAGTGTTCATGAAGGAGTGAAATTGTCGAGCTAGCTGAGGATAATCTTTTCAACTTGAATACGTTCAACACTCAAGAGGAGTTAATGTGACAAAAAGAAGTTGTTCGTAAATCTTCAATAGAGTTTGCCAAACACCTTTCTCAAGTAACTGTGGTTTCACACAAAATAGGTGCCGTATAACAATGATATAAAATTAAATTTATAGTCAAATCCACATCGATAAGTCAGTAAATGTGACACTTCATGCCAATAGTGCTTCCATCTCTTACAGGTCAGGAGACTGAAGAGGTACAGGAAGAGGCTGGGGTGGCATCTTTCCGAAACGGGAAAAGCCCTCTCAAAATGCAGATGGCACAAGAGAGGGTAACACCTTAAGGAGGCGAAGGCGAAGGCGAAGGCGAAGGCGAAGGCGAAGGCGAAGGCGAAGGCGAAGGCGAAGGCGAAGGCGAAGGCGAAGGCGAAGGCGAAGGCGAAGGCGAAGGCGAAGGCGAAGGCGAAGGCGAAGGCGAAGGCGAAGGCGAAGGCGAAGGCGAAGGCGAAGGCGAAGGCGAAGGCGAAGGCGAAGGCGAAGGCGAAGGCGAAGGCGAAGGCGAAGGCGAAGGCGAAGGCGAAGGCGAAGGCGAAGGCGAAGGCGAAGGCGAAGGCGAAGGCGAAGGCGAAGGCGAAGGCGAAGGCGAAGGCGAAGGCGAAGGCGAAGGCGAAGGCGAAGGCGAAGGCGAAGGCGAAGGCGAAGGCGAAGGCGAAGGCGAACTACGTACTACAAAGAAGAGAAAAACTCTCCTAATGGCCACTGTACAAAAATAATACTAACATGCACTGTTTGAATATATCTACTATCTCGTGTAGTTAGGAGAAAAACACAATATCTTGCATTGCTCTTCAAGGTAACTGATGGTGTATACAATTGTCCTGCTACTACTGCTATTACTGCTATTAACACAAAAGTAAAGTTGTATATACTTTCTCCCTTCAACTAGGCACTCACAGGCACTATTCGATTCTTTCCATAGGTACAACTGTGCCTTCAGTTATTTCCCCACAATAACCTATCGTCTGGCCAATTTACTGAATGATCTAATTGTTTGGCTCATCAATAGCTACATTTGAGAATTACTTAAAGAGCGTAGATTACATATTTGAATTTAGTAGGATTTTTTGTACCTATTTATGTGTTTATTCTTTTTTGCTTTGTGCACTTTATTTTCAAATAAATTGACCTTTTTTGACAATAACACCCACATACCCCTAAAACTGAATACCACCGGAAAGTATTTTTGGATAGGTTTCCACATAGGGGGTTCTGAAGTGTAGATTGATGTTTTGAAGGGGTAATACGAATTTGGGCATGTCATGGTATAATTTTCACTTCCGAAATATTTGACACTCTATATATAACATATCTCATGTTCACAATGCAATATTTATGCCAGGCCGCTAAATTACTTGACCTTTTCCTTCCGAAACATCGAGAATTTTTCCTCTCATAATTGTGAATCTGAGCACGAGCGAAACAACTTGACAACACAAATCTTCCGTGAAATCCACTTTTCTACGCCTGCTGAAACTGCATTTGATGCTTTTCATCGAGAACCAGAAACTTCGCCGTGTCTTGGGAAATCTTACGACGCCACCGACCCTAGGGGCCTGTTCCGATTGTTTTCTTAACGGTGGATTTTCCCCCAGACCTCGACAAATTAAAGAGCCATTATCGAAATCATGACCAACTTTTGATGTTCGTTTATACAGTTTATCTGCTTTATACTCCCGCTTTATATCTTTCTTTCACTATATTTCCCAATGCTCAGGGATGTTTATGATGGGGAGCAGCTATCATAAAAAAATTGCATTCGAGAGTGTCGAATACATACAGATCCGCGGGAAAATTGAGAAAAATCTACGTACCTGAAAATTTTCTTTCAATGTGCGTAGATCCGTCACAAATTCAAGGACATGTATTTTTTACAAACTATAATCAGAAAGTGAACTAGTGAACTGACTGAATCTGTAATTGGAGTTTTTCTCAATACTATTGATCATAAACAGTTGTCAAACATCTTGGAGGACTTAGGAATATGAGGAACAACTCAAAATCAATTTCATTTCAATCTTCACAATTATATGCAACGAATGAAAATTTACAAACTCAGATCAGAGAGAATTGTTACATATGGAATACCTTAAGGAGCAATTTTATTATTAATATGAATAACTAAAAATGATGCATAGTTCTCACACTGACACTAGAAATTTCACCACACTGCATAGTGACAGTCTATCGATATAATTTTCGTACTCTTAGTAGATTTGGAAATAATGAATATTCTACACAGTTATTTCATTATTGCTTGCCCTGTACGCTTTAGCAGTGATAAAATTTCACCACGCTGTATAATAGCAGTTTTTAATGACATTTTGTCGATTTGGTTGTCGAACTCTTGGTCGTTTCGGAATTAATGAAAAACCTGTTCAATTATCTACATATTGCTTGCCCTGTATGCCTCAGCTCTATAATATCAGTTCATAATGACATTCCATAGACATCATTTTTGAATTCGTAGTGGTTTTGGAAATAATGAATATTGAGTATTTTCTTATTGTTTTCACTGTACGCCTTAGCAATTTCACCACACTGTATAATATCAGTTGACATTATGTCGATATTTTTTTTGAACTCTTGGTAGTTTCGGAAATAAAGAATATTCAATTCATTATTGCTCGCCCTGTTCGCTTTACTGGCGCGTATACAGCTTTGTTCCATGGGGGGGTAATTCGTGTTGCGAGAGTAACAAAAATAGAAAAGCACCGCAGGCGAATTTTTTTTTTTGTTCAAGATCGAATGCCTTTAAATTGATACTTAGCTCCGATCAAGTAACACAACCTAGATGAGTAACACATAATTAGTTCTGAAGATTTTTTCCATGTCGCAGCTTTTGAAGGATACAATAAGTATGTCAGCTAGATTTTGATTTCTGTCGGGTATATTCATGGCAACGAAAACCCAAAAATACTGTCTTGGATGAAATATATAACAATAAAAAGGCAATTGAAACGTTCATTGCAGCTTGTTGGGAGCATCTAGAAACGATAGTATTTCCATCGCCGAACGAAGATTCTTCGTTATCGATATAGTCTGGTCAGTACGGCAACGCTGCATTTGCTATTTGATAGAACAACAACAAAACATTTCTATTTGTTTTCATCTTTGGCTTATTGGAGTGTTTTTTCGTGAATAAAGGGCAAATTCTGAGTTGATTTGTGTTAAACTATCGTTAGTATTTATTATTGAGCAATGGTGAAGCGTTGTGAAGTGTGTAGAAGACCATTTGAAGCTGTAAATCAAAATATGTCATTTCATAGGTAAGCTACCAGTGTCGTTACTATCGAGAAAGGGAAATCGAATAGGAAAAGAGTAAAATTATTTAATTATGAAAAAAACATGTCAATTAGAGCATCGGCTTTTCTCAAAATTATGTGGAGATTCTTCCATCACAATTTCAGGTTTCCATTCCATATTGGGTTTCCATTATTTCTATTTTATTAAACCTCAATATTTCTGTGAACTACGCACGACACTGCCGGTGAGGGAAGATGTCTCTTACAAACAAATTTGAAGGCGTAAGCAGCGAGTTACTCATCTAGGTTGTGTTATTTGATCGGATATAGTTAGGTTTGTCAGTGGAGTATCATGAAGGTGGAAATAGGGATGTCAAATTCAGATAGTTTCATTTAATATGAAAAAAGTTAAAATAATTCAACGGAATTAACTGTTGCATTCTGAAACTAAATTCAGTTAACTTTTACATATATAGGTAAATGAAATAAGATTTATTTTGTGGATTTTCTTTGATCTTGGGGGTAATTACCTCCACCCCCCACTCTTGTGTGCGCCCCTGTCGCTTTAGCAGTTCATTAAATTCTACCAGACTCCATATTGTCAGTTTCTAATGACGTCCTATCGATGATTTCGAAATAAAAATGTTTTGGAAATAATGAATATTCTGGTCAGTAATATCCTTATTACTAGCCCTGTATGATTTACCAGTGGATGAAATTCCATCACATTGTACAATATTAGTTTATGGTATGACATCAACTGTGTCAATTCTTCTTCACCATCCGATATAGGCATAGGTACTCAACAATTCTGACGGTGCAATCAAAATTTTTTCGACACTGGGACGATGTTTATGACATCCGAGCTGGGGTTTAACGAGGCGAAAATCAAAGTGTCCCTTCAATCAGCTTCTCCTAGTAAAACCCCAACATAAAAAGTATAATACAGAATTTAACGGACCATTACTTGACAGTATAATAGCAGAACGGCTGATAAAAGTGAGTCGTTATCACGAGGCAATAGAAACGTTAATATTCGGAGGTCGAGGTCACTAGCCATTCTGCTCCGAAACATTTTTGACCCTAGCAACATCAGCGGAAACAATACTGAAGTTTTGACAGGGGCGTACTCGAACGCATCGCCCAATTACTGTCGGACACTCTTCCAAAAGTCAAATTGAATTCGATATGACGACAAACAAAGATAATTATAATGACAGCCCTTAAGTCTAATACTGATACTTTAGTCTGCGAAAAAATCGACATTTTTTGTCAATACTACAATAACCACAGACAAATTTGTGCCAAAACTGGAGGATGAATTGTAACACTATGAAACTTGGCACGTGACTTGTTGACATCATGTTTAGTTGGATTAAAATAGTTTACCAAAATATCAGGGATGGAAAATACAGAAATTTTGACTCAAACATTTTCTTTTTTAATTGTTTTTTTTTGGAAAGTAGGAAAACTATCGGAAAACGGCTTCGATAGAATGAATGGAATAACAAGGTAGCCCTGTAATACTTTTTGAAGGCTAGGTTAGGTTAGGTTAGGTTCGGTGAGGTTTATGCTCATATTTGAAGCAAAGTCGTCTTTTTGAGCTCTAGAACCGTGTTAATTGTCCTAAAATTGCGATAAAGAATATCTACCATTGAAGAGGTGAGAATATTCATCTTAATATATATAAATTACGTGTCACGTTGTTTGTCCGCTATAGACTCCCAAACTACTTAACCGATTTCAATCAAATTTGCACACCGTGTACAGTTCGATCTAACTTAACAGATAGCATAGCTCACATCTCAATTTATAGCCGCAATATTATTTTATTGCAAATTATTTGTTGATGGCGAGAGAGTGAGACAGAACACATTACACGTTCTCGGTCTCCTCTTTGTGCGATGCTTCGTAGTTTCCACAATATCGTCTACTAAGCATTATTTGTTTATTATTCGACAGTCACAATTATTTGTCAGTCCCAAACGATTCTAACAGATGGCGGTATTTGCTGACTGGATTGAGTAAGTATTCTAACAGATGGCGCAGTGTTGAAAGTACTAACGTTTCACATAAGTTAGCTGATGCTAAAGTATAACTTAAATTTATTTCGTAGTAAACGCAATACAGTGAAGTTCAATTGTTCTTACGTTCTTAATTTTTGGTATTACCATAGCCGGCCACGTGTTATTTAGACTGAATTATAAATTGAATTCATATTATAGTAAAAGTAATACAGTTGAATCCTTCTTGCTTTTTAATTGTTAGTGCTTCATTATTTAACAATCTTTAATTAAAGTATATACATGTAAGTATTACCACGTAGTTATATTATTATATATTTTATTATTATATTTTTGCTATACATCAAATCACGATGTACGATATATGTATTTTGATGATTATGAGGTACTCAAGGCTCCAGAATCAATATCAACGGTAGTAGAAAATCAATGATGGCGGTCGCCATGTATTTTAACAAATGGCATCTGTGTAAAAAAGCATGGTAGTCCCCATGACTGGTGTTCTCCTAGCGTTTCCCTTGAATAATTTACTACTATGTAATATAATAAAAACCTCAGCCACAGCAATGCGTGGCCGGGTCTGCTAGTAGATATGAGAATTATGAGGATAGCCAGTGCTGGTAATATTTTGCAAAAACCGCTACTAAATCTTCATGAGCTATTCTCTTCAACTGCTCTTGAAACTTCATCCAAACAAGTAGTTGCCACTTTTTCCATAGTTTCAGTTGATGCTTCAGAAACTGTTCTGAACGGTCGATTTCTTTCTGGTGCACATGTTTTTGGAAACGGATGAAACAGCAATGCTTTCCAAACTGTTTCTGAGTTTGGATTTCATTGGAGAATATGAACCGATGCGAGGGTCAGGGCTATGGAATTTTTCATTGCTATACTTGAAATTCTTAGAACTTGAGTGAGTATATCTGTTGACATTTTTTATGTAGATACTTTGACGTCCGCCAGTTCAACAACATTTCTGTATGAGAATTTTCTTTGTCTGCTCACAGAAATGAATGTTTCCAGCCCTGCTGGAGTGAATAGACACCAATCCTGGCAAAATATATCTGTATTGCAAATAATACAAAATTCTTTCTTTTTGTGACATCCTACAAACAAACGCAGATTCAACCATTTAAATCGACACCGATGTTTCCTCATATCCGACTGGCATTTTTTTCTATATAACATTCTTTTAGAGCAACTAAAAAAATTGTATATTATTATTTATAAAAATATTTTGAAAACGTATTTCTTCATATACTTAATTGTCCTGGGACGGAAAAATCTCCATGATTTGTGTAGGTCCGTACTCTCAATTCTGTACAAATTTCAATATCCTGAAAACAGATTTGTTTTGATTGATCAGTGCATGATAATATATATATATTCCATTATTTTTTCAACTCGAATATTCCTGGGGAGAGAATATTCTGATGACTCAGGAAAAACTTCAACATAACCAATCCAAATGAAATATCTCTTCTATGGGAGAGAGAAAGCTGTGGTATATGCATTTGAGAACATTCTTGTTCTTTGCCAGAATAATTCAATACCCTGACACATTTCCACTCTACTTTTTGTAAAAGATATAAGCACTAATAATTTCATAGAAACCACAGCATCTAATACAACTCCAATCCACTTTTTTTTAATTTTTTGTTAATTTTAGGAAAAACACTTGTTCATAACAAGTTTTGAACATTTTTTTTTCTCAACGATTTTTTCTATACAAAATTTAGATATTGTCAAAAATAAAGGTATCTACTTTACCTCTTGCATGAAATTCATAATTTTCAAGAAACCACGATCACAATAAGAACACTAAGAAAAAGGAACACAGGAATTCACAATTAATAAACGAGTAAGATAATGTGACTTTTTATCAGGGACGATAATTAACTTGACCTCGGAAAATGTGGCGACGAAATTCTCTGAATACTAAGATCAACATCACAATAAGAGAACAAAAGTTAGACAGTAAAACTAATGGAGTTAAATAGGAGAAATCACTTTCACGACATTATTTATCTTAACTTTAGAATATGTGGAGAGGACAATTATTAACGAAAGAGATCTGGAAACAGGAGAAGGACGAATTATTGCCTACTCTGGTAATATAGCCGTAATTGCAGTAATTGAAGACGAGAAAAGTAATGAAAGAAGTGCTGGAAGAAATTATATAGAACAAGGAGAAGTGATGGGACTTGAATTCAACAGAGGTAAGATTCTAGCGACGTTCATTCAAACTCAAGTTGTCGTCATTAGATACAAACCCTAAATCGTTATCTGGAATATTCCCAGTGAGCATTCATCAGCCAACCCCAAACATCAAAGCTCAGGTGACCACATTTCATTGTAGCCAATATCTGCCATAATTCGCCCTCTCGTCAGAACTTGAATTCAATTAAGTTCTCAATTAATTCACCTGTCTAATTATTGGCTCGTATAGAAACCATCGTCAAAGCTGAATCTATGTGAATTCAAGGGATCATAACAATATTAGACCACCCGATGATAAATTGCAAATAATAAATCGATAGCGGATGATTCATGTTGCAGAGGATACCCGCTGGCTGAAATAATGACCCGACGTGTGACATGCACCACCCTTAACGTGTATCAGTCCTTACTCAAACTTTCTTGCCCGTGAATCCCTCGTCAGATCCATAGGTTACCAGTGGCGGGTGAATCCTCGATATTCGGACGAGAAACGACCCCGCACCAATCGTAAGGAAAATGGCTTGAATTATTAGTTTGTTGTTGATTTTGATTTCCTCGGCAAAAGTGTCTACAGATACAAAAAAATCGCATGGTATCAAAGATGAAAAGTGAAGCTTTCTGCTCAGAATTTTCAACAATGCCAAGAATTTACCAAAAGTCTGTTTATTCTGGGATTACCATGCCTCCATGATGGTACAATGTCACCTTGATCTCGCATCTACTATACTTATTATTTTTGTTCTCTACAACAGGATGAGCAAAGAAAAATTCAGTTTGAATAATTTTGAACTAGCCAGTGTGACTTATCCAAAGGGAAGTGCAGATTCAATTTAACTTCGTTGAACTCCTTCATCTCCATAGATGCATCTGATGCTCACTTTCTTGGTGGGTACTGGAGTTATCGTAAGGCCAGTTGACAAAACCAATTGGAAATCAACTGCATGTTGTGACCGGGTATGCAATGATGATCGGGTGAACCGATGAAAGGAACGGTTAAAATGGTGAGTTAGTGAGAATATTTGAAACGAGTAACATTGTCGAAAGTAGTTCATAAAATAAACCAGGTAGTGGGACATCTGTGCATTATTTAAACTTCCTTCGAAAGTGCAAATTCCTAACATTTATAAAATTGTTTTATAATTGTTTATAGAACTCGCATTATGAAATTGAAGCTTGGTTTTGGTTCAAAAAGTTTAAAAACGAATCATGAGACCGCTTTAAAAGAATGTCTTGAGTGATTTAATGTGATTACTTTTTTCGTATGATTTTCAACCAATCAGAATGTCCAATTTAGTTAAGTTACCTCGTATAATTTCGATAATACCTGATTATACATAGAGTAGCTCCACCAATCGAAAATTTTAAAATAATTTCATTTTCATAGTATCCACATCGACATCGAACTGTCAAATTGTGACGTTTATCAAAAATTGTTCAAAAATGGGTCGATTCGGAGATTTATCATCAAATGCAATAGACGAAAGTATACAAAATACTGAGCCTCATAATACAGTGAAAACAAAAAAGTACGCATGGAAACAATTTCTTACGTTTTGCAGTGAAAGAAACTATGTGCTAAATGAATTAATTTCCACTGAAATGATAGCGCCCATTTTGAAAGATTGGGCTTTCAATATGCGAAAATGTAATAGAGAAAATTATAATGAAAATGTGGTTAAAACGATGTGGAACATTACGGCAAAACAAGTACAAGAAAAATATATGAAGGAGTTTAATAGAGTAATTGATCCATTCTCTAGTCCCATATTTTTAGCCACACGAAACGCAAGAAATTCAAAAAGAAGGGAACTTCAAATGTTACCGTTCAAGAGAAAGGTTAGTGCATCAGCATTTAAAGATAACGAGTACATAGCAATGATAGAAGCGTGGGATGAAAATACACCGGAAGGATTACAAATAAAATTTTTCTTAATTGCTTCTGTAGAACTTGCGTGGAGAGGAAATGAAGGAGCGTCATGCTTGACTCATTATTTTTACCAAAACCACACAGGGAGGAGCAAAACCATGTGCTAATAATAAATGGCTTGTACCTAACCATAATGAAGTGAGTCGTTGTGTGAAAACATCAATATTAAAACAGATAGGTTATTTCTGACACTAAATCCCAACTGGAGAAAAGAAAAAACCCTTGGCTGGTACAAAAATATGCCAATTGGAGTGCATGAAATTAGTAAATGGACCAAAAAGTCTGCAGAATTGGCAAATTTGAATATGACAAACACAAAATTTTCATATCATTCTCACCGAGCCACTGCTGATTCACAATTGGCAAAAGCAGGTGTATCGGAGCAAGAACCTATTAAAATAACAGGAAATGGTAATAGCAATTCTATCAAACCCTACCTACAGATAGATGAACAACATCACCAAAATATAATAAATAAGATGAGATCCAATTTTAAAAACGCTGCAGGTTCAAGTAATAACACCTCCAGTATTTCCAGCACTTCAATGAGCAGTGGCCACGTTTCCTGCGCCGAAAATAACTCAGTTAAAAAAAACGTAGTATATAATAATTGTAACTTTCATTGCACCAATTTGTATTTAAATTAATAAATTGTTTATATATTTACTTAATTTACTCAAAAAATAATCGTATCAAATACAATACGTACTTCAAAATAAATACGGTTATACATCTCAAACTTCCTGCATAATTACAAATCGTGTCAGTTTGACAGAATAATTCTCCTGCTTCGCGGTCGGATTATTTAAACTGTCACACTGACACTCTTTATAATTATGCAACAAGATATCGATGTATAACCTGATTATTTTGAAGTACTTATAGTATTACTACTGATAATATTTTTTCTGTACAACATCTTTAATTTCTGCGTTAAAGAACTGTTTTGTAACAGTTATGTACAAGCTGTGTGAAAGCTTTATGAAGTGATAAATGAAACAATTTTTAGGGCAAAGGGAATTGCCTAATAAAATGAGTTTGAAATTGATTTATGGTCTATCTATAGGGGCATTGTTTACTCGGTTATGAACTGAGTTACTTTCCATTCACCATTATTGAGATATCGTCAGCGTAGTCCTGGGCATAAGCTCCTCCCTGGTTTAGGTCTATAAAGAGGCTGTCTACCACAAGGTTCCACAAAAGTGGGGATAGTACTCCTTTCTGAGGGCAGCCTCTCGAGGCTTCCACCTCCATCGTGTCCCCAAATAGGGAGGCTTACCCTACTGTTCAGCATCACACATATCCACTGTTGCAGGACTGAAGCACCGTTTCTTTCCCTAAGGTATCTAGTGATAGACGCATATGATGTGTTATAAAACGCCCCTTCTACGTCAAGAAACGCTGTTAATGCAATCTATTTATTCGAGGGTGATTTTTCAGTCCTGCAGACTAGACTGTGGAGCGCAGTCTGAGAGGATTTTCCGGATTGATAGGTGTGTTGGTACTGTGAAAAGATTAGATATTCTGTATCAATATCTCGGATATTTCGATCAACTAGTTTTTTCATCGTCTGAGCATGCACGATGAAAGACAAATTGGTCTGATTGCCTTGGACTTGACATAGGATTGTTTCCCCGGCTTCGGTATGATAGAAAGATGAATAAACTTTATTATCTAAATGTAAACATATGTCGACAAAGTCATATTACAGTGTTAACTGTTTACATAATAGCATGTATGTCATTCTCAGGCTCCATCAAAGATAAAAACATTAACTAAAAATTTATGAAATTACAAACAGGACATAAACAAAGTAACATTTAAAATATGTAAATGTAAAAAATGTATTTTAGTATCACTGAATACCTAGTAAATTGAATATAAAACGACTGGAATACATACGCAAGATAGTCCTCTAAATTGAAGAAACATTTTTCAGAAGTGTTTTGACAATTTTTCTAAAATAATTCACATCACAAATATCTTTGACATCATTTGGTAAATGATTATGAATCTGCTTACTGTGAGAGTTGAGGTGGGAAGTAGGAGTGTAACTTTATTTTTCCTGGCATGTAAAACGATTTGTACTGGAGTTATGGAATTTCTCCCTGTATTTGTGCAATGCCAAGCAAGCTGTGTCTAAAATGAAAATTTCGTACAAAGTTAGTATTTTCTTACTGGCGAAAATTGGCTTGAATGATCCACGCATCTTAGCATTGAAAATTTATCTCAGAGCCCGTTTTTGGAGAACGAAATGACTTTGGAATTAAGTTTGGCTACAATAATCCCGAAAATTAATTCCAAACCTAAGTTCTGTTCATGCTATTCCGACATAGAAATCAAAATAAGCATATAAATATAGTACACATTTTATACTTGTAGCATTGAATTACGAATAAACGTTATTATTATTATATTGACAACGTAGCAAGCAGAGGACAACTTTTTTTAGGGCCATTTTATTTGACTCGAACTTTAGATACTGTCAATCAGCCCTATGCTGAGTGCTGTATCACTTCCGTTAAAAATAACGTCAACGTTATTCGCCTTTTCTGTTATTTTGCTATTACCAATCATAGCAAAATAACGGAAATGTGAATAACGTTGACGTTATTTTTGACGGAAGTGATACAGCATAGCGCTGAATGTGTACGCCAAAAAATTTGGTTTCAGGCTTACTTTTAATCCGTTGAAATCCTAGGCATGCATGTCATCCTCACACCACATTTTTATTCTTTCTACATAAACAGGAATAATTTGAACCAAAAAATCATGATCTTTGTTGTGTCAGAGAATAGGGAACAAGCATGATTAAATTTTTTGGCTTTTTTGCATCAATTTGGGTCTCAAAAATAATATTTAATTAAAATAATTCGTTAAAACCTATTTTTTTCCGAAATTTTGAGTTTTGAAATAGCTTTTCGATTTAAATACAATTTGACCTTGAGGTCGAGTACCATCCCCCAAACATTAGCGCTCCTTGTGGTTGCTTCCTGAATGAAGGGTAATTTTGACAGTTTTACACAGCATTTAAGAGTCGCTAAGAGTACGTTTTCAAATGGATGATAAAAGTAACATTTTCAATCAAGATTTAGAAGGAAGGAAACACAAAACTTCAAATTCTGAATGTCACTTAGCTTCGTGGACGAAACGTTCATGTGCAAATGATAATATTTCAGAGCGGGGATACATGTCTGTTCCCTAATGTGATATCGTCAGCAAACAATGTGAGGTGTCCACAAATATATATCTAGGTTGGCCATATCGTTGATGTAGAGCAGAAATAAAATTGGACCCAACACAGAGCCCTGGGGGACACCACGTAGAATTTATTCTCTGTCAAAGCTATCATTTTTCACTACAATCCTTTGATTTCGATAATCAGGGTAAAATCTGGAGATATTTATCGCGATAACAACCATCCCAGTCAACACTGGGCAAACATCCACATCTCAGGAATGTCAATATCGTCGAAAATGGGATTTAGATGTCTTTTTGATATCATATCGTTGACATTCATGTCATATTGTTGTCATTACCGCGATATCACACTGCGACATCTCTGTGATATCTAAATTAGTGATAGCTGGATTTGGATGTCCCTGCGATGTCAAATTGTTACTTGCCATAGACGTCGCTGCGACATCATTTAGACCTCAAAATGTATACTTACTTTGCTTCTATATTTTCATTGAGTTATCTCCATTCACTTGACTGCCGACTACAAGGACGCCATCTGTCCTTCACCACGGTCGAAAGGAAAATCCTTAATTTGTGTTAAATGTTTATTTTAAATAAACGCGGTAAGTTGGCAAGAAGTTGGCAACACAGATCGTGGGCAATGTTGGCCATCCTGAAAGTGGGAGGCGACGGCGTGACCGGCTGTTACCATATTTAGTTATCTAGTTCTTTGTATCTATGCATTGATCGAAGATCGAAGCTTTGTTGCTTTGAATACTTTGCAAACCGTTCATGTTCTGATATGTCCAACTGGAGCTAATCACATTTGCGAAAAAAATGTGGAAGCAGCCTGTTCCAATTGATTCAGGCATGCCAAACAAAGGCTTGACAGGACAAGGGAATAAAGCAATTGACTTTTAGTTTTTTAAATAATATATTTTTATTTTTTACTTTGTTAATTTTTAATTTTGTACTTTGTTAATGTTATGCCAGAATAATTTCATTTTTTGAAGAATTTTTTTTAAAATATTTCTGTTATATTTATTTTTTTCATATTGAAAATATATTTTCTTTTCATATTTGTTGTTTCTGTCTGGAATATCGCATAGACGTTGACGTATCTTGAATATAACAATGAAGAAATCGCTGCTATGTCGCTCTGTTACATCCCTGATACGTTAGTTCGCCAGCATGCATCATGAGTGTGACAAAAGTGAGTAGCTGGGACGTCTGTGCGTCGTAACGATGCGAGTCGCAGGTCACGAAGTGACATCGCAGAAATATCTCAGAAATGTATTTGTGTTTACTGGGATAATGTGAAAGCGTTTAAAATAGTATCTCATGACAAAGTCAAAGGCCTCAAAAAGATCAAGAAACATTGCTGCTGTCGCCTCTTTTTGGTTTAGGCTCATGTACACTCTTTCAAGAACATCAGAAATTGCATCAATTGCAAGAAACCCACCATGGACTTTCGTCAGATGTTGGGTACAAACCTGTGAGCCAGGCTCACTCTGATCAGCCTGACTAGGTATAGAATCAGTAGTTCTGCTCCTCCCTGTAACGTACAGGTTGGATTTCATCTGGAACTGCTGATTTGAATGGACTAAAAGTGGATTGGCTGTATAAACAACTTGAAAGAAATACTCATAAAAAAGTCCCTTAACTATCACATGAAGACATTCATCAGTTACAAGCTAGATGTTGGAGAACCAGAAGATTTCATAATGTGGGCCTTTTTTACTGTATCAGAACTGTAAAGGGCGTTATAAGATATTTTCAGTTCTATTAGACATGTTGTAGAGCAGTTCATAAAAATCTTATAAAACAGATTTTGCTACTTGGGAGGGACTGTTCATTACTTCGGTATTAGCCACCTAAAACCACATCACGTAGAAGTCTTTCGACTCCAAACTCTCTTCACATTGGCATGAAAGGTTACTCCTGGGCAGTGGCGGATCATGATCTTCGGCAGACTGAAGCGCAATTGACTTCAGCGCCCCTTTCCTTCTGGAATGTGCCTTCACAGCAGGCCATATATCCACAAATAGTTAGTCCAAATATGAACCTTTCTGGACTTTTTTTGCAAAGTCATTTATCACATCATCGAAATTCAGTTTTTCCATGACTTCCTTTTCGATAGAAAGAACTAAAAGGGATTTAAATTTTTTTTGTGATAAACTTACCCGCTGATGATTTTTTATTATGTAAAAAGACTCATCTTTTGTTGTTTGATTAATAACGATTACTTTTTCGGACTGCGATTGCGAAAAATATTAAAACTTCTTTGGAGTGATTTTTTTATTTTTTATTTTCAACCAAATTTGGAATTAGGGGTTTGACGTAATTCCGAAGAAGTTTCTTCAATAGAATTTTTGAAAAGAAATCCCTCTTACGTTTTTTTATGTAAATATTTTTTATCGCGGTGGGCTAGTTTTTTGCAAAGACTGAAATGTAGTTTACCCATCTTGAACAGCTTCATAAGATTAATATAACGGATTTTCAAATTTTTGTATCAACTGAAAAATGAAAAAGCCATTTCAAGTGAAACAGACTGAATATTCAATGATAAGATGCCATGTTCTGAAGGTAATTGCTAAGTAACATCTTGAACCAAGTTAATGAAATGAGTACTACTGAAGTAGTGAGTTCGTGAACCAACGAATACGTCAAAAATCCGTATGAAATACCCCGAAGGTACAAACAAAATTTTAAGCGTTAAAAAAATGTTTTGACTATCAATAGTGTCCGATATTTTTCAATGAATAATCGCTATATCGATAGTGCTGTCAAATATGAGGCAAGGTAAGAACGAGTTGATAATCAATATTCCATGTCGTATTAATTAACAATTCTGGTTCTTTTTGCTAGTGTAGAAATTGCAGAAGTACTTACATCATTTGCATTATACTTTTCTACTTCACCTAT
Source organism: Chrysolina americana (assembly GCA_958502065.1). Taxonomy (NCBI): domain Eukaryota; kingdom Metazoa; phylum Arthropoda; class Insecta; order Coleoptera; family Chrysomelidae; genus Chrysolina; species Chrysolina americana. The sequence continues at coordinate 70,005,421 of OY293415.1, read as the reverse complement.
ACTCGTTGAATTTTTCCAGAGAGCTCGATGTTTTGATCGATGTCGTTCTATAAGTTTGATTTGTTTGTACTTCTTTTATATTGAACTCTGCATATAGCCTGTCCATTGCAAACGAAGTGTTCACCTTATCCATATTTTTAATTTAAAAGTCATGGTTAAATTCACTACAAAACTAACCTCCGATCAAATAACATAATCTAGATGAGTAACTCGCCGCACACGCATTAAGATTCGTGTGTAATGGACATCTTCCCCCTAACGGCAGAGTCGTGCGTTGTTAACAGAAATATTGAGGTTCAATAAAATAGAAATAATAGAAACCCAATAGGAATGGGAACCTGAAATTATGATGAAATAATCTCCACAGGATTTTGAGAACAGCCGATGCTTTAATTGACATGATTTGTCATAATTCATTCATTTTTCTCTTTTCCAATTTGGTTTCCCTTTCTCGATAGTTACGACACTGGTAGCTTCAAATGATTGTTCTGGCGATGGAAATACTATCGTTTTTACATGCTTCCACCAAGCTGCAATGAACGTTTCAGTTGCCTTCTTATTGTTATATATTTCATCCAAGACAGTGTTTTTGGGTTTTCATTGCCATGAATCTACCCGACAGATATCAAAATCTAGCTGACGTGCTTGTATCCTGGCAATAATGTCATGATTTGAGGGATAACATTATGAAAAGATGTTACCTTCAGATCTATTTGAGATTATTTGAAAAACTCAAATAGCATTACTCCAGCATTGACAAAATTATTACAGAATCAAATAAAGTACGTTCTTGTGATAAAAACGTGAGTAAACGGCGTTTAAACTGCCCATGCTTCAAAAACCCTGCATGGGCACGCATGTATCTGAATCGGCCTTTAGAGTACGGGAAAAACTACTTTCGATTCTGACTCGAAAATGTAACAATGGGAACCATCGGCAATATCACGAAAGTGTCTATTTTTACTGGATTATATTTCCCACCCGAAAAGCTATGTATGGAAGGACGAATAATACCATTATCTTAACGGTTCGACCGGGAGGCATTACTCACCGCAATAACGAAAAGAAATGTCCTGAGCGCGCCTCCCGCCGTTCTCTTCCCTAACTCGATTATCACCCCCTAAATTTTTGCGTCAGATACCCCAGGATGTTCGTGACAGTGTTTTATTCGGTTTGCATGAATGGAAGAGTTAATGCCGTGAAGATGCGTTTTTGTGAGAGTGGTAATTTTTAATGCAATCTGTGAAAATAATTTCCAAAAATGAGTAAATCTGCGATTACTTACCAGTGGCGTCGGCTGTTATAGCGGAGACGTTTGTTCAAGAATCCCAAAACGTGGTCAATTTTTTTTTATCCAACACATGGCAGTTGTGACTGTCATTATCGATGTCATTTTAGACAAGTAAACTATCAACACACTAGTGGGGAGTTCACATGCTAGCTTTTCGCTTCATGGCTTATAGCGTATTGTGATCTCATTGGCCGAAATATCTGAAAGCGCTTTTCAAGGTCATAAGCCAAAAAGTCGATTACAGTCTGACTTTTCGCGGAAAAAAGCTATGAAAGCTAATAGTTATAGGTTAGAAAGCAAAGCGATGTTATAAAATTGATGAAAAAAGTGTTCTGAAATGCTTTGTGTTTATTTGGGACGTGTAAAACAACGGCATTTCTTTTATAATCTCAGATACTCGTGCTCTTACCAATTCGAAAGTTGTAGTGGCTGTTAACGTTAGAGCAAGTTTCAGTTTCTGGGAGAATTGCATTCCTCACAACATTTAATTTTTCTATAAACGATTTGATGAGGCTGAGAATATATGTGAAACGAGTTTGGTTCATTTTGAAATAGTTCCTAAACTTTTCTGCATTATTCACCAATCTCATGTTCACTATATTGAGTTGTCACCAAAACCTTGAGTTTTCTTGATTTTCTTAAGAAGGATTGGGATCACGCAGATCCTTTCGATTTTTTTTTTCTATGTATTTTATAATTATACATAATACAGCAGCTTGAATATTATTTTCTCAGAAAGAACACATAATTCAAATCATGTAAACTATCTGAAACTTCTTCCAACTCGTCAGAAAACATCTCTCCACCGACAGGATAGTAAGCATAACCTATGGCTTTTTTGACATTGTTCATGTGAACAGGACTCGATTTTTTCAAGATTTCTGCGATAAGCGAAAGCTGTCATGTGAATGCGGCATAAGTCACGTTCATATTTAAATTAGTATTCCATTTATTTATTACTATTACAAGCAGAATTCACATTTATACTGAAATTAAAGGAAAACGCTAACCGTTTATTCAAATTTAAAGTCATTGTAAAATTCGTTGGTACATTGGAACCAGACGCTCCCATATCGGTACAGCTGCTGATAGTGCTGGAAGACGCCGTCACATTAGAATCTTGTATTTTTTCTGCAATTTATATTTAGTTATACACCGATTCTTCTAGGTATCCTTCTGCTACCGTCGAGGACTTCCATCCTCAGTGACGCCTCAAAGTAGTCATGTTATTTAGCCCCTGCCAATAGAGTCGCCGAAGACTTTCTTAGGAGGTGACCGGTGTAGAGCGCTGGTTCCTCCAATTTCAAAAACATTGCAATTCTTGAAGGAATCTTCGACAACGTATTTATGCCCACACACTGGCTGATACACCTCCCATTTTTGTAAAAAACAAAAAAGCGGCCAAGGGAGAAGGAAAGGAACACCAATGAAGAGCAACCCCAAGGCACTGTCTATCTGCCAAACATAGAAGGTGTCACCAGCAGAATTGGGAAAATTCTGAAGAAGGAGAAAATTAACACCATCTTCAAACCAACGAAGAAGATATCGGAATATCTAAGATCAGCCAAAAACAGCGGAGATACAGAGATATCCGACAAACGAAAAGGAGCATTGGTACCCGCCTAGTCGAGCACAAGCGGAGTTGTCGTTTGGGACAAACCGAGAAGTCCGCAGTCGCTGAGCATACATTGTCTGATGGAGAACACAAGATCCTTTTCGAAAATACCGAGAGACTAGCAACGTCGAATCATTATTCAACAAGAATGTATTTAGAAGCCATAGAAATACACAAACACCAAGAGAACTTCAACAGAAAAGAAGAGAACATATTTACCAAAGATCTGGCACACAGCATTGAAAGGGGCCAAAACGAAGCCATGTCACCCGAATCGCACGGAAAGTACGCGCGAACCCGCCATTACAGAAAGTGTGCGCAAAAACATCACTATAAATAACATGGCAAACACAAAAGATTCAGTTTCAGTTGATACGTCTAGAAGAGTACTTCGACCACGCCACTGAAGATGACTGCCGCAGTTGCAGTTGAAACGTTTGGAGATTTAAACCAAAGAAGACCACGGCAAAACCCGGAAATCAACCAAAACAGAACTGGTATTCTTTGGTCTCGAGAACACGAATTTTTTTCACAAATTGATCGGGTTGACTGGAAATCCTTCTTCAAGTATGGTGAAACTTCTCGATTTCTTGGTTTTTGTTTCTGACAAAACTACGTGAAAATATTTCCCTTGTCTTGAATAATTTCTATTTTCAAATTGACCAATTCATCGAATCTACAAACACCGCTAATCCCAATTATCAAAGCCACTTTCATCAACAAGTACTCGTCGTCGGAAGATTCGTTTAAAAACTTCTTTATTCCAGGTCGTTCTAATGTCTGGGACTTCTTTGCCATATTTTGAAATGTCGATTTTTTTTTTATACAGTTGAATAGTAGAGCGAAGCATCGAGTATTTGGTCCAAAGCGACAATGGGGCAATTTTTTTTGCAAATGTAGAAAATAAGCCAATTGAACATTTTCATCGATATTTTTCATCTTCCGTGAATTCATCCACGACTCAAACGTTCTGAACTCCTTGTCGTAAGCATCTCGGGTGAGAAATCAGGGTAAAACCTTGGTTTGTAACAACTACCATTAATTAGCGAACTCCTAAAAGAACTCCGGGGCATGCGATAAGATGCATATTCGTATGATATCTAGGTATAGAGTATTATTATCATTATTACTTATATTGTAGACTATCGCAACTTCAAATGATTTGAAGTCAGATCTGAAATTAACAAAATCGGTAAGTTCACAAAAATATACCAAGTGAACTATTTCAAATTGTGTTTTTTTTTATTATTTTGGACGTTCCACTAGTTGTAGAAAGTAGTTTTGTGTTCGATATGTTGCCAAGCATTGATCCAATTGATGCTTTTGGCGCCATCTCCTGATCACATCGTTATACTAGGTAACAGAGAATTAATTTTATACAGATATCTGCAATAAGTTGGTGCGCAATGGGTGCGACATCTATAAGGATTTGGTTGAACTGATGTATATCACCTCAGTTTACTCTGTGTTAATCGATTTTTCACACTCAAGGTGTTTCCATTGCATGCTTTTCGCGTTTGGCGATTTGGCGAGAGTGTTTTTCCGCAGTAGAAATGTGTCCTAAAAAATGCCATTCATCACTCAAAAATAGGACCATATCTCCGAAATTAGTTGAGACCGCCAAAAATTTCATTTGGATTTTTTGTTCAGGAGGCCAAACTACGTATAAGTTCCTACAAAAACTATGTTGATAGCTCGTGGCTATTAGTTAACGGAATTTTACCTTAATTTCAAATAATAAACAAAGTATCAGTTTCGGATCATCGTATCGTCGGATATCTTGAGAGTGATCAGTGAACTTTAGTCCTGTCCTGAGTGTTTTGTGTTCTGTCCACCTGTCTGTTGGCAACAATGCAACAAATAAAAGTAACCTAACCCTAAATTTAAGTTACTGTAGTAAATATTCAACGTGTTTGTAGATTCACTTATTTTTTGTTTTGTTTACTGATTCCTAATGGTTTACAGACGAAAAAAAACACATGCTGGAGACACTCATCTGAAAAGAAGATGGGGAATAAAGCGTAGGACCAAAGATCTGGACCAGGTAATATTACATCACCTCCTTATCAACTGAATGAAAATTTCATCAATATTTCATTATTCAGATTGACCAAGATATCCTACCCGAAAATTCAGAGGTTCTATTAAATCAGGAAGTTGACTTTGACAAACCAGGAGCTGCTCAGCATTACTGCGTTCACTGTGCTCGATACTTCATCAACGTGACTGCTTTGCAAGACCATTTCAGAACAAAAGTCCACAAGCGAAGGTTGAAAGCATTGGAACTAGAGCCCTATACTATTGAAGAGTCTGAGAGAGCAGCTGGCTTTGGCAACTGGAAGACTGCTGTTAAAAGGAAAATTGAAACTATTACAAAAGGTGATAAGGAAGCTGAAACTGAAGATTCAAGTAAAAAAATGAAAATTGATGATGATGAGTTATAAAAAGCATATCTTTAATAGTGTTAAGGACTCTATAATGAGGTGGTATTCTTCTGCTCTGTACATAACTGGAGATAAAGCTCAGAAAACATATTCCGTATTAACTCCTGTAATAGACTTTGATGAACAACCTCAAAGCATAGAAAAATTGAAGGTAAATATAGAGAAACGTGGGTTAGAAATCGATATTCATCAAGTTGCAGAGAGATGGCAATTTTTCAAAAGCATCAACAATCGTAAACAAAGCCTGGAATCTACCAGATCAGAAATAGGTCGTACTATATCAGAATTGCTGAAAATTGAGAACGCAAATCAAGAGGAAATTGATAGGTTAAAACTGCATGCAAGAGTTGTAAAAGATGATCTTAGAAACCTCAAGGAGGCTTTTTATGAGATTGAGGAAGGTACCATGTTGAAAGTTTTGGACCTACCAAACATACTTCACAAAAACACTCCTGCAGATGAGGCTACAGTATACTGTAACCCAGACAATGACATAATTGGTAAAATTTCTGATAGTCACGTTGATATTGCACAATCAAAAAATTATTTGCATTACATAAATCCATTGGCTTGTTATTTCAAATCTGACGCTGCATTGTTTGAGATCAGTATCCTGAATTATTTCAGGCATTGTTTCTTGAAGTCTGGCTACATTCAATTCTCTAACCCTGACTTTTGTCGTAGTATAGTCATTGAAGGCTGTGATGGAAGTTTGAATGACAAATCACAAGTTTTTACAGTAGAAGACGAGGGTTCTGAAGATGACGTTAATCGTTTGCATCTTTGTGGCTCAGCATCAGTGTATACCTTCATGGCTTACTTTACGAAACATGCGATACAGCAGACAAGCCTTCCACTAAAATATTTTTCAATTGGCAAAAAGTATGCACCTGTAAATACAGATTTGCCTGTTAGTTTCTTCAATTTGAGCCAACAGGCTATTTTGAATATTTTCATTGCAACTTCCGAAGAGGAAGAGATATTAGATTCCATTGTTAGCGAAGTTTCTGAGTTTTTTGAGCACCTTGGTTTTCACTTTCGCCTAACTCTCTTGCCTGCCAAACAACTGGGGAAAGCTGAGAGTCTCAGACTGTCGATTCAGATGTATTCCAATTATAATCAGAGCTATGTGGAAGTAGGTAACATTTCTCTTCATGAAAATTATTTGAGTAAACGTTTATTGTTCACATACAACTCTAACAAGAGCAGAAGATTCCCCAAAGTTATTTCAGGTACGGTGATGAATGTACCTGCGGTGTTAGGTTGCGTCTTGGAGAATAATTGTGTTAGTAATAATGCATTGTTAACAGATTTTCTCAAAAGTCATATGTTTTTCTAGTAGTTGTACAAGTTAACTAAAAACCCTTTGTAATAGTCCTGAGTTTTATTTTGCATGAAAGTACAGACATTTGTTTTCATACATAACTTCAAATATGGCTTTGGTATTATCCCCCAGCTCTGGGGTGACTTTACAAAATTGGTGGCCAATTCCCTTCAAACTGCGGTAAAAATTCTGAATGAACCTTCATACCACTTGATTCATTCAGGCTTAGTGAGGAGTACATGCATCAGTACAGGAATATAAGTTATTGTTGCCATTATGAAGAAAAGATTTTTTTTTTAATTTCATTCGAAATTACCACCAGCTAACAATTTTATTTATCTGGTATTATGGTTGTGACTGTTCCACTTGGTAAAAACTAAACTCGCGGTTTTTACTTTTTTATAATTGATGAGTCAATATGGAGTATGTAGACTCAAAATTAAACAGGTCCAAGAAAAGGACTTTGTGGTACACCACAATTTACCTCTTTCTAAAACCCAAAATTGTTTCGCAAGTTTTCCCGCCCCCTTCATAAAAGCGGCAATGAGAACAATATAAGAAACTACAGACCCATAACATCAAATTAATTAACTTATGTTTTGAATTTGGAATATTTCCAAACAAATTGCAAAAGTTCTACTAATGGCAGAAAATGCCTTATGAATAATTGTCGGCCTATTTCTCTACTTCTCATTTTGTCCAAATTGTTGAAAAAATTATGCAAAGAAGGTTAATTAATTATTTAACAAAAATTAACTACCCATCTGTATGAAAATCAGTATGGCTTCCGTGAATCTTGTGATACAGAGTGTGCCATTGTGGATCTGATCATTAATATTCAAATGAAATTTAGATTCGGTTCTTTTCTGCGGGATATACGTAAACCATTTGACATCGTAAATCATCATATATTATTGGTCAGACTGAGACAGTGCTTCATTTAAAAATTACCTTAGTGGAAGACAGCAATTTCTTCAAATGAAGGGGCTCAACTTCCTCGAGAAGGGATATTTCTTGTGGAGTACCCCAAGGGTCTACCATTGGGCCTGTTTTGTTCCTCGTTTATATAAATTCGTTATCTTTCCTGAATTTGAAAGGCAATTTAAAATTATTTGCGGATGATACTATCTTTTACTGTAATGGTGAAAGTGTTCAGGATATAAAGGAAGAAATGGCAGGTGACCTCAATTCGATTTCGTTATGGTTGAAAGAAAATAAGCTGACTTTAAATTTTGAAAAACCTAGTTTCCGAAAGATCTTTATCAAAAATCAGTTTAAGCCCCTTAATATGGATAATTCTTGCATAAGATACAAAATAAAATTGATCAAAGTGTCTCTTGGTGTACAAATATTCTTGTCCTAAAAAAAATATATCTCCTATTATTGGCATTTTATACCATTATAAAAACCTTACAAAATGAGATTATTTGCCTTCTTGGAATCAACCTCCAAATTATACAAACCAGAATCTCTTAATATTTATTCATTGTTCAGAATGAAAATTTACACGTTTATTTACCTAACAAAAAAAAACATTAAAATCTCTCTTATGTTGTTACTTCTAGTCATAGTCATCTAACCAGACAATCTGATAATCTAAAATCTGTGCAGATTAAAACTCAGTTTGGCAAAAATTCGTTATTTATTTCACATACAAATAATTTTCCAAATTTTCGGAATCCTCAATTAACCAGAGTTTGATTGTACTTTAAATCCAGAAAAAGTATACTTTAAAAAAATACTGGTAATAAGGTATATTAATAATTATGTTAATATCATTAATTACCTCGCCAAATTCAAATATTTATTGAAAAACTTTCTCATTTCTACAGAGGATGAAAATAGCATAACTTCTCCGAACTATTTCAATTGCTCAATACTGATTTTACTATTTTATATATATTTTTATTTGTTATCTATCAGTTGTATCTTAATAATTATTTTTTATGATTTTCATATTGATTGTCCCTATATGAATATTGTTTCTTGGGATTGAATTGATAAATAAAATAAATTATTTGAAAGGGTAATATATAATCGAGTATACAAAATCATGTGGACTTGGTTATAATCGACCAACAGCATGACTTTATTCTAAATAAATCTACCTTTACCAACTTTAGTAACTTAGTTTTGGATAGAATGAAAAATGGTTATATACTTATTGGCCATATATAGCATTCGATAGAATTGAAATTACCCATGTTATTTAGTCTGGAAGTTCATTCGGTTTAACTAACAGATACTTTTGTTTTTTTCTCTGGTGTGTTTGTTATCTCTGGGTACATTGAATACTTATAGTATCTGAATGTTCTAGAAGAATGAGCTTTATCTCGAGATGTAGCTTCGAATTCAATGACGAAACTTGCCTGTTGATTTTTAAATTCATCATTTCATCCTAAGCTGGAAAAATATCTTTGAAATGTGTCATGCAAAGATTGTTTTATATTAATAAGAACCCTCCATTTTCAAAAAACCCGAGGTCTGGCCCTTATTTTTGTCACATCCAGCTTCACTGCAAGTTAATTGAAACATCGCTTAGTCTTCGAAAGTTATTTTTGTGTTTAATTTTCTTAGAAAGTACCTAGATTCTCCAAACTATTGATTTTATTGTACCCGACGATCTATTTCGTATTCGTTGTAAATGGATTATACTATTCTTTGAAAAAATCATTTAATTAATTTAACTTGTTTATTAAAAATATTTTTTCCAATAAATATTTCTGTACAATAATTCGCCAAACTAATAATCAAGAGCACAAATCAAAGCAACTCCTCCTTTGATCCAATACTGTTCAGACTTCAGACTAGGAATTTCTATTGCTAAAACGTAGTTGGTTGAATGCCCCGTAGTTGAAAGAACTCCCGCTCTTGTGAGAGTCTTGTAAACTGGACACATGTATGTGTTTTCTGGCTTCTGGTGATGTTCTTCCGGTTTCAGCCAAACGACAGGCATTTCTGAAAAATAAATGGGGATCGAAATTCCTTATACTTCAGAAACTATTGCTATTCTGCCTATTTTTACTAGTTTCATCATGAAAAGTATTCAAATATTTCTCGTGTGGAACTAGTATGCCATCTAGTGAATCTGAATGGAGAAAATTCTGAAAGATTTTGTTGCCCGAGCTACTCTGTGTAACCTCTAACCCCATTATAACTTTGCTACTCCACGATAGATGTCGATACCGGAACCTTTCTCGTGCTGTTGTGAAAAAGTGGTAGGCGGTGGAGATCGAATACATTTGGTACACCAATGGCAGGACGATATCGCTCCCGCCAGAGAGCGCTAGTGTGAGTGGAGATCATGAGTGACAGTAATAACAAGTAATAATATATAATAACTCTTTAATTAGTTGCTGTCATGGAGAAATACGGCCCTATAAGTGTAAAAAGCCTCATTTATGAATTGAAAAAGGAAAAGCAAAAACTTCCAGCCTTAAAGAACAGTTGATACGAAAATGAGTGGATGGAATCGGTGCATAAACGTCAGTTTGTAGGTTAACTTGTCTATATTTGGTGAAATTTATTTACTGGCTATAAATCTTATTCTTTCAGATTACTCGATTATGATAGGAATAAACTTTTCATGTCCGTTATGCACTTATATCGACTACTCCAATCTGACCTCCACTAACAATTGCGCCAGAATACATGCCATTGAATGAAGATGATTTTGATATGTGACAGGAATTTTGAGAAATTATGACTACGACAATAGATGCTGATACTTTTTTTTTGATCGAATAAGTTTTAAAACTTGTGTCCATGATCAGAAATGTAGTTGACGTGTCCGAGCGTTTTTATATAATTCGGTTTTGCCGCTGTTTCGTTTTCAATGGCCCACTTTGTATATTCTGTAGGATACCAACATACATACATTCCCATTCATGATAATAACATGCATCTCTTGATTTACACTGATATACGAGATCTATTCATCATGGGAGGCAGTTATAGGCTTTGGGCTTTGGTACCGTTATGGTAGGTAGAGCGTAAATTCTAGCATTAAATTCTAGCGACAATATCGAGAATTGGTCTCATGTGCTACGGGACTGAATTACATTGAAATTAAATAAACGCATTACGAGATATTCTCAACATTTCGCCAACACGAGTGGTTGGCACTCTCAAGTAAGTGAACTGTCAACAAGTCATCATCTCTCTTGAGAATGCCAGCCACTCGTGTTGTCGAAACGTCGCGAATATATCGTAATCAACGTAGACCTGAAAACCCGGAAAAATATCATGTATATATGAAAAGATGAATATTTCAACATACGACCTTGAACGACTACAATATTCCTAAATGTTGAATATGTCGTTAGAGAAAATTATGTACTTATATACAAATATCAAAATAATCTCACCAGTATAAAGTTCCTTTGGATTGGATTCATCGAGTATCATTTTCATGTGATTCCAACGAGCTCCCTCTAAGAAGAGACCCCAAATACAACAACCGTCTTCTGGCCTTCTTGATACATGCGTGCTCATAACCTGAAAGTAGGTCAACATTTTCATTAAAATATGAGCTAATATTTCATTATTCATAAAACATTGTAGCTCCCCCTGTATGTATTAACTATGGGATTTACCTTTCAGGTATTTATACAATCTTTCATCTTGTGATGGCATTCAATTCCTAACGTGAACTACCTCTATACTTACTTCAAACGCGAAATTTATGGAATCGATAGAAATCAAATATTTTCTGGCATAGTTTTGAAGCGTTCCAGTCAAAAAAGCCTGGGGAAAGTAGAATCCAGATATCCAGAACACAGGAGGTATTCCTTCGTCAACCCATTTATTCAAAAACTGTACTCGTGCTCTCAGATCTGTTACCCATGAACCTGAAAAATAATATAATTATAACTCATCACGAGTCTTTCAGATCGCAAAAAACATACATGTATATACAAGTTCACAGATAGGAATTGAGAACACAACGAAATTTAATAAGTCTTGTTTATTGTTTCTTTCCTGCCCAAACTTTGTATGGAGTTTTCTCGTTCAAAGTTTTAGGACAGTAACGATTCTTAAAGTAATTAATTCGCCATATTTACAGTCTAAAGACGAAACCACGAATAAAATGGCTGCCAGACTTGCAGTAAGAAAGTTCAAATATTTTAACTTTTTGCGAATTCGCGCAAACCACGGAACGGAATAAATATCAAATTATTCCATGCCTTCATTGTCTTCGCCATATTGATTCAACTAACTTGAAAGATATCTACGGATGTTGAATCTCTTATTTTGATTGCAAAAAGATTTCAATTGCATTTATTAGATTTCACAATCATAGTTATGAAAAATCTGTAGTGTTTATCAAATATTCCATGCTAGAAAAGTTCAGCAAGATTATTACAGGTAGATGTTGATGTAAGATTCCAATAAATATTTTATTTACTTTCGGGTGACGAACTGTTGTCAACACTGGGGACAAAACTGAAAAGAAGAGAGTGTCTTCAGGTTTGGAACCATTGCATTCTGCAAGAAATGCTCTGGTTGTGACTGATAATATGTATTATATAGAATTTACATACTATATACTTATCTTATTCTCCCATTCAACATGAATGCCATTTTGAAAAATCAAACACTCTAGAAATAAAGCATTTTTAGACCTCTATTTTGTGGTGACTGCACAGTGACCACAACAAAGTAGATTTGAGTTGAGGAACAAAATGCATTTATAAAGTTAAAGTCAGGAGCAGTTAGGTTCAGTCCAGGGGTATATAGCAAGCTATATTGGGTGCTACTCCCCAAAAGTATCTAGACCACTATTCTGTAGCATTTTCAAATATTTTTGTTGAAATCAAATCTCGTTTCTGCAATGGTCTAATAACATCTTAATGCCGACTACCTAGTATATGTATCTTAAGAACTCTTGAGCATCTTGCTGGGCGTTACTGTTGAAGCAGGGTGTGTAAAACTTTGGATCTGACTTTTTAAGGACACTGTATCAACACTCAGTCTGATGAATACTCCAACCACAGATCCTTAATATTAGTTATACTGTAACTGCATTGTTGTTGAGGATACTTGGCTTCAGCCCCCGGACTCCGATGATTAGAAATGTTTTATAGAATCGAAATGTGACGTCATATTCGAAATATCGGTACTATGATTCCCAATTCTAAAGTTCGAATATGACGTCACATTCTCGACACATTTCGATGCTATGAAACATTTCTAATCATCGGAGTCCCAGCCCTGGAGGTAACAATAACATCATATCGATGTCATGCCGAATTGAAAAATACTCCGTATCACGAATTGTATTCGAAACATGTAGGTAATGATTTGGGAAACATTGAACTTTTTCCATGTTCAACTGTTATTTAAGTTATTTTAGAAAAAGGTAGAAACAAACAATTCCTAACCCCAAATACCGAAAAATGACATGTTATAATCATCATTTACCGCAATTTTTTTGCCGCATGGGTATGAACGTTTCATGCTGCGACTTTCTTGCGATTTGCGAATCGCACAAAACCTGCGAATATTCGCGAGGTTATGAACTAGCCTTCATGCCCAAAAAGTTGATAGTAAACTGGAAGCTGCGTAAATAGACCACCGATTTCATATATACTATATGAGCCGTCTAAATGCAAAACCCGCCAAGTGCATACTATGTAGTTTCAAGAAAAACGCGAAAAACTGTTTTGCTCGATACAAGCGATAAAAGGAATATACTTTATTATTCAGTGGATGTAGATACTGTTTCTTAAACATCATATATAACAAAAAGAGATTATAGCACTATAAAATGAAACATATAAAATGCACTTTGCGGGATTTGAAAATTAAGGTGAAAATGGCGGGTTTTGCGGACAAAATGAAGTGTTTTGAATACATTTTATAGAAGAGTTCAAATATTTTAATAATACCACTCAAAGTATTTAAAAATTGTGTACTTGGTGGCATAGATCCTTTTGAAATTAGACTCCATTTTTGTTTTTTTTGATACGTTTTTTTTTCAGAAAATTACTTAGTTGCAGAATTAACTCGATATTCTCAAGCAAAACGAAGTAATAAGCAAGCTTGAATGTTCTTATATCATGGTACAAACTTATAAACTGAATATTTCTTTAATACAGGAATAAACTTCAAAAACACCAACAATTCGATTAAACGAATTTTGTATCATCTTACGGATTTTGGTCGCAGGTGAATTCTTCTGTCAATGTTGAAGAGCTTGGTAAATCTCGTATGTTTTGGTTCTCCATTGCATCCTTTTTAGATTTATAACGACGAGGTATAATCAAAATTCCGGAAACAGCCGTTACTCAAAACACGTGGTCACATGACAAAAACATGGCTTTCCTATTGATCACACGTACTTGGAGGTTTTTGAAAATGAACAAGTCTGCAGTTGGGATGGATTGTAAACTAATTTGTAGATACGCGATAATAATTAAACTGGCTGGTTTTGAGCAATAATATTTGAACAGCGTGGATATATTGATATTCTTTATTGAATAACAGCGCTATCTTAATTTTTGTTTTTTTTACAATTGGCGGGGTTTGCAGTTAGACGGCTCATATAAATGAAACATTCCCATACAGACCGTTTCTTTTATCATGTGGTAACATTGCTATATTCTAAACCGTAATAGATACAAAGACGATTAAATGGGAAAAAAGGTACCCACTAAACATGATACATAACAAAAATATTTTCCAGATATAACTTTTGTGCAATTTTGTGATATTGGCAAACTAACATTATATTAATGTCATCTTGACGTTTCCAACACAGTGTTTTCAACTATATGTTTATGGAACATCAAAATAATGTAACCAATAATATTCATTAGATAATATATATAATGTTGATTATATGTTGCCCGGATATGTCTTAGACAGAGTAGTTATGTTATTTGTTTGATATTTTTGTCTAACCTTCTCAAAACATTACTGACATGTGTACAGGGAGCCTTGAAATTAATATTATCTTAAAGGTTTCTTCAATGTAATTTTTGGATAATGTCCACGTCATGATGTCATTCATATGACATTACAACATAACTTAAAACCTAACCTCCTAACCATATAACAACATATATCATAAATGTCGACAAAAACTCAAAATCTACGTAACTTAAAAAAATGATATCCACGTTCAAACAATATTACCCAGTAAATATAAAATAAATATATCACTGACGCCATCGTTCATTTTATCCTAATAATCATGACGGTCATGGTAGGAGTTTTGAGTTCATAGAATTAAAATATAATTCAAACTACTCATAAGTGATTGTAATCAATAGGATTGCAAAACTCATAATTTTCTTGATATGATTATGATTTTCCACTACTCCATCCACTAATTGTTATTTTATCATTTAGGTTATGTAGTGAATGTAGTGATATCTACTATTGATTAGAGATGAGTATCTACATATGATGCTATGAATAGTAGAAAAGCTATCAGTTGTGGTTCCTGCTAATCAGATATTGAACAGCATGGAAATGGTTGCTGACATCTGGAGCTGTGTCAAATTATTTTGAACCGATTGATCAAGGAATTTTTGGAACTGAAACCAATGAATTTATCTTGCTAAAACAACAATATTGGAGCTGCTTAATTTGTAAGTGAACTCAAAATTATATATTTTATACAAAGTGTTCTGATCTTTCTTAATTAATCTATGCATGATAATATTAACGTTTCTTGAGATTGTAGAGAAATCACTTGAATTGTTTAATACAAATTATCAATAAACTAACTGCATTTTCTCTTTCTTTTTAGTTTGGTAGTGTCCTTTCACATTCCTCTATCAGTTTTGATGTACAAAGTGGTACTTATTGAATGATCAGATTACAAAAACTTAAATAACAGTTGTTGTTTCCGAACTAATCGAAGATGAGCCCTGCTTCCTGGACTGGACAAAGAAAAAAATCCAAAAGTTTTGAATTGATAATTATGGACATACTGAAACGTAAGTAATTTTTTTTTACCTCTAGAGGCAACATAGAATTATTAATAATTATTGGATGGTCGTTTTCTTATATCATACAGATTAATATGAGTTTTCAGTGACTGTAATGACTATATTTTCAGAATATGTAAAAGATGTTTGCAGTTCAATCACAGATGACGAGTTTGACTTATAGTGATGGATTGGACGACATTAGCAGAGCAGAAACTAAAAAGAAAGGAGAAGTGACCGAGACAACAACCATATAATTATTGATTCAGTGATATCTGTTTTTATTATTCAAAAGAAATAGGTTTTCATTACATATTATTCTTCTAATAACACTTAACTTTGGTAGATCTATCAATAAATTTTTCATCTGATTCAGGTGGTAAGTCATATTATTAGGTACTTTGTTCTGTTCATAGTGATTCAAGATTATATTTTTTATACTGCTAATTTTAATTTAATTTTTAATGATGTAACTGTCTTGTTTTATAACGCTTTATCCATGAGATTTTAATCATTGACAATAAAGTTTTTTGATTGATTGGTATGTTTTACATCATTATATACCCCCTTATATACATATTTTATTTCTTAGTATACAGGGTGGAGCTTATACTCATTGTTTACCAACACTTATTTTTCTACACTTAAAGTTGTATTTCTGGAATTTCGCCACTCTTTGGTAGATGAATAACTTTGTTAATTGCTATTGTTGTTATTCATTTACTGAAAAGTGCCTACTGAAATTCCAGAAATATACCTATAAATATAGAAAAAAGTGTTGGTAAACGATGAGTATATGCTCCACCCTGATGTTACATTTTACAAATGTTGCATAGATGTTTTGAGTAACATTATATGTATGTAATAAATTCACATTACAGTTACGCAAAATATGATACATTTATGTAATGTTAAATAATTAACATTACATTGTAATATTTAAAAGAGGCACAAAGGCATATGGACGCAACGTATCTGTAACATCAAGCATATCTCTGAATAACATCACCAAGTCACAATGTGATATAACAGTTATGTTTAAGTTATGTTTTTATGTTTAGTGGGGTAACTATTATGGTGAGCAGTTAATTGGTCATAGAAAATTTACGGGGGTTCTTGCCCTTCCCAACTTATACAGGGAAAACTGAAAATGCTGTTTTCGGTTTTTTACGTTTAATTAAAAATTTGTCATTACGTAGTTCTAGTACATTTTGAATACAATAAAAGTTTCCTCTTTAATTTTTTAATATTTTCTGAAATATTCTATTTGTAAAAATCCGAAAACAGCATTTTTAGTTTTCCCTGTATAAGTCGGGAAGGGCGAGAGTCCCCGTAGATTTTCTCTAACCAATGTACTGCTCACCACAATAGTTACATTTTTTCCCATTTAATCGTCTTTGTATCTATTACGGTTTAGAATATAGCAATGTTACCACATGATAAAAGAAACGGCCTGTATATACGTGAAAGCTTTGTTTGGCTTAATAATAACGCAAAAAATTGACAGTTTTCGTACGTAACTAGGGAACACCAGCCCACTTACTAGCTCACGGTCACAGAGTGTGCTCATGACACCACCAGTGGCGGTTACTTGAAAAGGAATGATACGCAATAATCACCGTTCGCAAAATTCACTGCACTACTGCTGCTAGTCTGATAACAAACCGTTTTTACATTTCCTTCGTGTTTCCCGCCTAGATGTTCATCGGCGAATCACTCAAGCTCAATATTTCTCGCCATCCTGCGAACTGATGCGCAACTACGGTAACAGAACCTCCACGAACCACCACTGTTGAAAAACAAATTGGTTGCGTAAAGGCTGAAACACAACGGAAGTTTTATGTTTTTAGTTTTAATTTTCATAATTTTGGATATTTTTTAACGCGAAACCATCATTGCCATTATTATTCTGATCACGCCTCATAAACAATCTTGTTGGTAAAATTCAAGCTTCATTTATCAATAGGGTTTTGCGTCTTGTTTTATTTCAAAAGTTGTTATCCAAAATCCCGAAACTTAAAACTTATTACATAAAACTTCCATTGTGTCTACGGCTTTATTTGTGTAGGAATAAATTAGCATAAATTTTGTATCAGCCAATGGGCTGCGTTATTTTGCGAAGGAAAAATCTGAATAACTCTGCATAAATTTGCATTGTTTGAGGGCCACTTTGGTTTGTTTACTTCTCCCTCTATTCTTAAGAACTCGTTGGAATAGACATATATTGCTGTTTCTATCAAGAGGAGGTTAGCTATTCCGTTCTGTCATTTTGTTCTGGGTTAAGCTAAGTTTTCATGTACACGAATTATTTATTTTTCGTACAAAATCTGTCAAAAGCTGTTCAAATATATTTCGTGGCGGCAAATTTTAACTGATGGTACGAATAAATCCAAGAAGTTGAAATAAAAGCTGCTTTCCAACTGCCAGGGAGCCCCCAGTGGAGCTTGTTACCCCTGAACTGAACCTGAAGTGACCCGCACCTGACTTTATAACTGAGTTTTAATTGGAACATAATTTGTCGTGATCTGTCAAATCACTTCAGGAGCTACCCGGAGCTCCTCGGAGCTACTCTCTGTGGCTAAAGTCAACTTGTCCGAAATTTTAAAGGAGAACAATGATCAGTGCGGTTATGTCTGTTTTTTTCCAGGCATATTAAAAATTTTAATGTCAAATATATGGACAGCAATCTCATGATTAATAATATAAGGATAAGAACAGCCGTAATATTTTATATTTAACTGATTTTGTTAACGTATTGAAATTTTTAAATGAAGAAAAAAAGAAAAAGGGCTCCTAAAGGTTTTTGGATGAGACCTATTTTCAAACTACGAAAATAACCACAGCATAATCAACGAGCTGAGGAATTTACTTGAGAAAATGGTCGGTAAATTAGGGGGTTGACGTTGAATATTTCATTTGAAGGCATTTCGCACAAATGAAAACCGCTTAAAATATCATTCGTACGAAAAAGTGACATTTCTTTCAAATTTTCAACGAGAAACCGAAAATTCGGATGCATGAAAACTCAGCTTTATGTGAACAAATCAAATGTCTCGTGAATGCACCTGAGTTTGTTCCTGGTGATCCATCAAGATGATGGAATTCTTGGTAGTAAAAACACACGGAAATCCTGAAACTACTTTGATCGACGTAAACGTTAGGTATCAAAATATATTTAAAATGAGGTACATTACATGGCCTTAGTTCCGGTTTGACCGTTCGCAAATGGATGAACAATAATTACCTAGAGGTTTCAAGGAAGGATACGCTTTGCTCGCCCATAATGCTGGTACGATATTACTGAACAAACTGAGCGTCATTCTCTCCAAAGCCTCCGACATCACCACCAAACCCTTCAGTGCTTTCAGCAGCTCGTTGAGCGTCGATTTGATGACAATCAGGAGTTTGTTGTACCTTATGGCTTCTTGAATGATGACAGTGTTCAGGGATTCTTCGTAGCGAACAGGATACCTAAAATATCGGCGGAATTTAATAGAAAAATATAACACCTCATTTCCACACAAAAACAGTTGAACATCGACATAAATTCCTCATTGAGCGAACGGTAATCGATTTAATTCAAAATAACCTTCTGTTCTTTAATATAATTATCAATTGGAAAAGGGAATGGACCTGATTCAGTGTCTTCATTAGTTTTTCTATAATCTACATGGGAAAGCATATGGTGAATGTGATCAAAATTAACTTCATATGTTGATGACATAATCAACAAAATATTTGGTACATTTTCAGATATATTTTTCTCATCCGTTTTCGTTCACATAAAAATTCTTTGTAAAATTTCTTTTGGAAATATTCAGCCTTTTTGAAATGAGTATGTTTTTCTACTATCAAATCAAAAAGTGAATTTCTTACTAAAGCAGGTGTTATTTTTGTAGATTTTTCATCAATTTCTACGTTGACAAGCTCTTGATAGTAAATCTTAATGTAAATATCAATCCAAGAAGAACAAGAATTTCAGAACTGTTCATGATTCCCTCCGATCAAATAACACAACCTAGATAAGTAACTCGCCGCACACGCATTAAAATTTGTATGTAAGGAATATCTTCCCCCAACGGCAGTGTCGTGCGTTGTTAACAGAAATATTGAGGTTCAATAAAATAGAAAAAATGGAAATCCAATATGGAATGGAAACCTGAAATCATGATAAAATAATCTCCACAGGATTTTGAGAACAGCCGATGCTCTAATTGACATGTTTTTCCATAATTCATTCATTTTTCTCTTTTCCAATTTGGTTTCCCTTTCGCGATAGTTACGACACTGGTAGCTTACCTATGAAATGACATAAGTATTTTGATTTCCAACTTCAAATGGTCTTTTACACATTTCACAATGCTTCACCATTGCTCAATAATAAAAACTAACGATAGTTTAACACAAATTAACTCAGAATTTACCTTTTGTTCACGAAAAAACACTCCAATAAGCCAAAGATGAAAACAAATAGAAATGTTTTGTTGTTGTTCTATCAAATAGCAAATGCAGCGTTGCCGTACTGACCAGACTATATCGACAACGAAGAATCTCCATTCGGCGATGGAAATAATATCGTTTTAACATGCTGCCAACAAGCTGCAATGAACATTTCAATTGTCTTCTTATTATTGCTATATATTTCATCCAAGACAGTATTTTTGGGTTTTTGTTGCCATTAATATACCCGACAGGTTTCAAAATCTAGCTAACGTGCTTATTGTATCCTTAAAAATTTGCGACATGGCAATAATGTCATGATTTGAGGGATTAATATAAGATGCCTAAAAACCCTGGTGTGTCGACTGATTAGATTTTGTTTATATTTTTTTGAAGACAAAACAAATGAAATCATGGTCTATTTCTGCAATCGGATCCAGAGATGGCGCCTCGTCCTCATGTCAATATTCCAGGGACATAGTGATTGTGATTGTTGTTGATTGAATTTGAAGGAATGTCAATAAACTTTTGAAATATCATTCTAAAGCAATATAGTTTCCATACTCGAAGTGGAAGACCAAATTTTTGGAAAAATAACACCACACAAAATGTGTTATTTTTTTAAAAATAATGTAAATATCATTTGAAAGTCAAAATAGTTGTGGGAGAATCAAAAATTTCGTAGTGCAATACTATTAATGATGTTCGTTTCTTTATTTTTCTGTATTTTATATTATTTTCCTAAATAAGTTGACCATAATCCGTTTTTGTGTGGACAAAATTCAGAGAGATGAATACAACAATTCATTATGTCTAGTACCGAAAGTGAGTACCTACTACTTAAAATCTGTAAAATATACTTTGGAACCAATTTGGAACTTACAGTTTATTTCTTAACTCGCCATGCTCTAATAAACATAGCAAACATTTTTTCAATTCGATTCAATCAACTGGATGCGTGTTGTTATACCCTACTGTTTCTTTAAATATTCCATAAGTTCAAGTTGCGAAAGTTCGTGACAAAGTAAAAAAAAATCACCACTTCTACTGAAATCTATCAATTTTGCATATATCATCAAGCTTGTTTAGGTTTTCTTATTTTACCATTCGTTTTCGTAAAATCTTTTCAGTCTGGTTAGATCATCCAAAAATAAATTTTCTGTCGAGAGAGAATTGCACAAAATGAAACATTTTCACTATTACATGACATACAGTTTTTAAAATAGCGATGAAAGACCATTGTAACACACAACTCATCACACATATCACTTCTGAAAAGCAATTAAACTCAAAATGAGCTACAATATTACTTTATATATACTTTATTATAGAGAACTCGGAGACAATGGCGCAGATACTTGCGCATGAGCATGTTGGGCAGATATCAGATAGGCACAAGGTATGAGTCGGCACACCAGGGTTTTTAGGCATCTGAGATTAACAATATGAAAAGATGTTACCTTCAGTTCTATTTGAGTATTACTCATCTAGGTTGTGTTACTTGATCGGAGATGATTCCTCATCACAGTACAAACTACGGCCAAAATGAATCATTTGCCAGGGTGGTCAAATTATTACGATATATTTGATTCATTCGATAATCTCTATAATATATGCATTCAAAAATCAAATGAGGCATATCAAACTTGTTGCAACTTAATATTACGATTATATTCATAAGGTTATGTAAGAATTGTTTCTTAATTATTTATGTTTTTTGTAAATTGTTATGTCCGTATATAAATAAATAAAAAAATAAAAAAATTAATTAATTCATTCAATTATAAAAATTGCTTTCTGATTCAGTATCATAAAAAGCTTTCACCGAGATGCTGTTCAATGTTATACTTTCGAAATTTTCTACAATAATTTGAATAGCTTATATGAATTTCATCATTTATTCGTTGTTTCATATCAAAATAATTATCAGGAGAGTTTTGTGAACATGAACTATTATTCCTAAATATATTATCTCGTTCCACTTCTCCATTTCTATCAACATACTGGTTTCTGAATTGTATTTTTATGTCTGGTTGTCTCCTCATTTCTGGTTGTCTTTTATTTTCTTGTTGCCATCAACCTCTATAATTATTTATTAGCTTGTTGCAATTTGTCCTCGTTTGTGAGGATCTTATAACACAACTGAGTCTGAATATAAGTTGAAAGCCTCAAAATATATTACAGGTTTGTATCCTACAACAGTATGCACATGAAATCAATGATTCTTGGATGATACTGTAGTTTTTTTCGGTGTATTCCAGTGGTTAAATATTAAATTTTTTTCACTCAGTCAAAGATTTTTTGAATAACAAAAAAGGGCCAACTGTAAGCAGATTTTCAGAGAATAACAAATGTTTACTCATTTATCCATACCCTCGCCTTACTTTCATAAACAGAATTCTAAGGAGTTGTCATAGATTTAGGACATCCGATCGAGTATACTTACTGAGACGATATCGAATCCAAATCGAACAAATTCGGCAGCTGCTCCAATATTGTCCTTGCCGATTTGGACGTGACCTCTTCTTGGCTAGCAGCGGCACCGCCCACTTGTTTTGGCTGCAGCTTCAAGAGCGTGGCCAAACATAAGTAGGTCTGCGATTGGGCGAATGTTATGTCTGCATTTGGATGCATTCCGAATAGCAGTGGATCATCGTTAATCGGGAAAGTTTTGATGTACTCCAGATAGTCTACAAACATCGTAGTTACCGGCAACTATTGGGAAATTATAATAAAATCAGTATTAATTGAGGCTATGAGTGCAATAACGGACTAAGCCACAATAATTCAACAAATGGTTTTTTGGCAGAATCTCACTTTGCTTCTAGGAATTCACACCTGTTATGAAAATCCAAAACAAGGTCAGTGCTGTTACCTAGTGACGGAAAGAAAAAGGTTGGTTCGTCCATTTACGAGTTAATGAATTTTGACATGGCGATTGAGATCCTGCAAAAAAACCTTTTGTTGAATTATTGTGGGTTATTGCACTCATAGCCTCAATTGAAAGTTTCTTTTTGTGGAGGATATTCGTTTCTTGACATAACTTTTCGGGAGTTTCAACCTTCCACAGTCTGAAAATATTAATTGTTAATTCAAAGTAATCTGTACAAGTGTAGAAGGGCAATGATAAGTTACTGCGTTAGAAGACTGCCGTGTTGAAAAAAAATTATTTTTTTAATATGTTATTTTTTAATAACTTTTAAACGGCTTTAACGGTCGAAACTAATCAGCTTGATATAAAAAAACCACGTCGATCGTCGCCAGTCCGGTCAGAATCGGTTGATTCGTTCGTGAGTTATCGTTGTCGAACGAAAACCGAAAATAGTATATTGTGTATCTAGTGCGTGAAGTATACTTTTTTACGCGAGTGTGGAAGTTTGTGAAACTCGCCTGCGGCTCGTTCCACAAACTTCCACACTCGCGTAAAAAAGTCTACACGCACGTGGTGCACACTATACTTTTTCTACGACCTTTTAATTAGATATTGAATTAAAGGAAAATTTGACTAATTTTTTTTATTACAATAATAATTATTATGAACAGTTATATTGCAATTTTGTAAATTGTCAAAATGTACATTTACTTTCTCTTTCTCTACAAAATTAGTGCTGCTTGTACTGTTGGTATTGACAACATAACTACGATTATTCTCAGTTGTTAGGATTTTATTGCAGACATCTATCTTTTTAGTTAGGGATTCTTCCACGTAGGCTTCTGCCACTGAGGATGATTTCCAGCCGCCGTGTTTTTTTAGCGTTAGGAGATCTCCTCCACCTTCTACTAATAAAGACGCAGATGAACGCCGTAGGCTGTGCCCGGTAAATTCGTTGGGATTGGGGAGTTTCAAAAATGTGGCAACTTCTGAAGGGACTTTTCCTATCTTATTTATACCAATCACTTGCCGAGTACATTTCCCTCGTTGATAATTAATAAAGAATTTATTTTCGGCATAATCCTTGGGACGAAGAGCCACGTATTTGTGATATATGTCCAAGTATTCAGTAACAGTAAATTTTCTAGAAACTTAGTCTTCGTATCATTAACTGACACAATAAGAACTGTTCCCAAATTTTGGATGTCATCCATTTTTAATTTATAGAGCTCATCTCTGCACAGGGCTCCAGCTACCCCAAACAACAAAATAAGCTAAAAATTTAAAGATTAGTATTTATCGATATTTATACAAATGGACTTACTTTGGTTAATAAATATTTTTCATCGGGTGCCTCTTTGAGAAATTTTAATACGTGTTCCTTTTCCAAAACGCGTGATTTTTTAGGAATGTATCCCTCGTTTTTCCGTTTCAAGAAAGCGCGAACTTTCGGATAATCACCAATCTGTACGTTGTACTTAACACTAAGGGTGCTTTTCAACATTGAGTAGTGACTCCATAAGGTAGAAGATTTAACCTTTGTTGATAATTCAGATAGGTAGGCTAATATTACCCTTTCGGAGAATGATTGGACGTTGTTTGTATTGCGCCATTGCATAAACTTTTCCAAAGTGTTTTCGTAAATTCCCAACGATTTTTGTGGCAATAATTAATTACTATTTACGGTCTATTAACTGATGTAACTCTGAACTTCACTCTGCGGGAACTGTCATATTTGTCAATTTCTCTCGTCACCGCTACCTAGACCAGCGACCGGTGTGTGAATTTGTATTGACTCTTATGGCACCGGTGCGTGAAATAAATCCCATAAGAAAAGCATGGCACTTCACACACCGATTCGTGAAATGAAGCTTTACACATTTTTATCGATGTGTGACGTTAGTAATTCACATACGGGAGTAGAAAAAAGTGTTTTTCCGGAATCACTTTGAAATTTCTAGTTCGATCAATTCAAACTTAAAGATTCTTCATGGAGCTTAAAAAACTGCTTCGAATGCTGCCAACCGCGTGAAAATCGATTCATTTATTCAAAAGTTATTGCGGTTTGAAAATTCAAAAAATTGTATAAACTATCAGACTTTCGAGCTCGGAGAGCTCATAATGACACAAAAATCATATTTTTGAGCTCGAAGACCTCAAAAACAAAATAAGTGAAATGTCGGACACTTAGGTATGGAGTTAGCGGAAAGTTGCAGGATGGACTTTAGTGTCAACCATTTTCCAAATTTTTTTTGTCAGATAAAGTGAATCCCTCAAGATAATCGTCAGCTTAGGAGACAGCACATCTAGGACATAAAGATGAACCATACGAGGGTGGTCCCTGAAGTACCTGGCCCAACAAAGAAAACAAAAAAAATTTGGAAAAAAATATTGTAACGATTTCGAGACCGGCCCCGAGACCGGCCCTGATCTTATTAATTATGCACCCTCGCTCAACTAACTCTGCATATCTGCTGGCGTACGCATCGCCGAGAACAAGCTGGAATAATCGATTGTTCGATACTATTCGAAGAGCCATCTAGATGAAATGTTCTATACTCCTGAATATTCGAGAGTCGTTAATGGAAACTGCTTGGGAGTATATAAGCGGGACAGTCAGAATTCAGCGAGTTACAGTTCCAGAGTTCGCTGATAGATAGCCACAGTAGAAATAAATTGAAATAGTAAAAGTTTTAGTGAATAATCGTTGTAAATAGTGTTTCAAATAAATTAGGAAAATTAGTTAGTGCAGTTTTACTACAATATATTTATTTTTCAACGTAATCTCCTTTTAGCTCTCCACACACTTTTCCCAGCGATGTTTAATAAGTTCGATACCCTTTTTATAATAAGAATCGTCAAAGTCCTCAAAATAGCCATTAATTGCCGACGTAACCTCTTCATTGTGGGAAAATCTTTGACCATCGAGCCATTTTTTCAAGTCTGGGAACAGAAAATAATCCGAGGGGGCTAAATCTGGCGAATAGGGTGCATGAGGTAGCAATTCAAACTTTAATTCATTAATTTTGGCCATTGCAATAACGGATGTGTGAGCTGGTGCATTGTCTTGATGAAATAACACTTTCTTCTTAGCCAAATGCGGCCGTTTTTGCTTGATTTCTTCGCTCAAACGTTGCAATAAGTTCGCATAATACTCGCCGTTGATAGTTTTTCCTTTTGCAAGATAGTCAATGAAAATTATCCCACGCGCATCCCAAAAAACCGACGCCATGATGGAACGGTCTTTGCCTTCTTTGGAGCCGGTTCTCCCTTTTCAGTCCATTGTTTTGATTGTAATTTTGTTTCGGGTGTGTAGTGATGGATCCATGTTTCATCCATGGTTATGAAACGGCGCAAAAATTCGGCTTTATTTCTTTGAAACCTTGCCAAACACTCGATGGAAACATCTTCACGGCGCTGTTTTTGTTCCATTGTGAGCAAACGCGGCACCCATCTTGCGCACAGCTTTCTCATGTCCAAATTTTCAGTTAATATGCGATGTACCGTACTTTTTGAAATGCCTACCTACTATGTCTGCTAGCTCGCGCACTTTCAGTCGATGATCATCCAGTACCGCTTTGTGGATTTTCTTCAACATTTCTGGAGTCGTCACCTCATTTGGTCGACCACTGCGATGCTCGTCTTCGCAGGTCGTACGGCCTCGTTTGAACTCTGCTACCCAATATTTCACTGTTGATAACGAAGGAGCAGTCTCACCCAGAGTAGAATCTAGTTCAGCTTTTATATGGGTTGGGCTAAGGCCTTTCAAATAAAAGTATTGTATCACATAACGATGACCAATTTTTTCCATGTTTACAAATTCACTTGAAACGTTTACTGTTGATGGCTGCCAAACAAATACTAAACAACATGGCGTCTTCTAACTTGACACATATGCTGTCTAGATTGTGTAGTTTCTAATACAATGGTATTATTCAAGCAACTACCGCCATCTCTAGGTCAGGCCAGGTACTTCTGGGACCATCCTCGTATATATATTAATCTGACGCGCTCGAGTATTTCAAAATAGCGTATTTTTTTTCATATTATAATAATGGCCGCGAGTTTGCGTCACATCAACATCATCAGATTATTGCATGGGAGCTTTTTTTAGGTTCACTTAACACCCCCTAAGAAAATCTGACGCGCTCGACAAATTTTTAATTTTTTTTCATTTTCAACCCTTACCTACGACCACCCCCATCATGCACAAACGATCAGATTAACATACGTACATTATTGAAAATACGTAGGACATTGATGCTATCAATATCTGACGCACTCGAGTATGTCCATGCAACAGTTTTTTTTTACAAATTTGAAAATCTATAGCCGCTTCCCCCACCGATGAAATTTACATTACATACATTTTTTTGACGCCCGAGTAAATCCACATTTTGCATCGTGGGCTCCCCTACTATAATAATACTTATCTTTTTCGAAATGTGTTGAAGTTTAGGAGGCTATATATCTGTCTCCGTTGTCAAAACTCGCTGACAAACAGATCAAATTTCTGCCAACCAGGAAAAAATTGAGTTACTTCCGAAATATGTTGAATATACAGAGTGTTCCGTTCAGAAATAAAAAGTTG